>CM052808.1:40442956-40483956 GCA_028533885.1 Nasua narica | reverse complement strand
AGCTGTAAAAAGTAATTGGCGTCTTCTTCCAAAGTTTCGAATTTCCCTAAAAAATCATAGTTGATCAAACACGGATAGCAGAGTTTGCTGACCTTTTCCCAGTGAATGTCCATTCCTACGGGACGGTGGGAATCCAGCAAATAGTGGACAAACTCTTTGAATTTGACTCCAGATCCATTATTTAATGCTTCTTCACAGACATTTGGCCGATATTTCTTTATAATCGCTTTCCCAAATACTGGATGGTAATAGCTATTGGGGTGTTCAAATTTGTCCCTAAATGCGGACACTAACCTTTCCATGGGATCACGAACAAACACAGCTTTGGTGTAGGTGTTCAAACGAGTGTATATCCCTTTTAAGTCAAAGCTATCTAGTTTTTTCAAATGCTTCCCATAGTGAACAGCATCATGGGAGATGTTGTATGCAGAGGAAGCCAACCCACTTAGTACCATCAGAATTCTCTTCCAGTTGGAGCAGCCAGCCTTGGGTACTTCACAATATAAGATTTTGTGTTTATCTTCCACATAGATCCTGGATACCATATGAAAAAGATGTGACTGAGGACGACTCACCCCACCATATTTCTTGCAAAACTCCTGAAGGAAAGACCTGCGTGTCTCCTGGGCCACATCTGTTTCCTTCCATTTGTTGTCTTTGACTAAACTTTTGTTTAAAGGGCGGATGTCCAATGGCCACTTCATTTCGCTGAACTTCTTAAAAACAGTCCTAGTTCCTTCATGTTTTTCACTCCGCTTAATTGTTGGTGGCCCTGTGGTCTTACCTAAAACTCCATTCTCTCCTTGTGAGTGGCTGGTCTTCTTTAAGACCCTAGTTGGCCCCTCAGAGTTGAGCAGAAGATTTTCCTTTTTTCCCTTGGGATCCTCAGTTATGTGGAACTTGGGGTTCTGTTGAATGGAGAAGGAGAAATGTTGAAAGCATATTCACAGATCTGGGTATACAAGAATCGTAACATATTTGTTTTAGAATACTATCGAGGACAGCACATTTCATGTAGGCTTCCAAAATAATTTAGCAAAGCATGCTGAATATACATTTTGTAGTAAGTTTCTTTAGAGAAAATATAACAATGAAAAATAGTATCTATGCTTCCTTCCAAACCAAAGTTTCACATTTTATATTCTATATATTTGGGTTACTTACATGTTATCATTCATTTAATGTTAATGTGCTGCATTACATTAATAGATTTTCTCATGCTATATTATCTGAGTAAAACTACTAATTATCAGGGTAAAACTACTAATCTTCTTTTGAGTCTATGATCATAGTAAATCAGTTATTGTTTTTGTACTATCTTTATCTGTGGTTATCAATTATATAACCTTGTTTTTGTACTATCTTTATCTGTGGTTATCAATTATATAACCTTCCAAAATGTGCGTGCACACACACACACACACACACACACAAGGTAACCACAAGATGGAAAGGAGAGTGTCCCGAATTTTCATCTTAGCTTTGCCTGTAACACAATAGAATGTACTCCTTCATCCTGTAGGTCAATGATTCTGGAGCTATCCAGGAGCATATTATCTTCAGCACTGATTTAGTTAGTGCACTGAATGTAAGTATAAAATGCAGCTGTATTTAGATCGAAATTTTTTGTTGTTTTTGTGGTATTCTGTAAAGCACAGAAGAGTTCAAAGTCATAAATTACAACTTAAAATTGTAGCAAGGCTAACTATAAAATCCTTGAGACCATTTCAGTTTTCCAAGCACTTGCAAAAAGAGATACCTTTTTCTCTTGGAAAATGTTTTATTTTATAAAATTTATTTATCATAATAACTAAGTAACTATAATCACACAATTTCATTCATGTATGAAACCTTTACTCCTTTCCAAGTGAAGAATGATTAGGGAATCTAGAAAAGTCTACTTGATACCTTGCTATATAAAATTGTATGAAAAGTAGAACAAGAATTTAGTTCTCTTGTCGGTGGGTTGACTTAGCCTACCTACTGTCTACTGTTAATCTGAGTACATCCTTCCTATTGCTCTTGTAATGACTGCATAAGGGAAGACACGGAAGACGGGATTTACAAGGTGGTGTCCTCTCTTAGGGATAAAAATTGTAAGGATTTTGGCTTTTACTCTGGGTAAACTAGAGAGACTTTGAAGAACTCTGAGCAGAGAAGTAACATGGTCTCACTTAGACTTGAAAAGGGTGTTTGAGGAGAAGACTGGTCTAGAGATATACGTGCAGAATTGTCAGCAAATTATTGGAAAACTAATGAATAAATGATGTGCAGTGGGAATAATGCATGGGGCCACCAGCCCAGTGGTGAAGGGAGTGGTGGGGAAAGTTTCTTAGAGGTTATCTATCTATCTATTTATTTACCATTCATCCATCCATCCATCCATCCATCCAGTTAACCACAATATCCCCAGTGTCTAGACTGGTCGATAGCCTATAATTGCTCTCACATATTTGTTGAATGAATAAATAGAATTAAGTCTTCCAGGTTGATTAGGAATATTCTAGCAAATTGAACAAAAGAGCAGAGAAATAAAGTACTGTGGGTGGTCACCATCTCCAGGCATCATGGCCCTTCTGTTAGCTGAGCTTTAAGTGGGGTGGCGTGGGAGTGGGGAGTGCTTCTTTTGGTGCAAGAAGAATGTGTGAATAACCCCTCGTCACCATACACCAACATGGTAGCCACATAAAACACCTGCCCAAATCTTCCTCAGCATTAAGCCAAGTGTTTGGAGTCTCAAATCTAAAACCGTTTGTATTCTGTCTTCTCAGAGGCTGCCAGAATGACGTCAAAACCCTGAATCCATCTATACTCATATCAATGACCTGAAGTCCATAAAGTTTTCACAGATGATCTGAAATTTGACTTGAGCTTTGGAAGATCATGGAGTTATTGGTTGACTGCATGGGAAGTATTTAGCACAAGCCTGATATAAAACTGTCAATATATTTCTGCTGCTACTTCTTCTACTACTATAACTATAAATAATAATTGCTATTATTATTATTTTATAGTAGTAGTAATAATGTTTTATCCCAGTGACCTAGTAAATTTCAAGATTTCCCAGCTGTCCATTATTATCCAAACTGTAATTTGTGTGTCTGTACATGTACCCTAATTAGTTCTCTCCCTGCCCCACTGACAAGAACAAAAATGAAATCAGCCTTCCACTGTGCCCTCTGGACTTTCTGCTTGTGGTCATCAAATTCCCTTTTAATCTCCAGAGACTTCTGGAATGTTTGTTTCCCATGACCTTCTCTACACGAAACCTGGCTGGCCCCCAAGACTCTGCTTCCCTTGTACTTTCTCAAGTAGACACAACTTTATTCCCTTGAACCACTTGTCCCTTAGGCCAGAAGACAGGGAATGATTTCTTTGGACTTTACCGTTGCTTCCAGAACACGTGCACCAGCAAAAGCTTCTGCTTCTGTGAAGTGCATGTGTCCTGCTGAACTTCCCTTCCTCCTCCCTACACCGTCGGCTGCCTTTGCCCCTGATCTTTCTCCTTCATGCACTGAAGGGAGGTCCTAGCTTAGACTTTGCTTCTCATCCCCATTCCTGTACTGTGTGTGGTGACCCGACACCCAATAAAATCTCAGCCCCTTGACCACTTTGCTTTTTTTTTTTTTTAAGATTTTGTGTGTGTATGTGTGTGTGTGTATGTGTGTGTGTGAAAGAGAGAGAGAGAGAGAGAGAGAGAGAGAGAGAGAGAGAAAGCATGGCAGAGGGAGAAGTGGGCTCCCTGCTGAACAGGGAGCCCAATGTGGGGCTCGATCCTAAGACCTTGGGATCATGACCTGAGCCTAAGGCAGATGTTTAACCAACTGAGCCACCCAAGCTTCCGGACCACTTTGATTTTAATTGAAATGTTCTTCATTGCACGTAGACCTGGCAACCACCAGAGCCTGCGCCACCTCCATCATCTCTCCGATCACCGTCCTCTAACATTCCAGCTCGCCGCTACTTCCAGTTTTGCAATTTTCTGGCCACTTCTCACTATGTTACTCAAGCTCTTAGGAGTCAGCGCTCCTGGTTCTTCTCTTCGCTCTCAGAAAATCACCTCTGTGGGGAGGCGTTCCCTGTCCACCTTCCCTAAATTATGTTCTCCTCTGAGATTCTCTCCCATATAAGTTTCCCCCATAAGAACCGTGCTCATTTTCCTCATTGCATTTATTGCAACGTGAAATGATTTTATTTACTTACTTCTCTGTTGTCTCCTCCCTTTCCCACTTCTGTTGCTATAGAATATGACTGCAAAGGTCTTATATTTTCTTGTTCTCTGTTGGATCTCTGGTACCTAGCATGTTGCCTGACACATCGAAAATGATCAATAAATAATTGCTCAATGAGTAAATGTGATTCTTTAAAACCAGAGGTGGTGGGATTCTTTATTTCATAAGTTTCAATGAGTAAATGTGATCTTTTAAAACCGGAGGTGGATTCTTTATTTCACAAGATACAGTAAAAAAAAGAATCTGTACATCTATTAACAGGATTTATTTACACAGTTATATTACACTTCCACCAGCCTTTATACCATATTTAATTAAATAAAAAATAAATTTACAAAAAAGTCAAATGCCAGCTTCTAGTCTTTGTAAATTTCTCCTAAACATCGATAGTGCTTATAACTTGATTGTATCATGATTATGATTTCTTCTTCTTTTTAAATCAATTAATTAATAGATTAACTTTTCTTATTCTTCTTTTTAAATCAAAGAGGCTAGTGTCAGCTTGTTTGTCACTCTAAATAGGAAAAGAGTGCGGTACGATGACTTCCTGCACATAACCGAGACGTCCTTCTCATGTACACAGAGTCAGAGTTGTGCTTGCACAAATAGTCACTTGAAAATACCAACCATTTGTACTTAGGATATTTTAGATTTTCTTGAAATACCAAGTGGAAGGAGAAATTCACCTTCTACTACACGCTTAAAAATCAGGCAGTGCCTCAGACAGTACGGTGTTCAGAAATTTCACATTTTCCTCCATATTGGAGAGCAATGACGGAGGACCAAGATTTTCATGAAAATAGAAATTTCTTTTGCTTTATTTCTTGCAGTAAATGTGATTTTAATTTAGTGATGGGCTTCCACACCATTGTTTTATAACCTTGTCTAAGAAAAAATATTAATCGAAAGGTCAAGGTTAACTTGGATAAATACTTTACCAATTCTTGTCAAGGTGCTGAAAATCTGTATTCAAACAAATCCTTGGCAGAAGAGAACACAAATAAAATAAGTACACCCAGACCCGCTCATGCTAAAGTAGGCACGGAGGGCTTGGAGTCCTACCTGCCTGCCAAGTCAGATTGGTTCAAAGTCATTCCCTGCTGCCTGGGAACGTCTGGAGTCTCGCCAGCCATCTGCCTCCCAGCCTCCCCCTGGACACATTGGAAGCCCAATCTCTGGGGGTGGGGCTCCCGACTAACTTAAGCTCCCTGGGCACTCTGCAGGCAGTAATAGCATTTAAGGGACCGACCACTCAACTAGAGTATTGCAAATGAAAGTAAAAAAGTAAGAGTTCGTCTCATACCATCCAGGAGAGAAAGACATCATATATGGTGAGTGTGAATATTTTAGTTAAATAGAGACAAACAGTCCACTATGGGTAGGGATGTCACATCAGCCCTCACACAGACCAGATGGAAGTCCATGTTCCCCAAGTTATTTGCTAATGACTAGTTTGGCTAGGGCGATAATTGCAAGAGGGAAAGGTTCATTGTTCATAAATAAGACTTTGATCTCCTATTAGTTTATTGAGTACTAGTTAGTTTCCTCAGCTCTGACTAAATCAAAGGATGGGCTAAGGTTAATTCTAAGTATGGACACCCCAGGCGGCTTCTTGTTGGATGGCCACTAGACCTTCTCCTAGTGCCCCTTATCTCACCATCACCTCACCTTATAAAAACCATTACTAAGGTGTGGGGGCCTCCTTCCCCACCCCCATCCCCATTCCATTTCCTTCAATCACGGCAAAGTGATTTCCATGAGGGGTTTGGATTACTAAAATGAGATTAATGGTATTTTATTTTATTATTATTTTATTAAGTTTTTAATTTTAATTCCAGTATAGTTAACATACAGTGTCATATTAGTTTCAGGTGTAAAATATAGGGATTGCACCAGTCTATACATTACTCAGTGCTCACATGATAAGTATACTCTTAATCCCCATTGTGTATTTCATCCATCGCCTATCCACCTCCCTCTGGTAACCATCAGTGTGTTCTCTATAGTTAAGGTTCCATTTTTGGGTTTGTCTCTTTTTTTTTCCCCTTCGTTCATTTGTTTTGTTTCTTAAATTCCACATATGAGTGGAATTTACAAATGAATTAAATCATAGGGGATTTGTCTTTCTGACTGACTTATTTCACTTAGCATTATACCCTCTCGATCTATCAATGTCGTTGCAAATGGCAAGATTTCATTCTTTTTTTATGGCTTAGTAATATTCCGTGGTGTGTGTGTGTCTGTGTGTACACACCACATCTTCTTTATCCATTCATCAGTTGATGGACGCTTAGGCCACCTCCATAATTTGTCTATGAGACGATGTTATTTTAAATTTGAAGCTTATATTAGTGAATTTCCACCACCACCATCATCATGCTGATAACGATAATGACAGTAATAAAAAGAGTAGACTCTTACATTCCCATTTTCCTTCAGGACACATTGTTCTGCTTGTCCCCAAGGCAAATGTCTATAAAGCCAAACGTATCTTGTTCCTTCTCAAAGTGGCTCCTCCTGCGCTTTTTTCTATTTCTGAAATGGTTCTATTACATTCTGGCCACCCACTCACAGAATCTGAGAGATGCTTTCACAATCAGAAAGTAAATTGGTTAATTTACATCTCACAATGCCTCTCAAAAATCTTTTTCATTTATTATCTCTTAATTGGGTATTCTTTAGTATCCTCCTAATTGGTCTCCCTGAAAATTATTGCCAAATAAGTCTTCCTAAAACATTTTACTTTCCATCCCTTAAAATCTGGAACTGGCTCAACTATATACGAACCCAAGTCTGGATTTCTTAGTGGGCATGGGCAGCCTGCCACCACTGGGCTGGTCACTTTATGCTCTGCTCGTGTCTTGACATGTACCATCTTCTCCTTGCTTCCTCTGGGCTCTCACCACCCTCCACTCATGTTCTCCCCCTTGCATGGGACTGTCCGAATCTCTTAGGCTGATAGGAAATCCTTCTCTCCCCCTGAAAACCACCCACAACTCCAGCAAGGGATTCTGCTCTCTTCAAAACATTAGCATTTTGTCTGCACCACCTGTGAAAAAAGTGGTCTTATTCCAGCTCACATTGTTATTTGATTTTCTCACTGGGAAAACTCTTTTAGCCACAGCTAAATTGTATACCAAAGCAGAAAGCTATAGTTTTCCATAAATACCTTTGAAAAGCGGATATGCTTGCCACGTCAGATGAAAGACAGATCACTGTGGATGAGAAAAATGAATATTCAAAGAACTCTAATGGGAAAAAATTGTGGACTATTCATGAACTCTGCGGGAAATCTGAAAGCTTTGTTTGTCCTTAAGGCCTGCTTCCGTATGCCTCCTCTGTACATTGACATTAATGGCTCTTTCTTTCTCCCTCTAAACTCATTGAGGATCTACCACACACGAGGCACAGGGCTAGATGCCCAGGATTGCGGACTGGGCAGGATTGTGTCAGACAAATGTGATCCTTGCCCACATGGAGCTGATATTCTTATAGAGAAAAAGACCCTCAGCAAATAATCACACAATTAATTAATCTATTATCACACTGGCAAAGGCTCAACAGCAGCCTAATGGAGGCTGGGGGAGTGGAAGAGGGCAGCAGGTATAAAGGCAAGTCTGACTTGGCTGAGGGTTAAGTCTTTTGTTGAGCACCTTTTATTTTACCCTGGTTAGTTGTTATAGTTGGTTGTTTAGGTGACTATCTCTCCCACTTATTTTAAGCTTAGTAAAGATCAGTGTGCAGTGTTATGTATCTGTGGAACCTCCACTAGCATCTAGAATAGTCTCTTGAATAAGCCAATGTCTTGCATTTACTTGAAGTAAAGAGCAATATCATTCCCATACTTCCTTTTATTTGGGCAATTAACTCATATTGGCTTTATGCAATTGACAAGAATTGTACTTCTGTAAGACTTGATCTACTAATGTGTTATTATGTAACTGAAGGACTTTGATCATTTATTCATCACACATATATTGAACTACTACTATATGCTGTGTTTGGCATTGTGGAAACAAAGATAAAGTAGATAAATTTTACAGCCCCTTGAGGAGGTCAAAGTTTAATTGGATCGATAAAAAAGGAGTTTATGAAAAAAATGTGATAATTGCTGTAATAAAAGGATACACAGGGTACTGGGGAACAGAGACAAGAGTACTTAGTTTGTCTGAAGAAATTTTGGGGGGAAAATTTCGCAGAGAAGTGATGCCTGGCGGGATCTGGGAGGATACTGGGGAGTTGGTAGGTCAACAAGCTGGGGCTGGGAAAGGCTATCCAAGCTGACAATGGAAGACACTTGGGGGATGAGATGCAGATAAGAGGGAGAGGCAGTTGAGGTTGGGACTGACTCTTCACGCCCATATAAAGAGTCTAGACTTTACCATGAAGATGACACGGATTTTCCATAAGGCAGGGATTTAGAATGAACATTCTAGCCACAATGGGGAGGTGCAGCTGGGGGTAAGCAGATCTAGATGTAGAAGACAAGTGTGATAGCCCATCAGGAATTCTCAGGACAGGAACCAAGGCAATGAGGTAAGAATGCAGAAAAAAGGAATTATTTGAAGTACATTTAGGAAATTGATCAGACTGTAAGAGTGGGAGCAAAAGAAGTGTAAGGAATGCCTCCCCAAACCCCAGAGAGGGAGTAGAAGTTACCACGGGAGGCTATGGTGTGGGTATTCAGCATCTTCAGTTTCAGGCGTTTTGAGTTTGCAGTACCCTTGAGAGAGAGGGGTGTTGGGATTAGGACTCCAAAGCTGGGTGTACGGGTTTGGAAGTCGTTGGCTGGAGGAGGTGCTAGCTGAGTTTATGGGCCTTGAAGGTGTTCCTT
Organism: Nasua narica; assembly: GCA_028533885.1. Lineage (NCBI taxonomy): Eukaryota > Metazoa > Chordata > Mammalia > Carnivora > Procyonidae > Nasua > Nasua narica. The sequence goes on along the minus strand of CM052808.1, from coordinate 40,474,890 downwards.
AGAGCTGCCATAATGATCACAACGTCTGCCGGTTTTGAGTGCCTGTCATGTGTCAGACCCGCAAGCCACCAGCACCTATCGTTACGGTCATCTTCCACTTCTATGGTACAGATGAAGAAATGGAGCCTCAAAATCATTAAGTAACTTGATTAAGGCACAGAGCTTGAGAAAAACGGACATCGCATGAGCCCAGTTTTTTTTTTTTCCTGAGTTCAGAGTGTCCACAGTGCCTGTGTCTTTTGTGGCGGGACCTTTGTGGTCCATTACCAGCTACCCTTGGCGATGATAATATTGGTGATTAGAAGTGCCCCTTCCTATCACTGAGTTTTGACATTTTTCTAGTTTAATTACATAACATTACTTTTAGTAATGTATCTTTTGTGAATTATCTTCTATCTGGATCTGAGCGCAGTTAGATTGCTTCGGACCCTCATGAAGCCCTAGTTATTTCTCATGGTTAGTGAGTGTGATGATGGAAGTGAGGGGTTGCTGGAAAGCGGGTCCTTCCTGAGGATGCAAACCAGTGTGTCTCTGTCTGGTCCCTCTGTGCCACAGCTGTTCCTCTCAGCTCTCCGGCCGAGGGCTTCCGAAGCTGGTTGCTTAGTTATGAGAGGGATGAAGACAGACTGCATTTCCACCAGGACGTGGGGACAACGGCGGAGGCGGGTGAGCATACGGTCCTCATATCCAGCGCCATCAGCCCTGTCCCCTCCGTCCTCATCCTTCCTTTTCCATATTCAGTTATTCATTGAACAAACGTTTCCTGAGCACTTATTGGGTGCCAGGCACTGGGCTGCATTTTGGAGGTAGAGATAGCAAGTCATAGTTGGCCTCTGCTCTGTTGGGGCAGCCTCAGGGGTGGGGGCGGGGAGGGAGATACAGAAAAGGAAACCAAGAATTACCATACTGATGGCAGGTGGCAAGACAGGAAGGAAGTGATGATGCCAGGAGAGCACAAAAAAAGGAGGGGGGGGGCGCGTTTCATCCCAGCTTGGAGGATGGGGAAGGTTTCTTGGAGAAAGTGTGTGCCGTGCAAAATCATTTCCGTTTCCTGTCTCGGTGACTTATTTCCTCTCTCTAGAATATTCTTCTTCATTGTGTTTGCCTAGTTAAAAGGCCAAGGGAATGGAACAAGCTAATTTAACCACTGCATCAACCCTAAAATGAGCTACGGATATGTTCATTTTACAGATGAAGGGCTCGAAGCTCAGGGAGTTTATGTAACTGGCCCGAGTTAACACAGTTACTGCTAATGTCGTGCTTCCAAACTTGGTCTTACTCATCCGTGGCTTTTTTCAGCTGCATCATACATCAAGCAATTTATTCCCCGTTTAATTCCCATTTAATGAATTGATGTAAGTGAAGCAAAAAGCATATGTCTGTCACACAAGAGGACAGTAGTTGAGAACTGGGATTTTTGAGTCATGTGGACCTGGTTTTGTGGCCCCTGTTTCTATCATTTTCTATTAGAGCAAAGCTGGCTACCCTATTTTAGTTCTAAGCTTCAGCCTCCTTGTCTCTAAAATGGGCATAATATAGCATCTACCTTGCAGTGTAGTTGAATAATAGGCAATGTGTGTAGAGTACTTAACACAAATATTAGGTGTTTTTATTGACTGGTTCCTTAAATATTTCTGAGCATCTCTATATGACAAGCATTTTCTAGGTGAGTAGGAATGCTTTCCCTCTGCTTTTTCCATCTTTTTCTCCTCTTCTCACTTAAAACACAACAAAGTTAAGAGTCTATGATAAACGCTCAATGGGGATAAAGCTGAGTTGGAAGAAAGAAGGCAGAAGACAACTGAGAGACAGAAATGGGAAAGAAAAAAAATTCATTGGGAGTGGTGATAAAGATGATGAAAGATATCAGAAGAAAAGAAAGCACACCTACAGTCTCGGGAAGAAATAATGAGCATGTGATGCTGGGGGCATGGAGAGAAACTAGTGACTTTCAGTTCTCTCTCAGCTGCCACCTTCAAACCATTTCAGCTGCTTGAACACAAAACAATAGTTTCAATAGTGAGACTATACCAGCTGCTCCAACAAGCTCATTTCTATAGTCAACTTTCTTCTCTTTCTCTCTCCTTTGGTGTTATAGGTATGGATTAGCAAGCAAGGGGGATGAGTACATGAGGTGATACTGAAACTGGGCACTAACTTGGGGTGGACTAGGGGCGAGGGAAGGCCAGAGCCCCGGGTCAGCCATGGACGAGGGGGCTTGGCTGCTTCCGTGGGATGGAGATGTCAGTGCAAGAGAGAAGAAAGCCATTGTGAGGCCAAAAACATGGTGGCTGGATAGAGCCACAAAATATAAAGAACACTTAATTTTGAGTCAGATCAACCAGGCTCTCCACGTATTAGTGGGGCGATTTTAGGGCAGTATCTTTATCTGTGTTTCCCTAGAAGCAGACCTTGAGTCCAAGATTTGAAGCAAGTGGCTAATCTGGAGAAGATTCTAGCAAATATGTGGAGGAGAATAGGAAAATAAGGTAGGGAAGAGAAGGCAGAGAGGATAGGGTGAATTTTAAAGAAAGTTAGCACAGTAGGAACTGGATCTCAGTTCCACTGGGGAACCTTGAGAGCCCCAGAGTTATTGCACCAAATCCCATCAGCCATGGTTGGAGGTTCCCACAGGGAGGAGGTCTGGCAATTCTAGCCTGCTCTGCGCGAAGCCAGGGTAAATTCCTTCAGGCAGTGAGTCACAGGTATTGGTAGGCAGCTGGAAGTCTGGCCAAAATGCAAGGAAATATTAAGAGATGAGAGGATATTACAAAGACACAGCGAGTGTTGTTACAGGAAGTCAATTAACATTCTGGTTCTGTTTTCCCATTTTTAAAATGAGAATCCTAATATTTGTTCTTAGACAAGTTGAAATGGAAGTGATGGCATTGGCTGGCATCCAGGATCCCAAACACCTTGCCCTTTGGAAATGTTCATGCCGTGAGTTTGGGTACATACTGTATATAAAATAAGGCTGAGAAAAGGAGTCCCTTATGGAATCTCATCCTATTGAGCTGAATTAGACTATATAGATTGGTAAGAATTCTCTTGCCCAGAGAAGGCAGTCCTATAACCTAGAACCAACTTTGAGCAAAAAAGCCTCTTTGGCCCCATTTACCCATGGCCATCCTAAAATCTCAGCCCTCTGATTCTGACACGCTGGTAGCAGGGGAAAAAAGGAGTCTTTTTGAGAATGTATTAGATAAATGCAGTTTCAAAGTGCCTGCTAAGGCCTGTTTAACTGAGAGCCTGCTTAGCCGGACCGACTCCATATTGCCTAGGTAGCCATATCGTTGTTTACATCTAAGTGACTTCATTCCGGGAATAGACGCCCTAGCAGGCCGAGACAATCAGTTCCTGGTATCGGTTCCGGGTACCGGCCCTAACAGGCCGAGAGAGGTGGAAACATCCAATCAGCTAAGAGCCACATAACTTGAGGTTTGTAGTGAGGTTTGTGGTTTTGCCTATAAAAGATAGCCTGTACGACGAGGTGGGGTTGCTCTCTGCATAGAGATGGCCCTGATCGGTCAGTGTGCCGGTCAATCTGACTCCTGATGCTTGGCGTGAAATAAAGCTTTGCTTGGCCTTCACTTTGTATCAGTCTCGTTCCTTTGATTATGGACCCTAACAGTGCCCAGTAGTGTTCGACACAGAGTAGGTTTCTCCAAAATGTTAACACATCCCGTTACTGTGCCTTTCTTCTCTGGTTGTCCCCTGACACCAGGCAGCGAGTGCAGAAGGCCCGCCTTCCCAGCTTCTGGCTGACGTGACTAGAGCAACAGGCCCTTTTCCTGTATGACGCGATGGCGGTGGACACCGGTTAGGAGTGAGCATCTGCTTTAAGGGCAGCTGATCCCGAAGCCGGCTGGCAACCAGTGAGAAAGTTCGGAGCGATGGCTTCTGCTCAGGGGTGTGGATGGTGACCAGCTAAGTCCATTAATCCATCTCCCCTCTGCTTTCATTATCGGTAAAAAGAAAAAAAAATAACATCAGCCTTAAAGAGACGCAGAGTCCAAGAGGAGAGCCGCGTCAAGGCCATGGTGGCGGTGAGGGCGGTGGCGTGGGCGAGAACTCAGTCCCAGGAAGTGGTGCATACTCCAGGGCCTGTTTCGTTCCCATTCATTGCCTACCAGTCCAAAGACACTTGAGTTCTGGGAACGGCCACGCCGTGAGTGACAGTGACACTGGCAGGAACACATTCCATTCGTCTTATTTGGTTAAGCGTCTGCCAGCCCCGATCAGATTTGCCTGTGTCAGCACCTTTGAGCGCCACACAGGCCTCTCTGGCTTACTTGCCTGCATATTTGACGACTCAGCTTTACCCAAGGCCGCCTCCCCAAAGCCTGGCCCAACCGTCTCAGTCCAGAGCAGGCCCCTCAGCCCTCAGTGCCCCCGTGGCTTACCTGGACCCTACACTAGGAAGAGAGAGTTGCCATAGGCAGCAGATCAGGCCATGCTGTCTGGGGTTTCTTTTGGGGATTTCAGTGTGAGAAAGAATGCCAAGGGAGAAAGCAGGACATCAACTCAGGGCAAAGGAGGGAGACAGAGAGGCACGAGGCAGCAGAGTGCGTTACGAGATGAGGGCATCAGAAGGAGCTGATCTCTACCGAAACGGAGTGATGATCAAAATGCATATCTGTAGGCCTTATCCCTTCATGCATTCAATTTTATCCATTTTTATCTTAACAATATTATTTTAATCTAAATTTTGAATCTGTTTGGGGTTTCCGAAATGAGTTGTTTTTCCTGAAGGTGATTCTACTTGATTCAGGATGTCAGGGAACGACAGCGCTGTCCGTGGACTCTCCTTTGGGTCCCCCTTTCTTCGCAAGGCCAGGTATGAGCGGCGCGGGTCCCGATCCCTTAGCCTGAGGCTGGAGCCTTCAGGGTCTGTATAACGTCACTCCCCAGAGCTGGTACAGAACGAGCTCCTGGTAGACACGGGAGAACCACAGAGAAGCACCTCTGCAGCCCAGCCTCCGTAAGTGCGAATGGGACCCTGGTCCGGGTGGGGGGTGGGGTGGGGCTGGGGGTTGTCCAACCCTTTCCATTGCTTTCCTTAGGCAGAGCCCAAGTCCTGGGAAGCAGCATATACCTGGGGAAATGCTTCTTGGATTCACCACCCAGTACCTACTAGTCCAAAGCTACTTGAGCCCTGGGAATGGCAATGCCAAGTGGGAGGGCAGAGTTCGTGTCGATATCCAACTACAATTCTCTCATATCCAGTCACTGGTTGACAGGATTTTCGGTCTAACCTATTTCTAGAGATGCCGATATCGTCCAGCCAGCAAGCATAATTCTCTGAAGGTCCTTCAGACATGGCATCCTCGCCTCCCTTGTCTCATCGCAAGTCTGTAATCTGCTCCTTGGAAGGAACGAGCACATCTGGGCTCACCTGGCTCAGAAATAACATCACGGCTTATTGATCCCACCTACTCCCCACCCAAGGAAAAACTGCACGACCAGGGGAAAGAAGTCTCGGGCTCCACACAGGGGATTTTCTTAGGGTCTTCCCTAACTGAGGGCCATGGGTAACTAGCCTATAGCCAGTACGGTGACTGAAAGTAGATGGATTTAAACATCATCCACCTGTGACCGCCAGAGAGACGATGTGCGCGCTTCTAGATCAGTTCTCAGCCCTATGGGAAAAAGCCTCCTGCTTCCCCTGTGACTCACGATCCATCCAGTGAGATTCCCAGTTCACAGCCCGCTCCCTCCTGAGCGAGGAGGGGTATACTGACACTAGATGGCAGAGAACCGTCAGTTCGTCTGTCTTGACCCCCAGCAGGGCTCCAGTCCCCTTTAGTTAAAGGAAAGCTCCTGGACTGAGGCCGCAGGGAGAGGATGAGTGGTGAGTTGGCGTTGGATGAATATATACACATTGCTTAACGTGCATTTGTCAATTACTGTTAAACCAGGAATTTTCTACCAAATCAACCTCTCTCACTGGAATAGGAGGTTTAACTGAACAACTTGGTGGGAACTGACTCAGCTTCCCATCTATAAAACAGAGAGTGACGCCTCCCTGACGGAGTTGTGAAAAATAAATGAAATATATACATAATGCCCGATATGCAGTATATACTCATAAAATGTGGCTTTTAACCACAACTTTTATATTTCTGCTGCGAGTGTCCCCTTTCTGCAGTAACCCCGGGGGCCTCGTGTTCATCTTTGTCTTGGGCTGGTACTTTCCTTCCCATATTCAGGCACCAAATTCTATTCAGTTTTTCTCTAAAGTGTTCACTCCCTCTATCACTGTAGGACTCTCACCCATTTTTTTCATGCCCAGACTACTGTTACTGCCTGCCTGCAGAATGAAATCAGCGAGGTATTCCTATGAGAAGTATTTAGCGAGCATCTAATACGTGTACTGTTTAACGCCTTGGGACAAACAACTCTGAGAAGGGTCCTGATCTCGTGATACTTATGTTCTTGTGGGTGGAGGGTGCTAATGTACAAATAAATAAATGAATAAACAAGAAAAATGTCAATGGTGGTAAGTGTGAAGTAAACACTAAAGCAGACTGAGTGATGGGTGTGAGTATCGGGGTGGGTGAAGTGGAGAGACCACATAAAATAGACGGCTAGGAAAGATCTATCTGGGGAGAAGCTACTGGAGCAGAGGTCTGAACAACAAACATGTCAGTTGGGGCAGCGAGTGAAAGTGTCCTCGCATAGGGATGAGCCACGCCAAGTGGAAGGACGGAGCGTAGGGCCTGTGTGGTTGTCGCATGAGCAGGAAGGGCACAGTGACACAAGATGAAATCGAAGAGGAGGGTGGGAGCCCATTTTGTAGGACGATCAGATGGTGGAGGTCACGGGAAGGATGCTGGGTCTCATCAGAAGTGTAGTATTAGCCACTGGAGGTCTCAGGGCAAGAACATGATGTGACTTGCGTTTTATAAAGCTCACTCTCCTGGCCCAGTGGAGAACGGACTGGGGCCCTGGCAGGAGGGAAAGCAGAGTAGCCTGGAGAGAGACTGGTGGCTGGTACCACTGGAGACAGAGCAAAAAGGAAAATACAGGATATGGTTTTAAGAAAATTCCACACTCATTTTCCCGAGGTCATTTCTCAATTCTCAAAACTTCGCTGCCAGTTCATTGTATTTCCTGCTGAATCAAATCTAAATAAATTTGGTTTCAAGTTCTCCATGGTCTTTCCCAGGCCACTCTTTGTTGATTGTTGACTTCTCTGAACTCCCATAGTATCTATACCGGATGGTTAAGAGCAAGTAAGCAATACCACAGTCTGTCATCCTATGCAGCACTTAAGGCGTGGTAGTCTTCTCTTCCAAGATAGACAATACTTTTAGAAGAGGGTCGGTGCTGGCACTTTCCTCCACATCTCGTAGCACTAAGCTCAGTTCCAAGCAAGGGCATGCACTAAAATTGCTTATTGATTGATTAAAAACATATATGAGTAGCATTCATCTCCTCTGTATTTCTTTCATACGAGGAAGGGTGCTTATCTGTCAATATTCCCTGCGCCATTGAACCAGTATGCAATGCATTAATCATCTCTGAGATAACCAGATGAGGCTTTCTTGTAATCTTTCTATTTTGCTGAGATAATTTCACTTGCTTTGGAGTTTATGAGGCCATAAGTGGCTCCCATCTGCTGATGAACATATTTCTAAGAGTCATTTAGTATCAAGTATGGAATACTTGAGGGGAAGTTAAATTGTAACTTTTATATTAAGTGTCATCTTAGTAACAGAACCAAAATTGGAAGCATGTGTTCAATTTTGGTCTTTCATTTTCAAAGCTTTAGGTCAGGCAGAGAATTAATTTCATTTGTTTACAAAGTAGATTATGCCTAATAAAATCTATTTTGTTTATGGTCACATTTTAGTCAATCCATTGCCTTAGAAAATGAGAGAAATCTGATTGGCTAATCATTCAACAAAGTAAATTACATTATTCCACATCCACAGAACATTGGCCTAATTTAATTATTCAGTAATAGCATGATGAAAATACTCCCCTTTAATACATTTTGAGCAAGGCACATACCCATGATGAAGCAGTGAAGAATCGTATTTATTCCTTCCTTGTTTAATGACTGACCACGGAATGTAACATAACACTTCTGTGAACAATAACTTTTTCCACAGTGAGGATAATAAACACAAGGTAGCTTTCACTAGGATCCTTACTGGTACTCTGAATTTCACTACTTGTCTGTATGTTTTATAAGAACAGAAATCAGTTCTCTGGTAAGTGCTACTTTACAAATAAAGTTCAAATGAAATTGGTTTCAAGTTATGCATAATAAAAGAAGTACTATCTTTTCTACTTTCTCTCTATACTTTCTCTGTCTACTGAGAGGTAGAAAAACTTTCTACCTTTCACTTTCTCTACTGAGAGGTAGAAAAACTCTCCAGGACACTTTCTTTCACTCCTGAGATTCTGACAAAAGACCAAGGAACATTTCCTCAACAAAATGCAGCTACACACAGAAGTTCACACAAAATAAAAAGTCAATCTCTTGATGGATACCCAGGGGATCTGCACTGAGGGGGTCAAAACTGCATATATAACATGGATTCTGGAGAGTTGGTCTAGTATTAATGACTATTTTTCATCCTTGTTTTTCTTTTTTGGGATTTTAGAAATATGTAGTGTGGTCAAATGTTGGAAATAGTGAAATTCAAACTGACAGAGCTCAAACAGTGTTTAAAGTTTTAAAACACAAAGAAAATAGCCTTTTTTAGAATCATTATGTGGAGTACATCTGAATTAAGCAATGATAGGTATACACTACAAAAATGCTTCTGATCCCTTGATTGCTACTTCTTAAAACACAAATTTTTATGTCAACCAGCCACTTTTACTCAAAATGATGACCCCTCAAGCACCACTTTCCCACAATTCCTGAAGACATCAAGTTTTCACTTGACGCCTTACTCAGCTCCTTATCACAAGGAGAAAGAGTAATATGGGTAAAATAGTCTAAAGGTAGACAAAACCCAAATCCAACCCAACCCTGTGCTTTCAAGTATATACCAAATATGATGACATATTGGCTTCGTGGCCCATTTTGATGAAAGCTTTAATCCTAGAAATGAAAAAGAGACGCTCCACTCGGAGTTGGTGTTTGAGTTGGGGAATGCTAATCATTGCACTCTTGGCACCTAGAACTTGGCTGCTGAGGCTCGTTGCTCCTCGTGGAGAGAGTAATCCCAAATGAGGGTGCTTACTATTTTGGCTCATAAAATCTGCTAAACTGAAAAATTCCCTTTACCCCACTTATTCATCTTGAGCTCTAAGTGCTAGCAAGGAGGGATAGATGTGATTAGAAAAACTCAAAAGAGAGGAAGAAAAAGAAGGAAAACAGATCAACGAGAAAATAGTTCGTGGGATCCATTTCACTGGCTTATCGGGTGGTAGCGTCTTACGGTGGTGTGATTCCTTTACACAAGATGGCAAATTAGCTGTTTTTGTTCTTTTTAAGAGATGCTACATTTGGGCACAGAGCTTCCATATCTTAGGTTTTCTCACGTGAGTGTATATACAATGACACAGTTATAACGCAGAACGAAGAACTTAGAAGAGAGTTTTTAGAAGCAAGGTACTTTTCTGGAAAATAAAGGAACAAGAGCACATTTTTATAGTTGGTCTATTTCCATTCTGTTTTATGTTCATGGTGTTTCTGTTTGCGCTCTGCTGAGGAAAATTGCCAGTGGGCAGCAGATTATCCCAATGTACACTTTATTTTTTTTCTCAATTTTTGATCTCTTTTCAGGTGACAAAATAGTTTTTCTCTTGGACCAGATTCGCTTGATTTTTCACTTACTTAATTTATAAGGTAATTTAATGCTTAACAGGAATCCCAGAGTGAGTACAGACTCATCTTGTTGCTTTGGGGGGGAAAATGTACCATCATAAGTATCTGTATTCTAGGGGCTCATCATCAATTGCTTCAGCATTAGTGCCAAAATTGGGTGCTGGATTCGGGTGGTCATGATGGGATCATTTAGTTAATGGGAAAATTTCCAGAACAAGTAGCAACATAGACCAATAGCGAAAAGAAAGGAATTCAGAATAATATATATCTGGATTCCAATTCCAACTCTGCCACTCACCAGCTGTGTGCCTTTAAATAAAGGTATTTAAAGCAGTGTAGAGTAGTGGCTGGTGCTTACACGGTCGAGTTCTATTATTTCAATCCTGGCGTGCGATCTTGGGCAAGCCACTTAATGAACCGTGAATCCCTTGATTTGTACGTACCTCACAAGATTACTGCTTGTAAGGTTTAAATGAGGTTTAAATGAGATAATTTTATGTAACACTGAGCCTCGTGCCCACACACAGAAAGCTCATCAAGCACCTAGTAACAGCGTCAACTGGTATTATTAATAATTGAGTGCAAAGCATTGCAGAACCTGAAAAATGACGAAATCTTTCAAGCTTGAGTTTCCACCCGTAGAAAAAGGAGATTAAAATATGTGTCCTCATAGCGTTGTGGTGACAAATAAATGAGATGGAGCACTCTGTGGCTAGCACAATCAGTGGCTGCAATTATTCAGAAGCATTTTGAGTGCTTGAGTGAGGGCTATCTGCATATTTGATTGCTAATAGATCATGCAGTGTTGCTAATAAACGATTCTCTTAATCTCCATCATTATTTGCTTCTCATGTTCACGCTTTTAAAGTATGCGAGGGCCATTTTCTCATCCTCCCTCGGTCTTTTTTTTTTTTTTTTTTTACTCCCTCGGTCTTAAGGGTTTATTTCCATAGACCGCTCTCTGTTGTCTGTTTCCTCAGCCACCCTTACACAATATTTCAATTTCCTTGGCTTCCGATTAAAGAGGTGAGCCCCAGCCTTTTGACATTTACACCTAAGTATTTTCTAGATAGGAAGCCATCTGACCTTTAATAAAGATCATCTTTTATAAATCCTTCTTTGTTAACCATTATGCATGCTACTACCACTTTGGGAGCCTTTCAGTCTTGCTTTCAAGCATTCTTTAAAAAGGCTCATCAATTGGACAGCTTTTCTAAAGCATAACTTCCAGTTCTGGATGGTAATCTTAAAAGAGAATGAGGGGGATGGGATCTTTACAAGTTCCATTAGTGCTAAACTTGCAGTGAGAAACTCTCTTTAGGTCAAAGTTGTCTCCTTGAGTGCATGGCCATTTTGATAAGAATAGTGCGAGGTAATATAATCCCACTTTAAATTTAGAAGTTGTAAAGTTCATGCTACACTGAAAAGGTAGCAGTGAATGGCACTGCCATCCTTACATTCGAGAAAAAAAATCAGGTGCTCATGTCCTGACCCAAGCAAACAAACCATTTACCATTCTACAGGCTGTGGTGGGATGTGGACACGAAGGTAAAATAGAGGTGTGGATCTCCCTACCCTGCAATTCTTTCACCCCTCTGACAGTGGGACCATTATTCGTAGAGACCGCGTGCTCTCTTAGCTTATCCTTTCTGTTTCTGGCTGAGATTCCTTGTCGGGGAGGGCAAAAGACAATTCTTGTTTCCTGCTGTGCAACAATCAATGACACAACAGTTTAGGGCAGTCAGTGTATAGGGGAGTGGGCTGCCCACATTTAGCATCCCTCTGGCTATCCAGACAGTAATTTGGTGACTTGAAAAATTTACATTTGGCCAGCAATTGGTTGGTTATTTATGATGTGCAAGGTCTAACGGTAGACACTGAAATGAACCGAACATGACTTCGTCTCTTTAGGAGAAGACTATCCAGTTACAAAATCATATAGGGACCAATAATTGGAATGTAGAGTAGAAAATGTCCAGCAAAAGGACTGAAAAATAGTATGAGAGCATAGAAGAGGGAGAAATTATTCTCAGCTACATGATGAAGGAGAGTTTCATGGAAGAGGTGGTATTTAAGTTAGGTCTTGGGATATGAGGAAATTTTGTATGTGCAGGAAAAGGGGTTAGTATGTGAAACAGGTTTATATAATACACAATAGTTTCATATAAAGGAGCAGAATGAGAAATAAATCTAAGGAGGTGGGGAGTATGCTGTCCAAAATATTATCTGGTCACAGGGCCTTGGATTTCACACATAAAGGTTGAGGTTTTATCCTACAGATAATATACGAGTGGGTTCAATCTTGGCTTTTTATGAGAATCACATATTGAGTTTCAAAGCTGCAGGTGTCTGAGAAGAATTATTCTGAATGTTTTTGGACCCACGGCAAGAGTATGAATGGAGGCCCACATACTGTGTGTCGAAATATTTAGAAGTTTCAAAGTAAGCAATACCCAGTACGTGGCCCTCATTTCCACCCAGGGTCTGCAGGCTGTCCGGAAGGGGACGGGGCTCTGGGCCTGGAGGCTATAGGAGCCCCAGTCTCCCAGGAGCCACCGTGCCACTGAAGACCTGAGTGGTCCATGGACCTTCGGGAGGAAGACAGGACAGAAGCCACAGTTAGGCCAGAGCGTGGATCTGCTGGAGGAAGTGGATGACTCAGGCTTTTAAGCTCCTTGGCCAGGATGGGGGGGGGGCGCATCACGATTCACTTACCTCACACCTCACTTTTCTGACCTTGGGATTGCCAGATGGTTCTAAGTACCACCCGAAACTGTACCCCCTCCCCCGCCACCTATCTCCAAAGCAGAGAGAAGGGCAGAAGGACACCTCGAAGCTATCGAAGCACCTCCTTCCTTGGTTGCAAAGCCCAATCTCAACCCCCTGGACGAGGGGAGCCCAGTTCAGCTCCTCGGTCCTGCCTCCTTTTTATGTGCACTCCGCTGAATATCAAACTTCAATAAAACACCAGGCTCAAAAGAAAAAGAAGTCTTTGCGTTTCTGTGTTTGTGACGTCTGGGGAATTCGAAAGCAGATGATCCCTCTTGGCCTGGTCTAGGGGTTGTGCTTAGGTCCAAACCCAACTCCTGACCCAGCATTTCTTGGGTTGGATAGGAGTGCAGTCCCAGGTTTGTGCTAACAGAGCTCCGTGTGGGAGTATAAGGCACAGGGAGGGCTCATCATTGCTGCTAAATGTGGGGGAGGTGTTTCGGTTTGATTTTTGTTTTGCAGCAAAAGAGGGATACAGAAGGTTGGTATTTTTTAGAAAACAGAGAGGAGCAGCAGGGAAGACGAATGGAAAGGCGGTGGACGGAAGCAGGAGAGCGGCAGGGAGCAAGGGAGATGAGGGTCTGGAGGAAGCTGGGTGGAGGGGGAGATGGAGGGAGGGGTGTCAGGAAGTCACTTCGTGAGTGCTCAGTGGTCAAAGAGAGAGTTGAGGTCAAAGATCACTCAGAGGTCCCCAGATTTTTATGGTTGAACTGTGTCCCCCAGACAGGTATGTATAATTCCTAACTCCTGATACCTATCAGTGTGATCCTGTTTGGAAAGAAGGTATTTGCAGAGGTCATCAAGTTAAGATGAGGTCATTAGGATGGGCCCTAACCCCATACGCTGGCTGGTGTCTTTATAAGAAGAGAAGAGATAGGGCGCCTGGGTGGCTTACTTGGTTAAGCATCTGACTCTTACTTTTGGCTCACGTCATGATCTCGGGGTCAGGAGATCCACTTCCAAGTCTGTGCTCTGCAGTGAATCTTCTTGAAGATTCTCTCCCTCTGCCTCTCCCTCCACTCACTCTCTTTTTCTCTCTCTCAGATAAATAAAATAAATCTTAAAAAAAAAAGAGAGAGAGAGAGAGAAGAGAACAGACACTCAGGGAGGATGCCACGTGCTGACAGTCAGAGACAGAAGCTGGAAGTCAATGCCAAGGACTGCCAGCTGCACCCCAGCAGCCAGAATGAGGCAAGGAGGGATCCTCTCCTACAGGTTTCAGGGGGAGCAGGGGGGCCCTGTTGAGCCCTGGACTTTTTGGACTTCTAGCCTCCAGAACAGAAACAACCCATTTCTATTGTTTGAAAGCACCCAGTTGTTGGGAGTTTGTTACCACAGCCCTAGGAACGAACGCACGGCTCTCATGGCGCACCAACAGGGCTGGCTTTCTCTCAACTGGGTGTTCAGTGAGGTTGAGCCTTTGTCCCCACCAGCTTCTGGGTGGGGATGTTCTCCCCAATGTGCATGTCCTCTCCACAGAAGCCCCTCTCTGTCACCTCGCCGTGTAAAAACAAAGTACTAATTCACAATGGGTTTCCATCATCTACTCTACAAAAAGGCATATGCAGAAGGCATTAATTTACTTCAGTGTTCCCTCGTCTACTCTATAAGAAGGCAGTTTCCAAGTTGAAGTGAATAGGTTTTATGTACTGTATTCCCATTTTGTAAGGACCATATTCTAACTGAGGTTTCGAAGGTATTTTGGGTAGCATTTTAAGGTATTATCTTTAATCTCCCCTAGTAAAAATTATTCAGAAAACCTAAAGGAGATTTCATCTCTAGAAGGAACATTTTTCAGAGAGGAAATGGTTGCAGCACTGAACTGCCAAAGAGACAGCTGAAAAAATGGGTCATGCTTTCATCCCATTCTGGGACATAAGCTGCCAAGCGGTTCACTGCTCATTTTTGTCTTCTTCTCGTAAACAAGCTGCGTTAACAAGTTACTTTAAAAAAGCATACTAATTTCCCCAGTGAATTACACAGGAAAGAATCCAGCATTCCCTCCAGAGAACTCAAATAGTTGTTTGTTCTCAGAGCTCAGGTGTGGTAACAACGTTGTCAGCTAAAAATGCATGCTGGCTATTGGCCAGGAGGCTGGAGCTTTCCATCCACTTCAGCCCTGATTTCTCACATTGGTGTGCCATTCGTAGCTTGCTTAATGGAAAAAGAAAAAAAAAAAAAAAGGACTCGATTTTCAGTTTCAATTTAATTACACAATCTATAGTGCCCAGTGGGAAGGATTTAGGGGCAAAGATTAATGCTTGACAGTGCTCCGTTTTACATTCTTTTCTTATAAAGAACACTGTATTGATTATCCAAAGTGAGTTTTCAAATTCATTTTTTAAAAGACAAATTTTGGGGAGGGGTGTGGCAGAGTGATTTAGCGAAGGGTTGTGACTTTCATTTCTTGGTTCTCTGCCCAAACCAATAAATTAGAGATGTAAGGTGCCTCTTTGGATTGTGTTATCTGTGTGTTCTTGAGAGTAGAGAGCTCTTCTCTACTTGGGAGAAGAAAGAATAGAAATTCTATTGTAAAATTAGAAGTGCCAGCTGCAGACACTGACTGAACAATACAACTGTTCTGAGAATGACTAACAAATATACTTAAGACCCTTCCTTATTATGTTAAAGTCCAAAGAATTTCACTCTCTTACTGGGACTGGAAACCACTAGGATTTCATCTGGCAACAAATCAATGTTTCAGATTACCAGTAAATATTTGGTGTTCTATTTTGGTGTCCACATATTCTGTTAGTTTAGCCAAATGTAAAAAGAAGGAAAATATAAGAAATGAAAATCTGCCCATAAGAGGTGGCCTTAATATATGTCTTGGTCACCTGCTTTAACTTGTTAACTTAATAAAGAAAACAGGCCTCTTTATGAGAAACAGTACTTCCTATGTGACTTAAATAAATAAAAATGGTAGCAATAAACTTTACTGGTTAACTGTTGCTCAGCCTTACCAAACTACTTGTGCACGTACAAATAACTGAAAATACGGTGATCAAAAAATGAAGCTCAAAAAGCAAATAAGCTATTTGAAACAGCTCACTGATTTTTCCATTGCGCAATGATGGCAGTTTCAAGTATCAAGATGGTTGCTACTATGAGTTGTCACTCCGATTATATGAAGAAGCAAAATGGTACTAGACCAGCATTAAGTTTTGCCTCCTGAACTTGCGGTATAGTACGTTAGACTAATGAGTTAACTATTTTTAGAGCTTGATGAGTTGCAGGGCATCTGGCACAGATTAGGTAAAGCTAGAACTTAATTGGAGTGGAATGACAATGAGGACTAGAATTGGAACTTTCTTGGGACGGCATTAGAAGACTTTGGAAAATGTACCTTCGACTGGTTTAAAAGTAGACTTACCACTCTTCTCTTTGGCAAGGGTGAGTTATAGTTTATGCCCTGGGAAAACAATTAAAAAAACAAAAAAAGGACACGGAGATCTGTATTTGTGAGTGGAGCCTGAGCACGCCGCTGTCGGCTCTCCCGGAGTCCAGTGGCACGGACAGACTTTAGGGAATGACAGTCCTACCTCCTATGGACAGAGGAGGTGGGGTGGGACAAGACAGGGTTTTTGGTGAATGCCTCCCTTGGTTTCATGGCTGGCTGGAGTCAACTCTCTTCAACAGTGACACAGAGTGACTCCATCTCCCAGCAAATAAAAATAAGTCTGTAACGAGACTGGGTAAGAAGGCGGTGAAGCAGGCAGGAAGATTTGACTAACCCTGTTGTGTAGAAATAAAGACCCAGAATGGAAAGTCAACTTGTATGTTTCTCCTGCCAGGGGTTCTGTTCTGAAGGGTTTGGGTTTCAGCTGGCCAAATTAAAACTTGGGAAGCTCACACAGGAAAGTCACTCAGTTAGGGGAAAAATAGATACAAGTATCTATTTGGAGCCTTGGGAATATCAATACAGAGGTCATGATACGTTCAGAGGAACCCTTGCAAATCAGAACTGGTGGTGTCTTACTTCACTGTTTCCTCCAGCAGGTGTGTGGAGGGAAGGAAGGAGAAAGGGAGACAGAGAAAGCAGGTGATCATCCATGTCTGACCAATGTATTCATTCTCAGAACCAACGGCATGTATATTGCTCATACTTAATAAGCAGCAAAACCTTTTTTTCCGTATTTACAAATGCTTGACTATTAACATCTAAAGCATAACTCTACAATTTATGAGAAGGGAAGAAATACCTGGTCGGTGATATGTTCCTGGATTTTTTCTCTAGTCACTGAAAGAGAAAGCAAAGATAAATGTGACATTAAAGTGTGAAAATGAATAAAATGCAGTACTGATCCCGCTCTGTTCTCACTTGAAATTCCAAAGCAGTCCTGGGCTCTTTGCACAAACACTTGTATCGTGATATGGATCTTTACAATCACTCCAATAACTGGGAGGGGAAAAAAAAAAGCCAAATCCTAAATAATCTACAAGAGGCAAAAATGTTAGCCAATGGAGGGGACATCTGGTAAGCGCAATACCTGAAGAATGCATGAAACTTTGGCAGAGAAGTGGAGAGAAAAAAGGACTGAATCAAAACTTGAACAACAGCCAGTCAAAGGTTTCCAGATAATGGCAACCTGTTCAAGTAATATACGAACACTGAGCTCACGGAACCCTGAGGACCAGACGAGGAGCTCTAATGTGGCAAGTGCCACAGGTACTATTTTAAAACTTTTTCTCTTACTCCTGAAGATCATAAAGACATTATTATACTTCGTTGTTATGGTGCTGCAGGGATTAAAGTGGAAACCAACAGTTTTATGAAAGGTACCTTGGTCAGGACAAAAAAAAAAAATCAGTAACGTATGAAAGGTAACGGGGATATAAAGAATAAAGACGCTAGACTGGTAAAGCTTCCTGGTGAAAACAACCTGAAAATGATCAGTGCTGTTTATGTCTTACACAGAAGGAAAAATATCCTTAGCAATAATAAATGATCTGCAAAGCAACCATCCAAGAAAGAGGGGAAAGAAGAAATTTTGTGGCACCATAGTTATTAAGTGCTCATGAACATCTTGGTATGATATACACTTGATTAAACATGCCCTTTAAAAATTTTATTTATTTATTTTTATTATTTTTATTTTTTAAAATTTTAAATAAGATAACTGTGCAGTCACTTGCCTTTTTAGGAAACAGCACAGACTGATCCTGGGTACCCCTGACCCAGTTTTCCCCAATGATGTCATCTAGAAGATCAAAAGCCAGGATGGTGACACTGACTTGGTCAGGACACAGAGCATTTCTGTCACCACGGGGACCCTTTCCAGTATGCTCTTAGAGCCACACCTATTTTCTCCCACTCTCTCCCTCCTCTTCTTAGCCCTGGGTGACCGCTAATCTGTTCTCTATTCTTTTATTTTGCCATTTCAGGAATGTAATACGAATGGAATCCTCCATTTTAAAACCTTGGAGGTCGTTGTTTCAGCACTCAGCAGAGTTCCCCAGAGATGCAGCCATGCTGGCCTGTGTTTTCTTGTGCGTTCACTCTTTTCATTGCTGAGTAGTATTCCATGGTGCGGAGGGACCAAGGTGAGTTTCACCGTTGGCCCATTGAAGGTCCTCTGGGTAGTTTCTGGCTATTACGAATAAAACATCTATCAATATTTGCATACAGGCTTTTTTGTGACGGTCAGTCTGTATTTCTCTGGGATAAATGCCCAGGAGAGCAATTGCGCGGTTGTAGGATAGTTGCAGGATTCATTGTTTAACAAACTGCCAAACCATTTTTTTAAAGACACATAATGAATAATTGATATTTGCCAATCAATTAATCAACCAAAAATAAGTATATTTGAACATTTTACTAAGGATTCAGCACCAGGCCAAGTCTTACATGAGATATAGTAGAAGTTTAAGGAGCATAGAGAATGGAATGACAGCGTTAAGAGTGGACTATCACACCATTGTTACAAAATGCCAGGGGCCAATCTTGAAAGCTACACATAATAGAACCCATTTCCTTCCTTTCTTAATGGCATTGCCCCATGAGATACTCCTGATATGATTTAATAATTAAGCTTCTTTTGTTGGGCTATACGCAGAACGTTTAAAGAAGAGGCAACCCGATTTGTGGAAAAAGGTTGGCCCTTTGAGTTAGATCACTAGTCTTGCCTAGAAAAGGGAGTGGAACATCCAGCAGAAGGAAGACACGTGCAAAGCCAGGTGACGAGGAGGATCAGAGCGGGTCCAAGGCATGGAGAGGACGCCATCATGGCCAGAGTGGAGACATAGGGTGTGTGGTGTAATATGAGGCAGGGCAGCAAGGAACGTAGACCACTTCTGGGAGATTTATGATCTTTGGAGGAGCAGCAGGAAGTCAGTTATTAAGGAAATTTAGGCCAGGGTGTGGGGAGGGACATTGGAACAGTGTGGTCAAGTGTGCCTTTTTAAAAGACCACTCAACGCTCGTTGCTAACTGCAGAAGAGGTTGGAGGGGCACCTGGGGTCACAGCAGCAGGACAAAGCCTTCCTTTTGTTTCCTTGGGAACCAAGGGAACTCGGAAGGAATTCAAGAGAAAAATGAGAGCCCAAACAATCAGATCATCTTCATCTAATAATGCAGCAACCCACTGGACTCTAGCGAACGGAGCAGAGAACAATCTGGTATCTAATCACAGCCCTGCCATTTACTGGGTGTTTGACTTGGTGCCGGTTAACTAATGCCCAGCCTGCTTGGGTTTACACAGTATCTCCTCATCTCCAGACTTGGGAGGATGAGAATGAAGGGGGTATGCATTTTGCAGGCGAAGGATAAGTGATGGGCATTCCAGGGAGTTGTGACAGGGAGAACAGTCTCAGAGGCAAGAAGAAGGTGTATTTGGATGAATCTCGAGATGTTCTAGTGGTTTAGAGAATGAGAGCGTATACCAGGGCAGGTGGGAAGTAGCAGATGTGGGAAGAAGGTGAGAGAACAGCCTTGGGGCTTCGCTGGCTTGAGGTGTGGCTGAGAAGCATTTTTCAGGCTGTGGGAAGCCAGCGGAGGTTTTTCAGCAGGGGCGTGAGGTGGCCAAAGCTGTGCTTGAGAAAGATGACTTTGGTGCTGGTGTGGAGGATGTGGTGACGGTGAGTGGGCGACAGGTGGCAGAGAGAGCGATGAGAATGTCTGGTGTTCAGGCAGGAGGGAGGAGAGTTTCAGCCCAAGAGGGAGAACAGAGTTGGAAGGATGCCTGGAGCCCGTGGTCTTTCTGAGGTAAGTTCTGGAGGCTGAGTGGATGTGGCAAGTACAGGAGCAGAGAGCGAGGGCAAGCCCTAGGACCTCAGTGAGGGGAACGTGTAGATACTGGTGTCACCAAACAGACACAGGGAAAAGGAACAGAATGTAAAGAGAAGTTATTAAGGGAGCCCTATCGGCTTGTCCCCATATTTAAAATGAAGACATCTATAGGTCATGAAAACTGACATGGCAATTATGGTAAGTAGAATAATGCCCCCCCTGCCCCAAAATGTCCATATCCTAAACTCTAGACCCTGTGAATGTGGTCTTTACATGTCAAAGGGAATTTACAGATGTGATTAAGTCTTGAGATGGGAAGATTATCCGGGATTATCTGGATATGAGCCATGGCATCACAAGGATCCCTGTAAGAGAGGAGTAGGAGAATCAAAGACAGAGGAAAGGGGATGTAATAATGGAAGCCGGGGTCAGAAGGATGCCGTGGCCAGAGGAGGCCACGAGCCTGGAAGGTGGGCAGCCTCTAGACTTGGAATAGAGAAGGAAGCGGATTCTCCCGTTGAGCCTCCTGAAGGTAGGCAGTCTTGCCATACCTTTCTTCTAGTCTAGTAAAACCCATTTTGAACATCTCACCTCCAAGAACTGTAAGGGTAAATACACTTGGGAGAGCCCCGGCTCCAGCTATAGGTAGGAACCCAAGACGCAAACCTGGGCCGTGTCTTAGGATGACAAGACAGGCTGGATACAGATTCCCTTGGCAAAGGATCAGAGTGAGTCCAGGATTTGGTGCATCTGTCCAAATGAGGAAGAGGCAGGTGACTGCTGATGGTAGAAGTGGCAGGAAACACTTCCGTGTTTCGGACGGACTTAATTACCAGGTTGGGTGCAGCTCAGACGACAAGGTAGGTGCCGTGCTGGGGGAGTGAGGGGGAAGGCACGGACTGATTCAGAAGATAACAGCGCAGGCTTCTCGTTACTGAGGTCATTCCGTCACTTGAGAATCCCAGGGACTCAGAAGCCAGACAGACCATTTTGGTGAATTACAGTTATTTAAATGTAAGAAGAATCATCTCATCCCTTGAGCTATTAAAACTCTAATGAATTAAAATATAAAATTATGTAATTATTTTGTGGCCCTAGTGGTTATGATTGCACCTAATGATAATTTTTTTTTTCCTCCTGCTTACGGGTAGTCTTAGGCTGGTAGAGATATATGTGTTCGCTAGCCGAGGCAGGAAAAAAGGAGGGAATTCCACTTCAGGAAAACCTAAGTCATTCCCAAGTTTATTCAAAACATATCTGAAAAAGAGGAAAAGAGGAATGGAATTTAGGGGATAAATTGTAACTGCATAAGCCTTTGCTAATAAAAGATTAAGAAGTATGCGGTTTAGCATCTTTTAATTATTTTTTCTAGCATCTTGAATATACAATGTTTGAAATCTCTGGTTGGATCAACATTATTTTGCTCAGAGGTTTGTGGACTTTGCATACTGATTCTTTCCTGTTTCCAAGTACATTTGCTTTTAGGCTATTTTTATTCACTTTAAAGGAATTTTAATAACTTTCTGTTGACAGCATGGACAGCTGGTCTTGAGAATTAAAGAATATTCACTTGCTGACTGAGGAAGGAAGTGACATCAATGAGCTTCTAAAGTCAGCCCAGAGGGGGAAATTGGTTTGTGAGAGAGTGGTCTTTCATTGCACTGTATTTATCGAGCGATGCCTTGAGATGCAAATCGCTGTATCAATCAAACTCTTGGTGCCTACCTCCAATCAACTTTGTGCAAACTGAAGGAACAATGCCCTGAAACACTGAGAGAAAAAACGATGAGGGGTGCAGGAACCCAGAGGCTAAGTGAACTATGGGAGCTCAGGATCCCCTCTCTCTGGGCTGATACTTCTTTCTCTGTCAAGCCTCAGTTTCTTTGTCTCGAAAATGAGCTTGATGCAATCTGTTGGTTGAACTCAGTCTGTTTCTGTGACAGATGGCTACCAACACCACGTCCCCATTTATAGAGTCTAGAAACGTTATCTCTCCACTTTGTCCTGAAGAGTGCTATCAATTGCTTTATATCCCCCACTGAGAGCTATCTGGAAAGAGCGATCGTTAGGTAGTCATATGTAGCTACTAACTTGATCTCTTGACACTTTAAAAATCGGCCTTCGTTGTTTATAACTCTACTGCAGAAAAAGTCAGGCACCCAATCGGGACTTTAAATAACAATGACAATAGTAATAACAATTTAATTGTCATAATAATGAACGACTTCATTCTTCATCACCATCAGAGAATTTCCCTCTGAAGCTACGGCAATCTATTTTTCAAAGATAAGTGTGGTGCAAGTGGATTGCGTGTGTGTATGTGCGTGTGTGTGTGTGTGACGTGTCACGTTTGTGTGTATACACGCATACCAGTGTGAGGCAAGCAGGAAAGTACCTAGGTATATTTTATGGTATGAGCTGAAAAACTAGATTGCTATTATTTATTTCTTAGCTCACCTTAGAAAGTGTTTGACATGGTTACAGTGACGGTTCAATAATAAATAATTTGAGTTTGAGTTAACCATCTAGTATCAAAGTGAATTTAATTCAGCCTAAGACATAGATGTGTTAATATTGGTTTCTTTTCCTTGTCTCAAAACATATTTGCAGTGTTCAATTAAATGTTCACATTTTATGAGTCAAATATGTAATTTGAACTACTCAAAAAAAAAAAATACTGGTTAAGTAAAGAATGGATGAGCTCTCAATAGCCACAGTCTTCAGGCCAGAGGATTTCAGACTGTTCTCAAGCCTACAGATTCTTTGACTCTAGCGAAATTCATTCATTTGATCCTACAGCAATATTTTAATGAGCATCTCTTCTGGACAATATGCTTGGTGTGCTGGAGGCACAGAATAAAGTGGAAGAAACAAGATGAGCACACAAAAGGCAACCACGTGAAATCACGGAGCTATAACGGATTATTAGTAAATTGTATACATATGCAGATCAAAGGGTATTTAAACCTTGATATAGTAGAAATGGTGACAGATTCACTTTTAGACTTTCCTGGTGTTGGCTTTGCCACTATCAAGCTATACGGTCCTTAGCAAATAACTTTACTCCTCTAGTCTTTGTCTTTGGTGCATAATGACAGTGTTTCAAGGACAGAGGGTTTCTAAGATTGTTTCTAAGTACTTAAGCTCTTTGGCTCTAAAAAGAATGAGGGAGCTTGAAAATTTCCATAGAATTGCCTCCCCCCACCCAAAAAGAGAAGAGGTCATGTTTGGTGGGGGCATCTGGGGATACCTCATGGAAGAGAGAGCGTTAGATCTGGGTAGAACATTAGCAGAAGATGATTGGAAGAGAGGCATTTTACCCAGAAGGAAAAGCATGAGCAAAAGCACAGAATCAGGAAGTGCTCGGGGCATGTACGGGGGTCATAAACAGTGGCGCCTGACTCCAGTGGGGTCTGTATGTTAGCGAGTAATGGGAGGCAAGCCAAAACCTGTAGGATAAACCAATGTCATGGAGGGCTCTAAATACTTAGGGGTGGGAGGATTTTGACATTTGTTTGGTAAGGGAGCTCTAGAAGATTTTTGAGCCAAAAATTGATCAAAACTATTTAAAGATGAATGCAACAGTGCTATGGCTTGAGGAAGGGGGCTGCTGGTAACAATGAAGGTGAATGTGACTCACTGGGTGAGACAGAGCAGACCTAATTCAGACAGGGGGCTGACGCGGTGGGACAATGGAAAGAAAGGCATTAAAGATGGTCAAGATCTTTTGTGTTCTTGCGTGGTATGTACTTTTTTATTTCCAATTTTTTATTCAAGTGTAATTAACAAATCTTGTCATATTAGTTTCAGATCTATAATTATAATGATTCAACAATTCTATACATGACTCAGTGCTCAAAGATGACCAAGATCTTAAGCTTAAGTTACTTGGGAGAAGACATGTTTCATGCAAAAGTGGAAACGAGGAAATAGAGCCAGTTTAGACCAGAAAATTTGGCAAGTAATGGTGGAAGTGGGATCATCAGCTCATTTCAGCCCTAGTTAAGTTTCAAATACCAGTAAGACATCCTAGAGAAGGTATAGAGTGAGCTCAGGTTATGCATCTCTCTGCATAACCTTCTGCAGAGAGATGATGAAGACTTGTTTTACAAGTAGAGAGAGGGAAATAAATGTGAAATTAGAATTTTGGGCAATAACTGTATTTTATTTATATTTGAGTGGTTTGATGCCTCCTCAGGTAATGGAATTCAAAAGTTTACATCGTCTGCAGTGGGTATGAAGAGATGCTGTCTCTCTGCTAAAACTAAGCCAAGCTAATATAAGGCTTTACTATCACAAACTACCAAGTTAGAAGTCTGGTTTCTAGAAGTTGTATCTTCTCACTGGTCCTGGATCTGAGTCAAAGGTTATGAATTCTGATACCAGTTCAGCGTGTGTTTTCTCTTTCATACCAAATAATTAGTTCTTCATGATTGGTACTTGGGTATCCCACACATTTAACTCAGTTTTGACACTATTTGACACTGGAAAGAGTGTCAGGTCCCATAGACTGAGAGCTCAGCCCTACAGGACTAACCCAGCTCACCCCCCATGTTAGATGCCAGTTGCTAATCTGGGGGGGGGGGGTCCTCTGCGTTTTTGACCGACCAGCAATGGTTGAAAGGTGCCACCAACCCCCTTCTTGGGCTTGATTAATTTGCTGGAGAGGCTCGCAGAACTAAGAAATATTTACTCAGTGGATAATTGACTCAGTGGATTATTGACTTACTGGATTACTGGTTTATTATAAAAGGATATAACTCAGGAATAGGCCAATGGAAGATGCATGGGGCAAGGTATGTGGGAAGGGGGCAGAGCTTCCATGATCTCTGGGCAAGTCAGTCTCCTTGGATCTGCACTGTTCTCCAACCCAGAATGTCGCCGAACTCTGTCCTTTAATTGATTGATTAATCAATTAATTGATTATTATTTTTTTATGGAGGCTGCTCTGCATAGCCAGAATTGATTAAATCACTGACCACTGGTGATCGCACTTAAAGAAAAATTTTGCTTTCAAATTCAAACAGGATTTTAAGTCAAACAAGATTTTTTTTTTTAAAAGAGCAACACTAAACTGGAACACTGAACTGAGCTGGTTAATTCCTAGCTAACTTGGAGAGTGCTAGAAACTTCCGACAATACATATGGATCTTTTTTCAATTACCTCTTTTCCATACATCAACACTTACTCACTTAAGGCTAGAACCAGCTGAAAGGTTTGTTAATACGCTATAATTGTTAGTCAATCTCGCAGCTCTTTGTACAGGAGGTAAATATACCTCCAGAGAGTTTGTTTGGATAGCCTGGATCACGGTTCCCATGGAGAGAAAAGGGGAAGGCTAGGGTTTTTTCAGGGGTCCCTCTGTATGACCCAGGGTCACACTGTGGCATGAGGCGGGTCTGTGGTTCAGGGAACAAAGACCAGGTGTATATGGGCAACTTTTCGGTGGCTCCACCAGGCACCATTTTCCCTGTATCAACCTATAAGATCTACCAACTGGAGAGGACAGATGCATGATTTTTATATTTTTATACTTTTATTTCATTTCCCTTACTTTTGGTATATTTTTTAGCAATTTGGGGAATGTTGTCATTGTTTGTTTTACATTTCAGAGTTCCTAAGTATCTTCTAATCATCCCTCTTAGCCCAGGGCTGGGGGTAGAGAGTGAGGAGTTGGGGATTGGGGGCATGGTAGGAGAGTGTAGGCAGGTGTCATAGTCAATTCTGGGATGGGAAATCTTTTTTGATACCCAGGAAATGGTAGAAATCACAAGGCTCAAAATGTTGAGCTATGTTCACCATGGTTGTACCTTAGTGAATTCTTTCATCACGACTTACTTATTTTACCTCATTAAAATTAATTAGGGGGAAATTACTGAATATTCATTTAAATCCAAATTGATTCCTAGCTTCTTGCATTTTGTAAGAAAAGATTTTGGGGTTTCACCATCTTTTTTTTTAAAATTTTTTTTTAAAGATTTTATTTATTTATTTGTCAGAGAGAGAGAGAGAGCACAAGCAGGCAGAGTGGCAGGCAGAGGCAGAGGGAGAAGCAGGCTCACCGCTGAGCAAGGAGCCCGATATGGGACTCGATCCCAGGACCCTGGGATCATGATCCGAGCCAAAGGCAGCCGCTTAACCAACTGAGCCACCCAAGCGTCCCACCATCTTTTTTTTTTTTACTTAACAGGAAAACATGTTGATTATTCTGTTTCTCAATGGTAACAGAATTAATTTTCTTTTGTTATTTTCCTTCCTTTTGGAAAATATATATCTCTGGTTAAGTTTGGTTGGTACTGTGAAAGTAATAATTTGAACGAAGCACTTACACTCATAAATCCCTAAACCATTTCATACATGGATTTTTATATGATTTTTTAATTTTAAAATCTCTCGTTTTTTTTTCCTTGAAAGAATGGAGAACATAAACCTTTAGAGTTTTATGGTAAGGCAAATAATAGCAATTCTGCTAGAGTGCCATAGTGAGTGCTTACATCAGTATAATTCTTCTTACATTTATGTATTTATTTATCTATCTATCTATCTATCTATTTATTTTTAATTCTTCTTACATTTAAAACACCAAATAGTATAAATAAGAACTTAAGATGAGAGGAGATAAATGCCATCATTCTCTGTTAACCAAGTTAGGGTCAACAATATTTTGGTAGTTTGAATCACCAATCACAATCTTATATAACTAGAAGATCCCTTCTTCTTGACTTTGTTGAAATTCAGTACATACAGAGATTTTCTTTTTTGTCTGTGAGGGAACATTTGCTATGTAAAAACCGGTTATAATAGCACTATGCTGCCTCTGAAATAACGATACATTCTGTTTCTTCTGTAACCACACTGACCCTGGGACGGGTCTGTTTCAGAAAGCAGCCTGTGAAAACTTACCATTTTAAGTTGCTGCCTAAGATCTCTTCCACACACGTCAGAGCATTTCTGAAATCTAGATCGGTTGTAAGGATTAGCTATATAGCAATGATCATAGAAAGTTAATTCCACACCCTTGACTGTAAACAAGGCAGAAATCTGAAATCCGTAAAAGTCTCATCATGGCCATTGCGTTGAGATGATTTTCAGAAGGACTGGGGTAGAAGCAGAGGACAAGGGAAGACACCATTTCAGGGCCCTTGGGGGAAAGGAGAGTCTGCGAGGAGATCCTGAGGGCAGGCCAGTGGTGTTGGGATGTAGAGGGACCCATTCCCGAAATGTGTAGCGGGTAAAGGCAACTGCTTGATGGGTTAGTGAAAGGGAGAAATCAAGACAATTGGCGGGTTCCAAGTTTGTGTCTCCTTGGATGGTGACGCCATTCACGGAGCAGTTTTAGAGGGTAAGATAATGAGTTCTGATCCGTATATGGTTTCAGTACCTGTGAGACTTCTAGGGATGAGAGGTCTAGAATGAGAAGAAGTGGGGCTAAGTATGATACGAAGAAGAAGTGCTCGCAAAGCTAAGGAGAGTGGCCGGAAAGAAAATGGAATGAGGGAGCGGTGTCAAGGACATTAACAAGTCAGGAAGGATCCACTCTTACATTGCTGGCCCTGGAGGCACAATGACAGCCCCTTATTAGGAATTAGGAGGAGAATTTGTCAACCTCTAACAAAACATCATAACAACTTGCCCCTTGAGTCAACCTTTTGACTCCGACTTCTACATCTGCCCTTGAAGATATACCCGCACAATATAAAAGGTACATGCACAGGGTTGTTC
The DNA here is from genome assembly GCA_028533885.1 of Nasua narica. Lineage (NCBI taxonomy): Eukaryota > Metazoa > Chordata > Mammalia > Carnivora > Procyonidae > Nasua > Nasua narica. The sequence continues at coordinate 40,447,380 of CM052808.1, read as the reverse complement.
ACGACAGCACTACAGGGAATAACAAAAGACAACAAACGACCCATTAGAAACAACTAAAGTACATCCATACAAGAGACAACTATCTGTTTATAAAAACACACTACGGAAAATCTGAGATAAGAACGTGAATAATCAATATGGTTCTATTTGCAGAAGAAATGTAGAGGAAACATAGCAGAGACTACTGAAAATACTTCCTTATGGGGAAGGGTGTGGATGGGCAGGGTGGAAGAGAATATATTTGGGAATAAGACCTCTGTGAGAAGACATTTTATTAGAGTCGTGACCTTTGAACCATTCGAATACTTCACATATCCAAAATATGATGCCACCTGTCTACCTCTCCACACACTGTGCTTTCTGCTGCCTCATGTGGCCTCCCTTTAAGGATTCAACAGACTCTCATTTTGTCAATATGTTACTTGAAGCCTGACTCCTCTGCCCCTTCCAGGGACACCATAGACTCTGGATCTACTATTATGTCTTGTCTTCCTCCAGATGTACACTTTTACGTAAGCCTGGCAGTTACCTCCAAGCTTCTAGAAGTCTGCAGCCTTGGAAAGTCATTACCGGGACTAGTCATAAAAGCTAATGCTGGTGCTTATTACTGAGCCGTTGGGTCTATTTTGGAGAACTCAGAGAATGAAAAGATTAGCTGCCTTCAAGCTCCCCCATCTGTTCAAATGGAATAACTTCACAGAGCCCTAGGGTGCCGGGCGGCAAGGATTCAAGCCTGTATTTTTAAAGAGCATAAAAAAAGTAAGTGAAACAACTCTTCATGTGTCTCTTCAAGTGTATACAAGTATTGCAACTTAAAGACTATTCTGTAATGGTAGGATGTAGTGATTAAGAACACAGACCTGGGTGTCAGACATACAAGAGTTCCAAGATACATGAGCACCAACTCTTCTGTTCACCGGCTGTGTGATCTTGGACAATCTACTTAGCATCTCTAAACCTTGTTTCTGAACCTCGTTTCTCTAAAGTGGGGATTATCAGAACAATACCTACCGCATGAGCTTTTCATAAGGGATGAATGACATAACGCATGTATCATGGTTAGCACAATTCCTGGCACATAGTAGGTGCTCAATAAATGTAACCAGTATCTCTTACCACCATTCTAGGAAAAACAGAGGAAATGATTATACAACCCAAGCATTTATAGCCAGGACAGCCAAATCGTGGTCTCAGCTGAAGAAAATTCTAGGTAAATTTAGAGAGAAATAATGAACTTCATTTTACATAAGAATATTGAAGCAGAACTGAGATCTTGATGTAGCTAATGCAAGTTGGATAACATGTGCTAGAGTTCTAAAGTTTTATAAATATTGGGGAACAGAGAAAGACAAAGACTGTATGATGTTACATCTGTGTGGAATCGAAAAAAAAAAAAAAGAAAAGAAAAGAAACAAAAATCCTAGGAAAGAAGATCAGACACGTGGTTACCAGAGAAGCAGATGCTGTGGTTGGGGCAGGAGGATTGGAGAAAGGTGGTCCATGAAAAGGCACAAACTGCCAGTTATAAGATAAACAAGGACTATGATGAAATGTACAACCTGATGACTAGGGTGAACGTGGCTGTGTGATACACGGGAAAGCTGTTGACAGAGTCAATCCTAAGAGTCCTCATCACAGGAGGAAGCTTTCTTCTTTCTTTTGTTTTTGTTGTATCCATCATGGGATGATGGAGGCCAGCTTAACCTACGGTGATAATCATTTCGCAGTGTATGTAAACCAAACCATCACGCGGTACTTTAACTTAGGCAGGGGTATGCATCAATTATTTCTTTATATAAGCAGAAAAAATTGGAGAAGAAATCTAAATCCATATCATGTACTTTATTCCCTTGCTCACATTTAACTTGGCCACTAAGAAGTGAGTGTAAATTTTTACACTCAGAGGCAACTCTTGTTTTGTATGTTTCAGTTAACCGCCTTCCCAAGATGTTGGTTATAGGGAGTGTACATTCGTTCTCAACCACCCATCTGGTTCCTGGACCGGTGCCTAGAAAGGCCTGGCTGCCTCTGCTTTGCTCTGTTTGCCTCTGTTCCCGATAGGGGGCTGGGAGGGTTTTGTTGTCACCTCAGCAAAGGACAATCACGTATTCATGGGTGTGCAGGCAGGGAAAGAAGGCTTTTTTTTTTTTTTTAACCCCCAGAAACAAATATGATCATTTCAAACTTCAAATTTCTCTTTCCCATTTAGTGCAGATCACTTATATGTGTTTTCTTTTTCTTGAGGCATAAGCGAGAAAAACCGAAACTAGGTCCGGGTCATGGTAATGGACAATCTAGTGTTCCTTATGGCCGAGCTTCTCAGGAGTGCACAAGGAAGAGGAAACAGCTGTGCCAAATTACTGACCCCCCACCCCCCCAGCTCCCAGATCTCCAGGCTCTTTGGCCTTCCACCTCCAGCAGCCCTTGTCTGCTTGCCAGACGAACGTACGTGCATTCCACACTAGCAGCACCATTTTCTGTGTGCGTGGTGATGTGGGAAAGGATGGAGGTCCTGTGTAGGAGAAGGAGCAGCTTGGAACGCTGCCCTTTCAGGAAGGGGCCCAAGGAAATGTAGAGGGCCAGTCTGTGTTTCATTGTATTGCACATGGAGGGAGAACAAGGGGATCCCACACACAAATGTGCAGGGCAAGAAGTAATATGGGAGGTCTTTCTGTCTAGCGGTCAGTCAAGAAGGCAGGAGATTTCATCTCGAAAATAAGAGCCACACCTCCCTCTTCATGTTTGGAAGCATTATCTGCTGCTTCCCTTCCTTGCTGTCCAAAGTCAACACCTTCTTGAGAAGCTTATTTAAAACAATGTAAAACTTAGTATGAGGAATCACTCCCAATGAACAGCATTGGGCCAGGCATGATTTGGGTTTAAAATTTTAGCTATGACTGGCCTCTGGGCCTCAGGTGAAAAGGGTCACCTCGGTCCGTGGGTCACAGCCCGAGGTGGCCCCGTGCAAATCACCATGCGTTTCACAAACATATTCATGTGACGTAACCTGTACTGGTGCCCAGAGGGTGTTATTTCCACTTGCAAGAGCTGTCCAGTTTGCTGGGAGGGCAACCAGTTGATAACTACGTGAAGACTGGTGTGTGGAAACCCAAGCAAACTGGCAACATAGTATTCATTTACTCCAGTAACAGTCTCGCTTTTTATAGATCGGAACCCCTGGGCAGAGGGCCATCCGGCTTGCCCTTTAATTTGACCCGGCCTGTAGCACGGGCTTTGGCTGGCACAGACCTGAGTTCAAGTTTGAGCACTGCCACTCATTAGCTGTGCACCGTGGGCAAGTTCTCTAACATCTCTAAGCCTCGACTACGAATCGGAGAGCTCGGTGTAACAATGGGAGGACTGCAGGATGTTTCTGTGCAGTCAATAACGTGCGGCCAAATGCCCAGAAGAGCTGACTCCATGTTCCCTCTTCTCTTTACCCCTGCAACCACAGTACAAAGCACCAGGAAAGTTAATGGTAACTAGCTCTCACGTTAGTCCCATCAGATGCTGAACCCCTTCCGAAGCATCAGAGAGGCTTTGTGGCTGGACTGGTAGGTTTAGTGAGAGACTCAGGTAGAAAACATCTCCTAGTAGGACAAAAAAGCATATTCAAGAAGTGAATGTTGAAAAAAAAAAAACCCTCTGGAATTCTGACTCTATCACTCAGTGAGATGGGATTGGCAATTAAAATGGAACAACGGTATATGATTTATCTTGATCTGGTAGCAAAATAGGTAATTTATTCATAATGCTGCTTTCATTCTTTTCAAATAGTTGTTTCACTCTTTTCAAAGTCTCGAGCATCCCAATGGATGGACCCAACAACAGATCATTTAATGTGGGAAGTGTAAGTTAGGAAAATTCAATTTGTTCATAATTCCTAATAATTTTTGGGGGGCAGGGGCCTGGGTGGCTCAGTCCACTAAGTGTCTGACTCTTGGTTTTGGGTCAGATCATGATCTCACAGGCTGTGGGATGGAGCCCCACTGCCGGTTCCTTGCTCAGTGGGGAGTCTGCTTGAAATATTTTCTCCCTCGGCCCCTCTCCATGCTCGCACACCACAGGTTTTCTCTCTCTCAAAATAAATCTTAAAAAAAAAAAATTTTTTTTTGGTACTCTTAAAATGTGAAATACTTCATAAAAACTATGCTCTCTATGACCACGATTGTAGGAAAATCAAAGATAAACTGTAATGGATAGGATACATTCAATTTTTCTAAAGAGATCACTTTTAGACCCTTGGAAAAAACCAGGCACAATGAAAGTGAGTCAAAGCCTTGAAAAAAATACGTTCTAGTCTTACACTCTACAACAGAAATACATATCTGTTTTAAATGGCAAGAATAATATCTAGTCCTTTGGGGCTCCAAAAACTTTCATTTCCCTGCCTTAAATTCTTTTGAAACAACATGGCAGAAATG
>CM052808.1:40422646-40442456 GCA_028533885.1 Nasua narica | reverse complement strand
TCTACGTCTGACCACTCGAATGTAAGCTTCAATGACCACACAGCTGGGATTGGGTCTGTCCGGTTCTTAGGGGCACTCCCAGGGTTTCCAACAGCACCGGGCAGCATATGGGGCCAGATCAGGATGTGCTTGAAGAAATGAATGAATGAAGAGTCCTGAGGGGTAAGCTAGAATCAATGAGGCAAGGACACGGGTCGGTGGATAAAAGATCCTAGGGGAATTTCAAGAGATTTGCAAGTATCTCCAAAGACTTGAGGACACTTTAGATGGTGAAGTGTTTTTCGAACCCCAGACCGGATGCCATCACTCTGAGCATGCAGGGAGCTTATCATATTCCGTTTTAATGATATGTTTTTGTATCTGTTTCTTCCACCGGGGGCTACGTATTATTCTTCCTTTTATCCTGGTGCCTAAGTGCTTGACAAACACTTTTTGTACCAAACTGTACTGACTACTCATGTCTTCTAACTCTGTCATGCTGAGCCCTCTAATTAGATCCTTATTAAAAATAAAATCTTATCATGAATCTTGGAGGGCCTTCGTGGAAAGAAACTTTGCATGCATGCCATGATCTTTCGGATACACCGAGATGTTTCTAATCAAGCCACCATCTGGGCCACATGTGTTATTGGCTCGCTTATGTTGTGTTCCGTCAATTTGTGTCAACATCACAAAATGCGAAGTGTAAAGAGTTGAGCTGTGATCTATGACATCGATCTCGCTGAGATGTCTATTTCCCTCTTGAAGGCATTTTAAAATGAGAGAAATGTAGGACTAATTACATGAAAATCAGGGCTTAGGAATAGACAGGGGACACTGGTAGGCATTAGAGCGGGCACAGCAAAGTTCTCTAACCAGGTGGAGAATGGTTAGTAACTGAGACACAGAGGCCAATGCTGCATTTCCTACTTCCTCTAGCGTCTATGCTGAACACTGACGGGCTCCTTGAAAGAGAGCAAACGTTTAGATGAGAGAGGTCTGAGAAATGTGGGGGGGGGGGCGAGGTGTGGGGGAAGAAAGGCAGGAGGACACCAAGATGTGAAGTATGATTTTGGAATCTTAAAAACTACTTTGAGTTGGTTTCCTCTGAAAACCTATATGTGATTTTAGTATTAGGTTAAAACATGAGTTTCCTTACGATTGCGTGATGCTTGGCAGCTTTTCAACGCTTGCACAATCTGCAGTCCCATCAGATCCTCCTGAGGACCCATCCTTAGGCAGAGCGGGGGTTATTACTTTTCATTTTATGAATGAGGACAGAGAGGCACTGAGCTTCAGGCAACCGGCCACAGGGCTGGTAAGTAGCAGAGATGCCAGCATGAGTCTTCTGATAACACACCAGCTAGGTCCTGTCATCTCTGCCATTTCAATCCACCGTTTTACAGGTGCAAGTGACGTAGTAAGGATGGGCTCCCGGAGAAGCTAGCATGACATGGGGGAGCACGGTGCTGAAGAGGAAAGAGCCAAACAAGTGCCATTTCAGAAATGCCAGACTCAGCTGGTTTTTTGAGAGAGGGATACTTGAGCCTAAATTACATCTCAGAATTTATTCCATTCCAGGCAAACGAGTTGGCCTTTTATATTCCCACGCACGTCTATGTTGGCCAGTCAACAAGGGCTGCCCCCCACCACCTGGGAAGGGCATCCAGTGCTCCGAGGCAATCCTCTGAAAGGTGCCAAGCCTACCTGATGGGACTCCAACAGTATGCCCCAAATCTAGGCTAATCAGCAGGATCACACGAGCTACTGTATGTGGGATAAGTGAAAGCAACTTGGAATTTTCCAAATGCTATTTGAATATAAGAAAGTATTTTCTTCCGGTGCATTCTTGGGGCAGACTGAGTCATCTGAGCACCTTCTTTAAAGTCAGAATCAAACAGAGCTGCAGGAATCTGACTCTCTCCTTGGGGAATCTGATACGAAGACATTCATTTAGGAAATAGGCATGGTCAAGGCTGGCTGTTATTTCATTGAATTTAAAGGAATTAGTTTTATTAACTCATTCTGTTCAGTGATGTAGACCCAAGTCCCCTAAATGGTAAATGGCAAGCCTTGAATGGGAATCAGGTCCCCCAACGCCCCATCCGGGGTCCTTTCCAGGGCCCTCCATACCAGCGGTAGGAAGGAACGCTGCTTTTCTGCTGGGTAGGGATGAGGTCAGGAGGAGGGCGGGGGCAAGAGGAGGGTTTTCCAATAGTCAGCAGTCTCGGGGCTTGCCCAGACATGGAGAGATGATGGAGTCTTTTGTATATTTGAAATCCTTCTCTATTGTAGATAGACTCTTAAAGGATAAGAAGAAAAGTACCCTGTAACTCATTTCTAGAGGCTTCGTGGTTTGACAGCATCACAAATATACCACATAGAACTCCAATGGAAACCAGCAGGGTCTGGTGAGGGGAAGAAGCTGGGGACAGGAGAATGAGCATTGCTCCTGGGTTTAGAAGGGGAAAAAAACTATCTCTTTGCATTCTCCACCATGCAGCCCTATCAGGTGCTTAGGCGTCGCTGCCTGAGTTGAGAGCTCCGTCCACACTTCCCCAGCTACCCCCTCTCCAACTCAAAAGGAATGGTCTTACTTGAAGGGAAGAAGGAGAGGGAAACAAGGGATGGGGAGCCCTCGGTGCCTCCGAGTGCGCTCTGCAGGCCCTCCCCATGTATGTAGCGCTGGCGTGGGCTGGGAGAATCCCGGGAAGGTCGTAGCACTGTCTTAGGAGAAGTCTGACACACATTCTCCACTCTATTTTCTTAAATTTCTAAGGAAAATGCACATCTCTAAAGAAAATATGTTACTTACAATACGTAAGTAACTTGTAAAGCTATTTAATTTGTACTGAAGCTTAAAAAAATAAAAGAAGTTTAAACAAAACCCATATGGAAGCTGTCTAAATGTTGGGTTAGAAAGAAGACTGGGTCAAATACAATAGCAGGTCCTAAAGCAATAGCCTGCTACAGGGAGTACCAATCTATCCGCATTTAGTCTAAATGTAGAGTGACCTTTCACTACCAAGCCTTGAGCTTAAAGTCAGCTGCAGTTTTTGGAAAATCATTTCCAAAGGTCATTTGTAAAAAAAAAAAAGTATATGGATTTAAAGATGCCTCCCACATATGTAGAAAGCCAAAGCTGCAAGGCTAGTCAGGAGTAATATGGGGGAAATCACTGTTGCAGTGATGAGTTTCGAAAACAACCTAGAAGGTCGAGGGTCACACAGATAGTAATTTCATTTTCTTTTCTTATCCATCAGTAGCCTTGTTCCTGTGTATATTGCTGAGCTATTTACCACCACCACATGTATGTCAAGAAAAGAATATGCAATATTATTTAGGAGGGAGTCACTAGGAATCATGCACTTTCACTAGATCAGGGCGAATATGACACCGAAGCTAAGCAAAAAACATCCTAAGGAGTGGAAAGCCTGACTCTCATTCGAAGTGGTGACATTTATATGCAGGATGTCCAACATGTCATTAGAATTTTTTCAAAGGGCATCTAGAGCTGAAGTCGCTAGGCCATGGTTCCTTGTGCCCCCTTCATAAGTTTTAAAAAAATTTCAGTAGCTCCACGGGAGTGCTGAAGTGCTCTCTTGTTCATCAGTGAATGCTAAAAGAGCCCCCGTCCCAGACGCAGGCAGAAGAAGAGCGAGTATGTGCTTACGTAAGAAATAAGACGTGCTTTGATGGTTCCCAAAGACATTCTCTTCTCCCAACCTTTCTCTCTTCCCCAATGTAAAATGATGTTTAATATGGAATATCAATTTGTTCTTCTTGGAGTAAAACAGAAATTAATAACCAACAATTCTGCTTTATTTAATTAGAACTCTCTTTGTCTCAGTATTTTACTTTTCACTCTTCCTAACTGACCCCTCCCCTTCCTTCCCCTGTTTCTGATACTGGTGTTTATATATATAATGTTTATATTGATATATGTATTATATATTATGTTTATATACATATAAATATATATAATAGACTTTGCTTTTTTGAATTTCAGCATAGACTCCTAAAGAAAAAAGACACTATCTATTTGGATGACTTCTTTAGGAACTGTATGTTTATTAAGTATTAAGTCAGAGTATTAATAATTCTTTTGTTCTTTGCCTCAGCAACAACGAATAGCCTACAACATCCATCCTGTGCTAGAACTCTCCTAGACATGGGAGCCCGCATTGACTAAAAACAAGCGACTTCATCCGCCCTTGTGACATCGGTCTGCTTTCGCTAGTTGAAAAGGAGTTGCCTACAGTTTGGCGTTTGTGCTATAGAAGAACAAACACCCTTTGCACTAAGAAATCTGGGTTCCAGTGTTGCTTTCAACACTAAATGGCCTCATCACCGGAGGGGAGAACCTTCATCTAAGTCTTACCTTCTCCCACTGCAAAAGGAGGGAAAGAATATCCGTCCTATCGACCTCATAGGGCAGTGAAGAAAATAAAAATAAAGACTTTATGAAAATGCCTTGTAAATTTCACAGCATTCTGTAAACTTAAGGCGCTGATGCACCAAGTCACCCACAGCTCCGCTGTCTAGCTCAGGGCTAAACAGAGTGGGCTGTCCACACAGGGGCGGATTCAAGAATCATGTCTTTGGCAGACGGTAGGAATTTGCTGGGTGACTTATGGGACACATCATAGATCTGTGTGTGTGTGTTTTAGGAATGGGATGGTACGTCAGGAAGCAGAATGTGGTCCTGTGCTATGGCGTCCTGGAAATGTGCCCATTTTCTTTTGTTGTGTTTGGCTAAGAATAGATCCCTTATGAGATGTGAACCCTTTATGCATTTTACACTCCTGCTGACAACCTCTTGCATCTTTTTCTTTCATTACAAAAGCAATCGGTTCATAACAGAATATTTGAAAAAGGCCAAAAAGAAGCAAGAAAAATATCCTCTGTAGTACCACTGGCTTCAGACAACCACTATTAATCCTTTATATTTTGCTTTCCCTCCTTGCTCCCTCCCTCCCTCTTTATGTGTGTGTATATGTATCTATTTGGTTGGTTGGTTTTGTATAGTTGTGGTCAAGTTGCATATTCGATATTAGAGTCTGCTTTTATTTCTGACATAACATTATAAAATAAACACATTTCTATGTTTCCATCTCCTTTCTCCTCTCTCGTCTTTCAAAACTCAAGTCTTGCACCATCTCCTCTTGGTAGCTTAACATGTCCTGCTCATTTGATCACATGAGCCTCAGATGCTTTCTAGTAACATCCGTTGGTCGGCATCGGTGTTCATCTCTCTTCTTCCTGTGAGTAAACAGAATTCTCTGTATTCCCCATCTCACCACGAGCTCCTTCAAGTAAGTAGGAAGCATGTCTATTTGACTCTGTGGACACAGAGCCTAGATCAGCGCCTGATGTAGATTGCTCAATAAATACCTGTAGACTAAACCACAGAATATTGTGATAAATTCTTTCATGAGATTCTACTCTATAGTCCTTTGAGTAGATGAACCATAATTGCCTCAAAAATCTCTCCATGGCTGGTTCCAACACTGTTACTACAAATAACTATGTAATCAATACTCTTAAATATAATTTTTTTGTATTTCAGGTTTTTTTAAATTAAAGATTCAGAGAAAGGAAATTCTAGGTCTAAACATTTTTTATAACTCTTGACGTATATTGACCGATTTCTTTTAAAGAAGGTGCATTTACTTTCATCATTTCCAGACTATATCCCAGCATTGGTCAAGACTCCATGAAGATAGCACACGTTTCTTTCTCCAGGAAGACTTCTCTGTTCCCCTACCAACTTCTGACCTGTCAAGCACGGGCACGCCTCCTCTGTATTTCCATGTATCTGTCCACCATAGATGTATGATGCTTTATTGCATACTCTTTCTTCCAGAGAAGAGTAGTAGCTCTTTGAGGACAAGAGGCAAATCTCACTCATTTTTACAATCCTCAGTGCCTAAAAGTGTAACAGATTTTCAATACCTTCTTGTTGACTGCAAGTAGCTGGTGTTTATGCCAACTATATAATGAAACTGATCCATGAATAGAGGTAATAATGGCAATGATTATTATGTGCCCAACAGAGAGACAGAGAATTAGTAGAATTCTTTGCTCTGGAAATCTTGGCAGAATTACCTTTCCATGCGTTATGATGTTCAGTTATTTTGTGATTCACACGTTGGAATCAGGAAGTTTCAGAACGATGAATTTCCACTTTTGCATCAACCTGCCTTTGCTCTGTTTTATACACCAGGATTCCTTCCTCTCAAAAGTCCTAGGGTTTACTACTTCAGCATACAGATTCAATTACTGGTACTGCTGCCTTAGGCAAGCAGCCCTATCAGCTCCAAATCTGTTAAAAAAGAAAAAGTCTAGACTTTTCCTGGGAAAAAAAAGATTTTATAATTTATACCAGTTAATAATGAATATTTTACCAAGGGCAGAAAATGAGCATAGTGATGTGAGAGAGGCCGTGGAATTATTTCATAGCAACCCACTGGCTAAAACAGAAGCTGAATGAATATTCCATGCTTAAACCCGAGTGCAGAAAGCAGATGTAAAAATGAAGTGATCTCAAAGAACAGATACTACCTTTCACTTCCTTAGCCTTTTTTCACAATGGCTGATCAACAAACAGTCAGCCATAAAAAAATGATCCTTAAATATGTGAGGAGAATTCTGTGATGATGACGGAAATGGATTAAGGCCTCACGAGGATTCTTTTTCCCTTCATTTTTGCTCATATCCGCATAACGGAATTGAAATAGTGCATTCCCCTCCCCCCCCAGAGTTTCCCAAATTAAGAAGTGGGCTAAGAAATTGGAATTAGTTGCAGGTTGCATTTTACACGTTAAGTAAAGGTTTTTGGTTTTGAAAAAAAAAAAAGCATAACATAAAATATCAGTAAGAAGCAGCTTCCATGTTCCTTTTTTTTTAAAGGGCCCAAAACATAAATACACATGACCGGGCAACTTAATGCCAACTTATGAACACAGTCTTGCCCGTGACCCACGCAGATACACTGCATGCTCTTCACGGTGAGGTACCCGTCTTCCATTCACAAGAAATAGCCACTCCTGTCTGGCATCAATCAGCATGTGAATTCCTGACATACTTAGCACAGCAAGTATTTGCTAAGTGGCATGTTTAGAGCAGAGAGCATCAATCATTCAAGTGTTACTAATTTCCATTGTAATGAGCACTTGAGAATGAACAGTAAGTTCATTGTTCGGGAGTACATGTGCAATCCTGCTGTTGATCGCCAATAAACATGAACTCATTTTCAAACTCTCAGCGCTTGCCTCTGGCACCCGGATTTTGGAGGTATGATTTCTGTGGGTAATTATCCCACTTCGAATGTGTTCAGTGCTTTGCCGTTAACAAAGGCTTCCATTACATAACCTCGTGGATCCAGCAGAAGCGAGGTCTGACAATGTAATTATTATTATTAAATTCAAAGCTAGCTCTAATAATTTCTGACAAGCCCCCTATCTTTGTCAGCAAATTCAATGGCTTGAGTCAACTTATGGAATATCTGCTGAACACAGTCCCTTGGTCCTTTTTTACTCCCCCACCCCCCCCTTAATGGCCCTAGTTCAAGTCCTCATCAGTGTTCTCTCCGTCAGCTTCAACATTTCTTTGAACTGGTCGGCTGTGCTCTAGTCTCCATCCTCCCCTTTCCACCTCCCAATCAATCCCCAGCACAGCAGTCAGAGTGACCTTTAGAAAAGCAAATCTATCACATTATTTTCCTTCTTTAACATCATTTGATGGCTTACAGCTGCCTTCAAGATAAAGTACAAACTCCTACACGCAGTAAACAAGACCCACAAGCTCTTCGTGGTCTGGCTTCTGCCCAGGGGCCAGATTCAGAGCCTCTAAACACTGAAGAGATTATGGGGCCCCACTTCCTAGTCCCTTTACCCATATGTAAATAAGAAAAAGAGAGGAAGAAACCATAAAACACAAAACACAGAGGCATGCTGTAGTTAAATGAATTTCTTGAAAACACTTCTGATTACAAAATTCTAGATACATTTATCAAAGTCAAACTGTTCTCACTTTTTTCCCTTCTGCTTTACTGGTGCTCCTAAAAAATTGCATACTCAACCAACTGGGGGATCTGGAGCTGTAGCTGTCTCTCCAGCAAAGAACAGTCAAGCAAACAGAACAGTAGCAAAAATAAAACTGTGTGTGCCATTAAGGAACTCATTCATTCATTCATTCATTCATTCATTCATTCACGTATGGTGAATTCATTGTATACCGGGCACTGAACCAACCTCTATTAAGGACTGGGGACACAAAGTGAATGGGATGTTGTCACTGGCCTCAAGGAGCTCACAATTTAGAAGAGGCAGTGGGAAGGGGGTTGCAGAGTCCTTGGAGATTTTCTAGTCTTTTCTTGAATGCCTCTTGAGACAGGTATCTCAGCGCTCCTTACTTTCTTGAGGTCTCTATTCACTGTACCATGTTTTAGGATTCTGTTCCCACAGAAGAGTCCTTCAAATATTTATTGATTTACCAAAAAAATCACAAACCCCACCCCCCAAAAAAGTAATTCCTTTTCAACATGAAAAGTCCTTTAAGAATAAAATTGAATACAATTCATTTACTCAAAAAATTGTAAAGAAAATCTGCTATATCCCTCGCTCTAGGAATTCAAAGGCCCTTGCCTTAAGCTCCTCATGGTCTAGTGGCAGATATAGATAAACAGACAATGATAAAGCAGTGTGCCAAGAAGAGTGATGGAGGGACTGAATCTAGACATGAGTGTGTGTGTGTGTGTGTGTGCACATGCGTGTGTGTAAGGACAGGGAGTTGCTGATCTCTGAGAAGGTATTAGCCAGGCTAAGGATTGTGACGGGAATCCAGGCAGAGGCACCATCAATAGGCACTCATTTGGAGGTAGGACCACACATTGCAGGTTAGAGGAAGCCCTGCGGAGGGGTGGACAAAATGTAGGCCCGGGACCAGTGTGTTTCAAATTTCATGGACCCAAATAAGCCGTTAAAACACAATTTTCCAGTTTCCCCCTTCAGAATTTTTGACTGAATGGGTCTTGGGTTGGGCCCAGTAATGTGTATTTCTAACTAGTTCCGGGGTGATACTGATGACACCAGACTAGGGAACCACACTTTGGAAACCACTGCTATAGACAGGTAAGGAAAAGATCACAAAAAGTTTTGTCTATAAAAATATGTGCCTTATGAGTATAAATCACAAAACTCTGTATTTATTCTGATGTTTTTTTTTACAATTCATTGTAATTGTTCCTGAGTTCTGTTATATATGAGGCACTATTCAAGGTCCTCTTCTTTTCTAGGGTCAATCCTTCATCACCTTCACATTCCCAGTGGTTTCCAACCCTTTCACTCTCTTGGTTTTCACTAACAAAGTGCAATTATCCCTTTTGATAACACTGGGATTTAGGATTACCTTAAGAAAGGCTTTGAAGTCAAAAGACCTAAGCTCAAAACCCAGATTCCCAATCCCAACTAACCATGAACACTTGGGAAATTAATTTAACCTATGTAATTGTAATTTTTCTCATTTATAAAGTGAGGAAACACCTATCTTACAGGGATTTTGTGGAGAGGAAATGAAGCGTAATCAATGCTCAAAAATTGCTAGCTCCAAAAGCATGATCTTTTCAATTAATTATGCCCCAGAACCTGGTTACTACTGTCTTTACCCCTACTTCACACCACAAACAAAAATTAATTCCAGATGGATTATAGAACTAAGTGAGAAGGATAAACAATAAAGCTTTTAGAACAAAACACTGGGTAATACCTTTATGAACTTGGAGCACACAACAATTTCCTAAACAGGACACAAAGTAACTAACCATAAAAAAAAATTTGATAAACTTGGCTACATAAAAATTAAGAAACTCTGATTATCCAAAGACACCATTAATTAATAGTAAAAAGAAAAACCACTAATGAGGATAAAATCTTGGCAATGAATGTATCTGACAAAAGAATATATAAAAAGAATTCCTACAAATCAATAAGATAGTCAACCACTCAGAAAAATGGAAAAGAACTTGCAAGACTGATTCGTGAAAGAGGATTCTCAAATAACAGAAACATGATAAAGCTACTCAAATTCAGGAGTCACCAGGGAAATGAAAATTCTATGCCACACGCACTCACCAATATGGCTAAAATTAAAAAAAAAAAAAAAAGCAAACAATGCCACATGCTGGGGAGGATTTGGAACAAAAGGAAGTCTCCCACACTAATGGAGGAGTGTAATTTGCATAATGACTTTGGAAACTGGCGATCAGATTCCACTAAAGCTGAGCAGATGCCTGTCCCATGAAATGGAAACATCATAGAAACTAAAGAGAATTTGAGCTTTAAATTTGATTCTCTTGGGAAGAATCAGAACTTTAAAGTCTAGAAATGAAGGCGGATATTGAATGGTATGCTTGTGCCAATGGCTGTCCCATAAAAAATAACAAAAGAACCCAAGACATGTTTTTCACCTATGAATTTCTATGGTATTACCTTCGTGCCAAGATTCCTATCAAGCCACAAGTATTGCTAACAAACCACTATAAAGGCAGCTTAATATTATCTTAGTAAAGGAAAAGCAAAGACGAATGAGGAAACAATACGATAATGGGTAAAAGAAGAAAAGCTAAAGAAAGACAGAAAGTAAATTAATTTAACTGTGTTCTTTGGAGAATTCCAAACAATCCGAAAAATAGAAGGGTTAGGACTATGTCCAGGGAAAACTAAAATAAGACAAAATAGAACACTTACTTTGCTCTCTATGAGGTCACTAGGAAGTAGTGACAAATGGAAATACACAAGGAGATTGTGGTTAAAAAATAACAGGTTGTATGAGTCTGCAAGGGTAGCCACAACAGAAGAGCTCACACTGGGTGGCTTGAATAACTGTGCATCCTCACAGTTCTGGAGGCTGGAAGTCTGAGATTAGGGTGTTGGAGGGCAGATTTCAGTTAGAGACCTCTCTTCTTGGCTTATGGATGGCCATCTTGTCCCTGCTTCCTCATATGGCCTTTCTTCTATGTCCCTGCATAATGTGGTATCTCTCTTGGTGTCCCAATTTCTTCTTATAAGATTACCAGTTAGACTGGATTCAAGCTCACCCTAATGACCTCATTTTAACTTAATCACCACTTTAAGCACCCTATCCCCAAATGTAGTCACATGCTCAAGTGCTGGATGTCAGGACTTCCATATATAAATTTGGGAGGAGGACAAAATTCAGTCCATAATGCTTGTCTTCAGAAAAAAATTTACATATAATGCATATATTTTAAAAAAATGCTAAAAAGTGCTCTGTTTTTGTTTTCTCTTACACTTCTCCGAGTACTAAAGTATCCTAAATTTATAAAAGCTGTGACCAGTCAAATGCCTACTGTGTGTATCTGGGGCAGGGGGGAAGAGTTGCCAGAGACCTCCTCAATACCTCTTCTCAGTTTCCTTTTCTCAATCCCTTCTCTCCTGATTTTTGATAAATAGCTCTATTAGGCAGTCGATAAAAGGTCTCTCAATGATCCCTGCCTTCTGGTATTCAAGCCCTGTGTAATCCCTTCCCCTTGAATGTGGCTGAATTTATTGATTCCCTTCTTACATATAGCATATGGCAGAAGTGCTGAAATATCACTTTTAATTTTAGGTTATAAAAGGACTGTGGCTTGTATCTTGGGAATTCTCTCTTGGATTGCTCACTTGTGGAGGAAGCCGGTTGCCACGTTGTGAGGCAGTCCTGTGGAGAGGCCCACGTGACAGAACCTGGAAGCTCACATGAGTGAGCTTGGAAGTACCAAGCCGAGAGAGGACTGTAGCCTTCTGGGAAACTCCAAGTGAAAACTCTCTAGCTAAGCGGTGACTGGATTCCCAGACCACAGAAACTATGAAATATGAAGTGCCTGCTGTTTTCAGCTGCTCAGTGTTGTGGTAATTTGTTATGCAACAGTAGATAACTCATAAAAGCTCAGCCTATAAATATCAGTCACAAATAGCCTTCTGAAAGAAAAAAAAAAAGAGCTAGTCTTCTGAAGCTGTAGCTCATAGACACATAAAAAATATAGTGAGTATTTAAAATATCCATTTCAGACATTTTTTATTAACAACTTTAAGATCTCAGTGGAGTCTGTGCCAGTTTTTAACACAACAAGGAACCTGAAAACAGGGTTCTTTGCTCTGTCTCCCTATTATTATACGAAAATGCTTTAACATGTCTCTCAACTCTTTTTAATTTAGTTCTAGAATCATCTAGTTTAGGTTGTATTTTCCTTTATTTCAGTTGAAATTTCAGCTTCCCTTTTAAAAGGGGAACTAAAAAAAATCCAAGAATTATCAAAGATCTTGTTTTTAATAGTTTTAATAAGAAGAAATTACCTGGTTAATATGCAATACCCACCTGGGGATTGAGCTGGATTCTCTATGCACTGCTTACACATTTTGTTGGCAGGGACTAGATCTGATCCGCCTTTGGATCGTCATGCTTTGGGCAGCACTGCCTCCTGGGGTGCTCCCCAGCCTGCCCTGTCCATGCTGGATTCTGTGGGCAAGACTCTTTGACAGCTCCAAGAGACAGTTCATCCCGCTCCGTTCCCACCTCATAGTCGGCACCTACTGCTCTTACTACTTACATTTGGTAAAGGTGACTCTTAGCCAGCAACCTATCTTTTATTTGGAGGGCTCGAGACACAGGAAGGGCGAGGAAAGGTCTGGTCTCCATCAATGATTTTATAATTATTGGCTAACAGTTACGATGGTAAGAATTCTACATGGAACAAAACCAAATGCCATGGGTGAGAGGCTGAAAGAGAAGAGGGAGGATTGCTACCCAAAGGGATGTTGGAGACTAAAAGTTTAAAATTTCCTAGACAGACGCAAGCGTAGTAACTCAAGTAAAAGGACAGTTTAGTAACTTCTCTACAACAGTCTCTTGTTCTCCCACAGTGCGTGCATGTGAATATGTGTCTGTGTGCACATGCGTGTGCAATCTGAAGTCAGCTGTGATATCCACACGTATGTTTAGTCTATAAACTATGCCCAGTCCTTTCATTTAACCTTATGTTTACTGGAGACAATCAGTAAAAATAATGCCCTAAAATAAATACCCTAAAATACAAAATAATGCCCTAAAAATAGGGCATATTTTTCTGTTGTCAACAATAATTCTTGGTAGCTATCAACAAATGTCTCACAACTTCAGATAAACATAGAGTATTTTTTATAAGTATTTTAAACATCTTCGGACAATGAGTCACTGCACGGTTCTTGAGATCTGACTACTCGAGTTCTGATTTTGCTCTAACATTTGCTAGCCAAGTGGGCAAGTTTTTAAATTCTGTGAGCTTTACTTTCCGTCTCTGACAGGGAACAAGAGCAGATTTTACTGAAAGGGTTGTAGAATGCTTAGGACGGCACAGCCCTCCCTTCCCTCCCGCACTTCCCCACAGCCATTGCTCAATAAACACCAGCAATCATTCAGAGCATGGAAGAAATTTTCCTAAAGTAAGTAGTTTTCCACACTATAACTACGAACAAAATCCTCAGTAGAGAAAATGCCATTATTAGTAGCATAATCTTTAGCCATAAAACCAAAATATTTCAGTATTATCTATTAAGAGGCACAATAGTTATAATGCAATCCATCTTTCTAGACCATCTGTGAGGGTTTGGTTTCTTATTATCACATAATGGCATTTAAATTGGTTCCATGGCATGGAATTAGAGGAGGAACTTCTTTGTAATAGAGATATCTCTCTGCACGGTGGAAGATTCCAGTAAAGCAGCTTGTAAAGGGATGGTCCCATTGACTTGTATCCTTAGAGAACAGCCGATTCCATGGAAGGGTCCCTGCAAACTGAGTTGAAAACTTTTGAGGAGGAAAAGACCAAGATGACTGCCGTCCTGTAGTCTGCTGGACATTCTAATCCTCAAACACTATCACTCAAAATTAACTCGAACTGTGAATTACTTTTATGTTAGCGCATTACTGCTTTACTATGTTACCCTCACTGTCTTCCAGACCTGGTGACAAGGCCCAACCCGCATCTTTCTGGAAGGGCAGCCTGCATACTTCCTGCCATTAATTTTCCCCCCGAAACACACAGTTCCACACTGTAGAATACACCTTCATTAAAAAATGATGAAAAAGCCTTGTTTTTGTTAAAATTCCCATCCTGTGTTGCTAGTTACGCAGCAACATTAGGAGCATCGTGAGAAGCAGTACCAGCCTCAGCAGCAAGAGGCAGAGCCTCTCCACCCCACCCCGCCATGTTTACAGGCGCAAACCAAGTTAGAGGTGAGGCCGGGCTTCCCATCATCCTAGGCATACCCCAAGAGCAAGCTCTACGGAGCCTTCCCAGACTCTCCAGGATATGCTCATCCGTCTTCACTGTGCCCTCGTGGCGTTCTGCTCATACCTTAATGGAGGCACCTGTATACCACTGGGTCGCACCTCCTGGTTTGCCCACCTGTTTTCCCCTCTGAGGGTGTAAACCCCTGTCTCTGTTTGGGTTCGACAGGAAACAGATATTAAAAAAACACTGGGGTGCCTGTGTGGCTCAGTTGGTTAAGTGACTGCCTTTGGCTCAGGTCATGATCCTGGAGTCCCCAGATCGAGTTGGCACTGGGTTCCCTGCTCAGCGGGGAGTCTACTTCTCCTTCTGACCCTCCCCCCTCTCATGCTTTCTCTCTCCCTCTTTCATTCTCTCTCTCAAATAAATAAATTAAAAAAAAAAACACTGGATAACTAACAAACAGACGAGGAGAATAAAGACGATAAAAGATGAAAATTAAAAAAATGGGAGTGTCAAGAAATCCAGAGACTCTTATGTTGGAATTCTTTCATATCAAATGTAAAGAATGTCTTATAAATGCTGGAAACCCCAGATTATCACGTGAAAATGGACAGGGGACAGGAAGGGTTTCTGAGGCCATGCTCTTTCCCTAGGGGACAGTAGGGTGCACGGCCCAAGGCACTGATGGGCTTTCCTCTGGGTAGCTGTAGTTTCTGGCCATTCCACGACCCCCACGCTCCCCTAAGTCATGCTGGTTCTCATTCCATTTGAAAGAATTGGAGCTACTTTTCACTCGAGAGAACATAATAAAAATCAGTCCTTCCCTGCTAAATTAGGATGGACAACCCTTCTCTTGGGAAGAAAAGCAATAACTGATCATGATAATGAGATTGTGCAACAAGCTTTGAAAATGCTTATACCACATTTATACGGAACAATATTTGCTTACACTTCAGATATAGCCCTCGGTTTACGGTTCGGAGCCACAGAGTAGGTAATAAATGTTGAGTATAACAACTTATTGAAACCACTTTATTACTTTTTTAAAAAATAAAAATGCTATTTGCCTGTTCACTCCATATTAAATTATAGTATCCAAAATATTCCACTTTGGATTTCCAAAATCAATTCTGGCAGGATTTAGCCCATAACACAGTAATTCATTTTCCAAAGTAAATACCACCAGTGATGCAGTGTGCTCTCAAAAATTGTGTTCCAAGCATGATATTAGATTTTTAGTTCATATCATTGGAACTGGCTTTACTGGGTCTCATAAAATGCATTTCCAAAAGTGATTAAGTGTTTTATAAAATCAAACTCGGTATTTAATTTAAGATTTAAACAGAACAAAAATTTTAAGAGTTATATAAAGAAAATATTGGAAGTTAGAGAAAATGAAAGGATTTCATTATAGTTTATCATTTTTTATATATTGAGAAAGTTGTATTTTTCTCTTTAACTTCCTACATTGTAAACAAAGGCATAAAAATGGCCTACATTTCAGAGATTTTATAAGGATTATAATTTACGAAATGTCATAGAATTGGTGATGTATATTCAGGGAAACCCACTGATAAAATTAAAGTCAAAATTCAAAATACATACAATTAATTTAGCTGGATACTGAGATGTTGACTAAGAACAGTGTGTAATAATGCAAAGCTAGATATTTAATGGCAGATTATAAAATACATCAGTTAAAATACATAATGAAATGGAATAGAAAATGAGCTTGATGGTCTGCTTGGTTAACTCACTGACAGTATGCTTGCCGAGGCAGAGAGCCAGGCTCCCTTGGTTGATTTTTCAGAGCATATTCAGAATGTCACCTTCTGCCTCACCCCCCCCCCTTTCTTGGTGAGATCACACTAAAGACACCCCCTTTCCCAACGTCATTCCTCACCCCATTTCCAAAGTGGTATATGCAGCTAACCATGCTCTGTGGATTCATTCCAGCCTTCTAAATTGTCTAACCACATCTTCCCTGTTCTTAGTCTCCACAGGCAGCCCATGAAGCTGTGGGTTTCAGGACTTGAGAAAAAAATGTCATAGTGGTGTTTTTCGAGAAAAACAAGATGGATTTGGTGGTGGAGGTGCTCACTTACAAAGAGACTTTTCAAAATTTTAGCAGAGGCATGCTTTGCCTTCAGAAAACTTAAATGTAGAAAATCCAAAATAATTTATCTATTCTTTCAAAATAAATTATTGGGGAAGTGATATATCACCCGCACATACAGAGATGAAGAAACTCTATCCTAGGAGTCCAGAGACCAGAGAAGTCGTCTTAAAACTTCTTCTTTGGGGGGCGCCTGGGTGGCTCAGTGGGTTAAAGCCTCTGCCTTTGGCTCAGGTCATGGTCTCGGGGTCCTGGGATCGAACCCCGCATTGGGCTCTCTGCTCAGCGGGGAGCCTGCTTCCCCCCCTCTCTCTGCCTGTCTCTCTGCCTACTTGTGATCCCTCTCTCTCTGGCAAATAAATAAATAAAATCTTTTAAAAAAAACTTCTTCTTTGGGCAGCACTAAACTCTGACCCCCATTTATTTGTTATCTATCGATTGATCGATCTACCGATCTATCCCTATACCACTGTGGTGGGATATTTTGATTTCATAAAATTTACTCTATATCAAAATAGAGAATGAAAAATATTTAAAAATATTAAAAAATACACACAAATGGAAGTTCTAATATTTTCTTCCCTGATAGATCATCTTGCATACCTCCTGATGTATGAACAACACATTTTGGAAACCATGGTCCCCAAAGGATATAAAGACATGTGGACAGATAACATAAGGCATAGCGATTGAAACAACTAATCCATTGAGGGAACTGGCAAGACTTGCAGAAGAAGGAGACTGGATATAAACTAGGAGGAGTAGATATAGGAGTAGATATAAACTAGGTCTTTGAAGAATGAATAGTATACAAAAAGATAGTGTGGGATATAATAATGTGTGTGATAATCATGACAAATGGATTGTTTTTGACATCAGTATTTTTCATACTCATTTGTTTATTTTTTCCACATCATTGATCCCTTCATTCCATTAAAATCCTATGTGGAAGCCCAACGTGTAATTTAAAGAAAAACAGAATTGCTCTGGCTGAAGTGGGAGGTGAAGTCTGGAGAAAGGACCTCCTCAAGGCTGAGAGGCCTCTGTGGGACTCAGAGCTCTAGACAGTATGGTATAAAATGGCACTGTTTTAGACAAAAGGTTTTCTTAAATAATGAGTTTCTCTACTGTGGTCTTTCAAATTTTGAAAGAATATCATTGTGATTTAAATTCGGGGGAAATTAAATTTAATCAGTGTTTGTGCTTTGAAAAGGAGTGCTTTTTGTGGTCATCTACTGACGACACATGAGCTCTCTGTCTAAATGCTCAGTTTCCAGTTGGCTGTCAGCTTCTAGTGGAAGTGAGATTTCTCAACGGGGGAAATATGCTGAAAGGAGATGTTTACGACTTAGAAGTGCATCAGATTTGGTCAATGTTTTTCTTCTCTGCTCCAAAGGACAAGAGTAAACAGAGTCATAATTATATTTCACAAGAATCTATTCACTTAAAAAAATTCACTAAAAAAAAAAAAAAATAAAAAAACATTAACTGATGCCTGCTCTGTGCCAACACTGTGTTGGGTACCATGAATAGATTTGAAACTTCACTGTGGTCCAGTGGGAGGAAGTAGACAAATACATTAGACTGGCAGACAAAACACATACATATCAAGTTTGGCAATATGTAATTGCCAAGATAATACCACAAATCTATGAAATTGTATTTTACATATGTGCTCTATTATATACTATAGAAGTACACGTTATACATTTATACATAAATTTTATTGAACAATTTTTGCTGTTTTATATAAAATTGAGTATCAACATTTAATATTATCAGTTTCAAACAACAAAATTTCTTTTTTTTTTTCAAACACCAATATTTTTTTTTTCCATTGCCTGTTCCCACACCTTGTGTTCAGTTATATTAGGGAGTTTTAACTCTTTTGATTTATAAAAGCCCTTTATGTTGGGGCACCTGGGTGGCTCAGTGGGTTAAAGCCTCTGCCTTCAGCTCAGGTCATGATCTCAGGGTCCGAGGATTGAGCCCCGCATGGGGCTTTCAGCTCAGCAGGGAGCCTGCTTCCCCCCTCTCTCTCTGCCTGCCTCTCTGCCTACTTGCGATACCTCTCTCTCTCTGTCAAATAAATAAACAAAATCTTTACCAAAAAAAAGCTCTTTATGTTAAGATTATTAACTTTCTTTCTGTCCAATATATTGTAAGTCCTATTTTTCCTAGTTTATATTTTACCTTTTCATATGACTAGAACATTATATAATTTAGAGATGATTTAATTTTTAGAGAGTCAAGTCAAAAAAATTGTGTGTGTGCATGTGTGTGTATTATATGTGGGTGTGTGTTTATCTCCTAAATGAATTCATAGGAACAGCAATATGGATTGAAGAAGTGATCCAAGAAAAAAATGGCTGGCTTTTCCAAGAATCCATGCATCTTCTCTGAAGAGGAAAACAAATAGCCTGGCTGATACCATGACTGGACATTAATTTCGGTTGATTAAGGGGATGAAGTGGCAGAACTCCATCCCCTTGGGAAAGAGGCCCCACCCTCAGTGCTCTCACTTCACAGCCCGGGAGCAGGAGGCTGAGATGCTGAAAGACCAAGGATGTTATTTGAGTAGAGAGCATTAGCAGGAGATGTGTCAGGAAGCTTGTTTTGTGAACAATTTTTCTTGCTTTCCTATGAGTGCTTTTGCTTTCAGAATGTTAAGACAAGTTGAGATTTGGATATGGACCTAATTAGCGAAAGATGCCCCTTCTTTGAGTTAATTTAGCTCTGGGTCGGGGCCCACAGCTTGGAGACACTGTCATTGGGCTTTCGATCCCCATTCCCTCTACAGTTCACAGGCTGCAGAACCCCATCTGGAGGCCTGAATCATTCATTTTTTTCAATCCAACCCTCACATGGGAGCCTGCAATTGCCTTGTTAATTCCTTTATTCCACCCATATGTCCGGGCAATCCACCTGCTGTGGGATGACCTTCTAAGTGCAAATTTGACCATACTCTGTTCCCCTGACACTGTTTTCCTGCCACTTCCCTGCCAGTGGTTCTTAGACCTCCCACTTAGACCCAGCACTACCTTTTAGAACAAATGTTTGTGGCCAGTTGTTTGCAAACAGTGCAGCCATTGTGTTCCTTCCCTTCCTGTACCCTCATGCCCCGGTGATATGGCTTTGCAGCCTCTCCCAAAAGATGGAGTTTGTTTTCCCGTCCTTTGAGTCTGGGAATCTCTGTGACTTGGTTTGGTCAATGAAATACTGAAGGGATGACAGTGTGACAGTTTTGAGTCTAGGCTAGCATGATTGAGCTCCCTGTTTCTGCCATGTAACCAAGTCTAGGCTGGCCTACAGGAGGACGATAGACACATGGACCAGACTGAGGTAACCCAGTTGTCCCAACTGAGGCTCTAGAGATGGGAGGAAGTCCAGACAGTATTGGCAAAGGCTACTACCTGACCTCTCTGTGTCTGCATTATCATGAG
>CM052808.1:40363334-40422146 GCA_028533885.1 Nasua narica | reverse complement strand
TTTGGTTAGAAAAGGGGAAATACCGGATGGTAGCTACAAGGTTTAATTTGATTTTAGAATGGAAGAAACTAGTGTATATATATATATATATGTAAGGGGGTAAAACAAGCAAAAATGAAGAAGTTGAAGACATAGGAAGAAAAAGAAGGATTAATGGAGGAAAGTTTACGAGGAGGCAGAATAGGAGGATCCAAAAGACAAATTGGGAAGGTTAACTTTGCTTGGCATATAGATCTTCTATAGGCTAAAAAAAGGAGAAATGTTAAATCCAGAAAATTGGCTGTAAGCAAGAAATGACCTATATTTAGATTGTTAATTTTAAATTACTATGACCATAAATGAAGGATCATTACTATTAATCTCACAGATGCTAAAAGGATAATTAAAAAAAAAAATACCACAAACAACTCTGTGCCTCAAAGCTTGATAACTCAGATGAAATGGACCAATTCTTTTTGAAAGACACAAACTACCAAAACTCACACAAGAAGAAATAAATACCTGAATAGCCCATATCTATTAAAGAAATTGAATCAGTAATTAATAGTCTCTATGCCAAAAATGTGACAGCTTAGATAAAACAAATTCCTTTAAAAAATAAAACTTACAAAAACTGATATAAAATGAAACAGCTAATCTAATTCTTTATTTATTGAATAAATAGAATTTATTATTTAAAAAAAAAATTCTCTACAAAGGAAATTCAAGGCCTAAATGGTTTTACTGGTAGATTCAATCAGCATCGAAGGCAGAATAATTTCCACTTTTTTTTTTTTAAAGATTTTTTATTTAGTTATTAGAGAGAGAGAGACTGAGAATGAGAGGGGAGAAGGTCAGAGGGAGAAGCAGACTTCCCGCAGAGCCGGGAGTCCGATATGAGACTTGATCCCGGGACTCCAGGATCATGACCTGAGCCAAAGGGGTCACTTAACCAACTGAGGCACCCAGGAACCCCAATAATTTCCACTTTTATATAAAATCTCTCAGACAATAGAAGAGGAGCAACACATTCAGCTTATTTTATGAGATTCACAAGTCTGAATCTAACATTATATAAAATGAATACTACACATGAACAAGGTTTAACCAAGAAATGCAATATGTTGATTTAGCATTCAAAATTCAATTAATGTAATTCATAATATTAATAAAATAAAAGAGATAAACCATATGATGTCAATGTATGCTGAAAAATTTGAAAAATTCAACACTTATATGATTTTTAATTCTCAGAAAACTAGAAACTGAAGCTAAATATCACAAACTGGTATCAAATGCTTTTCTCCAAAGATGGAGAACAGGTAAAAATGTTAATTTT
Organism: Nasua narica; assembly: GCA_028533885.1. Classification (NCBI taxonomy): domain Eukaryota; kingdom Metazoa; phylum Chordata; class Mammalia; order Carnivora; family Procyonidae; genus Nasua; species Nasua narica. The sequence continues at coordinate 40,420,828 of CM052808.1, read as the reverse complement.
CATTGCTTCTATTCAACATTGTACTGGAGTTCCTAGCTATTGCACTAAGACAAGAAAAGAAATAGAAAGCTTAAATATTATAAATAAAGAATAAAAACTGTCTCTTTTTGCACATGACATGATAATATATGTAGAAAATCCCAAGGTATTTGCAAAACAACTACTAGAATTAGTATGTAAATTTACCATTGCAAGATAAAAGGTTAATATATAAAAATCAATTACATCTTTTAATGCTAGCAGCAAACAACTAGAAGAGTGAAATTTTTCAAATTCCATTTATAATGATGTCAAACCTGAAACTAAAGAATAAATTTCACAAAAATGTGCAAAAATTTTACACTGAGAACTACAATATTTTGCTAGAAAAAAAAAGACTTAAATATGGGATTATAAATTGGAAGTCTCAATATAATAAATGGGTCAATTATCCCCAGATTGATCTATAGATTCAACCCAATTCCATTCAAAATCCCACTGGGTTTTCTGTAAAAATTAAAAAGCTGTTTATTAAATTAATTTTTTTAAGATTTATTTATTTTTATTTTAGAGAGAGAGCACACACACAAGCAGGGGGAGGGGCAGATGGAGAAGGAGAGAGAGAATCCTGAAGCAGACACCCCACTGAGAACAGAGCCTGACATGGAGCTCAATCCCATAACCCTGAGATAATGACCTGACCCAAAATCGAGTTGACCACTTAACCAACTGAGACACCCAGGAGCCCCAGTTTCTTAAATTTATATGAAAATGCAAAAGACCTAACCTACTCAAAAGAATGAAGTTAAAGGAAATATACTCCCTGATTTGAAGACTTACAAAGCTACATAATCAAGACAATGAAGTAGTGGCATAAGATTTGATAAATCAGTGAAACACAATGAAATAGACCCACTCCTATATGATCTTTTGATTACAAACAAATTCAACAAAACACTCCAATGGGAAAAGTCTTTTCAACAAATGCTGCTAGAGGAGCTAGACATCCACATGGAAAGAAATTAACCTTGGCTTCTACCTCAAATTATGTATAAAAATTAATTTGAGATGGATCATAAACTTAGGCATAAAAGCTAAAACCATATAAAACACTTAGTGGAAGTATGGGAGAATATCTTTCTGACTCGAGGGTAGGCAAAGTTTCTTAGATTTCATAGAGGAGCAAATAGCCACAAAAGAAAAAAGATAAGGTAGATTTCATATTTTTTTTAAATTCTTCTCATCCAAAGACACTGGTAAGAAAATAAATAGGCAAGCCAGGAATTAGAAGAAAATATTTACAGAACATCTATCTGACAAATGATTGGTATTCAAGATAGATAAAGAACTCTTACTATCTTTTCTTTATTAATAATACAAAGACAAGCTAACCATTTAAAAATGGCCAAAAAGTGCTTATCATCGCTAGTTATCAGAGATATGTTAAAGACAACCACAATAAGATATCACTGCAAGTTTGAGTTCAACAAGGTGGGGTGGGGGGCATAAGCCTTCCACAAAGAGGGTACCAGATACCAATGAACAGTAATTCAGTCTACCTCCAGAATAATCCCTCTTAAGGTGAGAACTATGATTTCTACTTCTTTCGAATCCCAGTTTGATTGGGACAATCCTAAATACCAAGAAAACCAAAACGCCTGTGTTTTAGTATTTACAGCATTCCTTACTAGTTGTTTCATTTTGTTTGATTTCCATATTCCTTTCAAGGTCCTTAAAGAAAGGTATTATCATTTTTGTATAATAAATATTTAGCCCAGAGTCTCAAATATAACTTAGGAATCATTAAACATTTGAAGAACAAATGAATGAATGAATAAATGAATGAAACAATAAATGCCTAAGTTCATCTTTTGACTATGACTTTTACTAACAATTATCATTAGATCATCTCACATATAAAATAATCATATACTCCTAAAAGCTAAAAACACATTTTTAAATATTTTAAAATCTGAGGTCATTTTTCTGGCAAATAATTTTTTTAAGTTAAAATTAGTTTTACATCATTGAAATACTATCATTGAGAAAAATTTTGAAAATGTTGTTACAAACAACTGATATGCCTATCTTGAGCTATCTATTCCTGACATTTCTAGCAGGTAGAGATTTTATAAAATTTTTATTAAAAAAAGATTAAGACCATAATTTTTTGGCACTATGAACATGAAATAACTACAATCATCCCTACATTGAAAATGACAAAAGAAAATGCAATATTTTGTGATGTGTTTTTTAATTTTCCTGGATGATAGCCACAAGATTTTAAAATTCAGGATAAAACTGAGTTATGATATCTGCTTACCTACTGCATTAGTAGCACTAATAGTAATAGTAGTAGCAGTATTTTTATAACGCTTGTGACTGTAGCTACCCTCCAGTTCTTTGTGGAAAGAAACCATGTGTAAATACAAATGAAGACATTTAAATGTAAACCTGACATTTAATGGTAAACAGTTATTAAGATGCTATTTCAAAAGAAAAAAGAATGAAAATGCACCACTACCTACTGAACATTGCCACATAGCTTTAACAAATGTCTTTCAATCTCTATGCTAGAAAAGCCCATGAGAGGTCTTATCTCTCCCTCTCATTCAGTGGTTCACCCTAATGTACAACCACTCCCTCCCCAACACAATCCCAAGTCAGTGCTTTCTCTGGGGCCACGGCGTCTACTTCACTGAGACTCCTGCCCTGGATTTCTAGCAGCTTCTCTCAGTATTGTCATTTGAGTTACCTTCTTGGAACATAAACATCATTCCTCTGACTAAACTTAGCTGATGGCAGGAGACACAATACATACAACCTCCACAAATCACACTTGAGAGGAGTATTTCCTGGCATGAGATTATGCTCAAGACAACTGAGTAGGGCCAAATTATAAATAAACATATTCATTAGGATTTCAATTTTTAAATATTGTGTGCTTTATATGTGTTTTGCTGGAATAATGTTTTGAAACACAGTAAGATTTTTTTCTTGCATTTCTGTAGAGTGACGACTTGTCTATAGTCAACTTGAGGCTTCAGCTACCTGGTTGGGGCTAGGGTTGACTCCTTCACAACTCTTTAAAATTATTTAGAACCCTAATAATTTCTTTTTTTAAGATTTTATTTAGTTACTTGACAGAGAGAAGGAGAGAACACAGATGGACAGAGAAGTTGGCAGAGGAAGAAGGAGAAGCGGGCTCCCCACTGAGCAGGAAGCCCAATGTGAGGCTCAATCCCAGGACCCTGGGATCATGCCTGGAGCCGAAGGCAGATGTCCAACCGAGGTGCCCCAGGACCCTAATAATTTCTACTGTTTTAACTACTGATAGATATTTGCTAACATGGATTACATATATTGATAGTTACTATATGCCACAGACCAAATGTTTATGCCCCCCAAAATCCGTAGGCTGAAGCCCTAATCCCCAGTGTGATGGTATTTGGAAGTGGGGCCTTTGGGCAATAATTAGATTAGGTCATGAGCATGGGCTTAATGCTCTTGTAAAAATGGGAAAAGACATATGAGAACTTCTCTGCCATGTAAGGATACAGCAAGAAGAGGGCCATCTATAGGCCAGGAAGAGAGTCCTCCCCACACTCACCAGAATCTACCTGCCATTTTGATCTTGGATCTTCTCCAGAAGTGTGAGAAATAGGTATTTGTTGTTTAAGCCACTCCACCTATGATAATTTTGCTATAGCAGTCCAAAGTAAGATACCATATTAGGAATTAAAGCTGGGAAATTTTTTAAATATTTATTTATTAACACACCTAAGATAGTAATAAACCTACCACACAGATTACATATTTTTATGGAAAACCTATTTTCTGGGGCTCCTGGGTGGCTCAGTTGGTTAAGCATCTGCCTGCATCTCAGGTCATGATCTCATGGTCCTGGGATCAAGCCCAGCATCTGAGCGGGAAGACTATTTCCCCCTCTCCCTGCCCCCCTACTCATGCTCTCTCACTCTCTCTATCTCTTTCTCTCTCTCAAATAAATAAATAAATAAATTTTTTTTTTTAAAAAGCCTATTTTCTAACGCCAAAATAATGAGCAAGGAGAGTAACATTATTTATATTTTTGCAAATCTATTTAATGTTTGGCTTAATGAAAGGCAACTGGATTCTTATAACCACTTATCTTTACAGCTTCTTGTGGTATATTATTTTGGTTAAAGTACAGGGGAGAAATATCCAGTCTCACACAAACATGGAGCTGGAAAAGGAAAAAGCATTTTAATAGCCTTTTCAGGTAGTTGTGGATATTCTTCTTTGATACTATGCCAAAATTTGACAATTAATACTTTCTTAAATGTTACCTGCAATATGGAATCTGAAACCATATATATGAACATTCATTCATACTGTTACCTTAGCGTCCATTTATTTATCTTGAATTCTGAATGGATCTTTTACCCATGCATTATTTTAAACATCATGTCTTGATCATTTGGAGACTATTAGTTCACGGAGTTATATAGATTTTCCAAATGTTGACATATTATATAATGTCAAAAATCACTTCAGTTACCATCACTACAAATCTTATTCAGAAAAATCTGTAAGTATTGGGAAGCTGTCAAGTTCATGGTGGTTGATACAAGTTTTCCAAACTTTCACTTTTTTGGTTGAAAGCTCAAATGTTATTATTGGCAACAAATACTTTCAATGTAATGAAATGACAGTCTCACTTCATTCATTTTTGAGAAAATGTCCGCCAAAAATTCAACTCTGACTCATCCCAGTTTGTCTGTTTATCACAGCTTATGACGGTATAAGAGTCTATCAGCTGTTTGTTTAGGGAAAAATTGGAGTTCCATGGAAAAAACTGCTAATTCAGCTCACATTCAAATAATTGCATACCTGCTTTTCTTCAAAATAATTGTCATATGTCAGTATAAATCACAAGGTATTTTATTTGTACTTCCTAGTTAGCCACACAGAGTACCAAGTTGAGATCTAATACATATATTTTTGCTCTGTCAAAGACTTCCCTAAGTGAACTTAACAGGTTATTTTTGTTTGAATTTTTTTTTCTGTCTCTTAGGATGTGAGTGTGTGTGTGAGTGTGTGTCTGTGTGTGTGTTTACTATTTGATGTCACGAATACAGTGACTCCAAGTAGAGCACAGAGCTCCTACCCTGACCAGCTAAGGAGCCAGCAGTCTTACCTACATTGCTTTTGCATCCTCAGTGCAAATGTCAGACTGAAAAGGAGAAATCATTTTTCAATATCTTTATGAAGATTGCTTTGATCTCATGGACCCCCTGAAAACGTCTCCAGGACCCCAGAGGTCTGTGAGTTATACTTCGAGAACTCTTGACAGAGGAACAATGGCCACCCCTTCTTGCCCAAGAGAACAAGAGGAAATAGAGGTAAAAGAAGCAAGAAGTAAGTCACTTGGACCCAGAGACATCCGGATAGGATTGGAGACATGGTGACCTGGGGAAACCTCAAGGAGGCAATAGGGTTCCCAGAAATGCCTTCCTGGTAAAAATTTCCTGCAAGGCACTAGTGACAGTGAGGTCAGGCAGCCCTGGGAGAGAGGTACTCAGATGAGTCTGAGGGAGCACGTCTGGCTCCCTCTGGCCCGTGTGATGCCCAGAAGAAATCCAGAGGTTTCCATGAGCCCACTGAGGGGCCACAAAAGTGCTGGGAGGATGCAGGGACTGCAAGATTCGAGATGAAGAGACCCTTCAGAGATAGAGACTTAACTGGCAAGGACCAGGGGCTCCAGCAGTGGGTACCAATACATCATGTCAAGAGACCAGAGGGAGAGGACATCTTGCCGACACGAGTCAGGAGTACGTCACAACAGTCCCTCTGTCCCAGAACACAGGCGCCCTTCCAGAAGGGCACGCAATTTGCGTTACACAATCAGTTGTCACCTTGGAAGGAAGAAGGGAAAGGAACTGAAATCTAGAAGATTGGGCATTGAACTCCAGAATCTAGTTCAGCCGCAAGGAACTATTTAAACCAACTCTGATAGGAATGTGAAGTCTGCAAAGATTGAATATTGAAATAGAAAGCAAGTCCTTTGAAGACTGAGATATTCTTCATTATTAAGCAACCTTTCCCCACTAGCTATCAGGAGAGGACCTCCTGAGGAGCTATAGAATCTTCTAGAAACCAGTCATTGTTTGAATAAATTTATATGACAAAAAAGAACGATGTTCAGTGTTACCAGTAGTTATCTCTGGGTGGTGGGATTATGGATGGTTTTTATTATCTTTGCAGGCTAATCTAAATGCTGTTAATTTTTTATAATAAAGAATCATCAGTTTAATAGTCAGAAAATATGTGGTCCTATTACCTGAAAGATAATGTTCACATTTCTGAATGTGGAGGAAAAATGCCCCTCCTTTGGACCCTGCTTTATCTCCTCATCTTCCTCTCCCACCCCCAAATGCCACCAGCAAGTGGCTCCTTGTGGGCCAAGCTGGCTCAGGGTTTTGAAAAATTCTAGCAAGATATGCACACAATCTTAAATGGACAAACAAACCCCTACGGCAAAAGACTAGTCAAAGCTCATACAGCATTTGTATTGCTCCCGAAATATCTCTACATAAAAAGGGTATAATCAGCCACTTTCAAAAATTTGCTTGATTAGCTCATACTTGAAATAAAGAAAAATTACATCATAATAGAAAGCAAAACAAAACCAAATCTTTAGCAACATCTTAAAGCTGGCCTGTTTTTTTTAATTAATTAATTTATTTATGTATTTGGCAGAGAGAGACACAGCAGGAGAGGGAACACAAGCAGGGGGAGTGGGTGAGGGAGAAGGAGGCTTCTGGCTGAGCAAAGAGCCTGATGTGGGGCTCGGTCTCAGGACCCTAGAATCATGACCTGAGTTGAAGGCAGAAGCTTAATGACTGAGCCGCCCAGGCACCTTTGCCCCATTTAGTACAGTAGCCACTTAGTCACCTGAAATGGAGCAAGTAAATCTGAAAAATGAATTTTCAATTTTATTTAATTTTAATTAGTTTAAAACTAAAAAGTGTCACTCCATTCACTCCATTCAGTTCTTAGACATTATTATAGTATATTTGCTGCATATACAACAAATATAGTTGTGAATCCACTAAATTTGGATTCGAGAGTGAATCTACTCTTTCAACCATAGATTTTATGACATCTGAACACCAGTCGAATATTTTTAACGAAAATTTAGCATCCAAGTGGAGAAAGCCTGTAAGTTTAGAATACTTAACAAAATTCAAATACTTAGTAAGAAAAAAATAAGTGGTTTTTTTTTTTTTAAAAGATTTATTTATTTATTTATTAGAGAGCGAGAGACTGAGAATGAGAGGGGAGAAAGTCAGAGGGAGAAGCAGACCTCCCGCAGAGCCGGGAGTCCAATATGGGACTCGATCCCGGAACTCCGGGATCATGACCTGAGCCGAAGGCAGTTGCTCAACCAACTGAGCCACCCAGGCGCCCAAAAAATAAGTGTTTTATTACTTTTTATATTGATTTCATTTTGAAGGGACAATATTTTACATACATCAGATTAAATAAAATACATTATACTTAAGTTTACCTGTTTGTTTTTAGTTTTTTAATATAGCTACTAAAATTTTTAATTACCTATGTGGCTTGCATTATATTTCTATTGAAATGCTGCCTTCAGTCTTGCTGTGGTGGAATTAGACCTAAGGTCATTTGATTTGCTACCATGAGTTTTTCTACTTTCCACTGTTACTATAAGTCTACTTAAAATCCTTCCAAACTGGAAATAGTATTAATCTTTTTCTAGAAGAGTGTCTTTCAGGTGGGCTATAATCTCCAAGCTACCTAACCAGATATTTACAGTGTGTGAGAGATTAAATACTTACGATGACTATGTACTTATGAAGGGAATCATTATGTTACCGCAATGCCGTTGCTACTACATCTCTTTAAACCTAGAAAGTTCTGTCTTTATTTCAGAGCCAGGCTAGTGAAAAGTGGCTCCAGACATTGGGCTCCAGACATGGGGTACTTTTGTATGAAAGCGAATAGTACTTTCCTATTTGCCATTATGACTCGATCCCCTTTGTCTCAGCTTTGTGGCAAAGGACTGAACAATTAAAATTTCCCAGAGGTCCCTTTTCTTAACTCTTAACAAAGCCCTAGCAAGTGCTTCTGTCCCTTATTCACAGCGATGGTTTTTGCCTTTAATGAAAAAGTAAAACTGGGAATAGTTTCCAGAGCTTTCAGAACTTTTCCATTGAAATGCAAACACCCCTCTGGCACCTGGGAAAATTCTGAGAAATTGTTGGGCTTTGGCGATGGTTCCAGAAAACCTGGCATTCTTCTCCTGTTCATGGCTGGTTTAAGTTCTTCTCTTTCCAAGTACATTCAAGTAAAGTCAGCAGTCGACTCTCTCTTGCAGGGCAAACCCCCAACTTGAACACTGAACAAAAGAGTAACTTTTTCATCCCAAATCTGGGATTGTGACCAGTAAACCTCAGAACCCTGTCTTGACACATCTCCTCTCCCAATGTGACTTAGCTTCCTAACATACACTCTTCTCCTTAACCCTGTCCACGAATGACCACAGCTCCTTAGGCAGCTCTTGCTGTAACGAGGCACACACCCGAACAAAGATCACTTGTATGCTGCGAAGGTAAAGAGAGACGTTTTCTTGGATTCTCTACTGCAACCATTCTAACTGATCTTAAAAATGCCTATCCACAATTTTTATTATGTCACACAGCCCATGCTCTCTCTTTCAGGGTATCAGCATAAAATGAAGCCACATCTCTTTTCAATCTTCATGCCTCCACAGGATAAGTAGTCTAAATGGGGAAACCAAGGCAGCAACAGCTATGTGTTTAGTGAACACAAACCAGATTCCGATCTCAGAAGCAACTCTGGTATGTCCTTCTTATTTATTATCTATAATATTCAACCTGGCTTTCATTATGCCATCATATAATAATAATAATTTGAGAGATGTGTTATTCACTGTCTCACCTGGATTCATCTCCTCCTGTGAGTAGGAATCATGTCTGGTTTTTCTTTTATGATTCGCGGACGAAGCTCCGTGAATACTTATTTAATGGTTGCGGCTTAAGATAAAAACTTATCTGACAGCTCCAAGCTTGTCTGAGGAACAAACAGGGCAAATTCAAGCTCAGGTAGATGTCAAGATCTCATCTGGAGAGGAGCTAAAAGTAGCTAACGCATGTGGAAGGAATAGGCTCTTTGCTATTAGCTGCTGTGCAATCTTTTGTTCTACGAAGTCATCTTCAATCTCCGTATTTGCCGAGTATCAGTACTTAAATATTGTAACAAAACCCAAATTAAATTTTTTATGAAAAATTCGGATATAAGTTAAAAATACAAGTCTCTAAATGAGAAACACCGTATGATCTCACTTACATGTGGAACTTAAAAGACAAAATAAGTGAACAAAGAAAAAAGAGACAAACAAACAAACAAAAAACCAGACTTTTAAATACAAAACAAAATGGTGGTTGCCAAAAGGGAGGTAGGTGAGGGGATGGCAGAAATAGGTAAAGGAGATAAAAGTACACTTTTTTTTTTTTAAGTAGGCTCCTCTCCCAGCATGGAGACCGATGCAGCGCTTGAACTCACGAACCCGAGACCTGATACCTGAGTTGAGATCAAGTTGGATACTTAACTGACTGAGGTACCCAGATGCTCCAAGAGTACACTCAAATGAACACTGAGAAATGTATAGAAGTGTTGAATCATTATACTATCCACCTGAAACTAATAGAACACTGTATGCTAATTAAACTTGAATTTGAAAAATGAATTAATACATAAAAATCCAACTCTCTACATTTATCAATAAATCTCTCTAGGACTCTGGTTCATCTCCTGAAAGTGAGGAAATAGGAATACCTGATATTTAAATTCCAGTGATTCTATGAATATGAACCATGATCGCTTATGTACTGCAGTCCTAAATAAAGTTTTTTAAGCCTGGAGCTCAAAACGAAATTATAAAACCAGTACTAATTTTCAACAGCAAAGTCAGCATATACAAGTGATAGTCATGTTTTTGAAAATGGAAGCATTTTAAAAACCAAGTGGCAGAAAGTATCAAAATATGAAATAACTTTTAGTCATTAGTCTATCACTATAGTTTACCTATGAGGTCTCAGGCACTGTGCCACGCCCATAGAATATGTTCAAGAAATTTGTCTCAGGGGACACTCCCCGAGGACCAAGGTAGCAGTTTTGAAGAACTGCTGATCAGTCTGCACATCTCCTGGATATTATAAAAACAAGGGGAAAAAGGCGTCAGCTGCATGACCCCTGGTCAGGGAGGCACTCCATCCAGACCTCTCCTCCCAACTACTCCTTCCCCACCAACTCTCCACGCCACCCATGCTGGCCATGAAATATTTTCTGAGCATTTTTATACCCTTTTGTAGGCTCCAGGAGGTGGTTGCAATGGGATTCAAACTTAAGGCTGTAACCGAATTTCCAGGATTAACAGCAAAGTCACAAAATATGAATTGTAAATGATAATAAATTTAAGAACCCAAAGTACTTTAAAACTATCACTTGCAAGGCAAAATTTGTTGTTTGGAAACTCGCCGTACAACATAATGAACTTTCCTCTTATTTCGAACACACGCACATACACACACACACACACACACACACGCACAATCCTTTCTTAGGGGTTATTAGCCAATATCCTAGCCAGAGAGCTGGGGAAATGAGGAGAAGATATCAGTCATGAATGCTTTGTTCTCAGAAATGCGGTGAACTTACTACTTATTACAAAAAGAAAAAACATACTTTGCTTGCAGTTGAGAGATTAGATACAACACATTAGTCGGAAAATATCATTTTGAGAAGGTGACCTACCTATGTAGAAAAGGAAAATTATTTAAAATCCACTTGCTCAATCTTACAATCTTCCAAGCAACCAAACCAACAAAGGAGTCAGAACAATCAAGTCAGTTCCAATGCTGAGGAAGGAATTTCTGCAGCTAAATCATAGATTCACGCCATTTTTATCGCTCTGCCTCACAACCCCTATTTAGAATGCCATGTTGGGGCTTGGGGCTCCCAACTGCAGAGAGGATCCTGGGATCGAGGGCGGAAGAGGCAGAGAGAGCCAGCCAGAGCAGCAAAGAGCTTTAAGTCAGCTGTTCAGTTACAAAGCAAACAGAGCGATGTGTCAGTTTGCAAAGAAATAAAATGAAAAATTGCTTTCAAAAGCCTCAAAATGGTCCCTGCTTTGAGGCATTGGAAAAAATTGATTCCAGTCATTGAAAGTGAGTTTTGCCATGCATGAATAATCACCGTCGTAGAAGATTCTGCCCACATGGCCCACTGACGTGCGCGATATCTGAGTGAAGATTATCCTATCCCCACACACAGGCAAACAAACCAGGTGGGCTAAAATCTGTGTCTCCTTTTCCAGATGCCTCTAACCGTAAGTCTACAAGTTAGTTATTTACAAATGCCAATTAAGATCTTCTGGACATGATTGCAGATTGCTTCCCTCATATGGCCCAGTTACCAAATCTTAACCCAGTGAAAGATGAACCCAATCTGGATTGAATTTGTTTTTCACCTAATAAGGGAAACACTGTCACAGGCAGCCACAGTTGCCAACCATAGTACAGGCAGCCAAATGATTTTGTTCAAAAATTTATCTTCTCAATTCTAAATAATGAGATGACATCATCTTTTTTTATTCTGTCGGTAGAAACCTAAAACAAAACAGAACAAAACAAAACTATCAGGTTTAATTTCACATCCTTAAAGATAGGAGGGGATTTGCAGTGATCATCTTCACAACCCTGCTTCCAAAATAATGCCACATCTAAAGTATTCCAAAATAACACATCCACTTTTAAATGACCTTCGGGGAAGATCCTAATACTCTATTGCAGGTGCTCATTCTGGAATTGTCAAATCTTTAAAGTTAAATTCTGCATACCAAAATGCCATCCATCCCCAGTATAAGCCGAATCAATTGAACGCAAATTTCTGGAACCTTCACCAAGCCTTGGAATCACTCTGCCCCTCCATCTTTTCCTGCCTGCTAACCCTCTGGTGGTCACATGACTGCTGCCTAGCCAGAGATGATGTATTTAAAAACTTAAGAACCGAAACTGGCATATAGTAAGAATCAAAAAATTTGGCTCATTTCCCTATAAATTCAAGCTAAGCTCAAATGTATCCCTAGTTGACCAAAACCTTATTATGTATCTCGTGTGCGCTCCCTAGCATACTTCCTAAATGAATTACTCCCCATCTTCTCTATCTTAATTCTTTTCCACCTGAAATCTCTTCCCCCACTTGATCTCCTCAGGAATGGATTTTCATACAATTCTACCAGTGCCTCACGTAATACCTGAGAGACAGAGTTTATTCAATCCATATGTATCTGATCGAAACCCAAGCAACAGTACCCAAGGTGGTTTCTACACAAACCTCCATTTCATTCCTTCTAATAAGTTGGGGAAGATCTTAGCCAAATGCACGTAAGGAAAGGTTTTCTGGATTCGTCCCATTCAGTCCCCCTCTTGTCATCTTGTTTCCACTATTTTTACTGTTCTTCTGCACCCCACCCTGTGGCACCTGGGTCTGCATCACGAGTGTCACAGCAGTGGCGCTAGAATCTAGTCTTCAGTACCAGTTGCACACTGCCGTCCCTCTCCTGGTCTGCGATTGTTCAAGTTTCCTGCTTTAATTTAAATAATCTCCTTCGTAACACTTGTTCAGCTCCAGCTAATTCTGTTCCTACCAGGAACTGACAAATGATGTGCAAATGATGGGGCTCACTGCCCCTGTTGCCTTTGAACTGACCACTTCTGTTGGCTGAGAATGACTTCTCCCTTTTGCTTCGTTCTGACTCCGGGGGAATCAAGCCTGCTCCTCATATCTGCATGACTAGGTTCCCCCTTCTCCTCCCAGTCACAGCTCCATGCTATACCATGCAGTGCCTCACACGTACAATTGTGGACACGCCAAGCTCCGTACATAGGCATCTGCCAACGTACTCTTGTTGACCACCCCAAAGTCTGCACACGTCAGCTGTGCAGTCCAGGTGTGGAGATGGATGCAGATGAAGAGGCGGGCCCCAGCCCCAAGGGCACAGAGCTCCAGATTCTCAGCTGTGGGCGTGATATGTGATCTAGAGGGGCTCTGATGTGTGTGAGGAGGAAGACAGTGCACCCAGAGCTGGGGCAGAGCCTTCCAGAGCTGGGGCCCCCAGCAAGGCTTGCTGCCGGGTCTGAGGACAGCACTGTTGCCATCTTCATTGCCCTCTGATCGGTGGTAACAGGTACTGATGGACGGCAGAATTCTAGCCTTGCAGTTGAAAAATGCAAATCCCCTTATTCCAAAGTAATTAATTCTGTAACGATTTCTGTGCTGCTCTATCAAACATTCCTTGATCTATGTAGCCTGAAGGACTATTTGTTTTACCCTTCCAATGAGGTACACACAAATCTTCGTTTTCCTCCCTTTTATTCCCTCTTGATGTAAGGCATGTCCCCATGATAGAAGGCATTTCCTGTCTTCTTTTTCTCCTTTCTCAGAAACAGTGCCCTACGTCGTTGTGGAAGCAGCATACACACACTGATGGTGTACAAGGTGGATACAGAGTGACTTTTCTGAAACTATTTAAGAAATTAAATATGCATTATAAAAATCTAACATGTCCAATCAGTGATATTGTTGCATACGTTGATGCTATGTAAAAATCTGAATTGATCTTAAATATATAAATATATGAATATAAATTTAATATATTTATATTAATTTGATATATTTATTATATTTAATTTTTAGATGTTAATTTATGTTTATAATATATTGATTTAATGTATATATTTAAGATCCTAGTAAGTGGTTGACTTAGATATGGCAAAAATGATGAAGGTGGAATAGAAATGACAGAAATTTAGGAAACCCTATGTAGAGAAGTAGTCATTAGAAAAAGATACACTGGGGTTCCTGGGTGGCTTAGTGGGTTAAGCCACTGCCTTCAGCTCAGGTCATGATCTCAGGGTCCTGGGATCGAGCCCCGCATCGGGCTCTCTGCTCAGCAGGGAGCCTGCTTCCCCCTCTCTCTCTGCCTGCCTTTCTGTCTACTTGTGATATCTCTCTCTCTCTCTCTCTATTAAATAAATAAATAAAATCTTCTTAAAAAAAGAAAAAGACACACTGTCCTTACCCCAGATCTTTTACTTCTCAGCTGTGCAAATCTGACCCCTACAAAACTGAGCTTCCTCATCCACTCATCTCACTGAGGCATTCAGAAGATCAATAAAGCAATATGTGGACGAGTTATAATGTGCTTCTCTCCAAGGCTGACTTTCTTTCTGGAATCTCAATCCTCACATTTTCCGAATTCTGGCTCTTGACTCTGCCTTTCACTTCAGTAATTTCAGGATTTTCCTAGTCGTTACTATTTATTGGCTCATTGTCTCCCTCTCACTTGGTTGGATTTCCAGTGTTCTAGAAATAAAGTCCTCCACCTACATCTTAGTCAGCTAGGGCTGCCATAGTGAAAGACCACAGCTGGGTGGCTTAAACAGCAGACATTTATATTCTGGAGGCTGGAAGGCCAAGGCTGGGGTATTGACAGGATTAGCTTTCAGCTCACAAATGCTGCCTTCTCATTCTACAGTTACACTTCCTCTTACCATGCACAGAAAGAGAGAGAGATCCCTACTCTTCTTATAAGGACACTAGTCCTATCGAATTAGGGCCCCATCCTTATTACCTCATTCCAATGGAATTACCTCTTTAAAGGCCTTAGCTGCAAATACAGTCACCTTAGGGGCTCACAGCTTCAACACACACATTTTGGGGAGGAAACAATTCAGTCTGTAACACAACCATTTTCTTCTTCTTCCTGGATAAACCAAACTAATGAAGTAATAGATATATACTTAATGATTTCCAAGCAGAGGTTGAATCACCCATAGTGCTTTTTAAAATGAGAGAAGTCCAAGCCCTATTCAAGATCTACTGAACCAGGGGGCACCTGGGTGGCTCAGTGGGTTAAAGCCTCTGCCTTCAGCTTCAGATCGTGATCTCGGGGTCCTGAAATCAAACCCCGAATCGGGCTCTCTGCTCAGCAGGGAGCCCGCTTCCCCCTCTCTCTCTCTGCCCGCCTTTCTGCCTACTTGTGATCTTTCTCTCTGTCAAATAAATAAATAAAATCTTTAAAAAAAAAAAAAAAAGATCTACTGAACCAGAGAAGTTTGAGAACGGGACCTAGAACAGTGATTTTTTTTATACCTACGTAGATGAATCTGAAGTCATATCTGTAGGACCACTAATCCGCACCTCCTGCCTTCACCCTCAACATCCACTTCACTGTCCACTTCCTCTCCGGTCTCTGATTTTTCTCCTTATTATTCAATTGAAACAGTTCTTTCAAATCTATAAAATCTATAGATCACCAAATGATTTCATAATTGCAACACCACATAGCCTTTCTTGGGTCTTTATTCTTTTTTTTTTTTAAAGATTTTTTTATTTATTTATTAGAGACAGAGACTGAGAATGAGAGGGGAGAAGGTCAGAGGGAGAAGCAGACTTCCCGCAGACCCGGGAGTCTGATATGGGACTCAATCCTGGGACTCCAGGATCATGACCTGAGCCAAAGACAGTCGCTTAACCAACTGAGCCACCCAGGCGCCCGGGTCTTTACTCTCATTAATGATTTGCAACCATTGTGTGCCAGGGTATCCCTATTTCATAAAGTTCTCTCCTTTTTTGTTTTTTTGTAGCATTGATCCCACCCGTATGCCCTCTCTAACTCATCTAGTAGAGTGATCTTTCTGTGTTCCCCAAGACACTGTCCTTAGCACGTTTTACTTCTTTCTCCAATAGTTTCTAATCCATTCCAACAACTTCAAACACTATGTATCTGAAACACTATGATAAAATCTGTAGATCACTCTTATAAGCACCTTTCCCCAATAACCACTTCCAGATACATGAGTCCTCAGGAGTGCCCCATTAGTCCCTCAAACCCAGCATAGGTGTTTATTCAACAATACTGTCAGATGACCCTGTGCCAGGCCCTGTGCTAGGGCTGGTAAAAAGGTAAAAAGCAGACACAGTCTCGCTCTCCCAGAACTGGTAGGTCGGTAAAGAAATATAAATCAGTCACTTCAAAAACCTCCATGAGGGACAGAGCCAATCCAGATCTGGAACACAGGAAGGCTTCCTGGAAGGAGTCCTATGGAAGTTGAATTCTGAAATATGAGTAGGAGTCAGTGAGAAGAAGAGGAAAGAGGAGAACTGATAGTAGTCACTGTCAATCAATTCTAGGCAGCCCAGAATCTAACTCCTATCCCTACTTTCCCCAGTCTGGCTTGAGAGTGCCCTTGGGGACAAGCTGAGGGTCACTTTCCAGACAAAGGGCACAGTCCTCCCATTCTCCAGCATGGCAAGCTGCATTGAGGCCAGTTCAATGAGCTCTCCTGGAAATCTGATTCTTGAGCAAAGCAAGATCACAGGAAAAGCATTTTTTGTTTCACACACAAAGAAGATTTAGAGAAAACTGCCAGAGATGTAGGAAAACAAACCTGATGTCACTGACTTTGGGGTCATGAAGACCCCATTTGAGACTCTGCACTTCTCCTTGTGAGCTGTATGACGTTGGGTAGTTCTCTCAGTTTCTCTAATTGTGAGCTAGACTAATAATCATAGCTTACATCATCAGGTTGCCAGATAGATTAAATGAGCTCTCTTGTGTAAAACACTTACCACAATGCCTGGCCCATATTAGATGGACAGGTGATCAGTGGGGTCAGGCACTGCGGAGGGTCAGAGAAGGGAAGGATTGGAGCATGTCCCCTAGAGTCACACACCAGGGAAGTCCCCGGGAACTTGAAGACAGCGATTTACAGGAAAAGATAGGGACAGAAACTAGATTGCAATGGGTGAAAAATATGAAAAAAGTAGACAATAAATGGTAATAATTATTTATGAATATTTGGCTCTAATGGGGAAAATAGTTTTGATGGTCTCTAGTGAGTAACTTGGGGTTGAGGGGAAATTTATTTTCATGTTTCTTTTTCAATATAGATGATCTATAAGCATGCTTAAAAACTAATAGAAAAAGAGGCACCTAGGGGCACCAGGGTAGCTCAGTTGGTTAGACATCAGACTCTTGGTTTCAGCTCAGGTCATGGTCTCTGGGTCATGATCTCAGGGTTGTGAGATCAAGATCACGCTCCTCATCAGGTTCTGTGTTCAGGGAATCTGCTTGAGTTTCTCTCTCTCTCTCTCCTTCCCACCCCCACCGCTTTCTCTCGAATAAATAAATAAATCTTTAAAAGAAAGAAAGAAAAAGGAAAGAAGAAAGAAAGAAAGAAAGAAAGAAAGAAAGAAAGAAAGAAAGAAATTGAAAGAAAGAAAGAAAGAAAGAAAGAAATAGAAAGAAAGAAAGAAAAGAGAGAGAGAAAGAAAAAGAAAGAAAGAGAAAGAAAGAAAGAAAGAAAGAAAGAAAGAAAGAAAGAAAGAAAGAAAGAAAGAAAGAGAAAGGAGGAAGGAAGGAAGGAAGGAAGGGGGCACCTGGGTGGCTCAGTTGTTTAAGCATCCAACACTTGATTTCTGCACAGGTCATAATATCAGAGTCATGAGATCAAGCCCCATATTGGGCTCCACACTAGGCATGGAGCCTGCTTAAGACTCTTTCTCCCTCTGCCCCACTCTACCCACTCATGTGGTCTCTCTCTCTCTCTCTCTTTCTCTCTCTCAAACAACAACAACAACAAAAGAAAGAGAAATTATTGAATAGGGATTTAAGATAAGAAAAGGGGAATAATCAATTTGATCTACAGGTCTCAGAGTGAGACCTTTTCAGGGAACCTGTGCAATCACAACTGTTTTCAGAACAACTATGTTACTTCCTTTCACTATATGGCTTTTATATTGTCAGTGCAAAAGCAATGGTGGGTAAAACTACTGGCACTTTGGTATATATGAAGACACCAAGCGGTCATGGTGGTGATTCTCTTCTTCAACGTCACACACAGTAAAATCAGTGCCAGCTCCACTTAAGAATGTTCTTGCGGAAGCACAAAATTACCAATTTTATTAAACCTTGACCCTTGAGCACACATCTCTGCAATAATCCATAGGACAAAATGGGAAGTATACAGAAAGCACTTCTTTGTAGACTCGGTGTGTTGGTTGTCTTCAGGATTGACCTCGTTGGGAGTTGAACTAGATTTCTGTCAAGGAATACCATTTTTACTTTTAAAAATAGTCTACAAACTATGGTTATTCGAATGAGTGTTCAGAAATGAGCAAAATGGGTCTGTCACTCCAAGAAAAACTGACAATGTTTGTTGGCAATAATATTTGAGCTCTCAAGCAAAAATTATAATTTTGGGAAATTTGTGTCTGCCACTGTGAGTTCAACAGCTCTCAAAACTTTCATATTTTCCTGATGTGATTGGTGGTGATATTAATGAATATGACATTTTTTATATTATAAAATAACATATGCTAACATTTGGAAGATTTGCATAACTCAATTTACCAATATTTTCCAAATGACTATGCATAATGTTTAAAGTCATGCCTTCTTAGTAAAAGACTCGCTCAAAGTGCAAAATGATTAATGGATTTTTAAAGTAACAGGGTATGAAAATTCATTAATATGCCTTCAGAACCCACATTACAGCTAATCTTTAGAAAAATACTACTTGTTGAGTTTTAGTATAATATCAATGAAAAATACCCACAATTACCTGAAAAAGTTGATAAAATAGTCCTCCTTTTTTCAACTACATATACATGTAAAGCAAGATTCTTTTCCTGTATATCAACCGAATAATCATTTCACAACACTTATATGCAGAAGCAGAACCAAGATTCTGGCTGTCTTCTGGAAGACCAGACATTAAAAAGATTTGTGTTAAACCAGATATTAAAAAGATTTACAAAAATGTAAAATAATATTACTCTTCTCACAATTTTTTTTTGTTTTGTAAAATATATTTGTCTTTAAAAATGCAATTTAATTAGCATATACTGGGTTTATTTTTTTAAGTTAACAATTTTTTTAAATTCTCTGTTTCAGTTGTCAATATGTTAAGTGTCATATGTACATATAGCTCACAAAACAAGAAGTTCATTGGAGTGTTCAGTAATCTTCAATTGCCAAGGGCTTCTGTGACTCAAAAAGTTTGCCCAGAGAGCTGGAAAAAGAATGGTATCAGAGGAGGCAGGAGAGGGTGGCAGCCAGAAAAGGAGTGGAAGAATCCATCCAAGACAAAGGGAAATAATTTCTCCCATAAAAAAAAAAAAAAGAGGAAAGGATGAGGCAGGTGCCAAGACATTTGGGATTTGGTGCCAAGAATTAGAAGGGTTTCCCATCCAAAGTCTTGTTTTTCTCTGTGATATAGGGGTTGGGGTCATCCGTGGAAAGTGAGGGGGGTCGGGAATTTGAGGGACCCATGGGAGCAGCTCTGGAGAACAGGAGAACCGCCTGGCCAGAGCCATGCAGAAGGAAGGCTGAGCAGTGTGGGGACAGAAGTGGGAAGAACATTCCTGAACCAGGGACAACCTTATGCTCTTGACCCTGCCAAAGCAGTTGAACAGGAGGGTTCCATCGGCTGGTTTTACCAGAGTTACTTATCCATTTATAAATTTATATCCATAAACTTTTTATCCATTTAATATTACAACCACACAGAAATAGGAAGAACAGTATCTCAAACCCCTCTGTCCACCACTACCATTTTAACAAGGCTAATGTTTTGCCATAGGTGATGCAGACTGAATATTTAAGCTAAGTTATTGCTAGGTACTATAAAATGTCTTAAAATAGTTTATTAATAGTTTAGTCCACTCTTTATATTCTGAATTTATAAATACACAGTTTTTAATTCTACTTCCAATATTGATTTTGAAATGTAAATCTAGAAGATGTGGACAATTGACAATCATGTTGTTTTACTTTAGCTTCAGAGAGCAAACAACTGTACTGGGGAACATGGCTAAATGGATTTGTTTTCCTTTTCTCTTTCAAAAGATATAATATGGCCTGTTGACTCAATGCATTACATAGTGAAAATCAGAGGCCAAAAAAAAAAAAAAAAAATCAAAGCCCAGCTTCCTTGTCTGAAGTGAACAAATTCCAATCATGAAAGAGAAATCTTCAGAACCCAAAGTCTAGGTTGGTTCATGACCCCAGTTGTGCAATTCTGACCACCTTTAGAAGTTCAGATTCCCCAGCTATGGCAGCACTTGCTCTACTTTTGCCACAGGTAAAGGCTCAGAAGATTATACGATACTCTGAAGTGTTAGAGAAGCAATATCCCCATGTTGGGCTGAGGTCAAGTTGAGGTCCTCTCAGCTGAAGTCAAGGTCAAAGACTTTCACAAGTTCTGATACTAGTAATCTCTTTCTGCCTCCCTAAACATCCAATGAACCACAGGCCACTGAGTGCAGCATTCTCTCTATTGAAAATGTGGTGTAGAACAGAAAGGGCGATATGAGGTTTGCATACTTTTTCTGTGAGATCTGCTGTGTAATATGCTGTTGAAGGGGGTAATGTTGGTAGCAACAAGACACTATGGGGTTCTTTCATTTATTACACACAATTTCTCATTTTGAAAATGGGATTATTAGCAATAATAATAAATAATAATTATATTGCTCTTGCAAGCTTATAAAGTGATTTTCATACGTCCCTTTGGGCGATTAGCAAGTACAAAGAAAACTATGACAACAAAATTATAAAGTGTACTGAGCACATCTATAAACTGTTTGCACCTTGTTACAAAGTTCTTTGGTACAACCACTCGTAAATAGGGACAGGACTCACATTTCATCATGTCTACACTACTGATTCACTACACTTTTTTTTTAAAGTCTCTCCCAATTAAAATGAAAAAGCTAATTAAAAAAAATAAGATAATCTAACCAGTTAACAAGAATAGGATTGTGTTTGTTAAAAGACTTTATTAAATGATTCCAACTTAGCCAATTTCTCTACAAACTATTACTCTATTTTCAAAAGAAAATCAAAGCATAAACTTCCTTTTCAGTCTCTCAAATAAGTGGGGCAATAAATGAAAAGATACACATGTACCCTGAAAGAATTAATGTACTTCAAAAGCAGCCAACAGCCCCGTAGTAGATAGGAAATATACTTATGTAATATATATATAATATAGGACACAGCTGGTCTAATTAGTTTCTGACCTTCCAGATCACTCGAACTCTCCACTAACGCACATCTAAAGCAGGGAAGTAAGACTGCTTATCTCATAAACATACAAAAAAAAAAAAAAAAACACAAGTTAAACTACTTTGGTAAACTCCTCACTCATTCATTTATTCATCCAACCAACCAAAATGTATTGACCACCCTCTTTTTTCCAGGGTTGCATAAAAAACTAACATACATAAGATACTCTTAACTATAGAGAACAAACTGAGGGATTTTGGAGGAAGATGGGCAGGGGGATGGGCTAAATTGATGATGGCTATTAAAGAGGGCACTTGTGATGAACACTGGGTGCTCATCTTAGTAAGTGATGAATTACTCCTGAAACCAATATTACACTGTAACTAACTAGAAATTAAATAAAAATTTGAAACAAAAAATAAAATAAAATATAAATTTGTATTAATGAAAACAAAACCAAAAAAAGAAGATAAAACTGGAACAGTCACAAAACTCCCAATATAGTTTTATTTCACATTCAGAAAAAAACAAAACAAAACAAAGCACCTAATACACAATCTTTGCTCGAAGGAATTTTTTCTTACGTTAGGGGCAAAGACATAAACCATTAATTACCAAGCAGTGTATTTATAACTAATGCAACCCTATCTGGAAACCCTATGCACAATTCCTAGTGCTCGTTGTCAAGTACTAGTTTTAAGGCCTTTGATTGTACCTCCTTACTGAGGCACCCCACATCTTTTGGGGGGAATTCAGAATTTATATGCTTGAAAATTGGAAAGGTACAAAGTTACTTGGTTTTTTTTGAAGATTTTTATTTTTTCATTTATTTATTTGAAAAAAGGAGAGAGAGAAAGAGGGAGAAGGAGCATGAGCAGGGGGAGGGAGAAAGGCAAGCAGACTCCTCGCCAAGAACAGAACCCATCTCGGGGCTCGATCCCATGACCCTGAGATCATGGCCTGAGCTGAAACCAAGAGTTGGATGCCAAACTAACTGAGCCACCTGGGCACCCCAAGAAGGGTACAAAGCTATTTTAGAAGATGTTGTGAAGAAAAGAGAAATGGCATCTAAACAGAGGAACAGGGAAGTTATTACAGAGAAAGTGAAACTGAAATTGAATTTTGAAGAACAAAATATGAGTTATCTAGGCAGAGACTTCACGCCTTCTGTTTTCTAAGCCACCCAGTCTGTGGTGTTCGTCATGACAGCCCCAGCAATCTAATTCAGTCCCGTATGACTAGAAAGAGAGGGTGTCAACAATGGCGGGAGGTGAGGACTACGTGAGTTGATATAAAAGAGTTAGCTGCCATCTTTATCACCTCTCACTGAGTGTGGCCTCGGTGGCCGAATAACTCCGAGTGACTCTCCCCAAGCAAGCCACTTCTCCCCGTGACATAAGGTTGAGTGCTCACTCCTAGGACTTTTCATCCATAAGAGGTGATGCGAGAAGAGGAATTCTTGATGGCCACCCATCCCAGCAGCCAAGATGCAGGTCCTGCCTGGAGCTGCCTAGGATGTGGCCCCTTGCAAGCCCGGTCTCCAGCCTCCCTCTAAGTCTTTGAGTCTTAATATCCTTTCAAAAAAGCCTCCCCTACTTAGGAAAAGCCAGAGTCATTTTCTATTTCAGCTAAGGTCTCTGCTTGCCGATAATTTTCATCTCCTTTCTGACTGGAGAATGAGAGTTTGCTGGGCGACGTTGAAGAGCTAGTGAACTTGAGAAATGATTGATTTGTAAAATGATCAGTCATCGCTGGTGTCATTTTTCCTAGCAGTACTCAGTGGCCTGCGTGGAAATGTGAAAGTTATGTCAGATACTGTCATCCCCAAAGTTATTGAGACAATGAGGAGGTAACGTATGGGTCAGTTTTTATTTTTTAAATGAAATTTGCCAAGAAATTTTGGATTGATCCATAAAACAAAAGTTTTAAAAACATTACTTATGGGGGCACATGGGTGGCTCAATTGATTGAGCATCTGATCTTGATTTTAGCTCAGGTCATGATCTCAGGATCCTGGAATTGAGCCCCACCTAGGGCGCTGCACTCAGCAGGGTGCTGATTTATTTAATTATTTTTAAATAATTAAATCTTCAAAAAGATACATATTACTTGTTCCTTAAACTCTGAAGTGTGGTCTTGGAATTATCTATGCCCATTGGAAGTTTATAAAATTTTATTATTAATGTTAATACTTTGCAGTTACCTAGCTCTTTATTTCAAAGGACTACACATATATTAACAACTTACTATTTCTGAATTCTTACCTGTGCTAAAAAACTTCCATTCTGTCAATGGGAGATGAGATGAAGAATACACGACTTTTTCAAGGTTTGGCCTGAGTAAGTTTCTTGACTTTTTTTATCATAAGCATCAGCATCATCGCTACCTCCATTTACTAACTTGGTTTGCAAAGCATGTCTGCTAATAAGGCCTTATTGGAGCCTCATTCACTGGTTTATGTATTCCACAGTGTTTTTTTTTTTAAATGTGTCTTGGATCTACGCTAGGTGCTGGGGATGCAGCAACTAATTATTAAGGTTAACTAACTAACCACTGAGACAACTAAGAGAGTATTCCCTGCTCTCACTCTGATTCCAGACTAATGATGGTGTTAGATGATAAATAGGGGATTCCAGCATTCTGGGCATGATTCTGTGATGGAATTTGGGGAACCAAAGTATTGTAGGAGCACACCATGGTGGAGGTGGTCCAAAACCAGAATGGGGTGAGGAGGGCATCCGGACTTACCATAACTAGGCAAAAACACGGGACAGGGATAACACTTCGTTCCGTTTCAGAGATGAACAAACAGCTCAGGGAGGTCAGGGGGCCCAAAGCCAACAACAGAGAAGTGATACACTCCAAGCCACCAACGCTGACTCTTTCCCCTTTCCCTGCACAATCACGCAGTCCCCAAAATCACTGCTGTCATTTCTTCCTCCTCATCAGTGGCACCATTATCATCACCATCGTTACAGTAAGGAATTTAACAGGACATATATATCCCACAACTTCAGTATATACCCGGAAAAAGAGAAAGAGTAAACTAGCACCAAAACACCAGCGAATGAGACAAAGACATTACCTAGTCATGACTGTAGAGTATCACAGAGGGCAAGTTTGCAACGGGCATGTTTCCAGCAGTAGATAAATGTCGAGGAGTGTTTAAAAAAGAATCAGAACAGGGGGCACTTGGGTGGCTCAGTTGGTTAAGCATCTGCCTTCAGCTCAGGTCATGATCCCAGGGTCCTGGGATGGAGCCCCACGTGGGGCTCTCTTCTCCTTGGGGAGCCTGTTTATCCTTCTACCCTTTCCCACCTTTCGTGCTCACACTCTCTTTCTCTCTCTCTCAAATAAATAAGTAAAATCTTTTAAATAAATGAATAAGAATCAGAGAATTGTGGAGCAAAGACAAAAAGAAAAGGGATTGGAGATGCAAGGAACACCTTAGCTGGTCTCCTAGCTGGCAAAACTTGGCCCCAGTGTGGCCCCCTGCCGCAGGCACACAGACTGAGGGGGAACCAGGGAGAACGGTTGGGTTAGGCGAAACCACGATGAGACTTGCCACCTTGAGGAGGCCCTGCAATTTTCTTCAGATGTACATTTCTTCTTATTGTATGAATGTAAAAAGAAAAAGGAATTACAAAGGTCAAAGAGAAGGACCTATGATGATTGAGGAAAATAGCAAGAGCAAATTTTGTCTGAATTATTAAATTTTATGAAAACAAGGGACGTTCTATGAGAGTCAGTCACATCTTTTTGTGGTCACAGATTATGACCATTTCTGCTCCTTTCTTAGAAAATGCTCTGTTTCCAGCATTACTCCAAAGTATTTTTTAAGTGGCTAGTGGTTTGGTCGACTCCCGCTGTCACAGCTCCTTTGTGCCCTGATTTTTAAACATCTTGCTCTTCCCTTGAAACTGGGAATATCTTGGTTAGTCTATTAAAAACATTAGGATTCGGAGCCTTCCTGCATGGCAACAGGTGATAATAATCACCCAAACATTGGTTTACATCTTCAGATGTTCAAATTTAAATGTTGGAACAATTACTACTACAGACTGCACTTCGATGATCGATCACTTAAAGTATTTTGTTGTGACCCATTAGATCCCAAAGTTTTTTGATTTCCCAGAGAACGGATTTTCGACTGTGGATGTCTGAGTGGCCTTTGAATGCCCAACCAAACTCTGAACCGTCATAAAAGCTGGGGTAAGAGATAAGGGGTAAGAAAAGTATCCAGTCATCCAGGCACATTTCTGCTTTTTTGTGCAAGCTTCAGAGGAAATACAGTCACTCAATAAAGTCCTTCTGTTTCTCTTTCCCTCCCTCCCTCTCTTTCTCCCCATTCGTCCAGAGAGGGGAACCCTAAACCCTTTGGACCCCCGCCAGCAGCACCAAAAGAATCTGTTGACTATTTTCCCAGGGAATTCCTGCCTTAAATGTCAGCAGAGTACAACTCCCCAGCCAAAGCAGAGTCCGCCTGGATCCGAATCAAGGAAAATGTGCCTGCTGTACCAAACAGGAAAACCTGGATTCGTGGGCCACGGGGGCGGGGCTAGAGATTATCTATGAAAGTTTCCTCATCCATTGGAAAGACCCCAGTTCCCTCAGATTTGCCCCACTGAGAGATGGGAAATGAAGGCAAGCATTTGGGTTCCTTGCTGGTTCCTTGATTATTTTTACTTCACTCTTTGGGTGGCGAACTGCATTTCTGGAAGCTGCTCTGAATGGTAGCAGCAAGGCAACATCTCTGACAAGAGAACAAAGCTCTATTAAAGTCCTTTGTTGTGGGGGTTTAGGCTGTGGCTGCTGCTGTTGTTCTCTTTATTTGTTGGTTTTTAATGAACATTCTGATATATAAGTGCCGGGGGAGGGGTGAGTCATGATGCTGAGATTCATGAAAAGCAAAATAAGATTTATGACTTGGGAGGGAATCTGCCCCCACCAGCCTGGAGACATTTCCCGTCTGGTACTGAGGCATTGCTGGCGTGGTTAGTCCTTTTGTGTTACTCTTCAGTCTCTGAATACATGAAGAAATAGTAAAAGTTCTGAGGTCAAAGGTGGGGGAAGGAGCCCACAAACCCCAAAAATATACATTAGCACCAAAAGAAAACAGTATGGTGTGCTACATAAAAAATTCTGAAGCAGGGGCACCTGGATGGCTCAGTGGGCTGAGCTTCTGCCTTCAGCTCAAGTCATGATCTCAGGGTCCTGGGATCGAGCCCCGCAGCATCCGGCTCTCTGCTCAGCAGGGAGCCTGCATCCTCCTCTCTCTCTGCCTGCCTCTCTGTCTACTTGTGATCTCTTTCTCTGTGTCAAATAAATAAATAAAATCTTTAAAAAAAATCTGAAGCAAATTGTGTCCACCAGCTGGGTTTTGCTGAATATTCTTGAAATTTTCACTTACTCTTCTCTCATTTTTCTCTGAGAACACTGATCTTAAATTAATGTGCCTTGTTACTATCCTCCCCCCAAAGATCATAGCACTATACCGTAAGAAAGTCAAGAAGACATAATCAGTAAATTGTTACTCCGTTTTTTTAGAGGAATTATGCTCTTTTCCAGTTACCAATGAGGGGAAAAAAGTAGATTCCAGGACACCTGGGTGGTTCAGTCGGTTAAGTGTCTGCCTTCAGCTCAGGTCTTGATGCCAGGGTCCTGGGATCGAGCCCCACATGGGGCTCCTCGCTCAGCAGGGAGCCTGCTTTTCCCTCTCCCTCTGCCTCTGCTGCTCCCCCTGCTTGTGCTCTCTCATGCTCTCTCTCTCTCTCTCTCTGAAATAAATAAATAAAACCTTTAAAAAAATTTGAGATTCCCAATCTCATTTGGCCCTGAGCCCAGGCCAGTTCAAAACTGATCAACTTGGAAGCTACTCCTTATATTCTCCGAGCCCCGCACCTCGTACTGCCCACACCATCCTCTCAAGCGCATCAAAGCTGTTTTCCTCCATCATTATCCTGCATGCATCGTCCCAGACAATCCTATTGGAAACTCTGTCCCTAGTCCAAAGAAAAGTCAGGCAAGCAGCTAATTATTGGACACGGCTGAAAGTGTTGCAGGAGAATCAGTAACACTGCCTCGAATATTTAAAAAGACAGTAAGTAATACCTAATAAGAAAAACTACCACCAGTAGGTGAAGGGTTAATCCCTGGTCAATTTTCAGCCACTCTGCTGAGAGTACTAATAAGTGCTCCGGTTGGTGCCAATTAGGGTGGCCCTTCCCTTGATGGGAATAGCCATCCCCTAGGAAATGATTGTCAACACTTGCTCCCGGGACAGCGATCAGCCAGCCAGAAGAAAGGGAAAGAGTCGGAGAAACCGTGGTAACCGGGTTTGCTGGCGCTTTGTAAAATGGTGACGGGAACTTGCCAAGGCCAGGGAGTGAATGTTAATGAGGTTGGGGCAACCTGCAAAGAGTGGACCTGCAAAATGTTCTCTCGATGATCCATGACCAGTGGCCCCGAGGGAGCACCACGCATGGTGGGTTCCTGTGGAGAAGACCGCTGGCTTCATTCGTAAGAAATAACCTAAACACTGCAGCGTCCGTGCTTGGGTTCACAGACCTCACAGTCACTTCTGACTCTGTGGTCTTAGGGTCAGAGCGATTAGCCCGATTAGCCCATCTATCTAGAAAATCAAAGTTTTCAAAAATTTTAAGAACATTTAAGAACGTTAAGCGGCTGCCTTCTGCTCAGGTCATGATCCCAGAGTCCTGGGATTGAGCCTCACCTCTGGCTCCCTGCTCAGCTGGAAGCCTGCTTCTCCCTCTCCCATTCCCTCTGCTTGTGTTCTCTCTCTCACTGTGTTTCCCTCAGCCAAATAAATAAAATCTTAAAAAAAAATTGTGACTTTTTTTTTTAAAGATTTTATTTATTTATTTGAGAGACAGAGAAAGTGAGAGCATGAGAGGAGAGAAGGCCAGAGGCAGAAGCAGACTCCCCGTGGAGCTGGGAGCCCGATGTGGGACTCGATCCCGGAACTCAAGGATCATGACCTGAGCTGGAGAAGGTCGCTCAACCAACTGAGCCACCCAGGCGCCCTGACTTTTTTTTTAAATCATACTCTAAAATCTGAATGCTAAACAGCCTTAAGAATCAACATGAAATAATTTAAATGTTCTTTGTGGATTCACATCAATGGACCACTTCCCCCCTCTCAACAGAATTTATTCCTACCTCCAGGGAGCACATTTTAAGAAGGCTAACCCCCTAACCCCACACCCCCACCCCATGGACAGCCACTAGTGTGCAACCACATTCTTAAGGATGTAAAGTCAACCTTTGTTATCTGAGAATGCTCGAGAGGGTAATAAAATGTTCCTCTGAAATTCACACTCAAAATTTTCATCCCTCTTTCTTTTTTTTTTTTTTTCGAGTTCTCAAAGTTTATTCACAGCTATGTCAGGTAGGACTTGAACTTATAAACCATAGATGGGGAGAAGACGCTGAGTTCTTGCTCTGAAATGTCTTCCCTCTACCATTCTGATGATATTTGCTCTTCCTGATCTTTCTAACAGCTTTTCACCCATTCCCAAATCTCAAGTCCCCAAATGAGATGAGAAAACAGAAAATTGTAATTATGATGTATTTAATCTGCACAGAGCACCACAAATGATGTCGTCAATCTTGTCCTTGGGTTTGCAGATATTAAATGTACGTACGATTTCCAAAATTTCTGTCCCCACCCAACCTCCATATTTTTAAATTTGCTACTTCTTACCCAACAATTGTTATCAATGTAACAGTCAGCGGAGCACCCTGGAATAGTCTTATTTCCTATTTTTCCTATTTTCTTATTGCCCAAATCAGTGCTGCCCAGCTACAAATGGACTTAACTATTGTGCTTAAAACACTACTTCTCAGATAAAAAACTTCCAAAGAACTGGATATTTAGCCTCTCAAAAGCAAATGCACTACAGCCCAGATCTCAATCCATCTCAAGTGCTGGATAACACAAATCTGTTTTCTCATAGGTGCCCAATTTCAACTACAGCACAAAACCAAACAAAACAAATCCTCAACAATCCATCGTGGTGAGAAGAATCGAGATAAAATTAGGGGAAGTCCTCAATTTCAAAGATTACCATCTAAAGAAATGCAATGTAAGCAAACATTTTGTGTTCCTGAAATGCCCTCTGTTTACGGTGATCAGGTAGAGAAAAGTTATTTCAAGTTCAAATATAACTTGACGATTGCCACATGGTGCAGAGTCTTTCCACCCCTACCCTCCAAAAACCCAATCAGACAAGTGGCCGTAATCTGACTCCCAGTGCACTGGGAGCTGCAGGGCAGGCAATGAGAGCTGCACTCTGGCCAGGGAAGGCATGAGTGGCAGACCCGCAGCAAGGCAGTGGGGGTAAGTCCTTCTTTGCCTTAAGGGAACAAAGCGCGGGGCCAAAAGATGAAACTCTCTTTTATTATAGATACATGTGTCTTCTCAGACAGCATCTAGAAGGAAACTCTAGGGCAGGTAGGGGATTGTTTTAGATCTGGGCACCCGGCATAATCCTAAGAGAGGCACAGGGAAAGGAGAAGAAAAAAAGGATGCTTTGTTGCAAAATCCTCCAAATATTGGAGACCTGTGCATGCACAGGGAAATTACCTCTGGAGGGGAATCTATCTGCAGTATTTTTCATCAGAATAACTACTCACCGAGAGGCTCAGCTGTCCAGAAGTGAATCAGGCTGTGTGCTTGGCTAGAAAGTAATGTGTCGGGTTCAGTACAACCGGGACGCATCAACAAACCCCCTTTGTTCTGGGGCGAAAGAAGCAAAACAAATAGTGTGGATCCATTTTCCGTGAGTGGGAACGCATAAGGGAACAGTGCCGATAATAACAGGAGCTATGACAGACTCTGCCTGCCGAGGGGAGCGATTGGAAGGTCAGAGGTATGTGTGCGCTGCCTGGCAACTTTGGGGTTCGCGGCTAACTAAGGCTGTTCGCTCTGCTCTGGAAGGACATCAGATTCTGTGGGTTTTCCAAAAAAAAAAAAGCTAAAAGCACTGTTTAGGAGCATATTTATCTATTTGAAGGTTTTTTTGATGTTGTTGTTGTTGTTGTTTTAATTTCTCTGGCTGATGAAAATTTGAAGCTGAAAGAGCAACTGCGTTTCTTAAATTAGGTCTCTGGAGAGGCACGAGAGAAGCAGGGAGATAGAACTTGGGGGGCTGGGGATAGTGAGGGAGTCGGGGTGCAGCCAGGAGGCGGCCTTTGCCAGGGCCCGCCTCCCCTGGTGATCCTTGCTGCTGAAAAGGGACCTGAGAGGACCTGTCCACCAGCCTTCTTGGCTTCCTGCTTTGTCCTCTTCCTTTTTCCCACTTAATCCAGCCACAGACGACCAGCGCCTGTGGTAGCCCCTTTGCCCGCCACCCCCACACCTGCTCAGCTGGAGCTGCGGGTGGGTTCAGAAGCCCCCGTTTTTTTTTAGTTCTTTGAGTTTCTCCCCTTGGGGATATTTTTAATGTCTCCCTCAGGGCATACTCCCTGCCCCATTCCAAGGCTGCTTTGGCTCTTTATTTTCTCTTCCTCTAGGGAATCTGATGCCATTGTCCTCTTAGCTGGGCTTTCTTGTAATTATTTAGAGGAGTTCACAGGCAGGGACACCTAGAACATGGCTGGCTGTCCCCCCTCTGGAGCTGCCCTTGCTTGGGCAGAACATGAGTTTCTCCTTCCAACTCTGAAGCAAACCCCGGTATCAAACCAGAGGCTGAGCTGAGATCCTAAAGGTCAAGGGAGAGTTCCCCAAGCCCTTTTTGGCCCAGCATTTCCCCAGTGCTTATCCAAAACCCAGGCTGGAGGATGGGGAGGGGGGTGGTATGGAGGGCTCCGGCGTTCCTCTTATTTATACATCAAGGGGAAAGCTGTAATTAATCTGTTCAAATACCTGGCTTTCTCCACTGACCCTTTTCAAAGCCCGCTGGTGATCAGAGTCTCTCCACACTCCGCTCTCGCAACTATCATGGGCAAAGGATAAGGGCAAATGCCTTGAATAACGGGGTAACTAGAGTAATTACCCCCCACAGTGGGAATTCTAGCCATTTCTTGCCCAAACCAGCAGTTGGCATTAATATCCTCAAACCCCATCCCCTCTCAGCTCCAAAGACCCTCGGACAGTTAAGAGGAAAACAGACCGGAGGAAGAAAGTGCTCCCTCCCAACGGCTGTCTTGCTGCACCCCACTCTCCTCCCCGCTACCCAACACACACACACAAAGTCCCCCACAAGAGGTGCGCCCGCCGTCCTTCTGGGCCACGCAGAAGGAGGAGAAGGCCTCCAAGAAGACGCTGGAGAACAGCCGCTCTCCGTGGAGCCTTCTGCTTCGAGGGCCACTGCCCCCTGCCCGGGGCCCCTGGTCCCCGAGCTCGGCTGCTCCTGGAGGACACAGACCAGGTGCCCGGGGCGCTCACACCCGCCTCCAGGGTCTCTTTGGGGAAGCGTGTCTGAGGGGTCACGTCGGGGGTCGAGAGAGGGGGTCGGGCACAAGATGGGACTGTCCCCAGGATTGCAAAAGCACGGCGGAGGCCGGGATGCAGCTGCTGCAGCCGGGACGCCTGGGAGAGGGGCGGGGCGGGGGCGGGGGTGGGGCCGGCTCTCCGCCGCGACTGTTTGTCCACCTGGCACCCGCCCGGGGGTGGCCGCTCCCCTGGGACCCAAGGTTGACTCGGCCCAGCACCGCGCGCCCAGGTCCGCAGGGGAGACGGAGAGAGTGTCCCCGTCGCCGCTCCGGCCCTGGCAGTTCCTACCGCCCCTGCCAGTCACCCTGAGCTCCCCTCCCCTGAACAACCTGACTTCTCCAAAGACCGGCTTCAGCATTCCTGGCCTCCTAGCGGGCCTCCTCCCTAAATCCGCAGTCTCTGCTGGGGAAGAGGAGAATCACGCTCCACAAATCCATTTTCAGAATGCCATTTTGCGCAACAAAGAGCAAAAAGGCAAAAAGACCTACCTCCCTTTGTGTGTGTGTGTGTGTGTGTGTGTGTGTGTGTGTGTGTGTATTGCTTTACATTCAAAATATAAATGGCATGTTAAAAGTGTAGTGAAACTTAAAAACTTACCCTGAGGGACTTAACTCTTGCTCTCAAGTACATATATTCCCTTCTTAGTTCCTTAAGAAAGTTAGCTCCTTAAGAAACTATATTTTCCTTTCTAGGCACACATCCATACAACTGAATGAGCTTTGACTACTAAATAAAAGGAGGCTAGCATCACAATTTGACTGATAAGGAGACAATTAATTAGGAAAGTTTTTCTGGAAGCATTCTTTCTTGATATGCAATTAACCTTTGAGGGGGCCTTCCCCACAGTCCCGCAAGATTACCGCCTAGAGTTTTCACCCAAATTCATGAGCCCTGCTTTGGTAGACTGATACCATTTGTTTTCTTTTCAGTAAGTGTGGACCATTGTGTAGAAGAGAGAGCATCATGGTGGCCTTCAGAGGGGTCTGGACTCAAGCTTTCTGGAAGGCAGTCACAGCAGAATTTCTGGCTATGCTCATCTTTGTGCTTCTCAGCCTGGGATCCACCATCAACTGGGGGGGATCCGAAAAGCCCCTACCTGTGGACATGGTTCTCATCTCCCTTTGCTTTGGACTCAGCATTGCAACTATGGTACAGTGCTTTGGCCACATCAGCGGCGGCCACATCAACCCTGCTGTGACGGTGGCCATGGTGTGCACCAGGAAGATTAGCATCGCCAAGTCCGTCTTCTACGTCACCGCCCAGTGCCTGGGCGCCATCATTGGAGCCGGCATTCTCTACCTCGTCACACCTTCCAGTGTGGTGGGGGGTTTGGGGGTCACCACGGTAGCATCTTTAGCTCTTATTTTCAAACTAGGACTCCAGGCTTCTTGTAGACCTCTGCTACATGACACCCCGACAGGCTGAGAGAATTTCCTAAAATTGCTAATTTCTTCCCAGAGAATTTCTGATGACTCTTGATATGCATGAAAACTAATCCCAGCAACAATGATTGTATCCATATATAATCATTGTTTGCCATCGAGTGACTTGAATATTATTAAGTCTAGGTGGCACAAAATTGTGTTGGCTTTTTTCCCTCGCTCTTGCTCCCATCCCAGTGACTATACTAGACTATATATTTAGCTTAAGGCATTTTTATTACAACTATTTGTTGGTTCGCTAGCAGAAGAAACAATTTTGTTTCCTATCACGTTCATGAGATTTAAAATGATCTATATCAAGGGTCACACTTAGAACAATAAATTGGCGTTTGATGCTAGTTTTGTCCTTAACTGGTTAGGAACATTAGTTGTTAGCTCAGCACCAGGATTGATTTAAAAAAACCACACACAGTTTAAATTTTAATTGAAATATATATTAATTAATTTAAACCTAATTAATGAATTTAATCATTGCCTTATAAGATTACAAGATTCTCAAGAAACTCCTTTGTAAATGCAGCAGTGGCACATTTTTGGTTCCTTTGTAAAAATGGATATTCAGCACAAATTCCCGCTTGGTCACTGTAGGAGTAATTAATTATCTATGATGGCCCAAAATGAGTGGAAATGTATTCCTTTTTTTTTTTTTTTTTTGGATGCAGGGGCAGCATCTCACTTGTGGGGTAGAAGAGATGACTCAAATTAACCATTGCTTTTTCCAATGATGCAGTATGCCTTTCACAATGACAGGTTATCACAGAAAATATACTCGTGCTTCCATTCAGATGTAGCATTTTTCTCTTTCTAGGTTCATGGAAATCTTACTGCCGGTCATGGTCTCCTGGTGGAGTTGATAATCACATTTCAGTTGGTGTTTACTATTTTTGCCAGCTGTGATTCCAAACGGACTGATGTCACTGGTTCAGTGGCTTTAGCAATTGGATTTTCTGTTGCAATTGGACATTTATTTGCAGTAAGTCTCCAAGTCCATTTAAATAATTGATTCATTTCATGTACCCTCACCCTAGAGCTGGCTTAAAGATTGTGTTTTGTAGCTGTAGTTCTTTAGTATCCAGCCACGTCTGCCCATTTGAGGCGACTATTTTGCTGGCTTGATGAGGAGAAATGTTGATATAGCTGCTAACATCTTGATAGCTCCTATAGCTGGCGTGGCAAATGGTAGCAAATTGCAGTGAACACTTCCTGTTACTAGTCCCGTTTCAGCGATGTCTGAAGTTGTTTTCTTTTTCCCTATAGATCAATTACACTGGTGCCAGCATGAACCCCGCCCGATCCTTTGGACCTGCAGTTATCATGGGAAACTGGGAAAACCACTGGGTAACCATCATGTTGATAATTCCTGTCCCCTTACAGTTGACGACAATTACCCATGGAGCTCTTTTTTTTTTAATTTGTTCGCTAGTTTTCTTACTCCCTTCCAACCTTGACTCCCCACTTTCCTACACCTTTCATAAAGACCAGAGACTAGCCCAGATCTACTGTAAAACATCGTATCTTATTTCTGTTCAGGGCCTTCAGTAATAGTCTTTCTTTTTTAATCAGCACTGCTCTGGGCACTGTATCCAATAGACTTACTTATGGGGAACAAGTGAAAATCAGGGTGGTTAGTGAATATGGGGTTTCAATCATTGAAACTAAAGCTTTCCTGGCAATAACAAAATATACACTTGCAAAAAAATTTAAAAAAAAAAAAGAAGAAGAAAGAAATGCTTAAAAGCACTTCCCATAGCAAAAATATTTATCTTTTTTGTTTACAAAAGCATGAACCCAATTAATAGTATGTGAGTTGGAAACATTTGAACTGCAGATGGAGAGGAATAAAGGGTGCAAATGTTTATGCCGTTATCACCATAACCATAGCTAGAACATCAGTGACTTTCCGAAGAGGCGTGCTTTCCAGTCTCGTGGCGAACCTATTCATTCACGGGGTGGCAGTGCTTCCAGAGAGTGGGGATGTCCATTTTTAAATACCGCAATCCACTTTATTTCAGTTGTTTCTTACAACACAGGAATTTAAATCCACTAAGTGAATAACGTGGCAGTTTTAAGGCTACTCCTAGATTAACTTAAAATAACCAATAAAAATAGGAGACTTACGTAAGCCAGCCTCGAGTAGGGCTACCTTTGATTGTCACTGATGTGCTGGGAAGGCTATTTTACAACTTTTTTTTAAATTCGAGAATATAACCATATGTCACTTGTGTTTTAATCTCATTCACACAACGGTTATTGACCCAGTTACATCCTCTCAACTGTAGTGTACATTACAAATGAGAGGAAATCACATCACTAATATAGGCATTCACTGCTCAGAAAAGTGTACTGAGTCTTTAAACGTAATTTCAATCCTCAGAGAATGAGAGTCAGTGTTCAAAAGTCAGATTTTGGACCCAGCCATGCAAAAAAATGTCAACATACACCATCTATGAGATTGGTCATTTTGCCATCGATATTTACATTTATGTCTCAAAATTTGCCACATTAACAGGAATGGAGGTTTTTAATGGGCAGTATACAGTTACTTACGGTAAAAGTACAACTGTAAGTTCAACTTTATTAAATTAAATGATTTTTATAATTATAATTTAGACAAATAGCAATTATTAATTTTAGTTATGAGGACTTTAAAATGTGGATAGAAATACATGTTTTTATTCATTACCTACCGGTTGTGGTAGGCTAGCTAAAATTTGACTGGTAGGAGACTTCTTAACTTGCTGACTGAATTAAAGGTTTCCCCTTTTTGCTATTTTATAACGAACTTAATCCCACTGAACACAAATGCCCATTCTGTAGCAATAGTTGTGTGGATTTTAGAACTAATTTATAGCATATTTACAGGTAGATTGACTGATTGACCACAATAACATCTAAATATTAATGATGAGTTTTCTAGGTAGTGTAATGACACTGTGTTAGCTTTCCTCTTCACACTGTCTATATATATACATTTTTAGCAAGAAAAATTATTTACCTTTACAAATTTTGAAAGTCCTTTTAAGGTATGTTTTGACTTTTGTTTGGGAACAGCAACTTGAAACTGAGATTTGCTCTTTTTGGGGAGCGTGTAACCAGATGTCTTCTTCGTTGAAGTTTTGGGGATGCATCATAATTATTTAGAAGTCCCTTGTCTACCCTTGTGGGAGTCATAGCATGGGGACTAGAACATATCTAATAAGCAGAGAGCAAAGACATTTAGAGGAGGGCTCTGGTTTCTCCTTTGAACGGGCAGGGAGAAGGTCAACTTTTACACGATTTCTTTCTGTTCAAGATAAGGAGCTTGACCCTTTGTAACCACTCTACCAGGAGTTTCCATATGAAATATATAAGCTCAGCAACAGCCCAAATTTTGAATTTTCTTTAGAATTATCAATGAGGATGCTACATGAAATTAACTTCCAGAGAGTGTCTTATGCCAGAAGACACTCCTCCTATTTTTTTTTCAAATGAGAAAAGGGGAGTCTCGTGAAAAGCAGTGCAGTAGCTCAAAAGAGAAGTTTAAACTCACACAGACCCAAAATCCCAGTTCAAGCACTTGCTAAGCATGAAATCCTAAGCAAGTTTCTTGCCCTCTCAGGGTGTCAGTTTTCTTACCCATAAAGTCAGGACAATAATTGTATCTACCTCCAAGGTTGCTGTTGGAATCATGGGAGTTAATATAAGCAAAAAGCTAAGTACAGCTGGCTCAGCAAACAAGGTTTCCATTGCTCCACTGAATCTGTTGAATGAATGTCTGCTATTGTGCCGCATATGTGTACTCCAAGCAAACGTTGAAGTTTACTGAAACTCAACATTTAGTTTACTCTAAACACAATAAAGGTATGATAAAAAGCTCCCATTTGTTGAATGAAAAATCCTGTAGAGTTGCTAATCCTCGACTAACCATCACCCATAAGCCAGGTACTGGGTTTTTTTCACCAAGTAACCATGGTAGGAACCATAAGGATGAAAGAAGACTAATGAATAGATCATTTTCAATTAAGTGAAATCACCAGATTTTAGGGAAGAAAAGCATGTAACATACAGAAAATGACTTGTCACCAGCCTGTTCACCTACAACTTTAAATTGTCTAAGAAACATGGAATGGAGCTGGTTGCTATGAAATTGGAGCGAATAAGTACTTTACAAGAAATATTTCAATTTAATTTTTATGACCCATGAGGTCTGCATTATGATAATCCCCACT
Source organism: Nasua narica (assembly GCA_028533885.1). Taxonomy (NCBI): domain Eukaryota; kingdom Metazoa; phylum Chordata; class Mammalia; order Carnivora; family Procyonidae; genus Nasua; species Nasua narica. The sequence goes on along the minus strand of CM052808.1, from coordinate 40,383,577 downwards.
CTGCAGATGAGGAATTAAGGTTTAAGAACTGATGCAAGAATTCAACAAATTGTTGAGGGGTAGAGCTGGGATTCCATTGATCACGCTCTGCTGAATGACTAGAGCTCAAAAGATAACATATCTATGTTGATCGCAATTAGGTAGGAAACCAACATAAGATGGCAATATTAAGAAAATAAGATAAGTCTCCAGAAAGTCTACAGAAATTCTTTTTTTTTTTTCCATTTCAGTTGAAGAACTCGTAGTGCACACTTAATGTGCCATACCACCAAAAAGGAGCTATCTCGACTTTAAGAATTATCAGGAAATGGAAAGGAAGTAACTAATGAAAGCAAGAAAAGAGAAAATAGCCTTTCCCTGTTTTCCGTTCACACATTATTTAGCAATTTACGGATCTCTGATGGGCAGACGATGTGATTTCTTATATTGTTTCCAATCCTGCTTTCTTCCGCACAGCACATTTGCTCTCTTAATGTCATCCAGCTAGGCGCTTGATTCGTGAGTTGTTCAAAGGAATAGTTTTCCTCCACTTTCACTCCATAACTCTTCCATCTTTTCCCCCAGATATATTGGGTTGGACCAATAATAGGAGCTGTCCTCGCTGGTGGCCTTTACGAGTACGTCTTCTGTCCAGATGTTGAACTCAAACGTCGTTTGAAAGAAGCCTTCAGCAAAGCTGCCCAGCAAACGAAGGGGAGCTACATGGAAGTGGAGGACAACAGGAGTCAGGTAGAGACTGAAGACTTGATCCTAAAACCGGGAGTGGTGCACGTGATTGACATTGACCGGGGCGAGGAGAAGAAGGGGAAAGACCCGTCCGGCGAGGGGTTGTCTTCAGTATGACTAGAAGACGGCACTGAAAGCAGACACGAACCCTCAGAACTGTCCTCGGATTTCCTTCCACCCATTAAGGAAACAGATTTGTTATAAATTAGCCATGCGTGGGGTTGTTTTCTCATGTCTTGTTGTTCAGGGTAGGTAAGAAATATTTCTTTGTTCCACCAAGAAGGAATGGAAGAAACCTATTGTGAATTCCAAATCTAAAAAATAAGTCTTCTTACAGTGTCCCCAAAGCAAGTATGAATCTAGTTAATCCTGCTGCCATTCATTAATAATCACTTTAAAATGTCGATCAAGATTTGGTTAAGTCTTGCCTGGCAGAATTTAGAGACATACCTATCAGCTTTTTCCTCCTCTACCATGACCCTGGGATTGTCAATCCTTGTTTGAGTATTTATTCCATTAAGTCAAGTTTTTCAATGGCAAGGGACAGTATGTCACAGAGTAATGCACAGTCAAGAGAGGAAATATAGCAAGCTCTTTTATGGGCAGTCCCTTATTATAAACTACCTTGGTAGAGAATATTAGCAAGGGTCACTGCTAGTGAATTGTTTCCATTTTATATATGTCAAATGCCCAACTTTCAACCTGAACTCCAATTCGTAATATTCCTTCCTCTTCCTCAGTGCCCAAGGTAATGTGGACCGAAAGGCCAGAAATTTGAAGAATGTTCAGAAACCCTGTATGTATATTGATTCCACCTAATAAAATATCCAAATCATAAGAAACAGCTATTAAGACAAAAAGGACAAACAGACTCATAAGATCTTACTGGAGTGGAGGAAAAATTACCATTATAAAAAATCATAAGGAAAGAGGAATCTATATTCTGGAACTAAATAGTTGATCTGTTTTCAGTGCCCATCCTCAAATACACCATGTGAGGTTAACAATCTAAGCATTTAACCACTTAACCGTGTTACTTATTTTTTTAATTTATTGGCAAAACTGGGGGTCTTATTTGTTTGTGACTTCGGTTACCTATATTTAAACATTAGTTGAGATTCCTTTTTGATGACAAGAACGTAACTAGCTGAATCTTAACTTTTTGTTATTACGCTCTGCTCACTCTGGAAGGTTTCGAGGGGGATTCTGCACAGCCCCCATTTCTGCTGCTCTCTCACTTCCCGTGAGGTTCATTGATAATCTTCAGTGTGGCATGTGATGGTATTTTAATGAATGAAAATGCAGGAGAAACAAGGAAGGCCGTGGTTAGAGAGTAAAAGGGTGAGGACATCAGAACTCTCCACATGCAGAGCTGACTAGATAACCGATCTTGCATTTGTAGAGACAGTGTACCTAGGAACCCAACGCTATTTTTAAGTATTTTAGTAACTGACTCATGTATCTGTCGAGACATTATTCTGTTCTTCCTGCACTGCTGTGCCTTAGTTAATAGAATGGTCTCTGGAAACCCCAGTCTCTATCATCTTAACCACCCAGGCTAGATTTTGTCTTAGACAAAGAGCTGCAAATGACAATTTAACTGAACAAACAGCTAGTAGGGAAGCAAAAACCCATCCCTGCAAAGAATGGCTTGAAAATAAGCTGATAGTCAAGGGCTTTCTTCTCCCACGCACAGCTCCAACTATATGCCACTCTTTAGTGTTAGTGGCAGGTGCGTGTCTGTGGCAGTGAGATAATGGACCACTGTTCAGCCTGATTCTCTTCGGTGCTAAGAAAGTGATGCGTGAGGTCCCCGGGGAGTCATCACACAAGGGCAACACCAGGGAGTGCCACTGGTGGTGTTCATGGCAGATTCCTAAACCCCAGGCCCCTTGCTCAGAGGTGTGGCCGCCACAGCCTCCACCAGGGAGACCCATCGTTTCCACTTGGTGCGGCATCTATAGGAATCAGGGTGAGATTCTTATGATGGTTTATGCTTGTCTTTTCAAACGTTTGCAAAGTATACCACTAAAGGCTGAAAATCGGGGGTGGGGTGGGGGAGGGAGGGCAATGTAAGCTCAAAAGCTAAAGCTACCAACCAGGCCAAACATGTCAGCTCAGCGGTTAGGTTAACAAGGAAAAGCTAAACAGATTTTTCGAATATGCTTACAATTTGCTGGCTTACAATCCATTTCATTCAGCCATGTGGTTTACTTCTATGCACTCACTTTTGTGCTGACTTCCAGTTAGAGTAGTTAATAAGTTAGTGCTTAAAAAAAAAAAAAAAAAGCATGAATGATGTTCTTATAAATTGCTTTCCAGCCACCAGCAGAGTGCCTGGCACTTAGTAGGTTTATGTTAGTTAATAAAAATATACGCATTTCATTTAGGATTTAAGAATGTAAATAATTTTCTTCTAATCTTGATTTTGCTCAGTATTTAATAAAAGCTTGATTTCTAGGACAACTAAGGGAAGGCAATATAAATGTAAAAACCATAAAATATATTTTTGTGTTCTAATATTTTAGAGGCATGGAGTGAATGAAAGCTTTAGCACTTTTCTCCCCCTGCATATGAGACAACATATTTTGTATTTCACTCAAGGCTCTGCCAGTAAAAAGTAATGAAATTGTACCTTTCTAATGACATCTATGCAGCAGGGGTCTATTGCCTTGTGGATGGCACCAAATTATCCAAGTGTATTAGGAGACGAGGGCTTTTTCCTTTAATCCCTTCTTATTAATGAAGTGCATCGCTCCACTCCCAGGAGAGAGCCGCTGACAGATAGACAGAAAAGAGATCAGAGAGAAAAAACTGGAAGGACATAAATGAATTATACCCAACCAGGAACCAATGCCGAGCATCTCTTCCCTATGGAAAAATACAACAGGCACCCCAAAACTGTAAGATGGTCCCTACAATGAAAATGTATATAGTCTGTCAAAAGAAGTACAAAGGGTAAGAGTCATTTTTAAGTTTGGGGAGGGCTTTCTTAAATATTTGGGGCCCAGCATTTGAAAGTATTCTTCCATTGTTGAAGTTGCCATTTTTTTTTTTCCCAAGAGTCCTAAACTTTTACACTGGAAGGAAATACTTTCTAGTACCTGAATTGTTGCCTAAATGTAAGATTCCTACACCTTGTTTCTATCATTTCATGCTTTTCATAAATTCTTCCCCTTTCTGACTCTTCTCCTAATACTGTTGATAGGTCCTAGCTGCCGCTCAGCCTGGAAAATGTTATGAAGGGATAAGAAATATTTGAATAACATAGATGATGGCATTAAACTATCTGATTAATTGTTAGAGGTCTGATCCCAGATAGGACAGAATATTCTTCTTAGGCAGTGAAACAAGGCAACTTAACCTACTGGTTCCAAATCAGTAACAAACAAGAAAATTCCAAAATAGAGTAGCAAATTCAAGCACTAACCTTAATCCTGGCAAGGCCCTTTGTTGCTTTGTGTTGATAGTATCCCCACATGTTATGAACATTTGAAAGAGAAATTGCCTTTTTGACAACTAGATGACAGTAGGAGCTCAAGAGACAGCCTTAGCCGATGATACAAGGCCAATATAACTTCTCATTATAAGCACTATAGACTGGGCAAATTCAGAATATCTAATGCCTGAAAGTAATTCTGTCTTTCCTAATATGTTTATGGCATCAAAATTATTAGGAAGATGGGACTACTACCTGGAAAGTATACAAAACTCACTTTCTTTACTACAAATTTTGTGTGCTTGCATTGGTATTGTAATACTTTATAGATCACCCCAAAATAGCAGTAACTTCTGAAATTCATAGTTCTCTGAAATACATAGAAGACATTTAATTCAAGACTCAAAAACTGTGGCCACTCACTTTTGCAGATGACTGTACCCTAGGAAAGCAGATATAGTGTTACCCACACATGTTAAAATCCAAGAGCTGAAAATTACAACTAATTTATATAACCCATTGGAATATATTTTTAGATTCTCTTCAGGATTAATTAAATAAACATGCAGTTTATGAAAATATAATTGTTTATCACTTTTATGACCCAAATCACAATTGTAATTCCTGATAAACTGGTGAGAATAAATTGAACATATGGTTATATTCACAACTATTTATTAACTGAAATGTTATTCCAACATCAGAACTAATGTTGAGATTTAAACTGTAACGTCTAATATTTGGAATAATCTATTGAGTATTAGCATTGTGGTTGATTTCCATGAATTACATTGTATCTCATACTACTAAGTTTGTGCAAATAAACTTTTAATGTTCAAAAAGTAAGCATTGCATCTGGGAATGTTTGAAAATTCATTCACAGTTTTTCCAAGTTAAAACGTAAGAGCATCCTTTAGAATGACCCAAAGGTTTAGATATTTGAGTATAATCAACACCAAATGAATGAGTGGTGGAATCTACATAATGAAATGCGTTCTCGGAAAGGCTGCAGAGGACGCGCTGCAGTAGCCCGGATGTACACTGCGATAATTGTGCTTTCGCGGGCTTCCTTCTAAATGTTCACATCCATGCAGAGTAGGTCACTGAAGATCAGCTGTCATGACAGTGAGCCTAAAAGTGAAGACTTTAACATCTGGGACCTAGATGAGGCTGGAATTGCTGAATCGAGAATCCATCCGTAGGGCTATGGCAGGTTCTGCCTACCCAGATGAATAATGTAGGCACAGTGAGTACTGGGACACTCCCTTGGGTTCTTAATTTGAGGGGCTCCTCAATTTGGAGAGGCTACAGACCCTCAGGGAAGAATCGAGGACAATCATTTATGTAGTGTGCCACCCATCCCAAGTAGCCTTGGGAGCCACATGGATATGTACCTCTCTTACAGCATTTGTTGGTGTTCGCCAATATGGCAAGAGCAGTATTTCACATCGTAGTGAAAGAGCTTGTGTAGGTATCTGTCTCCCCTACTAGCTTCTAAACTCCTTAAGGGCTAAGATGGTATTTTATTTACTCCGTATCCCCCACCCTCAGCACATTGAGCATCATGCTTGACATTTCACTCAATATATGTTTGTTGCATGCATGAATAAAGAACTTAAGGAATATCTCACAATCATTAGGAAATACTACAAAGCACTATACCTCAATCTAGTTGCTTTTGCTGTTGTGTAGATGTGTGTTAAATATATGAATTCTTATAGTTCCAGGGGGAGCCTGAAAGTAGCTCAAGCACTAAAGAAAAGTCAAAGAAAAAAACACACAGAGAGAATAAAACACTAATTGGATTTCTAAAATTTATACCTAATGTGTAGGCAACGAGACATGTTTTCATTGCTATATTTATACAATGGCCAGATGTTAGATGAAATTTAGCTCAATGAGTATTTCAGCAAGAAAAGTATTTTAACAAGCATGGGAAGCTGGAGATATAAATGTCAGACTGATTTTAGATAATTATCCTGTTTGGAAAATGTCCAAAACAATATGTCACCTGAATAATTCTTACTATTTTTTTTTTTTTTCATTTTTCTACCTCTTCACTCCTCAGGTTTAAGGAGACATTGAGAACTCTGGAAAGCTGAGTCGAATTCTCCCTGCACATAATCAGAAACCTCTGAGAAACCATGACACTGATTTTTGAAAGCTTTATGGAGAGAATAATGATAGCACATGGCTAGTGCTCAATGAAAGCATGGTGGATGGATGGATGGATGGATGGATGGATGAGTGGATGGATGAGTGAATGCAAGAAACACTCCAATCTGGAGATATGCAGTTACTCTGTGAACAGATGGCAATCATAGCCTGGATTCTTTCTTCCCTTATGAAAGCATTGGCCATGGGTCAGGAAGGTAGAGGAGAAATGCATGCATTAGAATAATATGGAGCTTTATAATGTATAAATATTACCTTCAATCATTTAATCTTCATTAAATGGGGTAAGCATTACTGTAATTTTCATTTCCAAAGATGGGAAAACCAAGGGTCAATGAGATTAAGTAAATTACCCAAGATTATACCCAAGAGTAAAGCAAAAACTAGGGACACCTGGGTAGCTCAGTCGGTTAAGCATCCAACTCTTGATTTTGCCTGAGGTCATGATATCAGGGTTGTGGAATTGACCCTATCTCGGGCTCTGTGCTGGCTGTGGGGCCTGCTTGAGATTCTCCCTTTCCTTTTCCCTCTCTGCCCCTCCCCACTCATGGTATCTCTCTCTCTCTCTTAAAAAAAAAAAAAAAAAGTAGAGCAAAAACTGGATAAACTGGATCTCTCACCCTAATTAATCCCATTTCCCTAAATTATTCCCCTAAATGACATAAAATTCTCCCATTTTATCCATTCATCTATCAGTTTAATTTCCCATCAGCCATGTTTCCTTACATGGCAAGATACATACATTATCCATGCTGGGGAAATCCTTGTGTACAACACCGACTAAGGTTGATATATTAAGTACTATAGACGTGGACTATCACGGACCTTAAAAAATTGTGTTGGGTGATCTGGCCGGCTTAGTCAGTGGAACACATGACTCTTGATCTTAAGGTTGTGAGTTTGAACCCACACTGGCTATAGAGATATTACTTAAAAATAAAATCTTGGAAATATATATATATATATTTAGTGTTGGCTGCTCCAACGGGGAAACTTTAGATAATTTCAGACATTTTTCATTAATATTTTTCCTTTTGAAAATATTTCGAGATCACTATTTGAGGGGCACCTGTGTGGCTCAGTCATTAAGTGTCTGCCTTCGGCTCAGGTAGTGATTCCAAGGTCCTGGGATCGAGCCCTGCATCAGACTCCTTGCTCAGCTGGAAGCCTGTTTCTCCCTCTCCCACTCTCCCTGCTTGTGTTCCCTCATTGTGTGTCTCTCTCTCAAGTAAATAAATAAAATATTTTTTTTAAAAATCACTATTTGAGATATTTTTCATTTGATCCAGAAAAGAGAACCAGGGATTAGTTGTGAAGTCACTGATAAGGTCTTCCACATTTCAATAATAATAATAACAATAATAGTTTTCAGTTATTGAACACTTACTGTGCACCAGACATGCCTTTTAACTTGTCTACTCATTCCTCATAGAAACATTATGAAGTACGTATTGCTGTATCCCCATTCCACCAGTGAGGAAACGGAGGTCTAAGGAACGTTAAGTAGCTTGTTCAAAGTCAAACAGCTAGTAAGCAGCAGCTGTGGGATCTGAGCCCGGGCAGTCTGTGTAGACGACTCTGAGCCACTGCTCTGTGTTGTGTCTTACCTGTGGTACTGGAGGCTTCCAACTATTCCAACATTCATATCGGCTTTTTCCAAGCCTTTGACTTTTCATATCCAAAAGAGATTGCAGTGTGTTTAAGCTTCTCAGTTGTTCCCAACTTCACCTCTCATTATCATTTTGGCCACCTTTGAGGTGATTATTTAAGTATTCAAGTACAAATGCCACAGAGATAAATCAGCTAAACTTACAAGGTGTTTTTGAAAGGGACTTTGAATGGCCAAGAAAACTCTTTCTTTATGGAGCAGGGGTATATCAGACACCTCTTCCACAATATACTTTCCACTTTTTAGCTTAAATTTCCTGGCTTTTTAAAAAAAAAATAAAACTAGGGTGCCTGGGTGACTCAGTGGGTTAAAGCTTCTGCCTTCAGCTCAGGTCATGATCTCAGGGTCCTGGGATGGAGCCCCACATGGGGCTCTCTGCTCAGCAGGGAGCCTGCTTCCCCTTCTCTCTCTGCCTGCCTCTCTGCCTACTTGTGATCCCTCTCCTCTCTGTCAAATAAATAAATAAAATCTTTAATAAGATAAAATAAAATTAAAAATAAAAAAATAAAATAGAATAAGGGAACCAATAAAATGGTGTTTGGAAATCATCTGAGCTTACCCTAGATCAGTTATAAAGTTTACAGTTGTGTTTTCTTTTCTTTTCTTTTCTTTTTTTTATTAGGTGGTGTGGGAGAGGGGAGGAGTGAGAAGTGGAGGGTGAGGGAGAGAAAGAAGCCTGAGCAGGATCCATCCCCAGCGTGGAGCCTGAAGCAGGCCTCAATCTCCAGCCCCTGAGATCATGAGCTGAGCCAAAATCAAGAGCCGGTCACTCAACTGACTGAGCCACTCAGGCAGCCCCACAGACTGTATTTTCTCAAGTAAGATAAAATAAAGGTTATTTTTCAGTGGGCTAAGTTATAACGTTGTTACAATGGCAACAGCTTTGGGAAGTAATTGGATAGAAGAACTATGGTCAATACTTGCCCTTTCCTGCAACGGGAAGAGGAGAAAGAGTCTCACACACAAACAGAACTGAGCACACACCTAGACTCCAGGGCTTTAGGTGAAGTCCCTCAATCCTTTGACTCAGACTTTCAGAAGACAACAGTTATCTTTGAAAATATAGAGACGTATAAGCAATGACGACGAGAAACCATTTGATTCAATTTAGGGCTCCCAGAGGGGCAAGAGGAAAGACAGAGAAGAGGAGGGAGGGTGGGCAGGAATCCCCCAGTCGCAGTAAAGGGGGGACAGGGCTCCTAGCCCCTCTCCATGCCTTCTCCCAGTACAGAAGTAGCTAGCACAGCAGTCGCCCCTACGCACAGAAAGTCCCCGTGCTAAGTCAGCACATTCTTCTCCTCCTAAATTGAGTCAGTGCCCCCAAAGAGACCTGGACTATGCTTTGCTTTCCACAAAAGTGAATCCCCATCCCCATGTTAATTGTCAAATGTCAGGCTAAAGGGAAACAGCCTCCTCCCGTGGGGGGGAAAAATGCATCTTGATGTACAGCAAGCAAGACAGGATGAAAGCGGGATCTCCCCATTTCTCTCAGGAAGTCTAGCCTCTATAATGTATGTCTTTGAAAAAGAAGACTTCTGAACCTGAATCTCTCAGCACATGGCTCCCGGAAACGATTCACCATATTAAGCTACTCCAGGATTTGGATGTCAGGACTTATCACAAAGGATGTAAGCTTTATCTGGTTGTTTCAAAAGCCAATCTCATGGAAACAGTAGCAGAATGAGAGTGACTGCGATTTCTCTGGTGACCCGCAGTAAGAAAGGGTTGAGAAAAACCGATAGAGATTATTCAGCCCTGTGGTGTTGGTACATTGTGGTTAAATCATTCATATTCTTTGAACTCTAATAAAAAATTCTCATCAAACAATGATGACATTTTCATCTCATCAAAGTTTAATCACAAGAGTATTGTAATTCTGATTTTCTTCACCTCGGTTCAAATTGAAAGTAATTGTCAGACGTCATTTTAATTCTAACCATTACATCCCTTCTTACATGTTCTCCCTCACATTATCACGGCCCATTTTGTTCTCTAAGAGGCATGTCATTTTTTTCTATTATTCAAGCAGTTTTAAAAGAACTTTGTCACCTACTTACAAATAGTACACTTAAGGCTCATTTTAAAACGCATTTGAGATAACAAATTAACATGAACAGAAAATGTTTCCTTGAAACACTGAGAGATATGAGGGGTAATAAATTCTGACTATGGAATTGTTTGATGTTGGAAAAACAGTTAATTGCCTGAATTCTTGAGTGTTTCAAAAAAAAAATTTCCTTAGCAACCCTCAGAACGACGGGCTTAAAATGCATAAAAGCAGAGAGGTAAATACAAGCTTGTTTAATTTTCTTCCATTGACACTTTGGAAAAATAACTCTGCTTTATCTCAGTTGAGACAGAGAGGGGGCTCCCTTCTGGAGGAGACAAGTGAGTCCTAATCACTACTGCCAGGGACATATGGAAATCCAGCAATAAAACCCAAGAGGACTGTAAGATCTGGGATACTAAGCGTGTTGTATTTTCTCTTTCCCACAAGAAACATGTACTACTGTTGGAATTAGAATGGGAAAAATGAATGATATGTAGAAAGACCTACAAGGTCTGACTGAAAGGCATGGGTCAGAAGGCAACACAGAGGATATAACATGGAGACTCTTAGAATCGTTCTTATACCTGTGTCCGCATCAAAGAGCAGGAAAGTCCAACCAAAGCAAGGTTTCTACACTCAAATTCTTATGGGATAAGCAGACAAGCAAAGGTATGGAGTCAAGAAGGCCTTGGGGAGATTGGAACAAATGAAGGGAAACCCAGCTCAACAGATTTTTGTCGTCTGAGACCTTGGGTCCAATATGTTCTGATCTCCCGATATTTTAGACAAAGTTAAAATTTCAAATTTTATATGAAGTCTCCAAATTCTTAAATGTTGGCCTATCTGTTTTGTTTTGGTTTTTGACTAGAGAGACAAAGAACAGAAGTATGAGATTGGGCCAGGCTCGCAAGTGTCACCGATTGGAGACCCTTACTCTTAAGGCCTCTTGGACATTTTTATTTATGTTCTTCAAACACGTCAAACCGAATGTGTCCCAAACAGAGCTAATTGTCTAGTTTTCTCCAAGCCTGTTTCTCCTCTTATGTTCCCAAACCACAGAGTGTCTAGACCAGAACCTGACTGTCACCCACATGTGGTTCCCCGTCCCATTCATTCCCCATCATTTCCCAAATTGAAGATCTCATTCCTTCTTGCCTCCATCCTTACTGCCTCTGCCTTGGTTCAGGTCAATGCTATAGTCATCTGATTCCTTGCATTATCCTCTAAACCCAGTGGCTCTTCACCAGGAGTGACTTTGTCCCCCAGATGATAACTGGCCGTGTCTGCAGACATGTTGGTTGTTACAGTTGGAGTTAAGCTTCTGGCTTCCAGTGGGAAGATGCCAGCAATACTTCAAAATGCAAAGTCCTCTACCCCCAAAAAAGAATTATCTGGCTCAACATGTCAATAGTGCTGAGGTTGACAAATCTTGCAACTGGTCTACCTGCCTTCAGTCTGGCTTCCATCCAACCAAGAAGAATAATCTTCTCTTAAAAATGAAATTATATTTCAAGGTTATCTTTCAAATGTAAAATCGTATCTTTTCATCTTTTAAAGGTTATCTTTAAATGAAATCATTATCTTTTAAAGGTTATCCTTTAAAAATGAAGTCGCAGATCTCTAGAAAAATCTGGGAGATAACGTTTATTTTTCTATCCAAATCCCACACACATACATTTTTGCAACGAGAATACTTTTGCTCCAGAGAAGGATGTGTCCTCAGTTCTGGGGAGTCTACCTTGATCATGCTTACCCAACCAGAGTCATTTAATTGCCCTCTCTATGATTGGCTTAAGAAAGTGCCTGAGAATAATTTGTATGACATCATATTCTCTACTCTTCAAAGGAGGCAGTGATAGATTTATTTCCAAGATGGCCATAATAACTCTTACCATTCTCATTTATGTGTACCTTTGCAATATGACTTCGCTGTTCTTCCCATCACAACATTAAATATTTTCTTATCCCTTGAATTTGGGCCGTTCCTGTAACCCGCTTTTACCAATTGAATGTTGCAAAGTGGTTTTGTGGGCTTTTGGGGGTGAGGCTTCGAGATGCCTTGTAGCTTCAGCTCTCATTTCCTTAGAACACAGCCCGGAGACTAACATGTGAGGAAGCCCAGTCTAGTCAACTGGGAGAGAAGACCACTTGGAGCAGGGAGGCCAGCTATCCCGGTCACCGCAGCTGGGGCCCCAGAGAGGTAAGGGAGCTTAGCTTAAATCATCCAACCCCAGTTAAGCCACCAATAGACTGACTACAGGAGAACGAGTGAGTCCAGAACAAAGCAGCCGAAGTTTCCAGCTAAGCCCAAGCCAAACCACTGACTCACAGAGTCCTTAACGCCTAACATGGTGATTGTTACAAGCCATTGATTTTTGATATAGTTTGTTACGCCTCAATAAATAACTGATGCAAAGACATGAGGAAGGAACATGGCCTTTCTCTCCTTCTAACCCTTGGATATTACTGTGTGAGGAAGCAATATCTGGCTTTTTTTAGCCATTCTGAGAGACATACCTGGCACAGCAAGAAGACCGGAGTAGAAAGAAAAGAGTCTGATGTTGCCTGATATCACTGAGCTGCTGAATTAACCTCCCTGCTTCTAGACTTCTTCTTATGGGATAAACCATAATAAAGTTCCCTTATTGTTCAAGCTGTTTTCATTTCATCTTTCCCTTACTTGCGGATGAAAATGTCCTTCCATTTGGACTTCCATTATCCTTAGGATAAAATTAAAGTTCATTCAGGATCTGGTCCCTGTTTACCCTCTAGCTCCATCTCTCGATCCTCCACCTTGCCCCTCACTCCGACTGGCACACTCACCTTGAACTTCTTAAAGGCTCAAAGGAGCCATGCTCTCCCTGTCTTCTTTGGGGCATTCACATGTGTTATTCCGTGTGATTGGAGCTCTATTAGCCACCCCTCAACACACACCATCACTCTACCTTTCACCTCAAAATAATTTAGTAGTTTTTTGTGACATTTATATTAATAGTTCTACAAAGTTTGCCTACCAACAATACTAGGCTAGCCTCTCTGCAATACCCCGCTCCTCCTAAAGGCAATTACTTTCACTTCTTTTAGCTAAATTTTTTGGCAATTGCTTCTATGTCCCTAAATAATAGATTTGTAATGCTACTTGCTGATTTTTTTAGTTTGGGGTTTCAGACATTTGTTCATTGATTTGCCACTATTACAGAAGATTCATTGTTTTCCCTTCTGTTTCTAACACACAAATATATACAGACATGCTTTTTATAGCTGAGTCATGAGTTCACTATAATTTCTTTGCTTTTCTTACTTTTTTTCGTTTCCCCTGAAGTTGATAATAATATTGCAGGGTTTCTTAATTTTTTTTTCTGTATTTATCAGTTTAACTCCAAATCCTTCATCAGTTTTCCAAATCTTCTCTTGAGATGTTGAGACTTAGAAGGCATTCTCTCAATGGCATCCTTCTGAAGAAACCTCTTCGAGAACCTTCTGCGGGATCCGGGTTGGGTTGCTGGAGCTCCGTAGCTGATAAATTTCTGCCACCCTAGGACTTTCCTGCACCATCACCTTGAGAATTCCCTTTACCTTTCTCTTGTGTCTCTCCTATTCTCTACCTTCCTCTTTGTTGTTGATCTTGTTTATTTATTTATACTGACAATTGATTATATCTGAGAATGGAAATTTTGGAAGCTTCTGGCAGATAAGAAATATGATGTCATTTGTTTTACTGATTCTCTCTCTGTCTCCCTCTCTCTCCCTCATTCTCCCGACCTCCCATCCACCTAAACTTTTCTCAGTTTATAGGTGCCTCAGTTTTCCCCAGCATATTGATATTTTATGATGATATGTCTTTCATCTACTGTAATCCACTTCAATTTGTTGCCAGGCATATAATGCGCTTTTTCCATCTAAACTCAGATCCTTCAAATCCAGTATACTCACTTGAATTGTCCTTTATTTCCAACTTTCCATTTTGTTTCATCTTTTTTCCGAAACGCCAACGATTCAGATATTGCACTTACTGTGCTGCATCAGAAGCTTTGCTCAGATGCCTAGTTAACCTTGACTATCCCTCTCATTTAAGCATGGGGACCAAATCCTCCAAACACGAGTGTAGCACTCCTGAACGTCACTGTAGGGTGACTTGACTTGGCAGCTTCTGTGAGGAAGCCTGGATGTCCCCATCTTCCTGTGTCTGACCTCAGGCTGCCGAGATTACCCAGAGAAGGGCCCTCAGTCCCCTGCATAGCTGAAGGCCCAGCTGTTCGACGTCTGCAAGCTGAATGCAAGAGGGCTGGGGGATGGTCTCAAAGTCCAGTATTGTACACATTCTCTTAATCCCTTGGTTTTAGTATGGTAGCTCCACCCTCAACTGATCTCAGTCTCTCTCTCTCTCTCTCTCTCTCTCTCTCGAAAAAAAATAAATCCTCCTTCTCTTGCCAGGGTTGGTGGTTGTTGAGATCGGGAATCTGACTACTTCAAAAACCAACTTTCAACCAGTCCTCCTCATCTTAGCCTTTCTGATGCTCCCTCTCCTACAAGTTCCAGGCGGTACCCATCTCTGAGCTGTGGGTCCCGCTTACATTGAGTTGGATTTTCTCTCACTTCTGCTGAATCATCGATTCTCTCATCCATCTGCTTTCCAGGTTACAAAATTTTGTAGTTATTGCTTACTTTTCTCTTCTTCCTTTCCTTTGGGGCTTAAGACTTTAAAATATCACGTTAGAATTATTTTATGGGGAACTTGGCAGGGAATTAAAACGTTTAATCTTCCATCTTTGCACAGAAATCCTCAAATCCCTTCTGCTCTTTGTTTAACAACGTTACTTTCTCTGAACCTCCCCCCAGCCCAAGTTAGTTGCCTCTGCCTCGTCTCCCCCTTAACGTCCTGTGCTCCTCCCATCAGGCAGATGGACGTGAACGTAGATGGGACCAAACCACAAATTTACTTTTGTCTCTTTCTGTCCCTTAAAACTTTTATTCAAGGGAGATAATCTTCCCCATCCTTGGAAGGAAAGTTGGAAGATTCTCCACGATTTCCTACTTGCTTACATGAAAGGGTCAGCTCTGTGATCACTTAATTCACAAAACTAGTTTGACTAACTGGAATGTTTTCTGCCCACAGTATCAGGCAATGCCTCAATCTTCAAAGCTAAGAACACCCTCTCTTGCCCTTGCTGAACCCTGCAGTTGGCAGCTGCCTGACTTCCAAGAAGAGGATGTGACCAGCGTCTGCCTTGTGTCCCCCTGATGGCTCCCTTTCCCTTTCGACAGCAGCTCACAGTAGCTACGGGCAGAGGGCGAGAGCTATCAGAATGGCCAGATTTAACAAAGAAAAATACTGGTTAGGTAACTTTGAGCTCTCTGGTCTAGCAAATGATGATTGCTGACTTTTTCCTCCGAGGTTGTAGTTTTCTCTTGTTTTGTTTTGATTTTTAATTCTTGGGGATTCCCATCCCCAGGGACTCCTCCCCTACAAATCACAAGATGAGCTAACGGGGGTGTGTTCTGTCTGGAAGGCCTGCAGCCAGCTCTGCACAGTCTGGCCCTTTCTCCCATGGGAAGCATTCTCGCATCTACTACTCTGGCAAACCCAGGCATGTGCACTGTCCCCTGGGCAGCATGAATGTCCCTTCTTGCTCCTCCGTCACCCTCTAGGTCTCCCAAGTTAGAGCTAGACCCCAGTCGGCGGGGGTCCCCATTCTCAGAACACACAGCAAACTCTCTAAGTGATCATAGTAAAGGCTCGAGATGATGAAAGCAGGATTCCTTTCCCATCCCACCTTCGGGGCAAAAATTAGGGACTTGTAACACCATTTCCTCCAAGGCAATCCTTCTCGAATCTTCCTTTCTGCTCAACAGACTTATACCTCATACAGCCTTTCATCAGATGAAGGGTCCAAAGTTTAAGGAATGAATTCCAGTATATCACTTTATAAATAAATAATGTGTCAGGGAGAACTTGTTTCAGGTTGACTTTAATTTCTCATGTTTATTATATCAATGTCTTGGTCGAAACAGAAGCGGAAAAAGTTCATTTTCAGAATTCTTTTTCATTTGGTTACTTGTTTATGCCTACTCCCTAGTTCATAAAACTCACTGAGGATAAGGAGTCATCAGAACATCTCTAGAACCTGGCACATACATGGCATACAGACATCAATCTGTAAGTACTTTCTGGTGAATGAATGAATGAATGAATTGGTTATTACTGGTTTTCAACAATGGACTGTAACACAACAAATGGTTATTAATTATTTCTCCCCTCTCTACCCAGCAGAAGTACCAGTTTTAGCTTTAATTTGCAGTTGTAAATTAAACAGAAAAAGCAGAATTATTAAGTCTTAAGTCAAGTTACCAATGAAAGTCTTTAAAAGTTTTTTTTAAAGATTTTAACATGAACTCAAAAATCTCCTCTTTCAAGAACTTCAGAGGTCATCATTGATAGAGTCAGATGAAATACCCAACTGGGGGATACCCCAACACCATACTTCTATGAAAATACAACAGCTTTGTCTCATTTTTATGAAGATATTGAAACTAGATTAACAGAAAATTAACTTGGTCAGGCCTCTTTTTTATTGTTCAAGCCAAGTGAAACATGAAAAGTAAACAAATTATATACTATTCTAAAATTCTATGATTCTACGATATGAATAGTGGAAAAGAGGCTGGACTTTTCAAATACTTCCAGCAATAATTTTGTAATTTCTAGTTATAAGCATTTGGAACATATTACATTCAAATTTCTGTACTGAATCATTCCCCATTAATACTAAATTTAATCTTAGTTATTCAAAAAGAAGCTTAAAAGTTTATAGAGAATTGTAGAGAAAACTTTGGGTCACATAAAATTTACCTGATATAAATATCCACCTAAAACATTTTTTCTCCAACATATTATTATGGAATTTATGAATATATCATATGTATGCCCACTTGCTTCCTAAAAAGATTCGAGGTGAACTTCAATAGATATCCAGTTATATGTGTTAAATATAAGAAATAAAAAAGGCTGTAGACAGAATGATGTCTATATATTTTGAGTCCAAGATGAGGTTTTGCTAAACTTAAACACGAAATTTAGCTCTAAAATTTCTGAAAGCAAGTCAAAAGAAGAAATGTACTATCCTTTAGTAAATCTGCCATGATGTAAGAGGGAAAACACCAGCTCTTTAAGGGTCACTATTTTAGTTTTTGTACTAAAATCCAGGAATAATGTATCCTATGAGTCTTTATGAAATAATAGCTCACATATATTGAATGTCTATTATGTGCCAAGCATTATCCTAAGCTCTTTATATTGTTAATCATTTAATCATAACAGCACTGCAAGATAGATTATTATCCCTGCTTTCCAGGTGAGCAAATCAAAGCTACAGAGAGATAAGTCGCCCATGGTTACCGTTCAACCACATGGCAGAAAATACTCATCGCTGGTTCCACCAATGACTCTGAAATGAACCCTCAGTAGAAGCCAGGGGCACAATACTGAACTTAATGAAAGCATTTGCACTATTAAAACTTGGCTAATAGAACTATTAAAACTTAGCTGAAGATAAACAAATTATTCATTCCTCAGTACACTATAGGAGTAGAGAACAGTGTGCGTATAGGACGGAATAAGGATAATTATTACAGCTCACACGTATTCAGTGCTTACTATAGAACAGGTACTGGGCTGAATGGCTTTAAATGCATTCTATAACATAGTCCTCCATCGATCTTATGAAAGGAGGTATTGATTTACCTATTCACTCAAAAACGTTGATCATATCCCTTCTATGTGACAGATATGCCAAACAAGGAGTCACAGTGGTGAATTGAAGACTAGAAAGCTGGAAGCTTACTTGAAATAAATCCTAAGAAATAAATACATAAGTACAAACAGAAATGTGGTAACGAAAAGAGAGTGCATTGTGTCATCACTTACTAGGAGATTGGACGTAGTCATGGAGGGCTTCATTGCGGAAGTGGCATTTGAAATGGTAGCTGAAGGTGATGTTGGAGTTCATTAGGTGAAGGGGGAGAAGTAACAGGCTCTGGAACATGAGAAAACCCAGAAGGAGCATAAGAGAGAAAGATGAATTTTATCAACTTGCCCAATATCAAGAGTTATTAAGGGAGAGTGCCTAGATTCAAATCCAGGTGTCTGTCTCATTTGAGTTCGTGCTATTAACCCCCATAGGGTTTATGCTTCTCCCTGCAAGGCGTTTCTCTTAGACATTCTCTGAGAGCTAAAATAGGGTCAAAACGGAGCCCTTCAAGGGCATCTGGCATGCAAATTGTAAGTGTTCTGGAGGTATTTGAAAAAGACCTCTCCACTGGAGTTGCTTTGTTCTTTCATTTAATTTTCACAAATTCAATGATATGCATTAGCGCTAAAACAGAAAAAGAAAGAAATGTACATTTAATACTAAAAACAACTATATCCTGCATTCCCCACTGAGTGCATGTCCCAGATGGAGGGTGAACCAGGTGACCAGCTGCTCCTACTCCAGGAACCTTTCCAGTGAGACCCTCTCGTGGAGAGAGCCGGGGATCTGGAGTTTCCAGACCCATATTCTGCACACTTTTCCTAATCATAAGCCACATTTCCTGAACATGCGTGGTCCTTCCCATCTCCAAGGTCAAGTGCAGGCCTTGCTGACCTCAGCTGGAACTTCTCCTCTCCCACCCTTCAGCCAGACAGATTTCTTGAGGTTTTCTCCTCGGAAGCTCGCTTCTCAGGGCTATCCACACCGCACCCTCCTCAGGCTGCATCGACCAGACCTTGAGCTCCTCGGAGGCACTGTCAGTGTTTTAGTTTCAGATGTGTGTCTTCCTAATGCCCAGCAGACAGTAAGCCTTCAGGAAATTTTTGTGAATTGCTGATTGAAACTTTATTTCAGCTGATGAACTGTTTCTGCGGGGGACTCATCTTCACACAGATCAGGGAGAGAATCTTTGGCTGCACGAGGCACACTGACAATGAGCCTTCCTTTCCCATCCAGAAAAGATTCCCCTCTGTTGATTAACGAGGATCTGGTCAGAAGGCTCACCGGGCAAACCCCAGACTCCGTTCAGATCCCGAGAAACCACATCCACCGAGATATTCCCCACTTTGGGGAGCTGGGCACAACCAAGACTCTGTCCCCACCCCACCCTAGGTCGCAGTGTGTGAGGGACAGGCACTGGAAATGACAAAAAACTGCCTGGAAGCCAGGGATGGAAATTTTAGAGTTTGTGATAAGAATGGACACTTTGTGATGAATTTCATACTTAGGAGATGCCCATCCCAATCCTCCAGAAGCTGAGATTTAAAGAAACACACCAAGGGTAAAGCTATCTGTTCACAAAGATAGAGAGAAGGAAACGGGAAAGGATCTCCTGAAGCATCCTAATTCCTTCCCCTCACACTTGGCCAGAACCTGGAAGGAAGGGTACCATCTTCCCCAGAAACTGGAAACCAAGATGGCAAAGAAGTGGTTCCTCAAGGTAGAGAAAGTGCAGCAGGAAACCCAGGCTGGGAATATTTGTTTTTTATTTACCCTCAAACCCTGACGCTGCTGAGTTAGAAGCCAAGAACTCACTAGTCTTCAAGCCCCAAGGTCCTTTGACATTTCCCCTCATTGAGAGGCTCCCTCCATCTGGCTTGGCAGGGTAAGGATGGCATCACAGAGGGGAAGGACCGCAGGAAGGGGAGCTGGCACTGACAGCTTCTTGCCCAATGTCCAGGAAGGAAGAGGCAACCAGAAATCTGCAGACTGGGTCTATCCCTCCCACATGGTGTGTTGACCAATAAAATAGTGCCTTGCAAGTTAAGGAAAAAAGAGAGAAAAAGCTGCCAGCATTGGAACTGGAGAGACATTTTGTAAGCTTCTCTTTCAAACCTTGACAGTAAACATCCCTGGACCCCCATCCGCACAAGCAGCCATGGGCTGGAGTTAAGTAGCTCATGCTCCCTTTGGATGAACTGTGTCTCTGGACACAGAGGTACCCTCTCCCCACTCCACACTGTCTCCTCCAGCAGGTCCCCTTGACCTATGACTGTCACCTCCCAGATTCCTGGAGCCATTTGAGATTGCATTCCCCAGGGTTGGAGAGCAGAGAGGCAAGGCTTCGGGCAGTGAGTTAGAGCAAAGCTCCGGTGCTACTAAAGAAATACATTAATTAGTGTTGGGTTTTGTCTTTCTCCCCCATGTGGGAGAGTG
>CM052808.1:40289962-40363234 GCA_028533885.1 Nasua narica | reverse complement strand
AATGCCAAGAAGGAGAGCTATCTAGATATGAGTTTCTTCTAGAAACTGGTGCAGTCATTGAATTCTATATTGAAAGTTTGGCTAAACCCAGCAGGAGCAGCCAGCATCAACATCGGGCCTCAGAGATAGAAAGACTCCAAAAAGACAGGTGTGGGGGCTTGCAGAAATTCCAGTGAGAGTTCCGGACTCTCAAGGCCTGGGAGGTAGCATTTCAAGCCAAGTTTAAGCAGGTCTCAAAGGTATGGGGCCTCCATCCCAGCTGACCTGAGAGTCACACGAACCGATACGTCACCCCAAAAGAAGTCTATCTACTCCCCATCTTTAGCCTCAAGGCGGGTCACAAGATGGGCTGCAGATATGATAAAATCAATAGGCAATTTTCTATTAAAACACAGTCTCTAAACTAGTTTCTAACATTTTATGAAAAAAAGTAATATTAGAAACCTTTGAACGTGTAATCCCCCCACTGACACACATGTGCCTACAAATACACACACGCACGCACGCACACACACATTCCTTCTCTAAAAACAAACAGCGGTACCAACAACCATATGTCTCTTGTTGGTGTGACGAACTTATCCACATATATTCTAGAAGGATTACAATGATTTTGTGGGAAAAGTAAAAAAAGGAAAAGAACCAATAAATTGGATATAGGATAATTGCCATACTGGTGATCTCTTGGGATTTACACTCTAATTTTTTTTTTTTTCACTTTTCAGCTGTTTTGAGAAGACTCTCCCCCAAGGCCAGGGGTTGAGGACCAGAATGTGACTAACTGGCAGTCAAAATGAGGTTGATGACAATAAGCAACAATAGTAATCAGAAGAAATAACTGTGCGGATCGTAACAATCCCGGAGGTGCCATCAGAGCAAACTGTTGCCATGGAAACAGTGAAAATGAGGGTGGGGGGAGACATAGAAATCTTTTACAAGAGAATGCTGGGTTCCTGCAACTTCTAAGAATGAGCTCACATATTGTAGTATCCTAAAGAAGATTCAGATAAACAGCAATCTTTCGTGATTATACACAGCAGAGTTAGGGACAAAATGGCTTGCCAAGATCAGAAAGACTGTGCCAGGGTTGATGGGCTGGGATATTTGCCCTCAGGTTCCGCCTCAGAGAAACAGCTGCACAACCTCCTTTTAGAGAGAATTCAGACCAGCTGCACAGTAAGGAATATACACAATAAAAATGAAAATGTTCCAAGCATGATGTTTCTTTTCCATCTTCACAGCTGTCCAGACAAGTTCAAGTCTAAGTGTAGCACACACTGCTCTTTAAGGCACAAGAGAGGAACTTATCGAGTCCCAGGTTGGGAATGTGCATGGATATAAATATTACTCCAGCTACTTCCAAAACACATAAAGGAAATGTCGGTGCAAAAAGAAGTAAGAACATCTATCTGGATCGCTTCTGAGCTTGGCCATTCTACCTTTGGGGTATTCTTTTGTTTAAAAACATTCATCGCCATGTTAAACAGTTATATATGAAAGCATTCTGCATGTTAGGCCGCACTCTGGCAAACACTTACGAAGACAATTGCTCTCATTTCTGGAGATAGTCGGCCTGTCTGCAAGTAACTGTGAGGAGAGCCAAAGGAATGTTGAAAAAGAAAACCAAAGCTGGAAGCATCACAATTCCAGACTTCAAGCCCTATTACAAAGCTGTCATCATCAGGACAGTAAGATATTGGCACAGAAACAGACACACAGATCGGTGGAACCGAATACAGGACCCAGAAATAGACCCTCAACTCTATGGTCAACTAATCTTTGATGAAGCAGGAAAGAACGTCCAGTGAAAGTGAGCTGTGAGAAGCTTCTGAAAGCAGGCCTGTGGGGGAGGTGTGCTAGTCCCTGTCCTGCCAGCCACGGAGCTCATTGCAAGGACACCTAAGGAAACCCCTCTGGGTATGGTGGCCTCACCAAGCTTGCTTCGCCATCAGCACGCAGAGCCCGACATCTGTAATGGCAGGTGCAATTCACAGGCAAAAACAGTGTTCCTTAGTCAGCTTCATACTTCACGTGATTCTAGAACGTTCTCCATTCCCTTTCCCACCCATGACATCATACCACTAATTTCTCTTCCCCACCCCCTTTATGCTGAATAGATCTCTTATGATGATAAAGATATACTATCATATCAGCCGCATGGGAGTTAACCTAAGAATATAACTTAAATGTATTCACCTTTTCATTTTGCTCTTCCTCCCAATCCTTTAAGGGGTTAGGTGGAATATGGTGTTCTCTCCTTTCTCTAACTTGAAATAAATAATACGGTACCCGTCTTCACAATGATACTCTGAGAGAGCCACAAAATGTCTTTCAGTGGAAGCCACCATTTTTGAAGCCAGATAGAAGCATTTGAGTCCCAGTTTCTCTGCTTACCTGGAGCCTTTGTCTTTCTAAACTTCCCTTCCTCCTTCATAGAAGGAAAATGATGAAATCACCGAAGATAGTGGGAGGACTGAAGAAAATATAGACGTGATGTGCCTTGTCCATCGTGAGTGCTCATTGTTTTTATTGGAGGTGACCAGTGGACATCTGGTGAGTTCAGCTACTGTCAGTTGATATAAGACATCTGCTTGCTCAAATGGGAAGATGGTACAGCAGCACTGTTCTAGAGTTTTGTGTGGCTGGTTCCTTTTCTAACAAGGAAGAGGCCCATCTGTTGGACCAGATTGGCTCACAGGGCTTGCAAATGGAAGAAGGAGGTCCCACAGCCTCAGTGCCAGCCCAGCATGGAGGGCAGGGGTCTTTAGCCCCACCTTAGAGTAACCCCTGCAAATCTCCCCAAAGTCATCAGAATACCCATTACTCCGATTTGAAAATATTCGTGTCTGCCAGACAGGGCTCCAGCTTGCTGCTGAAGTCTCATGGAACAGCCCCTTCCTCAGGACACCTTCCTAGTGCTGATTTAGAGTGCCGCAAACGATCTAGAACACAGGCTTTGGCCCCCTCTAACCCTAATGATTCACTTTTCCCATTTGTCCCAAGTTGCAAAAGGAGTCCCTGAAGTAGCAGAAAACACACATTCACTCATCGAAGTTTCTGCTTCTTAAGTCACTTTGATTTCACTAAAAGCTATCATTCAAAGGACATTTTGCAAGCTGGTATCCCAAACAAATGGACTACATGAAGCAGGAGTGATTTGAATTCTAAGAGATTTTTCCCTTGAAATAAGCTTTGTAGTAGAGGTTGTGATGCTGAGGATAGATGAAAGGAAGCCAAGTCGCACACAGAGTTCCGAAGGACTGAAAATCAAATTTAATCATCCCGTGTTAGGAGTTTAGCCAGATGAGCACAGAGCAACGTCTCAGCCTTCCCTTCTTTCATGAAGGTGTCTATTTTGTATATTCTGAAGGCCGATGTCACGGGGTGAACCAGCACCAGGGGCCCCTGGGGAAGGGTCAGAGGGCTCCCAGTCAGGGCTGGCCCTCTCATGAGGTAGAACAGGCCATCGCCCAGGGCCATGAAATATTATGAGCAACAAAAATGCGTAGTGACTGCACATCCTCTGACTGCAGGCTTGAAGGCACCAACATTTTCCGGTCCGCCTGGGGCAACAAAAGTCTTTGTCTGCACCTCTCAATTCAACAAGAAACATAGAATATTGATTCCTAACATGAAATTATGGAAGGTTTTATTTATTTTTATTGTTGAATATGGACAATCTCCATTGTTTATAATGCATAAGTCTTTTAGGGGGAAAAAAGAAAGAATACACTAGAAGGAATTTAAGAAACCATCCACTCAGAAGTACTCTGTCTAATATACAGAATTCATTAATTTATAGTCTTATTACCTGAATAAAGACTCACTGACACCCAAGACAAGTCCCGATTTTAAAGGGCAATATGTTGCAAATGTGTAAAGACAGGAGGCATTATCTATGGGCTCCCATTCTTTATGCTGATACAATAAAATACAGAAGAACTGCTCAGTGACCCACAAGGCCCTACATGCTTGGGAATAATGATCCAAAAGCCCTCTCATAACCAGCTTCCAACCAACTGGGAAATATTAACCGAGGTTCTCCTAGCCCTCTATAGAATGTACTGGTTGGTGACCATGGAATGCCAAATAAACCCAAAAAGTAGACCACTCATTACCACCCCTCACAATTCTGCCCAGGCTCCTGAGTTAGATGCTTAGCAAAAGAAGGAGGTCCTTTCTCCTAAATCCCGCGATGCTAGTTGTACTTGTTACCGTAATTATGCAATGTAAGCATTATGAAAAGTAATCAACATGAATACAAAATCAAAAGATCTATTTCTATAAAAACCACATTAAATGTGTTGGGAAAAAAAAGATAATAAAAATGGGCTGCTTTAAAAATGCTTTTGTAGGGCGCCTGGGTGGCTCAGTTGTTGAGCAACTGCCTTCGGCTCGGGTCATGATCCCGGAGTCCCGGGATCGAGTCCCATATCGGACTCCTGGCTCTGCGGGAAGTCAGCTTCTCCCTCTGACTTTCTCCCCTCTCATTCTCAGTCTCTCGCTCTCTA
The DNA here is from genome assembly GCA_028533885.1 of Nasua narica. Classification (NCBI taxonomy): domain Eukaryota; kingdom Metazoa; phylum Chordata; class Mammalia; order Carnivora; family Procyonidae; genus Nasua; species Nasua narica. The sequence continues at coordinate 40,358,723 of CM052808.1, read as the reverse complement.
ATAAATAAATAAAAATCTTTAAAAAAAAAATGCTTTTGTATTAAGTGCGAGCAAAACAACCATAAAGAATTGAGGGAGAAAATTATAAAAATCTAGCTAAATACTCTTCTTGGGTTACCTTGTAAGTTTCTGTGAATTCTCCTTTTGCCTGAGAAACTGAAGCTGACCGCTGTGAATAATGCTTTCTGAGTGTCGCTTGTGTACGAGAGCTAATGAACAACACGAATCAGCAGGTCCTCACTTAAGGATGAGGTCTTGAGCTACTTCCCAAGGCTGGTGAAGTAGGCTATAATTATGGCTTCAAGGGCTTCAAGTTTAAATAAGGCCCATAAGATTTTTGCAAGCTCTTCTCTAATGATTCCTTTCCTTAACTGACTTTTTTGATTGAGTAATTAACTAAGTATTCTATTTTGATCAAAGAAGAAGAGTGTAATTATATTGCACACAAAAAATGGTATTTTGAGGTTGTATTAAGGTAATTTCTCTTCTATTGTCAGGAACACCCTCACTTTGAAATATACAGAAATACTGTGTATGTCCTTGGTAGTCATCTTGCCAATATGCTGACCTTGGTATTTCCAGCTCAGATGGCGTTCAGTTCCCTTGTCTACTTAAGAATTACTATCTTTGTGTCTCTCCTAAAGATACAATAAAAATAACATGGAATATGGCCCTTTAATCTTAGAGTCATAAAGGAAATGTTGAGGGACAGGGGTTCAAATCACTCCCAGGTGAGACATCACAGGTTGAGAAATGATAGGGGATACAGTTTTCCATGTGTGAGGCTTCCTCTTGCAGAACAACAAAGGTAAATCACAGACTGGACCAAGGACACCGATTTTTGCTTCGGCTTAATCTATTTTATCTTAGATTCTGGGAAACAAAACAAGGCAACCTGCTTCCCTCTCTATCGTGGTCCAGATAATCTGTGACTATTTCTATGTAGAAGATTGAAGATTTTCAGGATGATGCTTACGAGGCTGTCTAGCTGTCACAGTGAAAATGACCCAGCTTCAAACTCATTTCCAAATACCCAGTCCTTATGGGTGTCTTTTATGATTAGACACCTGAACCAAATCTTGTTCATTGGGATTTATGGTGACTGGCACATCGACCATACATGATCTGATCAGTTTACTCATCAAAGAAAAAGCTGATTTGTTTGACCTAACATATGTTGTCCATATCATATATATATATATATATATATATATATATATATATATATATATATACCAGTGATATATGTGGGGGAACACATTGTTAAATAGCTAATCATTTTATAACCTTTCTCCATAAGTAGAATAAAATCCTATTACGACATGGTTTGATATATCCAGATTAGGAAATATCCCAGTTAAAACGCTATAATACAACCTTGCTTTTCCGTGTCTCCATCTCAGGACTCATCTTCCCTTTATATACCTACCATCCCTCTGGCTTCTTTGAACCAACGATGATGACTACAGCCATGTTTCTCAACTTCTTGGTCTTAGTCAAACTACTCTCCTGGTAAATTCTAAGAAAGATCCACCCTGAAAGGCAAGCCACCTGGAAACCACACCATCTGGGTGGTGATTCCCAGGATCCCCTGGGATAACAGCTCTCTGCCACCCCACACAGACATCTTTGTCCTGGCAGGCTGCTAGGAGGGAATCTTGGATGTGGACTGTGCCTATGCGACAGTTCCCTGGTGAGAGCTGGTACCCCCACCGCCCCCACCCCATGCTTCACCCACCCTGACTTACCAGGAAGGAGATAACAGAGAGCTTGCATATCGGCCACCTGCTTACTTTTCTTTTAAACTCAGAATTTCCCAGGAAAACATGTAGTTCCACTGAAAGCATTCCAAAGGAAACTCAACAGAGTTGTGCTTTCAAAATGGAGGAAAGACGTGATTTGGAGGGAGGAAGGACATTTTTTAAAAGAAAGAGAAGGCATGGAAAGAAAGGGGGTTGGAAATTGCATGGTTTCTATAAAGAAATTAACTACTGGGGCACCTGGGTAGCTCAGTCGGTTGAGCTCTTGGTTTTGGCTCAGGTCATGATCTCATGGGTTGTGAGATCTAGCCCACTGTGGGGCTCCCTGCTCAGCAGGAGTCTGCTGGGATATTCTCTTTCCTTCTGCCCCTTGCCCCACTCACGCTCACATTTACTCTCTCTCTGTCTCTCAAATAAATAAATAAATGTTTAGAAAAGAAATTAACTACTATTTTTTAAAAAGATAAATATGAAGAAAAGAGGTAGGAGGGGCCACTCACTGAATAGGTATAACTTTCTTGAGACAATAACTATAAACACACTCAGAGAAAACTCTAGGAAGGCAGAATGTAAAATAGTGGGGAGGGGCAGACCAGCCCCAGCACCACCACACGCCATGGACAGGAGGTATTAAAAGACATATTCAGTTGGAGCCTAAAGCAGGGACTGCTCTAAAGTGCTGGAAGTATGATTCTTCCTCTGATCCCTGCACAAAACCAGAGAGTGATCTATGACGTAATACTGATACTATGCTATTTTCCCCATACATGACACACCCAGTTTAAAACAGTCCTAAGACAGCAAAGATATCTGCATTTATAGTGTAACGCATTGTAGCAACAATTATAACAGAAAAAAAAAAAAAAAGAGGGGAGTGGATAGTACAAGAAAACAAGCATCAGTAGAAAAATGGTGAAAGCAATTGTGACACATCTATCCAATGGGATACTATGTAGCCATTCAGGATTTTAAAAATGAAAAAATTGAGGGTGTGTGTGTAGGTCTTACAAATGCAGAGGAAATGAGAAGAGATTTCTAGAAGCACAGGAAATGAAACAATATAGGAAAGAATTGGAAGAGATACACACCATGCATAACAAGGACTACTGATAAATCAAATCAGAAGAACTAATAAGGCATAATTTTTAACTGTTATTTATATAACTCAATATTTATATAATTATATACTTCTCATATTTTAAAAATATGTAGATGTTTTGTTACTATAGTCCTAAACTCACTCTGGGCAGGAGCCACAAATCCCAGCATCCTAAGTTTTTACGGCGGAATCTGAAGAACCCTAGACACAGCAGGGGGTCCTTGTAAAGAGTCAGCCAGCCCCAGAGAAGGCAATACAACAATTTGTGAGTACACCTAATCTCCCAGGGTCTCCAAAAGAGGAAGCTGCCTAATACAATTCCTGGGGTTTACCACCACGTTGGGCCAAAATGCCTCCCATGTGAACATCAGAATTGAGAGCTGGAATATCGAAGTTTATATCTCCTTCCCAAGAACATACCACATGGAAGAGTTAGAGACATTGGCACAAAATATCTTGGAAAGTTTCATTGCTTATTTAAATTAGAATGTGTGGATTTCAAGGGGTAAATAAAAATACTCTCCAAAATAGTGAGATCAACTATACATACTGCTTTTAATAACTTTTTGCCCTGCTTGCACCCACAACCATTCAGGACGATTGAAATGAGTATGTTCTTGGGCGCCTGAGTGACTCTGTGGGTTAAAACCTCTGCCTTCGGTTCAGGTCGTGGGCTCTCTGCTCAGCAAGGAGCCTGCTTCCCCCTCCCTCTCCAGCTGCCTCTCTGCCTGCTTGTGATCTCTCTCCATCAAATAAATAAATAAAATCTTTAAAAAAAAGAAAAAAGAAAAAGAGTATGTTCTATGTAGCAGTCTGTAATGGGGAAGGACATCTTTAATCCTCCATGAAGAACCCACTTGGAAACAAGGGGAGTTGAGAATCTGTTTTTAATATAAATTGTTGCTGTTGTTGCTATTTTTGTTCCAATTTTCTGCTAACAAGGTAACTTCTATAAGGATCAGTCGGTAGGATTATGTGTCCTATTTCTCAGTCCTCACAGAAATGTCCACCTCTTTTCATAAGCTAACTGTGATGCAATTTCTACATTCATTTTTCTGTCTGCACAATACTTCATGTATTCATTCAACAACCTCTTGAGCATTTACCTCCTATTTCCAGGAACTCTGGTGCATGAAAACTCTTCATAAAGTGGAAAGTGCCGTTCAGGTATCAATGGCTGTCTCCATCTGAGCGGCCATTTCCCATCCCGGGCCTCCGTACCGCAGTTACTGGCTTCTCTTGAGGAAACAAAAAGAGAGAGAATCGGAGAAGTTTCACGGGGGTGATAGATAAATCTCAGTCACTTCCACCTTTTTTAAAGATTATCAGAGAATATGAAACCCACAGCAAAGGCAAAAGGACTCATCAGGGTGGCGAAACAGAGTGGGGAATGTTGGTTAGGCAGCACCACCTAATGGCTGCTGGACAAAACCTGTATCCTCTACCTTGGGAACCGGCATTGCTTTTTCCTCAATAGGTTTCAGATACAAGCAGCATAGACGCTATTATTCAGACCAGCAGCAAAATAGGCCTGCTACCTGGACCTCCTGAGGGTCGAAATATGACTAGACACTGGCATGCCTGTTTAGATCATTGGTAGCCTCTCAGCCTCCCCAAAGCCCATAAATTCAGGGCACCACAACTAACAAGACCGTGTGTTCTGCTTCCGGGTACCGCTCTCCATTCCTGCTCCAGCCAATGAAAGGGAAGTAGGAACTTCTTAGAAGAAACCCTGCTACAACTTAGCACATGTCCAAAAAAGAATGTCAAGGGAAATACAGGCTGAGACTCTCTTTCCAAAGATTACCATCAAAGAACACAATGATTGAGATGATGGATAATGTCTCTTCCTTCTCACTGTTCAGCATAGATCTAGAAGAGACGCTTCCCTCAGCTCTTTCTACTCTAACCCTAACCTATTATCATCAGCAAGCAGTGATGTATATCTACACACCAGGAAATACGAAGGGGTGTTTTTTATTGGGTTAGTCCAGGAAAACTACCAATTTCATTACTTTCACATATTTTTTTTCTTGGAGGAAAAAATAAAGACTGGCAATATCTGATGAATACAGTGAACTTTCCACCTCTCCTATCCTGTCTCATGGCTGCTGAACCTAGTCTTTTGTCTTCAATTAATTCCTTAATCTCTACCTCCTCACTCAATCCTCTGCTATTCTTGCTCCATTTTCCCAGATATACTTTCAAAATGCTGGTTTTCTAGAACTCATTCATCCACTTCCCCACCCTCCTCTGCAATTTTTAGGCTCACATTATTCCAGTCAGCCATTTTGCTTTTGGTCGCCATTTTGAACCACAGACCATTACTGCAGGACTGGACAGGGTGGAGCAAGGAGATCCACATAACTGAGTAGACTGGATCTGCAGCATCTCCTTGCCATCTAATTCCACCTCACGGGATCCATTGAGCAATCTCTGTCTGAGCAAAGACTATCTCTACTGATCCCTAATGGCTCTTTACAGCTCTTCCAGTTCTTTTTCACCTTCTCAAGCCCCGACCAAACCACAGCCAGATTACCTTGTTACCTACTTCATTAAGATAATAGATTACTTCAATTTGATGGCCCTCAATTATCTTCCCTTAAGCCTCAAATTTCCCTACTTCTCATCACATTCCCCTGTTGTCCTCATCCAACCACAAGCGTCCTCCAATGCTAATGTTTTTCCTCAGGGTTTTATCCCCCTCCGTCTCTCCTCAAGTACTAAATCTGTGGATTGGATCAATGGCTTTCTCATGCCTTTTCCTCAAACCTGGCCATCATAGCCATCCACTATCAAGCCCCAGCCACCACCTCTAGTCTTACCTAAACAATCTCTGATCATACATGATCTCCACATCCCCCGCCTGGGCCTTCCTGGATTATTCTCTGGAGAGAGCCTGCCTCTCTCCAGTCTCTGTGCTTATGTCCATTCTCTCCTCTTCAAATCCCTGTCCCTAGTCTGTACCTGTTGTGGTTCTACACCTCCTCTTCCAAGGCCTGAGTCAAGGTCCCTTGTCTCCCCAGTTCGGAACATTCTCTCTTTCCTTTGTTTCTCTTAATGAAATCCATTCATACTTTTATTATAACATGTTTCAGACTCTCTCTCTCACCCCTGTCTATCTGCCCTGTGGGAGCCTGAGCCTTGGGAGATCTCGGACTCCATCCAACTTATCTCTGTAATCGCCACAGTACTCAGCCACTGCAATGATGGCTGATTGGCTTGGGAGTAAAATATTTTGTCTATAAATAAAAGGAGCATAGCATGGTGCTAATGAAGAATGACTGAGGTTAAAACTGATTTTTAAAAGAGGAAGAAAAGACGCCATGAAACTTCGCATCAAGATAAGTTCATCCCCCAATAGCGGACTGTATCTCCGTCCAGTCCTCCAGCAAATATATCATCTTCCAGGAAACCCCTGTAATTTGTCCCAAAATGTAAAACCATATTCACAGGGCAGACTTGTGAGAGAGTTTCACTGACTCAAGCTAATTCATCATCACTACTACAAATACAGCTCACCGTGCGGGCCCAGCTGACACTAGGCCAATAACATCAACACTCACATGAAGGACGATGCTAGCAGAGGACAGACCAGGCTGGAAAAAAAAATGCAAGAACAAACTTTCACTTGTCTGATGCCAGTTTCTGAACCATCCCAAAACCCAGCCTCTGGACTGCTAGAAGGCCTTGGGATGAGGGTAGAAGATGAGAACTGGACTTTCTACAAGATTGAAATAAAAGGGAGGACTCACTACCACCTGCTGGTCCCCAGCCAGTGACTTTCCATATTCTGCAATCTGATCTCTGCTTCCTGGATGCTGATGAGGCCCTTCCTCCTCCCGACTTGATCTGCAGCTTCTCCATCCCGTCCTTGGCCACACACTGCTCGTCAGCCTGCTCCTTTCTCAGGCAACGCCATGCTTTACTCTGCTAGGACTGCCAGAACCCAGAGCCGCAGTGGCTTAAACAATAGAAACTTATTTTCTCACAGTCTGGAGGTGGTTAAGTCCAAGCTCGAGGTGTCAACAGGGTTTTTTCCTTCTGAGGTCCGTCTTCTTGGCTTGTCAACGACCATCTTCTCTCCTTGTCTTCATGTCATCTTCCCCCTGTACCTGTCTGTATTTCTCTCTCTTCTTCCTATAAAAAGCAGAAGTCCTAGTCAATGAAGCCCACTCGAATGCCCTCATTTTGATTTCATTACCTCTTTAAAGATTCCATCTCCAAGCACGAAGACATCGGTAGGTACTGGGGGTGAGGAGCTCAGCATATGGTTGGCGGGTGGGCACAACTCAGCCCACAATGCTCCATGAGGTATCGTGTCCCCCTCTAATCTCTGACTCTGGCTAGGAAACGCATCTCTGAGGGATTAAAAAACTAATGACCCTGATCTCAAAGCCCTGAATTCTCAAGAGCTTATCTGACTAGTGGTGAAAAGAAGGGAGAGAAGAAAAACCTGCAGAAAAGACCACCACGACAGTATGTATTTGCCTAATGTGTTCCCTCTATGTCAATGTCTCTACATAACCAACCGGGGCTGGCTATCACCACAGTATATGAGAAAATCCGGAAATGTGGGGCCATCCCTCTACAAAAGAAACAGGACAAGAATGAACCATAATAACTGGATACCCTGGCATCGACATCTGGTCAGCTCTCTCCTCAGATTCCCCGTCCCTAGGACGACCTGGGTCCTTTCTGAGACTCCACACACTCAAACTTAACCCCCGATATAACCTCACCACTGAAACTCCTAATGCTAACATCAAGTCTCTTCTATATTAGGTTTCCCTCACACCCATCTCCAGTCTTGTCCCACATTAATAATTTTACTGCACACACTGATGCTAGCGTTAAAAGGGTTTATTTAAAGACATAACATTTTCTTTAATCAGAATCCGGCTGATCAAGATCTTGATCAAACTTTTTGCACAAAACCACTTTTTTTGGTGAAAAAAATGAGAAAAATTCAAAGGAATTTTGAATGCCTTTTAGAGAAAAATTCAAAGGACAACAAAAACTGGTGGATACTGGGGTTTTTTAAAAATAAAACTTCTAGAGAATGTCCCAGGATCAATCCATATTTAGCCCAACGTCCTCCAACTTCTCCATGTAAAATATTATACAATGAGAATTTATACTCTGACTGATAACCTGAGGCACTGTAAAATTCTTAATCATCAAAAATGCAATTATGCTCACCGTACTGTAATTACTAAGGAAAGAAAGTGCACTCATACATTTTACAAAGATTTTCTAAAGAGAGGAAATGGTAGGGTATGTGTGTTGGAGGGGAGACTTTCTAATTAACTTTCAATTAATCAGAAATTCAAGTAACCAGAAAAGCCTATTTCTTAAACATTCCATGAGTACTTGCCATGTGCCAAACATTGAATTACTTTACTTAAGAAAAGCACAAGAAAAGACTTTTCCTCATTGATAGATGGAACACTTTTCTGGAAATACAACTTAACAAAAGACCCTACTCTGGATTTGCATATCAAGAGAGGTCGTATGTAAATACACAAAGCTCTGAACTTTTTAGACATTTGAGACATCTCAATACAAAGGAGATAGCAAAAATTGCTTTCAAATATGATCTCATAAGACCATGAGGCATTTCCCTGCCACAGGATTGTTGATGTAGACAGAGTTTCTGTAGAGACAGACCTTTTATGATGCAAGTAGCCAAAAACTCAACTCAGACTGATTTAATAAAGGAAATTGGATGAGTTGTAGCCGAATGAGCCAGAGGAAGCCGTGGTAAAGTTGGATCCAGAGGCTGGAAAGATATTGCTAATAGCCCAGTTCTCTCTCTGAGGCTGACTTCCTCCTAAAGTTACCAAATTCCAGACCTCACGTCTCCACATCCTCCTGCTCACCACCCAGAGGAAGAAATGTCTTTTTCTGTAGTATTTGGGAAGGAGGGTCGCATTTTTCTTTCCCAGCAAATGTCCCCTCAGGTCTCTTTGGTCCAGATTGGTCTAGAGGTCCTTCACAGAACCAATTACAGCAGCCAAAAGAGGTGGGGTAGGCTGATGGCATAGTCCAATCACAGGGAGGTTTAATCCTACCCAATCCCACATGGCTGAGAATGAAAGACAATGATTTCCCAGAGGAAATCCAGGGCACTCTTAGGAAGGAGAAAGGAAGGCTGGTGGCTAAAACATAGATGAATGTCTAACTACACCCACCAGTACAAAGCACACTGGGGATTTTGCTTCTACTTCCCAGTCTTGGCACCAGGTCAAAAGTAATTGTCCTATCAGTAGTTTTTTAACATGTTTATTTCAAGGAGATTTCATGGAAGGGTAGAAATAGCAACTTAAAAGTGCCCCCCATCTCCTACGATCCCGGTGGTCTGGGTCAAAACATCAGGCGTCCTGAGGTGCCTGAGTGACTGTCAGTTAAGCGGCAGACACTTGCTTTTGGCTCAGGTCATGATCTCACGGTCCTGTGATCGATTGCCGTGTTGGGCGCCACACTCAGCGCAGAGTCTACTTAAAGATTCTCTCTCTCCCTCTTCCTCTGCGCCTCCCCTCACTCGAGCACTGCCTCTCTCTCAAATACATAAATAAATCTAAGAAAAAAAATCAGAACGTAAGTCTCAATTGGCCCTTTGGAAAAAGAGAAGTCAGGAGCCAGTTGCTGGAACGTAAAGACCAGAACTTTCTCATCCTAGTAGTAGCTGGCACTGGGGGTGTGCTTCCTATGAGCCGGGCACTGTCCTAAGCCCATCACATGCACTGAATCATTGAATCCCCACAACTACAGGAAGGCGAGCCTGGGATTACCTATCAGGAGACTGGGGCAGAGAGAAACTAAGTAACTTACCCAAGATGGCCTGCCAGGAAGAGGAAAGGCCATGATTTGAAGTCAGGCCATACAGCTAGAGGCAGAAGAGGTCATGCATGACTCAAGGGGCTAAGGCTTCATACCAGAATGCAGCTTGCCTGCTGGTGACAAGGGACACGTGTGGGTTTGAATCTGCTCCAATCCAGCTTCAGAGGAATGCATTCCAAGTCCCCAGAGTGAGAGCATGAGAAAATCCAGAAAGCCCAGGCTCAGCCTCGTGGGAGCCCTGGGAGCACCTCCTGAGATAAGACTGATGGATGGACGAAGCAACAACGGGAGTGGCACGTCCCTTCCTGCTGCCCAACGGGAGTGGGCAGCAGCGACGTCCCTTGCCTGAGTGAGGAACTGGGGTAGAGTGCCAGGTGCAAAGAAACCAGAACGGCCTCCAAGGAGAAGGGTCTGCAGGGCTGGAAGCTGCCAGAAGTCGGGCAGGCAATTCGGGGACTTTGGGTCCCAAGATTCTCCTGGATGGAGGACCTGGAGCCCAAGGCGATGACCGCCACCTTATTATCACTGACTGTGCTCTGGCATTCGTCCCTAGAGCCAGCGTGACCTGGGAAAGGAAAGGTTATGCATTATAGGACATGATTAAAGGAAAAGCGTCACATTAGCAGAGGCTGAGATCCCTGGTAATTACAGTGATTTCATTTCTTAACTATTCTTTTCTGATTTTGCCCAACATCGAAAGGCAGGGATAAGATTCTCGAATAGCAATTGTTACAAAACACAGCATCCCATTAGACTAATGCTCTGGACCCACTGCAAATGTAGCAAATACAAAAAAAAGAGTGAGGCTTCAGTCCAAATCAAGTGCAGGTTTTGACATGTAGGGTGTAGCTGCCAATGGAAATCTTGTCGCTGAAAGGAAGAGCTAAGGCAGCAGGGGGCAGACGGCTCAGAAACCACAGGGGGGCAGAGGGATCTGAAGGAGCAGTCGATGCAGCTAAAGACCAAATGTTAAAACAAAGAGTATCAGAGGCGCAGAAAAACTCCTGCTGCTGGCTTCCTCGCACTCTGTCTTCTGCAATCTTAAATGGTTAAAAGAAAGGTCGAGGAAAGGGCCCAGGTACTTCTGCCTGGTTGGCACGGCTTGCTTCCACCCAGCCTAAGTGATCGGTGGCTGCAGTGCGCCACCTAATGGTGACACCAGTTGCTTCTCATTTAAGCGTGTGATTGCACTTTTCAAAAATCCAAAGTTTCTCGTCCCTAATCTACGCGAAATGATCAGAGCATTGCTCTGTTACAGGTACAAACATTAGTAGCCTGGCTTTAAGATTTTATGGCTCTAATGAGGGAAGATGTTGAGTACACTTCTAAGTCATAATATTCGGATTAAGTATCAACTAGATGTGATGACAGCTCAGAAATGTGGAAGCACATTGTCATGCTTGATGAACATAAAAATCAAAAAGGGCTGGGCTCACCTTACTGCATTTCTCCACATCCAGGGGTCTTAGGCTACATTTCCCCCCAACGTCTTTATTTTCTCCGTCAACCCTGTATCTTAACTAAGCGGCAATGGTACACAACGTTTTAAAACCAAACTTGTTAAAGCTAAGAGTCCTGCCCCAAGAAACACAATTTCTGCATCGTGATTGTCTCTGGCCAGTTATTTCTTCTTTGCATTTTATGCACACGTCTCATTAGGATCCATTCTTTGAGGACTGTGTCCTTGAGCACGCTGTCCCCACTCAGCTCCTCCATCACGAGGTGACTTGAATAGGGATGTACATCACATTTATCAACAGGGTAAAATTATGAGGAAAGAAAAGGGCTAAGAACCCAATACCAAATATGGGAGAGGGATTCGAGGTGGGTCTGCCTGAAGCTTGGATCACAGATGAGCGCAGTACTAATGGAATGGGAAAGGCGGGACCACCCGTGGTCTGTGGGTCTGCAGCTCCCCCATTTGGCAGGTGTTGAAAGTAAATGATTTCTGAATCAGCCACCTGAATTGGTTAGTTGTCTGGTTGGTTGGTTGATTTACACTTATTAGCGATGTGAGTGTGTCTGTGTGTAAAAATTTAAGAAATGGAGTATAGGGCGCCTGGGTGGCTCAGTTGGTTGAGCGACTGCCTTCGGCTCAGGTCATGATCCCGGAGTCCCGGGATCGAGTCCCATATCGGACTCCCGGCTCTACAGGAGGTGGGCTTCTCCCTCTGACCTTCTCTCCTCTCATTCTCAGTCTCTCTCTCTAATAAATAAATAAAATAAAAAATCTTTAAAAAAAAAAGAAATGGAGTATAAATCAAGAGGAGGTGACCCTGTTTTTTGGCAAAGGGGACACCATAGCAAAACCACGAAAGGAGACGATTATTTTTCCCTTCGTTTTAGGATTTTCTGTACAATTGCTTTAACAGCACCTGTAAGGACATGAAGTTTGGTGCCTCAGAGTGGGACGATGAGGCAGCCAAAAGACACTAAAAGCAAGCACCTTGGCAGTAAGCTGAGTTTTCATCTTTGCAAATTCACCCACCTCTTGCCACACCGGGACATGCTAAATGCTCAAATCTCTGCCAATCATTTTGTAGATTCTGGATGTCTTGTAAGCTAAGCAATCATCCAACATGTGTGAGATTTACAATGACATCACCCAACAGTCTTGTTAATAAATGTGTATGCAATATCCCTAGAGGCAAGAGAAATGATATGTAAGAGAAACAATGCCTTGGTTGAAAAGAATGATGAATACAATAAATATGGGAACTAAGGCCCGTAGGGGGCAGGGCGGGGTGTGGGCAGAGGGGAGGGGAATGCTTGGGACTTGCTGCGTTGGGCCTTGTGCACAGACTGAACTTGTTCTCCAACTTCCAGAAACAGCACTAGGCTGCAGGGGTCTGTGCCTAACCCCAGAGGCTTTGATGAGGAGGCGCCAAAAATGGCCAGCTGCTCCCCCCCCCCCCACTGGGTCCTTCTCCAAGTGACAGTTTCTTTTCCTGCCCTTCCAGAGATGAAAAGTAGGCTGTTGGAGCTGAAGATGTTCTTCCAGGAGCTCAAGCTTTTGTCAATGGCACTGGACTTCACGGTGATTAGGCTACAGTCTAGACTTACTTGGGACTTTATCTGATGAAGAAATTTTTGAGAATTTTAAACATTATCAACTGCTTCAAAGGTCACTCTTGGGGTCTTGCTTGGAAATATTTGCCTTTCCAACCCTTAATTGCTTCTCCTTCAATTTCAGGACTTTTTGGTACTTGGTAAACTCATTATTATCTTATCTTTGTAGTTAGTAAAGGCTTTTTTTTAACAGAAAAGAGCTAATGACAACTCAAGGGGGATCGTCTAGTGGAAACTTTGAACCCCAGGCAAGGAGGTTAGCAGTTTGGGGGGGTCTGTGGTGCCTCCCCCAAAGTCTCCTACACATTTCCAACAGGGACATTTACACCTTCCTGATAAAAAAAAATATTGTGTTGTCCTTTGATTGCAGATCCTAGGTCTTTGACTTTTTTAATACATAAAATTTTAAATCTATATTCTCCAGACATGGAGAGCTGCTGTCATTCATTCACCTCCCAACCCTTCTCCTGTTGAATCCGCTCTCACTCACTCTCCTCTTCCCTGGAGAAGATGCTTACTGAGCTTAAACAACGGGTTCTCAACCTTGCTGCACACTAAGGTCCCCTGAGAGCTTCCAAACTATCGATGCTTGCTCTTAGCCCAAGAAATTCTGATTCTAATTGTCAAGGGTGGGGTCCAAACATCAATACTTTTCTTAATCTTCCCAGATACATCTATTGTTTAGCCAAGATTGAGACATCTAATTTTAAATGATTGGGTCTAATTCACATATGCACCTGACGTCTTTCGAGCCTAACCTGAGGGTTCAACAAGGAGTTATTAATGGTGCAATCCAAGAGGGACCAGTTCCTCCCTCGAGTGAGTCTCTGAGTGACCACAAGCCTCCACCAAGTCACACGTGGCTGGCAGAAGAGGGAACATCTCTTCAAACATTAGAGCCTTCATTATACTCTCCTGCTTCCATAATCATTTGGTTACAATTTGCTCTATTTTCTATTAAGGCAAACCTTTAAAAGCGGTTTTGAACTGTTTGCTGTATCGTGCTCCTCTCTCCTCCTGAGATCAGAGGAACCGCTAGCCGGTGTCACAACCATTCCCAAAGAGTTTTTAGGATGACAACTGCAGCTTCTACGGATGTAATAAAAATAAATAAATAAATAAAATAAACCTTACTGTGTAAATAATACGAAGTCAAGTCCCTGGAGACTCCTAATAATAGGAAGTTGGCCCCACCACTAAGAAGATCAGCTTTCTATGCTACTCAAATTTATTTTTGAAGCAATGCCTTGAGAAGCAGGAGCCAATGCAAGAGGGTCTCCGGGCTTTTGCATCGCCTTCTGGAGACAAACAAAGTAGACGAGGATTCAGATCCCGGGGCTAAATTTTGATGTCAAAGGTGAGTTTCCTTTCCTCCGTTTTAGAATGGGGGAAATAAAATCGGCCTACTGCCCTTACAGGGTGGTTGTGGGAACCAAACTCGGCGAATGGCGTCAGAGGGTGTTATCAGATGTGCAGCCCCTTCCACACAGAAGGCTCTAGTGTGGGGCAGTAAGAAAAGACACCACAGATAAGATCCCCTGGGCGCGGACGCTGGTGGCTTAGCAGAGGCTGCACAAGGGATCCTTCCAGCTCCCCCACATGTTTTACTAACTGTTACTCCTACATCACAAAAAATAGTCTACAGGGCAGGTGTTAGAAGTCAAGTTTATTCCAAATACTCAAATAAGCCATAGTAACTGATTTTTAGGAATATAATATCAATAATCAGAGAGGTCCAGAAAGATTTCTAACTCCTAACTTACTCATCGATATTTATTGTGCACCCTACTGTGTAGTAGATTCTGTTTAAATCCCAACGTTGGTGACAAAATTATTTATGATACCAAAAATATGGGCACAGTCAAGATGGCAAACATTATAGGGATAATTAGGTAAGTTTATAAATTTATTTGTTACAATTTATCATTATTCTATTAGTCTATAATCATTTTATTTGCAATTATTCTATAATTAATTCAATTATAGAATATTATACAGTAACAAGAAATAGTGTTTTCAAGGATGTTAAAGACATGGAGAAATGGTTATGAGAGAATGTAAATAAAAAATCAATATGCTAAATGAAAATACATAAGTAATCTCAATTTTAACATACATATGAATTTAAAAGACAGAGATATAGATAGATATAGATATAGATGATATAGATATAGATATCCATCTTTTCATTGTCAAGGGTAAGGTCCAAACATCAGTATTTTTCTTAAGCTCCCCAGATACATCTATTGGGTAGCCAAAATTAAGACATCTAATTTTAAATGATTGGGTCTAATTCTCATACTCGACTTCTTTCAAGTTTATCTTTCAAGTGTGTATACACACTAAAAATATTTTTTAACTTATTTTTCTCTGGGTGGTAGGATTATCTTTTTATTTTCTTTCTTATATTTTCTGCACTTTCCAATATTTCTACACTAAGTGTCCATCATCATTATAATCTCCAAATGAACAATAACTTATTTCTTCATAAAATAAAAAAACATAATGAGTGTTTGACAATAAATGTAAATTATCATTCTTATTAAACATTATGATGAAGCTTCACTAATGCTCTCATTTGGTATTTTCCCACATTGTGCTCCTAAATTATATTCACTCAGAAAAAGTTTAAAGAGATTCTCTGTTTTTAAATGACATCTTTATTAAATTAGCCATTTCTTTGTGTGTATTTAAGCTCTCAGAACCACCTTTCAAGTTGAAGTACAGCCATTCCAACTGAGGTCTTCTGGTTGCTATGACAATTTATTTCTTATCTCTGCTACCCTGTGATCCCATCACTTTAGCATTTGGCAGCATCTTACTTGAATTGTTTGTGTAGTGATGCAGAGAAGCTTTGAACATTCTTGCCTTTATATAATATTCTTTAGTAAAGAACCAGTCCTTTGGTATATGCCATTTGAAGAAAGTTCAGAGGGGAGAAAATAAATAATTCATAAGAAATAACAAGAGAACCATTACGCCTAGGTAGTTCTGAGCACAGATGCCACAGCTGAGTTATAAATAGGATTTGAGTAGTGTAGTTGGTATGTATTGCAGTTAAGAAGCAAACCTAAGTTTATCTTTTGAAATATACAGAAAAATAATGCTCCCATCCCATCATTCATGTATTCATTCTTTCATGAAATATTTAAAAGGCACCTCTTCTGCACCAGTCCTGTGTTAGGTGTATAATGGGGAATAAAAGGACAGTGGTCCTGGCTTTGGAGAAGCTGACATTTGGGGCAGGTGGGGGTGCAGGGTATTGTCACTGAAGAAGTGGCTGCCCAATCAGAGACGACATTTCCCAGCCACCCCTTGGATCCAAGGGTGGCCACTTGGGAAACTCATCATTGAATGAGAATGGATGGGATATGTGTCATTTTCAGATGATGTTTTTAAGAAATTGGTGTGCCTTCTCCATGCCTTCATCTTCCATCTGTCAGAAGCTAAAGAATCTAGGCCCAGATGATGGCAGAGCCCCACAACATGGAAGGAACACGGGTCTTATGCTGTCCTGGTTTTTAAATAGGTCCACAAGTTCTTTGATACTCTTCCCTTGAAAGTTGACACTTGGTTTCCATCACTTGAGTGTGAGTTGGACTCGGTGACTCACTTCTAACATGTAGAATGTAGAAATAATGACAGAGTGCGATTTCCAAGGCTAAGTCATAAAAGACAGGTTCCATCTTGCTCCTTCTTGGATGTCCTACTCCGGGGAAAGCCAGCTACTCTGCCACAAGGACACTCACTGGACAAGTGGAGAGGTACTGTGAGAGAGTCATCTTCGAAGTGGACCTGCCAGCCCTAGTCAAGCCTTCGGGGAACCCAAGCCAATAGCTTGACTGCAACTTCGTAAGAAACCCTGATGTCAGAACCACCCAGCTGAAACTCTCTCAAATCCCTGACTCACATAAATTATGACATAATAATTATTTTTAAGCAAGGAAGTTTTGGGCTAATTTGTTATGCAGCAATATATGACTAATAGATAAAATACATGGCTAAAACTAAAAAGTCCTTGAATCAATATGTGGAAAACAGCCTCCAACCATACAGTAATATCATGTTTGACTAGCACTTTAAACTGCCAAAAGTTGTGGGTTCTCTTTCCTAGAAAAGCTAGCCTAACCTTCCTAATTTAAGGAAGTTACATATGTTCATAGTCGATCTCCCATATGCCACAATATTTAGCCCTTTAAGGTACTCAGTATTTGTTGAAAGAATAAATGATTATGTGAAAAAAACCATACAACCCCTAAAAGAGGTACAAACTAAGCAGAAGAGAGTTTATCTTCATTTGTGAGAAGAGAACATTTTTCATGGAACTGGTGACTTTTGAAGGTGCCTTGAAATCGAAGAATTTGGGGAGACAGACTGGGGAGGGAAAGTATTGCAGCCAGGAGTAACATCAGAAGAATGGATACAGACGTCAGAAAAAGGGAAAACAATTTGAAGGCTAGTAGATTATCCAATTTGATTGAGACATTGAGTGATAAGGAAGATTGGGAATCAAAATTACAAAGAAGACCTGGGATCAAACCCAGAAGACTTGAGATAAAAAGAACTAGTTTCAATTTCAGGGCCACTGATAAAACTGAATGAGTAGAACTATACCTGGACTATACCTGAAAGACCCTTAGGGTGGGAAGACAAAAACACTGGGAATCGTAGGAGCCACAGATGGAAGCTGTGACCAGTCCCAGGGGCCTTTCTACCCAGAATGGAATGAAGGGATGGTTGTGAGAAGCCCGGGAACAGCATAGGCCCCACCAGTGGCTTCCCAGGGCCGACAATGGCTCTGTCTCGGGCAGTCCATAATATTCGTCCTTGTGAGTAAATCCTGTAAGCACCAAAGAGATTGTCTTCTAGATAAAGTTAAACAATGAGGTATCAAAAACATTTACTTTGGTCTCCTTAGTATCACGTTCTAAGTGACTAAGCTAACTAGTCTTTAAGAAAGACCCCATCTGGGGCTCCTGGGTGGCTCAGTGGGTTAAAGCCTCTGCCTTCAGCTCAGGTCCTGATCTCAGGGTCCTGGGATCGAGCCCCAAATCAGGCTCTCTGTTCAGCAGGGAGCCTGCTTCCCCCTCTCTCTGCCTGCCTCTCTGCCTACTTGTGATCTCTCTCTCTCTGTCAAATAAATAAATAAAATCTTAGAAAGAAAGAAAGAGAGAGAGAAAGAAAGAAAGAAAGAAAGAAAGAAAGAAAGAAAGAAAGAAAGAAAAAAGAAAGAAAGAAAGAAAGAACACACCTGCTTCTTGGGTTGGTCTAACAAAAGGGAAGCCAAATATTCATTAGTCAGTGCTGCTCATGGCTGGGCCTCTAAGCATCAGTCATTCTTTAGAAAAAGAGCAATGGGCTCCACGGAGGGCAAACTTGATAGGTAGAATATACCATATTGTGACAAGAAATTCAAGCTTACATTTGGCCCAGCTCACAGAAGCAATCTGTTCTCAAATAAGCAAGATGTTAAGCCCTATAGGATGATAGGAGAGCAGCAGACAAAAGAGAGGAAAAAAATCATGTCAGGGTTCAAGAAATTCTCACCCATGTTCAAGCAAAGACCCTCCTGCAAATATGGCCACGTCTGTCTCTGGCTTTCCTTCCCCAGTCCTGCTCTTACAGCTGTTGTCTCCGCTTACTCCTTGATGGATATCTGTGACCATTTCCTGTGCTGAAACTCTTCCTAAAGCTTTGGCCTTCCTAGAAGATGGACTCATTTCATCCAGCGAAGCTCCCTCTCCTCCCTGTTTCTGTCAGAAAGAATGACTCACCGCGCCTCTTTCATCTCTCTTCTGGGGGTCGGCTCCACTGAGCCCACACTTGGGGATCCTCTGTAACACAAAGGAGGAGATGAGAAAGTTGCTGGTATATTTCAGCTGGCTTCGTTAAAAACAACTCTAGGCACTACAAAGTATGTGTTATTAATATGCATATGCGATATCTTTGAGGCAGAGCTGCCTTTAAGGTGTATTTTCAGCAGGACGACATTTTCCCACGTGAGGCGGGAACAACAGTGAATCATATGTGTGGGAGGGAAAAGCCCATGGGCTATGTACAATACTTACTCCCTTTGTGTCTAGCTTCCCTCTCCCCCGCGCCCCCTCCCTCCCATTTTATTAATGGTTTCTGCAATTACGGGTAACAGTGCATCGCCAGCAAAGAAAAATCGAGGACTCTCTGACAGATCGTTGGAAGGAGGGGCAGAAGAAAGGTCGCATGTGAAAAGCAAGGAGGGGATTGCCACAGCAAAATGGAGTTTCTGGAGCCGGGGTACTCAAGGATACAGGGAGGTCAGCAATCCAGCTGGGGGTAGGAGTCTCTGTGTTACAGCACCTGACGCTTGATAAATAAAAAAAGAGAATTCAGAACAAGAGAGATCACCCTGAGAGCTCATCCAACATCATTGAAGATGATGCTTCTCAAGGGATTCCGAGCGGAAGGCCTCAAGAAGCACTGTAGAGAGTATTTTCATATACCCATGATAGCTTAAAAGAAACACTTGAAGTGGGATATAGTGGTTAAGCTATCCAAGAAATGGATTTGGGATTTCTTTTTCCTTTTTTTAACGTATGACTCAATGTACAAAAGAAGGATTTCGTATTACGGCCAGAAATGGAAGGAGTAGGTGTTGAAAGAAATTTCACATTAAATAAGTAAACGAATAGATATATAGTCCCTAAGAGGAGTATCGAGAAATGCTGTCACAACTTGGCTTTGGTTACTGCATTGGACAATGGAAATGTCAGCCCAGCTAAAAACAACCAGGTTCTTATTCACACGGTATAGCAGATTTCCAAAACTGCACACAAGTTGAAATAGGTTAGAATGATTTTTGCCCATCAGAGTGACTAGAAAACACCGGAGCCCAAAAGATGATATTGAGACTCAGGAGAAGGAGAATGTTTCTACCTATTTGTACTTATTAGTTCACACAAACATCGTATGTTTAGTGGATATTATATTTTTTATGTAAAAAAAAATGTTTTGAATGGGAAACATGGGGCTAAGAATGTATTCGTATTTGGAAAGGCAACTCTCCAACATATGTTTTGCATGCAACATTATACCCTATCCTTTATTAAATTTAAGTGAAATTACTAATAATCGATCATCTTAATAATAGTTGGTATTTTGTTAAACTACTCTGCTTAGAGTCTTTAGGATATATGTGAATATACATACTAAAATGTTATGGACTCCGTTTGGTTCCATTACAAGATTTCACCAACTTAAGAAAAATATGTCTACCTTGGCCACCTGCGGCAGGGACACAGAAGTGAGTGTTCTAAACACATACTCAGCGTCAGGAACTGAACTAAGCCCAGAGATGAGTGAGATAAAACCCCTTTATTGAACTACAATGAGATATCACCTCATATCCATCAGAATAGCCAAAATCCACAAGGCAAGAAACAGCAGGTCTTGGCCAGGATGCGGAGAAAAGGGAATCCTCCTACACTATTGGTGGGAATGCAAACTGGTGCAGCCAATGAGGAAAACAGTATGGAGGTTCCTCAAAAAGTGAAAAATAGAACTACTCTATAATCTAGGAGTCAGACTACTGGACATTTACCCAAAGAATCCAAAAACGCTCATTCAAAGGGATACACGCACCCCTATGTTTATAGCAGCATTATCTACAACAGCCAAATTATGGAAGCAGCCCAAGTGTCCATTGATAAATGAATGGATAAAGAAGATGTATGTGGTCGATATACACAGTGGAATATCACCAAGCCACATAAAAGAATGAGATCTTGCCATTTGCAATGACAGGGATGGAGCTAGAGGTTCATGTTAAGTTAAATAAGTCTGTCAGAGAAAGACAAATACCTTATCATTTCACACCTATAAGGAATTTAAGAAACAAAACAAATGAACAAAAGGAAAGAAAATAGAGAGAGACAAATCAAGAAACAGGCTTTTTTTTTTCTTTTTTTCCTTTTTTTTTTAAAGAATCTCAAGCAAACATGCGTGCTGACCACGGAGCCCAACATAGGACTCGATCTCGTGAACCTGAGATCATGACCTGAGCTGACACCCAGAGAGAGACACCCAACAGACTGAGCCCCCCAGGCACCCCAAACAGACTCTTAACTATAGAGAACAAACTGATGGCTTCCAGGAGGAAGGGGAGAGGGGTTGGGTGAAAATAGGTGAAATAGAGGGTTGGGATTAGACAAGTACATCACAAGTACATGTGATGTACTTGTGATGTATGGAAGTGTTGAGTCATTGTACTGTATACCTAAAACTAATATAACACTGTCTGTTAATTCTACTGGAACTAAAACTTTAAAAAAAATTTTTTTAAACCTTTATTGAAAGACTCTGGAGCTCAGTGCAGTTGAATGTGTTCAGGAAATAAAGGAGGAGAGAAAATGTCACCCACTACCTCTGGGAGGCTTCCCCCGGAGAAGGGTGTCACAGTCCTCAGACAGGCAAGACGCCACTCAGAACTCTGACCTATTTTCCTGGTACCCTGAGCTGGCCTCATCCTCCAGGCCTTCTCCTTCCTTACCCCAGCACTTTGAGGTTAAATGTTTGCTAATGACCCGACAGAGTCACCCTCTTCGTCAGAGCCTTGCTGTGCCCAAGAGCACTGAGGATTCTGAGAAGACATCCACACAAAAATGCCCTCATGGGGTATCACCACCATCCCCGCCACCAAAAAGGCAGCTTCCACACATCCTGACACAGGGCCAGCTCCTTGCCCGGGGTGGCCTCTGGAGTGCATCTCCAGCTCTTGAAATGTAAGAGGCTTTCAGAGCCCGCCTGCTTTCTCTCTCACCCTTTCAATTCCAGGCTTTCCAACTCAGCTGCGCATTTGGAGAGTGCCCTCTGCACACATTGTAGCAGGCAACGCACGTCCAGCAAGGGCAGCCCCCCCCTCGGGGGTGCCCACAGTTCAGCAAGGGACAAGAGGAGGAATGAGGAACAACATCGGAGGCAAGATGAGGCCCTGGCTGGGGTCGGGGGTGGAGGGAGTTCATCTTTGGAGGAATTGACAACAGCTTGTGGAAAAATGACATTGGAAATAGGCCTTGGAAGATGGCCTTTGGCTCTGACCAAAAGCCATCTGAATTGACATGTGAAGATTCAAGAACATCTGGATCCTAAAACAGGTCACACCCCACCAGAAGTGAGAAGTGTCCCCCACAAAATTTGACACAGAGAGAAAACATTTTAATTTATCTAAACACGTTAGACCGCTTTCCAAACCTACGCCTTTCCTCTCTCTTACACAAAGATAGATTCCAGACATCTTCTATTTAAATTACTCGCTCGCTGTTTTTGCACTCTTTCGTTCTGCTCACCCCTCCAAATACCCTGGCCTCTAGACCACTACTAGATCTAAGAACCGTCCTTTCGTGAAAATGGCAGGAAAAGTTAGGCCTCACCAGAAGGGTTAAGGAGGACAAGAGAGGTGCTTTGCCATTGGCTTCCTTTCTAAGGATTGGCCTTCCAGGAAAATAAACAGCCCTCCAATCTACAGAGGAAACACTAAAGTACCCACTAAATGCCAACCCAATACTTGAAAAACGTCAAATTTTATTTGTACCCAAAGCCTTCTACTGTTAATGTACATAAATGCCTACTAAACAGGCCAAGAGGAACGATCATTAAGTAGATTGACAGACTGGTTACAGAGAAGGGACAGAGAGGGACTTACCAATGCAGATGGCACCCAGGAACCCAAGTACAAGGCATGAATGCACGCCGGCCAAGTGGCTCGAGCACAAACTGCCCTTCAGGGGGAAGGTAATTGAGCTGGATCTCCTAAAGGCATTTGTGGAAACAAAGCGAACCGTGTTTAATTTAAATGTGGTCTCATCTCAAGTCACACTGTATTTAAACTTATGTAAGAAGAATCAGGAAAAATACCCTGAATAACTATGCATGGACTAAAGTCATTTGCAACTTATTTGCATGTCTACTTGGTCACTGTAGACAAAAAAATAACAATGTTAATTCCCCAATGAGCGAATGTGACTGAAAACAGTCATCCAGGTACCTTAAAGACTCTGAAGAAGGCAGATAAAAAAAGAGATATTGGATATCCAATATCCCCAGATATTGGAGATATTGGACTGTAGGGATTTCTGCTTCCCTGTGGAACACGCTAGCTTAGATTACTGATCCGACTAGCCTACTGATTAGCTGATAAGACTATCTTTTCTCTTTGTCTTATCAATTTTCAAAAAAAATTCATAGCTAACAGAATTCTTGACCTACTCTTGCTAACAGAATCTACGTATACTTCACAGAAGTAGAACTTATCAAAAGACACCGGTCTTGTTTAGGCAATAGGAATGCCACCCATACCTCCACAGGAAAACGCCAATTTAGGCAGAAGAGGGGAAGATGAAGCAGATTCCACTCGAGTCAATCAGCAGGAATTCACCGAACAGTCGCTTGTGACTGCTATAGTGCTTTGCTATCTTGGAAAAAATCCTTATCACAGGCCCGTGCCTATGTCAATGATGAAAAAAGTTTTTGAGATTTGGATGCAAACAGACTTCTATAAGTGATATGTGTTAAATTTTATGAGAACTAAGACATTACTCAAGCTCGCCGCTGGAGAAAAAAAAAAAGTTATGCCTTTGCATTCACGCCCCGGACTGGCCCCATTCAACAGACCCAGCACACAGCAAAGGAAGTCCCTGAGTAGAAAGACATTTGTCAGAGACACATGATAGATCATTCAATTCAAGAAAACTACTAAGAGCAGCCTCAACTCTGTTAACAAAATTACCAATGTTGTGTTGATGTCAAGGACTTCTTAAAGGGATAGAGGACCTCAGATGGACCCAGACATCATACCAAAGAATTTTAGCTTGAATACATAAGCTATGATTTTTTTTCTCCTTTTGTTTCACGAAGCATGTGAAAATGTTGACTCCAGTAATAGAATACAAATTCGACTTTCTATAGAGAAAGAGCTTGAGGGGGATGATGGCATCTAAAAGAGATAAGACCCAAGACCAGGTACAAGACAGATGCTGTAGAAAGGAGAATTAGACACATGGAAAGACTTTCCAAAGGTTCTAAAAATCGATTCACAGAATGGGATATCTTATCAGGTGATGAGCTCTCCATCACTAGAAACATGTAGGAAAAGGTGAACTTTGTCAGGGATGCTGTGAGTTAATTCTGACACTAGGGTCGGGAGGTGGTACCCAATGACCTCCACAGGCTAGAAGAGTTGGCGGGGGGCTCCCTCCTGGGCCTCAGAAAGACACTGTGCATGCTTGGGGAAGCACAACTATGTCAAACCAGGAGGTATTAAACCATTATTCCAGAGAGTTTGTTAATTCTGAGTAGCACAGGGACCTGGAGATTAGTGAATAATAAATAAAGCATTTCTTCTTTTGTTGGTAGCGTCTGTCCCTGTTCATTAACTCCCTCTTTCTGGACAGCCAAGGGGGTTTCTGGAAGGTGTGATGCCTTTGGATATTCTCACTGCGGATCAGAGCCGCTGAATAGCTCCGGAGCGTACTGCCTCCCATCCCCAAACAGAAAATACGGAGTCTTTTCCTTTTCCCCCATCCGCGACATCTCATTCGTCCTCTCTCTTGCTCTGTAATATCACACACGATACGTAAAATCTATCCACTTCTTCATGCCCCACTATTATTTGGTATTCCTCTGTAAAGGACTCAGATTAAACAATGGAATGATTACTCCTCATGGCCTTATTTATTTTTAAGCTCTTGGTCTCCTATTTTTCAAGGTCATATTATGGAATGACAATTTTCCCCCCATTGGGCTTCCTTGAAATTTGAGAATTGGAGGCTTTTTTTTTTTCCTCTTCAGAAAGCAAATCAGTCTGTTTTCCACCGCGATTATTTTGTATGTTGACAGATGAAACCTGACTAAAAGCAAGACCTAGAGAAGAAGGCCCCGATCAGGAGGAGAGCTCGCCCTTCATTCCTGAGGCGCCAGGCCGCTGCGCCATCAGCACCCGAGGAGGAGGCTCGTGTTACAGACGAGCCACACCCCCCAGGGTCTCTCCTCAGCCTTCAGGCTCACACACCCCCCACTGGGGGCCTGTTCTGCAGGGAGACCCGCTCCTCTGTGGGACTCTCCTTTTTGGTGTCTATACCACCGAATTCTTCTGATTCTCCTAGTTCTCTGGATGCTAATTCTATGCCCCTTTTGTTGGTTTCAAATTCCCCTCTTTTCATCTCAATATCACTCTCCCTTTTCCTTCCATATTCCTCCCTGCCCTCTAGCCCTAATTACTTCACTGAAAATTATTCTCAGAATTGCGTGTCTCTCCCTGACCCCTCTCCTCAGCCCTGGCCCCGCTGGACGTCCCCACCTGGGCGCCCCACTGACCTGGGAGCGGTAGCAGCCCACTCCCGGGTCATGTAACTGTCATAGGTCAGTTCCTTCAAGCCGCCTCAACTGGAAAACAAAGGAGCTTAACGGAATTATCTCCAAGGGGAGGATAAGAGGGCGATTTGGTCAGGTGTTGAATTTATCGTCCTGTCCTGTAATAAGCTCCTGTTCATGTTTTCGGCTTGACCCCTCCCAATCGCAGTAGACTCAAACCCCAAGGATCTGGAGGCATGGCTAAAAACAGCACCACGCAACTTGAGCCAGGTCCCGCCTCCAGCTCAACCCTCGTTCTTCACACCTTACCCCACCTCAGCGTTTCTCAATCTGCCTCCTAGCTTTATCTTCTCCCGGACGCTCCGGACTCCAGCTTGCATGGAGGTGGTCTGCTCACGGATCCGGAATCCCCACCCCGCAGTTTCACACCTCTGTGGCTTTTCTCGTGCTCTTCCTCCTCTCCAACACCTCCTTTCACTCCCAAATTCCTCTGCCTCCTGGAATCATGCCCACTTGGCAATGCTGCCTGAAAGTCAGCCTTCTCTGATCCCAAAGAATCCAGAGGGTCTCTCGGACATTTCTTGGGTGCTCTTTGCCAGTGGTTCTTAACCTTGACTATGCATTCGACTCACCTGAAAAGCTTTTCTGAAATCCCCGTCCCCAGGCTGCACCCCAGATCAATTAAATCGGAACCTCTGGGGAAGAACCTCCGGTGTTTTTATAGCTCCCCAGGTGATTCCAATATGCAGTCAAGGTCGATAACCACTGCGTTGTACCATTTATCACTTTCTTCCTTGTAGTTGTAATTACACCGTATTTGTCTTATTCCCACTACTAAATTTGAAACTCCTTGAGGGCACAGACCATCTTATCACATCTGCTTATCCCCTGCAGTTCTTAGTGAATCAGAGATGCAATAAATATTGTTGAATTGAACTTGGAAACTTGAATTTGACCATAAACCTCAATTTCAGACCTTGCATACAATTTTAGAAAAGGAATCCTATTAGTGGAGGTCTAATCCGAATTAAAAAAAAAAAAGCAAGGTGTTATTTGCCATTACCAAAAAATATTCAGATATGACTTTGAAATAGGAATAGCTCTCATTAAAGACGAATGAGCTGCACATATGTGTATGGCTGAAACTGTCCTTTGCTTTTACACTTTCCTTTCTGAGGCGCTCACAAATAAAATGAATATTCTGTGATTCTTTGAGAGCTGACTGTCAGATGTGACTGCATCGATGTGCTCATTTCTAATTGAAATAAACAAAAGCAGTCGGTAACTCGCACAATGATCCGCCTTCCCCAGCTCTGAGACAGAAGGTACCACAAGCAAAACCGCAACGTGAACTTAACACAGAGCATCTGACCTCCTTTCAGGAACCGCAGAAAATGAAATGAAAAATGAGACAAGGAAGACTTGCCAGCCTTTCATATGGCTGCAGTTGCTAAGGAAACTGCTTTCTTAGCTTCAACCTGTCCAGTACAACCCGTTGCACATATTCTTCTGGGTTTTTTGAAAATAAGGATATCAAAGAGGGAAAAGATCATAGAGAATAAAAGTCGGGATTGTACTGGTCCAAACAGAGCCCTGTGCTGTTTCTCCTTGCTATGCTCTTCCCAGTCACCTGGAATATTTGCCACCTGGCCAAACCCTCCTGGAACTAAAAATCATAGAATTAGCCGAGAAGGTAAACAAACCAATAGGAAGCCCTATTTGACATGCAGCAGTAGCTGGAAAACCTGCTTCCTCACCCCACTTGGGCTTTCTTTCCTGCTGGGAAAGTAGGAGGCAACTCTTCACGCAGCAGGAGAAGCGCCTCAGCCCTCTTCTGCCCCACATCTCAGGAGAAAGTGCTCCAAGTTTCTCAGCACCACTAATGTTACCTGGAGCTCTGAGGTGGCACCTGAAGGGGGCGGAGGGGGGGGGAGCGGGGGGGTACCTGCAGAGTCTCCAAGCCAAGCTAGCGGGAGGTAATGGGCTGGCCACGGGACACAAGGACATCAGAGGGAAGGAGGTCTGCCTTGCCTCATCACCAAGCCTCATCCAAGGCCCTCCCCCAGGATAGGAAAGCAGAAGAAGGCTCACAGGATGGGATGGCACATTCCATCAATGGCTAATTAAATGAGTAAATATTTCTCCGGCATTTACTGAGAAGAAACTATGTTAGCACAGCAATAGGTAGAGATTGATTTGGAAAAGTAACTTTGCAATAAATATTGCTGTATTTCATATACAAAGACGATGCCACTTTCTTCCTCCCTTTTCCGTAAAAACTTTATTTCCTGAATGAATAATCTACCTATTCCTCCAGTTCTACTTAAATACAGCATAAATAAAAGATCTCTGTTCAAGAGACTGGTAGCACCATTTACACCAGTAACTGGGGAGCTGGGAGAGAGAGCTGGGAGGAAGGCATTTTCACGGCTGATCTTTGAATATTCAAAAATAAGAAAATAATACATTAAGATAAAATTAAATGCTGCTTAAAAAAAAAAAATTAAATGCTGCTTACCTAGGTTAAAAGACCCAAACTGTACTCTGAATATTTTTTACGATGCCTTAGGAGAAATCTGTTTCGATTTTTCTCCAGGTTGTAAGGACCCAGATAATACATAGGACCCTGACAATACATTAAATGTGATCATCTCCTTACTAATCCTATCAAAGGCAGTTATATGTATTTTTATTATGCTTTATATAATATATATTCTGCATTTCATGCACATATACTTTCAAAACGTAGGATTCTACTATATTATGCAATATAGCTTCGTAAAATTCTTTGTATTCAAACTCCTGGGATATTACAAATGAGCCGGAGATAGTGCACTGAGATCTAAAAACATTTTGGGTTTTCCTGGTTTTCTCAATCCGTTATGTCAAAGAGCATTTCTCCCGAGGCTTCCACAGAAAGCCATCCTATACAAAGGAAATGCACTCACTGGAGTCCGGACCCGTGAACAGGCTGGTCCAATCCAACCTGGACAACTCTGGCCAAGTTACCCACAGACTTTCACTTTCTCAGCTAAAATACAGGGAGCACAATACAGTCATGGTAACGTAAGAAAGGCTAATTAATGACCACTGGGCTTCTCTCCAATGAGTGTGAAATCCATCTGAACATTGATTAGATATGGTTTTTCCCCTAATTTTACAGGTGAGCGAAAGGATGCCGATGTGCTCCCTTAGATGTGAGTCTCCTGACAGGCAGGTTTCTGCGGATGTTACAGTGGGAGGCTGGTAGGGTCTGCTAAACCCAAAGATTACCATGTGGTCACCTGGGACGTGGGAGCATTGTAGCACTTCTGGAGATGTGCTCCCCAAAATCAATAGGTCGAAAGGACTTCCCGTATCTAAAAGGCATTGCAGTAAAATGCCGAAGAAATCGACTTGAAATACATTATTAAGAGCATATTACGATCTGGTTTAAACTTGGAGTTCTGCTGCCGTCCTCTTCTCCAGGTACAACAGGAATGATCCATGAAGCCGGCGAGGAACGGTCCGTAGTGCAGCCCCGCGGGTCCAGGGGTGCTCAGCCCCTCCTGAAGGTCAGAGCCATGCTGGGAACCAGTAAAGAACACTCGAGCCCCAGACCCACTCCAGAGCAATTACATCCAAATCTCTAAGTGTGAGGTCCTGGATGCTTCCTGGGCTGAGAATCATGGGTTTCCATGAAGTGTAATTTCCAAATGGGATCAGTCAAAGGTGCCATCTTAAGAAGTTACTGGGGCCCGGGGTGGCTCAGTCGGTTAGGCATCTGCCTTTGGCTCGGGTCATGGTCTCGGGGGTTCTGGGATGGCATCGGGCTCTCTGCTCAGCAGGGAGCCTGCTTCTGCCCCGCACTCTCCCTCTGTACTCTCCCTCTCTCTCTTTCTCGAATAAATAAATACATAAATCTTTAAAAAAGAAGTTATCAAAATATTAGTTGTTGGGACTGCGGTTCCAAGGTGGGTGGGTGTGTGTGCACGCGTACATGCAATTTATGCAATAACGTGCTTCCTCAGCATTATCGTTCTTCTGTTTGTTTGCTTGTGTTTACAGAATTGCCTCAGCTAATAACATTTGGGGCAACCTGGACACAGAAAGGCGTCCATCAGAGAAGTGATAGATGTAGTGTCCCATGAGGGAATGCTTTGTGGCTCACGTGCCACCCACGTTGCCTGCCTGAAGAAAGCGAACACCCATATAAAACCTCGGCTGGCCCTGCGCAGCTGGCTGGGAGAGTCTAGTCCGGGCCAGGAAGCACTCCCCTTGCCCCACAGCAACCAGTTGCCAAGGACTTTGCTCACACACGCACATTCTCTCTCTCAGGTCTCATGGCCAGGAGATTTTTGGGCACTGTGAACAAAACTTCTCCTTCAAGGCTTCCTTGTCTCCAGAATGCCCGTCTACACACTCTGCACACACATGTATTTTGCCAGGGGTGAGATTTCTTTTAGGATTTCCTTTGAGGCCTCATGAACCCCGGGCAGGGTCAAAATGACCTGTAGAGAGAGGCCTGAACAGGCAGCTTATGCCTTCCTTCCGCCTTGCCTGAAATTCGAGAGAGCATCTTTGGGTCTGGGGAAGAGAAGGGTGGAGAGCTCAGGAATGTCTTCATTTCCTTTGCTGTCATTAAGCCCCTCTATAGCCTGGGCTTTGTCAGCTCCAAGCAGACTCCCGCCTTCGGTGTGAGGCCAAGCTGCTTGGATTTTGCTTCGTTTGGGATCTAACTCAACCTTGTTATATGCCAAATACCCTCCAGGGTGTCCTACTTTTCCGGATCTTTTCCAATGTCAGAGCTCCTATGGCTTCGTTTTTCTGTCCTTTGGGAGAACAACCCCCCCAACCAACCACCTCCCACCCTTGCCAAAGAGAGAACTCTAGGCTGGCCTGCCCGCTCTTCAAAAGACCATGCCAACACGTTTGAGGATCTTTGGTGATTATGAAAAGGTGAATTACCGTGGCAAAATTTTACTGGCCAGGTCTGAAAATAAATGGAGCATGCTCTGAATTTGATTGAAAGAAAAAAAGTGATTCAAAAGCAATTTGAAAATTGGGCTAGAGAAAAAAAAAATGCCCTTTTCTCTGCCTCCGCCAAGATTTCTCCAGGTTTCTTTCTTCCCTCCCTATCCAAACTCTATTTATTTCCACTTCTAGGAATTCCGAATGGAGGGGGAAGTGGGCTCTACAGAAATATTTCAAACCACGCGGCCTCCACAAGAAATCACGGTACCCTGAGATGTCGCGGGCTCTGGTATTGCCCTCACCTGTGGCTGGATTCTTGATCTGCCTCATAGCAACCGTGGACGTTGAGCGATCTCTTTGCACCTCAGTTTCCCTACTCATAAAAGGAGAATACGATTCCAAAGGGTTAAGATGAAGAGTCAATAAAATAAGGTGACACATCCGTGTGCGAAACAGTGTCTTTGGAAGATGCAAATTAGTCCATCGTGAATGCTTTCGAGTTCAAGTTTTATCTTTTGAACTTCCTGGTTGTGTCACCTTGAACAAGTTACTTAGATTCTCTAAGCCCCAGTTTTTTTTTCAAATATTAAACAGAAGTTTGAAAGTTGGCTGACAGTGTATCGCATTTTAGAAAAGCCTCCTTTTAAGCCACTTTCAGATTCATGAAGATAGTTATAATAGTTTTCTACTAATACGTACGTAGCTCTGTCTCAAAATAGTGGCTTGATTCGTTTATGGGAAATTTGTTAGAAAACCACGGTTACCCCCCTTCATAGACTAAATGTGTTTACGTTTAGGTACCAGGTTCTTCATTATGTGGCGTGTTTGCCTTTGACCATGGGAATCAAAGACGGCACCGTACTGAGTACTTCGAGGCACGACCGCGGGAATGTTTCTGTCCCCCAGGTCTAACTAATCACACAATCACGACTGGACGCGATCCGGTTTTGTCTAGACATCAGCCCTCCATGCTGAGGGAGCATTCTAAGGAGAGGAAAGAACCTGGTCTGAGAACAGAAGCAGGAGAAGGGGGCGCCACTGGTGGGAATCCTCCTTTTCTTTTACTGACTTGTCTGCTCCGAGAGGTGGCAATTTGGATACATATGTGGACCGATGAGGTAAGAGTGTGCAACATTACGTGATACCCAGGGCCAAGAATAAACTGCCATGTGACTTTAAAGAAACTCTGGGGTCTGCAAAGTGGGAGTATTATGTTCTTTTTCTTCTCAGGGATGAGCTGGGAATTGAAGCACCACCCAAGCTCTCCCAAGGTCCTAAGTGGAGGGAATCGGCTCATCCAATCCCCCTCTCTCCACTAGGTGCTCTTGGCCACCCGTTAAAATGCGTGCACATGCACACACACAAGCATACATTCACACATGTGCACCCATGCCCCCTCCAGCAGGGGCCTCAAATCCCTGCACGCCAGCAATCTCCTGCTTCGCCTTCCCTGCAAGGCTAACAATCTCTGGGAGCTAGTGTCTCCATTCTCCTCCCACAATCCTCTCGACGCACCTCAGCCGCCACCCTCTGCATTGATGAGAGCCGCTTACTACTCCACACTTCACTGTGCCCAACGCATAGGAGGTGTTCATCAAAGCAAAGGGACAGAGAGAGGAAAGGAAGGAGGGAGAGGGCAGAAGGGAAGAAGAGCTCTTACAGCTCAACGAACAATAACGTGCCCCAACGTCAGTCATTAGCTTGTTTTTTTTTCCCCATTTTTGCTCTAATTCCAAGTTCCCTGGAGGAAAGAGTAATTCCAAACTGAGATCAAATACTCTACTGCTCAAAATAAATGTATTTCTTTCTTTTTTTTTTTTTTTAAGATTTTATTTATTCATTTGACAGAACAGGATCACAAGCAGGCAGAGGCAGGCAGAGAGGGGAAAGCAGGCTCCCCGCTGAGCAGAGATCCCGATGCAGGGCTCGATCTCAGGACCCTGAGATCATGACCTGAGCCAAAGGCAAAGGCCCTAACCCACTGAGCCACCCAGGCACCCCAAAATAAATGTATTTCTAAAAGAAAGTCTGGAGACATAAAAATGAATGCTGTATTTTCCACACGCATACGAACAATGAAAGTCAGAAGTTGGTTAAAATGTCACCAGAAAGAAATGGGTAAGTATATACGGTATATCTATAGGGCGGAAAGCTGTGGAACCTGAGAAAACTGTTTTAGAAGAATATTTAATTGGGGAGCCTGGGTGACTCAGTGGGTTAAAGCTTCTGCCTCCGGCTCGGGTCGTGATCTCAGGGTCCTGGGGTCAAGCCCTACATTGGGCTTTCTGCTCGGCGGGGTGCTTGCTTCCCCCGCTCCCTTTGCCTGGCTCTCTGCCTACTTGTGATCTCTCTTTCTCTGTCAAATAAATAAAAATAAAATTTTTTTTAAAAAAAAGAATATTTAATTGCATGGGGAAATTCTCACAATATATCTTCAAGTGAAAAGGGAAAGAAGGTTGTACAATAAAATGTATGTATATGTATGTATGAAAGGGTAAAGGGTATCTATTCCAGAACGTTAACAATGGTTCTCTCTGAGTAATGAATTACAAGCCATTTTATTCTATCTTTACACCTTTATACATCTTCCCCAAATTTTTGCAAAATTTACATATATTAAGTTTACAATCAAAAAAGGGGATTATGACGAAAAAATTAAATCCATATGAACACAAAATGACAAAGAAATGATTTAAGAGAATCTCCACACGTAAATGAAGATTCCTAGAATGCCATGGTCAGTACCCGATGTCATAAAGACACGAAGGACTGTTACAGTTACTGTTTCCCAGATTGAGATTCCCAGAAACTTCCATTGCTGCATAAGCCATTTCCGATTACTCTCCACAACAAACCAAGTGCTTAGTTTTGCAGCTCAGTTTTCAGGCAAGACTGGCCAGGATCTCTAGGGAAATACATGTGACTTAATACTTCCCTTCTCCTGAAAGCTGCTACCCGACCACAGCTAGCCTCCTTGTGCTTGCTCTCTTGCTGCCGCTTTCGGCACAGACCCCCTGCTCCCCCCCGCCACACACAGGAACCCGTAGAAGAGCGACTCACGGTTTGGAACCTCGGGAAGACATGTCTGCATATATACCGTGATAACATCTGCTTCTAATTGAGATGATTTATCAAAGTGGCCATCAGAAGGAACGGGTCAGCAAGTGCATAAATCTAGTCCAAACACTTTCGGCTGGGAGCCTGGAAACGTAAAGTCTGATCTGGTTCCTGACATTAAGTAGTTAGCTGGCTGAGCCCACGTAAATCAGTTAATCTCTCCATAACTCAATCTCTCCATCTGCGAAGTGGAATTAGTAATAGATGGGGATGGTCCGTTTGTGTCTCCGGCCACAGGGGTGCTGCTCCTTTGCTCATTTACTCTTCCAATAACCATATATTGAGGGGCCCCGCTGTGCCAGGCACTAATTCCCCCTCCAGGCCCCCTCCACCCCACTCTGCTCCTCGTCCCCACAGATGGGCTGCCTAAGGACTCCTGGGCCCCCACAAGCCCTGGTTCACACTGCCTGTCCCTTAGGCCACCGAGGTGGAAATGGAGGAGGGGCGGAGTTAGGAGACAAGCACAGTAGGTGTCTAATGCTTGCTGTGTGTGTTATAACATGTTATACATCACACATCATAACACGTGACAGATGACCGTTTAAGGTACGTAGAACTCACAGAGAATCACCCCCTGAGCAGAGCGCCATGTTACTGTTGGCCTGGTCATACCCGGAAATGATTAATGTCTTGCTTTCGTTTCGTTCTGCAACTGTGTGTTTAATTTCTTCGTCTTTGTTTGGCTGTGTCACTAGGACCTACTGAAGGTCAAGAGCAAATACACAGGAAACAAAATGGACAACCCCACAGGCCCCACCAGGGTCAACAGAAGGGTGATTGGGCTTCTTCTCAAAATGTTGGAAAGATTTCCCAGGTCTCACCAGCAGGAGGAGAGAAGGCTCACTCTGCTGGGGAGGCTGAGCTACGGAGGAAGTGCAGACATCCCCTCTTCTCCACAGCAGCCGGGCATCCGCCGACACAAATGCCTGAGACTTAATACCTCAAAGGAACCCTGGTCCTCAAATTTTTTTTATTGATTTTTGGATGTTTGAATCCTTTATAACAGCACCGGGGCATTGCCATATGCTCTCTGAGTCATAAAGTCAGTGAGGCCAGAGCCATTTTCTTCTAAACAACCGAGAAGTTGAATACAAGTCCAAATGGCGGCATGTAGCCTGGCCGGGGCAGGTGGAAGCGGGCTTCACAGATGTACCTGACCCGAGGAGCACTGTGGCTTGTTGGGAGTCTGTCTCGTTTTTCACATTTTTCTTTTTTGGGTGACTCCAACCCAAGTAGGCAGTTTCCCAGCTTTAATGGTAAATGGTACAGATTCCTCTCAAGTATGTCCCTAAATAAAAGCGACTGGAACGGAGATGGACTGCGACATCCCCGTGTGCCATGGACACCAGCCCCTGCGAGCAGGAAGTCATTCATGTAACAAGACATGGAAACATAACTGCTCCAGGAGGGTGCCCGGCATTAAGTCTTTTATGAAAAGAATAGACCTGAGAGGAGTTACATGAGCAAGGACGGGACCGTCTACCTGACTGTAAAAACTGTGCGTCCGCGCTCATAGCAGACAATTACTATTATTCACAAGAGCCAAACAGCAGGAGCAACTGGAGGGTCCATCAACAGATGGGTATGCAAATGTGGTGGACACACACAATAGACTACTACTCAGCCCTGAAGAGAAAAAGAATGTTCTGACCCACGCTAAGGACATGGCTGAACCTTGAGGACATTATGCTAAGTGAAATAAACCAGTCACAAAAGGACAAATGTTGTGTAATTCCACTTACATTAGGTATCTAATCAAATTCATAGAGACAGAAAGCAGAATGGTGTTTGCGGGGTGGGGTGCGGGGGAGGGGAGGGAATGAGAAATTCGAGTTTAAGGGGTCCACAGTTCCAGTCAGGAGAGATGAAGGGGCTTGGGGGGGTGGGGGGTGGGCATGTCTGCACAATACCGTGAATGTGCTTTAATGCCATGGAAAAGTATGCTTCGAAATGGTCCGAATGGTCAGTCGTGTTACATATACTTACCACAATAATTTTTTAAAAGCTTAGTAGTCACAGACTACTAAAAAGTTAAAGTGTTAAAATCTTTTGACCACAAAGACTTCTGGAAACAGAAACAGTCATTGGGAATTATATTACCTTTAGTGACAATGTATTTATATCTATCTGCTCCCTTTAAATGTGCTTTTGAATTGCCATTTGATACATAAAAATATAAAATATTTGACAATTTTATTTGCCAGGCATAACCATGTTAATCATCTAGAGCAAGCGATACTCAGATTTGGATACACAGTCACACAAAGGAAGGAAGGAAGGAAAGAAAGGGAAGAAGGAATGAAGGAAGGAAGGAAGGAAAGAAAGAAAGAAAAAGAAAAGGAAGGAAGGAAAAGAAAGAAAAGAAAAGAAAAGAAAAGAAAAGAAAAGAAAAGAAAAGAAAAGAAAAGAGAAAAGAAAAAAAAACCCACGAACCCAGGTTGTGATTTTTGTACCGTGGAATGACAATTAGCATTCCAGGAATCACCCCTGCACTAATTAATCATGGATGTCACTGATTGCTTTAGGACACATGGATAAGAAACTGCCTTTAATATCCAATTCCATATTAAGGCTAGTCTTTTTCATGATTCTAGGAGAAAAGATGGGTATTAACATCTCTATAATGGCATCAAATTTATAATAGCACATGGAGATAGCCTAAGATTTGAAAGTCTGGATGCTGACGTTCAAGTCTGGAGACTGGCCTCTTGCTTTCAAAAGACTCAGTGCAAGGTCTCAGGATTTCTACATCTCACCCACCAATGGGTGAGCGTTCTTCCACAGCGATCCGTCACCCTTACCAAGATACCATCAGCAATGATCACTAGAATATGCAGTTTGGGTCCTTTTTTCTAACAGTGAGCATCCACTTGTGCTGATTCATCCACAGATTTTCCGGCCAGATGCCCTATTGGCAAAGCCCCGGAGCCTTCCCTTCATGAGTTCTCCGCTCCAGCCATCCGAGGTAATTCCTTCCTCTCCTCTCTCCTGATCCGCCAGTTGCAAACAGAATCTATCCACGGAATAAACAAACCTTCCGGAATGGATAGACTCTGGGGCTCTGAGGTGTCTGGGGGAGGGGGCTGCAGAGGTCGGAGTTTGATCAGGGAGGGGGCTGCCCTTCCCCCCTCTGATGCCTTCCCTCGGGGCAGGGTTGAAAGCAAGGTTGAAAAGGATGAGCTCACAGCAAAAAGAAGAACTTGAAGGAAATACTGGCTGCTGTGGACAAAACAATCAGTGTGTTTCCAAATCTGCTATTTCTGTTCAAATCAGTTTGAAGTTAGTTTTCATTGTAACAGGACTCAGAGACAAGTTTCTCCGTGAGCTAGACTTAGTTTCCCTGCTAAGTGAGCAGAGAGAAATATATAATGTGTGTGCATGCAGGCATGCGTGTCTTTTTTTTTTTTTTTTTTTAAATCAGCAATACCATGTTTTAGCCCCAAAGGTTTTCAAGTTAGTCGGGGATTAAGAGGAGATAGAGATGCCTGGAGGACTGTTGAAAATATGCTCTTGCTCTCTCCACAACTTGGCCTCAAGGCAAGAAAGACACAAATGGGGCTGAGCCTGGAGAAGAGAAAGGAAACTGACTTTTATGGAGCACTTACTGTGTGCCGGGATCATTCACTGAAGGTAGCTTATTAAATCTCCCAAAACACCTTTCAGGTTAGCGTTGCTATCTCTGTTGTCTGGTTCTAGAAACTGAATCCCAGAAAGGAAAGTTACGAGATGGAATTAAACCAGGTGTTTCCACCTTCGCCCAGCAGGGGGAGGCTAACAGAACTGGCAGAGAGTCAAAAAGGGAGTCTGTTCATTACCTAACAACCAAGCAAATGAAGCCTAGGTTTGCTTAATGTGTCTCTGACAACCACTGATAGTCCCGTAAGCACACGAAGCCCAGCATGGTCATGATAGTGTAGGACATATAAAACCCCATAAGATTCAGAACCTGATGACAAAATAATGGTCAATTAAGGAACTATTTTTTTTAATTTTTTTAATGTAAGAATCCAAGTTTAATCTTACAAAGAGATTCATATTTGATACCTCGCTCTTTTATTCTTATTTATTTAATAAAGAGGTTGTTTTTTTAAAGAAAATAACCCAAGGAGAAACATGATAACCTGTTGATAATCCTCACCAGTTAGACCATATACTCACATCTAAGCCAGCACCTAGAAACCAATGTCAACACTTCCTAGTTGTAGGAAAAAAATTGCAGGTGAAACAAACAAAGAAACAAACAAAAAACAAACAAACAAAAAAACAACACACCTCCCCGAGGCACTGGACTTAAAGATAAAACTTATGAAATGAAAACTTGTGATAGATTGAAGATGACTATAACTTTTGTACGTTCTTCCCTCCACGAGTTGGGCTTAGCACCATTTTTGGTCTAGATACCCTTGAGTCTACGTGGACCAGACTGCTCAACCATTCGTCAACGACAAACGTGACTCTGTTTCCATTCCTGAACTCGAGGCTTAAAAAGTCTTGGAACCTAGCCACCATGCTGTGAGGAAGCTCAAGCAGTCCCCAGGACAGGATCAAGCAGGGAGGAAATGAAGCCCCTCGGCCACACCTCCAGCTGAGTTCCCAAATGGTTAGCAGTAGCAAATACGAGTTGGTCACCTTGGAAGTGGCCCTTTCCCCCGCCTTGTCAAGCCACCTCTGCTGATGCTGTGTGAAGCAGAGAGAAGCTATTCCCCCTGATCCCTCCCAAGTGGCAGATCTGTGAGCAAAATCAATGACCATGATTGTTTGGAGCTAAAAATTGCAGGATGAACTAGAATGTGTTAAAATAACAATAACACATTTCACTGCTTCCTTAGCATTTAATAGAACTTGAAATTACATAGATAGTTGTTTTTATCATTTACTGTGTGTCTCTTTCATGGAGCATAAGCTGTCTTCACTTATCAAGGGCAGGAACTGTCCCTGTTTCCATTCATCTCTCTACACCCAGCCCCAGACAGGGTCTTACTCAGGAGAGGTATGCGATATAATATTTGTTAACTGAACAGATACTCAAGAGCAACATGGGCTGATATTGTACTTCCTCCTCCTTCATTTACAGACAAAAACCATACTGGATCGATTTAAAACATTCTTCAAGTACCCTGAGGTTTATTGGTGGTTTGTTTGGGTTTCTTAAGATTTTATTTATTTATTTTAGAGAGAGCGTGCGCACAAGTTCAAGCAGGGGGACGGACGGTCGGGGAAGGAGAGAATCTCAAGCAGACTCCCCATTGAGCGTGGAGCCCAATGTGGGGCTCGATCTCATGACCCTGCGAACATGACCTGAGCCAAAATCAAGAGTCTGACGCTCAGCTGACTGAGCCACCTAGGTGCCCCTACACTTAGATTTTCATGAAACAAAAGAAAAACAGTAAGTAAAAAAAGATCAACTTGGCAAATATCAGACCCAACTCTGTGTGAAGAGGGAACTTCCAGGATCTCTGCTCAAGGTTGTTACCTTCCCGAGCAGAGCCCATCAAATATTTAAACACGGCCACGGTGCCCATCTCTAAGGTTTATCTTTTCTGGGTTAAACTATTCCCTGTTTCAGTAATTATTACTCAAATGACACAACATCAAGAATGAAAACAGCACAGGATACAGTCCATGGGCGAGTCCATTAATCTCTCTGTGTTTCACATTCAATGCCTATAAAATCACTATGTTAAAAAGTCCTATTTAATATGATTTTTTAATGTTACAAATGAAATAGGTGTGAAAGCATTTTTAACTATAATGTAACTTAATTACAAACCGCCATCATTTTCATGAAGATCGATGAGTTAATATTTGTGAAACACTTAGAATATTACCTGGTACATAGTAAGTACTATATACACAATTGTTCCAACAATGGAATCAGCTTGCATCCCCCTACTACCACCAACCCTTCCTGTCTTTTTGACCTCACTTCCTACTACTTTCATCCTTGCTCATTGCTTCCCAGACATACTGGCCCTCTTTCTATGCTCCGAACTTTTTCCTACCTCGGGAACTTGTACTTGCTGCTCCTTCCCCCTAGAGAATTCTTTTCCTGGATCTTCCTATGCCCGCCTCTTACTCACCCTTTACATTTCAGGTCCTCAGAGAGGCTTTCTCTGACCACCCTCTATGAGTAAACTCCTCCTTTCCCTTTTCAAGTCACTTTCCAGCATGTCATCCCATTTTGTTTTCCATAAGACTTATTCCTATATATAATTATCTTATTTATTTGTGCACTATTTCACTGCCTATCCCTCCCCACTAGAATGTTAGCATGCCGGAAGCATATGGAGCATACCCAGACCTTATCTGTCTCGTTTGTGGTTAAATCCCTGATGCCTAGAAAAGTATCTGCACTTCATAGATGTCCAATAAATATTTGGTGAATAAATGAGCGAGTGAAACCGCTCTTCTGGCTACCTTCTGGTGTGTCAATGATCCTTATAAAGTGTATCACCCAGTATTGGATTGGTACATTAGATGATATCAGACCAAGAGTCATTGCAAATATTACTGACATCCATTGGTGCAGCCAGAGATCAAATGAGCTCTTTTGGCAACCACATTCCAATCTTCACTCACCCAGTGCTTTCAACCTGGGTCCCTGTGCTACTCCTAGACAAAGTTTCTGTAGTTATGCTTGTCCACACCCGGCTGGCGCCTTTAACTGTTCCCTCCCCGCCCATGCCGCAGGCCATTGCAACAGATACACACAATAAAGCACAGGAACTGCCCCAGGCTCTGCCTACAACCTCCTTCCTGCACCCCTTTCAAGACTTCTCCGTCCTAGATCTCTATCTGGCCGGCTTGGTAGCCAAATGTTCCCTCCCTCCAAGCTAACCTCTTTGGGTTACCCTACTGACTGGCCTAGCCAGCTTTTGACTCAACATATCCCAGGATTGCCACCCTGCCTTCTACACCCCTATCCCCACCCCTGAATCCTGCCCTCAAGACCAGGCTTCCTAATACAACCCTCCCTCCTCATCCAGGAGACAAGAACAGCCAGTAGTGTGTGTGTGTGTGTGTGTTGGGAAGGGGTGTTGTACCCAATTATGAGTACATTTTACCCCTGTAAATGTAAAAGGGTTACATCTAACAAGACTGATGAAGTCTTGTTAGATGTCACCCACTGTTTCAAAATCTTTGGATTTTTATTCGGGCATTCAGTTGATTTGCTCACCTCATCCTACTTCCCATAATCAGTGTGTCAAGGTGATCAGTGCGTCCTGAATGATCTCCTCCAAGTCACCGATAGCAAATACTGCACAGTACAGATCAAAGACAGACTCTTTTCGAACATTCTCCAGGTTGACAAGGATCCTCTCACCAGCCATCACCAGGAACTGTTGGTTGCTTCAATAAGCACAGGCTCATCCAACCCACATGTTCCCTCAAAATCACAAAAGAATTTGCCAGCTGCCTTGCTGAAATTCGGGAGTTTGTTTATCCTTGTAGTTCCTGTGCCGTGCTTCCAGGGAGCACATAGTTTGGAATTGGAAATGCTCCTGCGACGGTTGGGACCACCGTTAACTTTATGAATATTCACCTACCAGAAAAGAATTGGCCAGAGACCAAGCTTTAGGATAGGGTGTCCTGAGCTTTCTAGACTAAAGAAGTGTCTCTGATGACACCTGGAAGCAATTACTGCCTGCTCAGTCTTGACAGGCTCTCCCCCACCTCTCAGAGAGCCAAGAGGATCCAGATGGATTCCCTTGCCCGCCCTGGTTGGATTTCTTGAGGAGGACAGACTGATCACACACCCATATGGCTGTAGTTCAAAGCAGTGAGTTACACAGTAAGGTGCCCGAGGGAGAGGATGTCTTTCTGCCAGAGTGAGAACACAAGCAGCTATAAAGTTGGAAGTCCAAACCCAAAATACTACTACAATGGAGCAGGAATGGGGAAGTTATTCAGGGAAGTGGTGTTATCTTATGAAAGCATCTTGCACTATAAAGAAAGGAAAGATAGAGGCGAGGATTACTTCCTCTAAAGAACAATGGGAAAACTACCTTTATTTTTTTTTTAAAGATTTTATTTATTTATTTATTAGGAAAGAGAGAGAGTGAGAGAGAGCATGAGAAGGGAGAAGGTCAGAGTGAGACGCGGACTCCCCATGGAGCTGGGAGCCCATTGTGGGACTCAATCCCAGGACTCCGGGATCGTGACCTGAGCTGAAGGCAGTTGCTTAACCAACTGCGCCACCCAGGCGCCCCGGGAAAACTACCTTTAATCTGACCTTCCACCCTGGGACAAATAATACATTATATGTTATGTAAAAAAAAAAAAAAATCTGACCTTCCAGGGCCTCTGTATCTAAAATAGACGCACTAAAAGGCAGAGGGATGTGCAAAAAAAGCAAACTAGTTATTAATTATAATATGACTTATTGGTTTTATGTTGACATTTTCATAGATTTTTTTCCCTGTTGATTAGATTATGGTGGTAAATGATTGATACATGTCTTTCTTAACAAAGATATCAACAGCCAAGAAAAGAGAGACTAGAACATTCTTCTACTACTTGAGGACTTAAAGATTTAACATGCAACAGATGCATCATCTCCTTTAGGTGACCAGCTAAATGATGGCCTTTTGGAATGAGTAGTATGAAAAATGTAGGCAGAGACAGACAAAATAATCAGGACCCAGAATTTGTAGTCCAAATATACTTTATCCCATTTACTAAGGTACATCCAGTTTGGCTCTTCATTAAACCTGCAAAATGTAGCATAGCTCATTCTCCAAATTCCTAGAAAATATAAATTTAATGTTTTGTGGGAAAAATCAATTTTTCTTTATTAACTGAGAAGAAATAAGCATGAATCTTTTAACTACCCAAACATAGCAGAATCACAGATGCCAAATATTAGAAGGCATGAATCCAAGTTACTTTTTGAAAATATCAAGAACAGTACCAAAAAAAAAAAAGAAACAAAGAAAATATCAAAAACAAACATACTTTTGTTTATTAATTTAATAAGTATTTAACAGGCACTTACTCTAGGCAAAATCCTTCAGTAAATACTTTGAGGAT
Source organism: Nasua narica (assembly GCA_028533885.1). Taxonomy (NCBI): domain Eukaryota; kingdom Metazoa; phylum Chordata; class Mammalia; order Carnivora; family Procyonidae; genus Nasua; species Nasua narica. The sequence continues at coordinate 40,316,510 of CM052808.1, read as the reverse complement.
GTTGCCAAGGCATATAAGAAACCATTTCTCTTCTCTAGAATTATATAATGTTTTTATAGAGGTAAAATGAACCCAAATATCTGTAACAATGGAAGAATTGTATGTGATATAAACTTGTTAAATTACTAAGTTGTACACCTGAAACTAATGTAACATTCTGTATCAACTATATTCAGATTTTTTAAAAGAGGCAGGATTGTATATGATAGCACAGTGTTTTCAAATAATGTTTGTATCAGGGGCGCCTGGGTGGCGCAGTTGGTTGAGCGACTGCCTTCGGCTCAGGTCATGATCCCGGAGTCCCGAGATCGAGTCCCACATCGGGCTCCCAGCTCCATGGGGAGTCCGCTTCTCACTCAGACCTTCTCCCTTCTCATGCTCTCTCTCGCTCTCTCTCTCTCTCTAATAAATAAATAAATAAAATCTTTAAAAAAAAAATAATGTTTGTATCAGTTATCTGCTATGAGGTAACAAATTGCCACAAACTTAGCCACTTAACACACATTCTCTCATGGTTTTTGTGGGTCAGGAATCTGGGCACAACTTAAGTTGGGTCGTCTAATTCAGGATGTCTCGTAAGGCTGCAGACAAGAAGCTAGCTAGGGTTGGGGTCTCCTCTGAAAGCTCTGTTGGGGAAGAATCTGCTTCTCAGTTCCCTTGGGTGGTAGCTGGCAACATTGAATTCCTTTTTGGGTTGTTGGACTGAGGGGTTCTGTTTCTAGATGGCTATTGGCTAAAGGTCGCCCTCGGATCCTTGCTCTGTGGACTTCCCAAATGTGATAAATCGCTGCAGCAATTCTGCAAGGAAGTGTTTGCTACCAAGAGAGAAGTCACAAGCTCTTGGTATCTGACCGCAGAATCAGTATCCCCTCGAGATACCGCATTCAATAGAAGCAAGTTACTAGAAGAGAGAGGATTACACAAGGCAGTGAATATCAAGACACAGGCGTTATCGAAGACCACATTAGATATGACCAACCACAATGCTGAAACATGAAAAGAAGCAAACATAAGTATAAAAAAATAGCACCCATTCAAGTTTGGTAAGAGCACCCCCATGACTTGACTACGTAAAGCATCTACTAGATGTAAGAGAAGGGAAAGACTTCACTGCACTGTTAGAAAAGTAAACATTTGACTTGAAAACCACAGGGTCCAAAACACTTTCCAAAGCCATCAGGCAATAGAAACCAACTACCTTCTTAAACCAAGAGTAGTAGGTTCCACCTAAAAAAGCGTATGTCACGTCAACTTCTCCTGATTTAAATGGCCACATACAGACTCACCATTCTAAATGTTATCTTCCACAACTGAGTCTGGTGAAAATACAAAATCCGGAGGAGTACTTACCACTGCATTTATTCCTGTTATGTCTGCTGTTTAAAAAAGCAATACTCTGTGCCCTATGTGCTACTTCTTTCAAATTTGTATTGTGAAAGTCAGCCTGTCTCATTTGCTGCTCTCAAGTGTTCTGATGTTTGTGCAATAAGTGAGGGGTGGAGATGGATGAATGGGAGCCGGATCCGCAAGTAGCTACATCTCCTCTGTCTCTCTCATAGCAAAGTGTAAAGGGTGCTGTTTGCTTGTCCTCTTTCTCTCCTACTTCAAGGGAAACTGTCAAGAGTTCTGTGGCTGCTACTGGTAGGGAGTACAGCACCACTGCTCTGACTTCACCAGCAAACGACTAGTGTCAACTGCCACCTAAGCATCTTATCCAAGTGGGAAAGGACAAATCCTTCTGCTGGTTCCCCTTCCTCAGACAAATTCCCTAGTGGATGAGGATTTTTTTGTCTGCACAGAGTAGTAAGTCTTGGTTGTCCCTTTACATCATGACAATCATTATGAAATGCAAGTCTCAGTAGCTAAGAAGTGAAAGCAATTTCCCATACTTTCCCTTGTTTTAGTATCTCTGAATGGAACCTCAACCTATTATTGGTGAGATCCCCAGTAAGTGTCACATGTAAGTTTTTTCAATGTCTCTCCTTTCTGTTCTCCCAGCTCTCTCCTTCCTTTTCTCCTTACATCTATAAGACAAAATATCATCATCCCCAAAGAGTGATGATGGCATGTGGAGGATTATATAGATAAGTTGATGTGTTCCTTAAGCTCTAGGCTATGGATCTAGGCCTCAGTATCTTTTAAGGTTTTTTTAAGTATTTTTTTAAGTTTTGGTATTTTTTAAGTTTCCTGAGTAATAGTTATACTGTGTGGCCAGGGCCAAAAGCTTTTCCCATACTTGGCCTGATTCTTTAACTGCATTTGGTCTCTATATTTGAAGGAGTAAAAAGAGAAAGAAGTTATGAAGCATGTAGGAGAGACACCGAGTATACAAATTTATCCTTTCTCTGGTGGGTTCAGTTAGAACTTTGGCTCTCAAACCCTGCATACGTTAGCATCCCCTTGGGCACTGTTTTAAATCCTGATGTCCCACCACACTCCGGCTCAATTAGGTCAGAACCTCAGAAAGTGGGATGATCTTCCGGGAAGGCTCCCAGACAGACCTCCCTCCTCCCTGAGACCAGCTTCCCCCTTCAATACTTTTCAAAGATCTCTGGGTGATTGCAAAGTGCCGCAAGGCCGACAGCTACTAAGTTAGGATCATTTCATTTTATGACCTAACCAAGCATGATGTTTGAAATCAAATCTGCCTACTTGAACACAAATGCTAACAACCGCCTAACCTTCAGTCCCACGCACTTGACAAAGCTCCATAGTACTCAGTACCAGTGTGTTAGGGGATGGGGCTACAAAAACGAAAGCAACGGGCTCCGCCTTCCAGAATTCTTATAGTCTAGGAAAGGAAACAGATGTAAATAAATGCTTCTGATACCGTGTGTTACCTGCTTTGATAGACAATATACGATATACAGAATATAGAGGGAGTTACTTAGTTTGAGGTAACAGACAAGGGAGGGGACAAAGAGAATGGCAATAAAAGAACGGCTTTCTTAAAGACAGTGAAGTGGTATTTTCAGGCTGGTCATGCACAGCGGGTATCCTAGCTAGAGGGAAGAGCCTGAAGGAGCCAAGAGGTATGAAAGCCCTGATGCATAAAACCATAAAGTGTGGTGGAAAGAACGGAAATGGGGCCAGAGTGGAAGGCAAAGCCCTAGTTGGAAGCAGATGGCAGGTGTTCCCAAGAGCTGAGCTTTATCCATTGGAAAGGGACACACAGAGCATGGAGGGCAATGCTGAGATCGATTCCTGTTTTTAAAGAAGTGACTCTGACAGCATCAGGCCTGACTTTGAAGGTCACGAAGAGTAGCTAGAAGGAGAGCAAATTACAAGATCTGAACTAAGCCAATGGCAGCCAGAAGAGAAAGGAAAGGATCATCGGAGAGCTTAGGAAATAGGTTTGGGTGGCTGATTCAGGGTGGGCTGACTTTCCGGATTGAGCAACAAGGTGAATGAGTAGTGTTGCTTTAAACCGAAGGAACTATCTGAGAGGTGCTGGTCCCAGGAAAAGATGAAGTCTGTCTACCTCGTGGAAAAACTTCAACACATGACTGATTTTCAGAAACCACCCTCCTGAACCCCCAGGGTTTAGGACTCAGCTGCCATCATGGAGCTTGGCTGAGTGCCTCCTCATTCCCTTGACTCTCAAGCCACACAGCCATTTGGGGTGGCTGCTGGAATTATTGATTATGTTTTAGGGTGATCCCCTTTTTTTCAACCACAATGCAGAAGAGCCCAAGGAAAATTCATCCTTCGATGCTGCTGGAATGTTGTCTTACCTCCTGCCCCCAACCTCAGAGTTTCAGGACTCGGGGCTCCTGTGATTCTCATCCAAAGAAAAGTCTTGGACTCACCGTGATCCCCTCCCCCAGGGCTCTGGATCACAGCTGGGTCCACATTATTTGTACAGCAGTGCTTGGTGAATGGAAAAGCTTAAGGCCCTACACTTCAACCTCGAGATCATTCTCCAAAGACAGGTTCTCTGGAGACAAGTTGCCTTGAGCCAAATCCAACTACCCCAGGGCAGTCAGTAACCCTGTACGTCTGGAGAGTATCACGCCATCTTCTTTTCTAGGAAAACAACGAGAATGGTGACTTAAAATGCGAGAAAGTGAGTTAACTGCTCCCCAAATTCCATGCTACTTTAACATTCTGTGGTCATGTTTTTGTTCTTGTTTTTGTTTTTGTTTCATTAGGACAGATGCTTAAAATTTTGTCAAAACAGAGAGAACTGCAATCACGCCTTGTTACACTGACATTATTCACACTTGCTAATGATTAACTCCCTTTGACACTGTAGGTTGTAGACACCAGAGTTGAACAAACAGCTTCAGGGGGCCCAGAAATGAGTTACACTATACTGGGCCAACTGACTTGGAAGAGCTCCAGTGCTATTTCCCTAGTTTAGACTTGTCCTAAGGGGCATTTCCATTGGGGGACCTGAAGTTCTGGAATTCCTTCCTCTTCCTAGTTCAACAAAACTCTAATTTATTGACCTTCGGGGTACAGTGTAAGACATCTGTTAAGTTTGGCATTTCCTTGACCTGTACAGAGAATTCTATTCAGTAAAAAAGGTTTGCTTGTTTTAATTCCAGGTTTTGTACTTAGAATGTGCATGCACTAGGCTCTCATCTAAAGAAGGTACCTTTTTATAAACCCAGGAAACAAAACCACATTGCTCCTTTGTATCAAAGCTGCTCCCTTTGGAGCCTCACCTCAATGTAGTACTTTCCTGGAGTGTGGCAAACCTTTGAATACATAACCAAGAATCCTTCCTTCACTGCACAGGGGAAGAGAAGAAAATATATTGAGCAGCAAACTTTCGTGCTCTAAATGGAAAAAAATCAGTCCTGTAAGAATGTGAGAAAATTCCTATAGATAAGCTGAACAATTGTTTCATGAGCACCGCCTAATAGTTCATGTTCACCTTGGATGTGAAAGATGCTGAAACAGACAAGCTTTGATACCAAGGAAAAGGGACAGAAACACTTACAGAGATCCCACCTTGCACCCCCTCCCCCACGACCCAGCCACCCACAGCTGGGTGATGCTTGATGGGTCTCAGAGAATGAAGAAAGAGACTAAAGGGAACACATTCTCCCAGCCAAATGAGGATCCCCTGGGTAACACTCAATACCGCTGCTTCTCTGCCTTCTCATCTCCTACCTCTGCCATAATGGAGATGTCCATGGGATTTAAGCTGAGAGAGGCCTGGGGTTAGATGTTTATAGTTCCCCCATCAGCAAAACAGGGAGATGGGAAACTTGCACGAGGGTTGGTAGGCCCCCAATCCCACCATTTTATAAGAAGCAAACCCCCTTAACTCAAAAAAAAAAAAAAAAAAAGCCATGTTTTTATTCCAAAATGAGAGATTTCTTTTTTAGTGTATCCAGATCAAAAGGGGAAATAATTCCAATTTGTTTATAGAAAATGTAGACATGCCCCGGGGTTATGATAAATTGAGATCTAGGTTTCCAGTGGGATTTGAGCCCGCACAGCTTACAATAATGCTAGACTGTTTGCACTGTCTTTAATACAGACAACGTCCTCAGACCTTTCAAAGCCAGTATAATTGAAAATCGTAGGCAGGAGAAGATTAAGCTGTTTGATCAAGGATAGAAAAAGATACATTTTCAATGAATTTTAAGAGGAGCCAGGAAGCTGAAAAAGATGGCAGGAAGTAGGCTAAGGACTATAGATGAGAATTTCAAAAGTGAGCCCATAACACTCTTCATGGAATGTGTTCATTCTCTAATCATCTAAAATATGGATGGCATCAGTGTTTCAAGACAGAAGGAAGGGCTTTTTTTTGTACTTAAGTATCAAAAGGAAACAAAATTATATATTCTTAAACAAAGTATGTGATATTTTGTAATGGAACTGCCTTGACTTGCTCATGGTACTTTTTTCTAAGAGTAACCACAACGATTGAGCGCAATCTACTGATGGAGAGCACAGCTAACGGGCGCCCGCCCAGATCCAAACCATCAGGTTGACTTCCATAGGTATTTTTAATTACACCAGAATTATCCAGCAAAACAGAGCGGGACACCCCCTCCATCTCATGTGGTTTTCTGCTGATCAAATGCAAACTAGTGCCAGGTCCTCCTTAAATACTTGAGCCTAAACCCTGTAGTCATTTGCAGTGGTAAGAAAAGATCTGAAGCCAAAATTTATCTGACCTTAAGAGTTATTTCAATCTTTTGTGTTCAGTTCCAAATTGCAAGTGTCATGAGAGCACTGATTGGAGAGCCCAGGTGGGATCAAGATTTTGGCTGCAAAAGGAATAAAAAACAAAGAAATATCTGATTGAGATAAGAAAAAAATTACATAAAAATATACAGTTGTATCACTTGCTAAGGCTGCCCTAAGGCCAACTATATGGCCAAACACTCAGAAACGGATTTCTCCACGTTTCTGGTGGATAGAAATCTGAGATCTGGGCGTCCACGGAGTCGGTTTCTTCTGAGCCAGCTCTCCTTGGCTTGTAGAAGCCTCTCGACTCCCTGTTTTTGCAGGGTCTTCCCTCAGAGTGTGTCTGGGTGTCTGTGTCCTAATCTCCTCTTCTTATGAAGTCATCATATTGGAGTAGTAGGGCCAGCCCTGTGATCTTTGAACCTTTAAAGACTCCAACTCCAAATGCAGTCACATTCTAAAGCTCTAGAGGTTAGGACTTCAACCTAGGGATTTGGAGAGGATGCAACTCAGCCTGTAACAAGAGCGAAATATGCAAATATTCCCACAAGGAAGAGAAAGAATCAAAGACAGGTATAGAATTAAAGAACCATCTGTGATTTCTTTGAAACAACTCCATGTGCCATACATGTAGCTAAAAGTTACACGCGTTTGAGATGGACAAATTCAAGCCCTCTGCTTCCCTTACTCCCCCACCAAAAAAGTCTAAAATCAATCCCTGAAATTATGTTAGAGAGTTTTAGAACTAAACAAAGCCAAAAAGAATCATGCTCCATTCTCTCACCAGGAAAAGAAGATAAGAGTTTGTTGATCTATACAAATAACTTCTTTTTTCTTTAGCTTAATTTTTTTTTTTTTTTTTTTTTTTTTTTTTTAGTATCTCTGCGCCCAACATGGAGCTCAAATTCAAAACCCCAAGATCAGGAGCCACACGCACTACGGACTAAGCCAGCCAGGTGCCCCTATATAGATAATTTCTAATGGCCCATGGGAAACATAGACGGCAGCTAGCATAGTACCTGGCACATACCAGCACCTGTCAGTAAAAGTTCATTGTATCGTAGGTATCTGGTTTGAAATAAATATGGGCTTCATAATCACAAATATTGCAAATAAACTGTTTTTAAGAACTCAAAAAAACCTATGCTTTCTCAGAATCAGATGACTGAAATGTATTTCAGGTTCCTTCCCTACTTCTCCTGTTATTATCAAATTATTAAATAAACATGTATCCAGCATCTACTAAATTCCAGGAACCATACTAGATGCTGAAGATAGTGTCTAGCCTGGAGGAGGTCACAGCCTAGGAGGTGAGGCAGACATGACATAAAAACACATGGCTAACAGGAGCTTGGGGTGACTCAGTCAGTTGAGTGCCTGACTTGATTTCTGCTCCAGGTCATGATATCAGGGTCATGAGATCAAGCCCTGCAGTGGGCTCTGCAATGGGCATGGAGCTTGCTTAAGATTCTCTCTCTACCCCTTTCCCCCTCCAACTCTCACTCATCCAGGCTCTCTCTCTTAAAAAAAAAACAAAAAACAAAAAAACCCGACACCTTGGTGGCTCAGTCAGTTAAGCGTGTCTGCCTTTGGCTCAGGCCATGATCCCGGGGTCCTGCTTCTCCCTCTCCTCCCTGCTCATGCTCTCTTTCGCTATCTCTGTATCTCTTTCCCTCAAATAAATAAATAAAATCTTTAAAAAAATGAATAACCAAGTAACAAAAGCTATAAATTGAATGTGAAGGTTACTTTTATGTGTCAACTAGAACTAGGCTACAGTGCCCAGATAATTAGTCAAACATTTTTCTGGATGTTTCTATGAAGATATTTTTTGGGTGTAATTAATATTTAAATCAATTGACTTCGAGTACAGCAGATTACTCTCCAGAATGAGTGCTCTATAATGGGTGAGCCTCGTCCAATCAGTTGAAGTCCATAATAGAACAAAGACTGACTTCCCCTAAGCAAGTAGGAATTCTGCCAACTGAAGACTCCAACTACAACTCCTCTGAGTCTCCAACCTGCCAGCCTACCCCATCAAATTTTGTAGCTATCAGCTTCCACAATGGTGAGCCAGTTGCTTACAATCAATCCATCTCATTCTCTCCCTTCCTCTGGAGAACTAATACAGTAGGCTTAATTTTTTAATCTCCTTCAAAATTATATAATGTTTCACAGAAGAACTGGAACTGAGTTAGATCTACAGATTAGAATACTTTCTAAAACCAGCTAATCATAAATCTGACTAGACACTAAACCAAGGGGTAATATTTCTAAAACAAGTTTTCATCACCACACAAATATTCTGGAATCCAAAGATCACTACAAGAATTATTTTTAATTTTATATTTCCATTTTGATAATCTATATAAATTTTATGATAAATATACTTAGTATCACCTGGATAAGTAGATAATAATAGAATGTTTTCTGTAATTTTAGCATGTCCAATTACATTTATGTCTATGTAAATTTTGCAAAAAAAAACATTAAAACAGGACCTACAAACGATATGATGAGAGAATCTAGACACTACAAGGCACACTCTATACTGGATTGACCATAGTTAGATTAAGGAAAGCAGAGATACATGCAAATAAACACACACACACACACACACAAATTCATTTACAAGGGTTTTTTTTTTTAAAAAAGATTTTGATATTTCAATAAGTCTAGAAAATAGTAGTAGATTAAACTAATACAGAAATACTTTACCTATGGACACCTAAAATTATTACATGAAAACTGAACAGCTGAGCTTTGAAAGAAGAAAAGGAGAAGGAAGAAAAGAAGAAAGGAAGGAAAAAAGGAAGGGAAGGAGGGAGGAAAAAAGGCAAGCAAGAGGGGAGATTTTAAAGAATATGGTAAAGATATTGATTACTTATAGATTTGGTCTGCTCGAATGGTCATTTTAAAAATTAAAGATAACCAATAAATAAATAAAACCCAAACGTTTAACAGAAGATAAAGGGAGAAAAATTTTAAAAAGTAAAGATGGTAAAAGGAAATAAAAAGCAAACAGAAAGCACAAAAGGAACTGTAGAAATAAACTTTAAATATTACTAATCTTAATGTAAGTAGATCAAATTCACCAGTTAAAAGACTGAAACTCTCGGATTGAATAATTTCTATTCAAAGGGAACACAGGGGATTTTAGAACAAGATAAATGATATCACAAAGGAAAACATAGACTTCAAAATGCAAAAGTGGGTAATTGTTGGTTAAGCATTTTTCGGTTCAGGTCATGATCTCAGGTGGAGCCTGCTTAAGATTCTCTTTCCCTCTCCCTTTTCCCCCTCCCCACTCCCTTCTCCTGCCCCAGGAGTGCACATACTCTATTTAAAAAAAAAAAAAAGCACAATATGGAGTATTCTGCAGGAACTAATTTATTTCTGAAATAAGCCAAGAGCATGAAAGAAAAGGGTATTGCACTAGACTAAGACACTAAAGAGACCTAATAACCAAATTAAACACATTGACCTTGTTTAGATCCTGGTTCAAATTACCAACTGTGGGATGCCTGGGTGGCTCAGTCAGTTGGGTGGCTGCCTTCAGCTCAGGTTATGATCCCAGGGTCCTGGGATGGAGTCCCACACCAGGCTCCTTGCTCAACAGGGAGCCTGCTTCTTCCCCTACCTCTGCCTGCTGCTTCCCTGCTTGTGCTCTCTCTCTAACAAATAAATAAGATCTTAAAAAAAAATTACCAACTGTAAGAAAGCATGAGAAAATCGGAGGAATTAAATTATATATTGAGTATTGTATGATGCCAAAGGATTATTATTACTTTTGTTGGATGTAGTAAGGGTATCTTGTTATACAAAAAAGAAAATGTTCATATTATTTAGAGATACATATGAAATACATAGGATAAAATGACATGATGTCTGAGAAATGCTTTAAAATATTTCTGCAGAACGCCTTGTTGGCTTGGTCAGTTAAGCAAGCATCTGCCTTTGACTCAAGTCATGATCCCAGGGTCCTGGGATGGAGTTCCGAATCCAGCACTCTGCTCAGCAGGGAGTCTGCTTCTCCTTCTGCCCCTTCCTCCGCTCATGCTCACGCGCTCGCGCTCGCTCTCTCTCACACACACACAGAAATTAATAAATGATCTTTTTAAAAATTTAATTAAATGAAATATTTCCACAGAGAAAACAAAACAAAGCAAAAGGCAACATTTCTAAAGGGTTAGGAGAAGCAAATGTGATAAAATCTTGATAATGATGAATCTGGTTAATGGATGTTTGGGGGTTCCTTGTACTATACTCTCTCCTTTGAATGATTTTAGAAGATTTTAGTACAACTATAAGATGTTTTCCAAAAACACCTCTAAAAGGCAACAGAACACAAAAATTTAACATACAGTGATAGGTGATAGAAGGTGATGTAACATATAAACGCCCACCGAAGAAAGCTTGAAATGTATATTCATATGGGACAACTCGATCCTAAAGCAAACAAACAAAAACTTGGGGGAACATAAAGCTCATTCCATAATAAAAGAAACAATAGAGGGTGGGAATGTACCTAATAACATCACCTCCAAAATACAAAAAAGAAAAATGGACAGAGGTATGAAGAGTTTGGAGAATTGACAGGCAGAGTGGGAAATTCTAATACACTCCAGCGGGTTGAATGGTGACTTCCAAAAGATATCTCCTCTTCCTGACCCTCAAAACTTGGGAATGTGACCTTATTTAGAAACAAGAGGTCTTTGCAGGCGTAATTAAGTTAAGGATCTCAAGATGAGATTCTCCCAGGTTACGTGGGTGGGCCTGAATTCCAATGACAAGTGTTCTTAAAAGAGACCAAAGAGAAGACACAGAGAGAAAGCCAGGGGAAGAGAGAGGCAGCAATTCATAACACAGCCACAAGGCAAGTAAAATCAGGAGCCACCAGAAGCGGAAGCGAGGATTTTCCCCTGGAGCCTTCAGAGGGAACGCAGCCTTGCCATCACCTTGATTTCAGACTTCTGGCCTCCAGAACTGTGAGAGAATCAGTCTCTGTTGTTTTAAACCACCCAGTTTTTGAGAACTTGTTACGGTAGCCCTAGGAAACCAATATGTATACCTCTCTCAATAGTTGCAGACAAAAAAATAATAGAAATATATAAAATAGTTGAACAATTTAATTAGCAATTTTTATCTAATAAGTGTATGTGTAATCCTGTACTCCCCAATTTTTTAAAATACACTTCCTTTTTAATTGCACATGACTTATCTGTGTAAATTTGAGTCCTAATGTAACAGAAAATAATTTAAGTCAATAATGTAGAACTGAAATCATTTTTGCCCTCTAAAAGAGCAGGTGCATTGCCCAATTGTGAGAAAAATTGGCTTAGAACTTTCTGACCCTTTAATCTGCTAGAGACAGCTTGTCTTCTTTGTGCTGAGGAGAGAATATAGTTCACTAATTAGCCACAAACAAACAACTACGCCCAGGCTCTTGGTATATCTGTTTTGGACGAACCTTACAGGAATTAAAATTTTCAAGGACACATAGATTCCACTGTCATTTCACAGTAAGCACTGAAGCTGGAGTCATTGTCACCGTTACTAGCCGGATAATTACTCTTAAAGTAAGAGTCCCCAGAAGCGAAAAGGTTTTATTGGGTTGGGGTTTTTTTGTTTTGTTTTGTTTCCCCTAGTGTTGCTGATCAACCCTGAGCCTTCATAAGTAAATACACACGAAGTTAACATGCTTAAATAAATTTTGCATGAATGAGATCATACATTTTATATGCCTCTCCCAAAAGGAAGTAAGTTAACAAGGGTAACACACTGGACACCTAAGCAGGAAAAAAAAGAGAAGATAATTTTCAGAAACTCACAATACCTATCTTCCTTAAGTGGTATACCAACAGAAAACGAGAATCGAGATAGAGAATCACATGATGGGAGGACACTGACAATGTGAGCCGCCTTCTCTTAAATGGCATCATTTATACGCTTAGCTCCTGGGGGCAAGGCCAAGGTTATAATTTGGGGTGCAGTCCTATTTAACCACGCAATGCATGGACACTTCCAGCTTGGAGAAATAGACAATTCTATTAAAAGGGGGGAAAAAAACCCTCTTCACTCCTTCTGGAACCTATTGTGTCTCCTGGCCCCCAGTGGGGGAAGAAATCTTTAGAACTGAATCCATTTGGAAGGAGGGATGGTTGCCCAGTGAAGTATAAAGTGTGTCCTAGGATATCTGGGAGAAAGGTCACTGTGCCAGGGTTTCCATTTCACCAACTGGATGCTCTCACGGCATTTCCTGCAGGGATTGTGTAATGTATTTGGACAAAGACCTCTCTCTGGTTGCCCACTCGTAGTGAAAAGTGAGCGTTGGAAGGAACAGTTAAGGCATAAAACGACAATTCCTTAGGGCAGCTTTGTAGATAGAGCCACAAAGTCTCATGACCCGTAAAATACTTTTAAGTTCCAACCAGGTCCTGCCACAGAGCCGTGTCAGAATCCCGGTTAAGAGCGGGAGCTGCGGCTGCCAGCCAAGGTCATGTGACGAGGTCCAAATTTCTGGTTAATTCTCACTCTTCCTCATATTGTGGTTTCTTTTTGGACTAGACTGATTGCTTTTGAATTCTGAGCCTCAAGACCTATGCTAATTGGCACGGCTGCCTTAAAGGGGTGGAGTGATACTTTCTGCGAAGCCATCTCAAATGTTAGGGAAAATCACATTTCTTGTGCCAAATTTACAGAGCAAAACTGCAGTGCCCTCATTGCCTTTTCTGAAAACAATTATTTTATTTTTTTCTTTCTTTTTTAAGGGATTGTCCAGGGCAATAGCTAAGCAGCTGATTACAAACTGATGTGTAAATGTTATTCCTCGATTTTCAGGAACGGAGCAGTTAGAACCAAAATCTTGAATTAATTATAGCATGTTAAGTGTTTCATGGATACACAGAAGCACATTCCTTTTGGGAGGTGAACATTAGAGGCCAGGCGACGTTAATGGGTAGAAGAAGTGCTCAGAGCTTATGCTGGAAGAAACAAGAGCTTTCGGGGTCGGGCTGTACCCCCCTTCACGGCTGCCAAGGATGTGCCTGCTCACCCCTTACCTGGACCCTTACAACTTTCTTCTCCCCTAGATTCTCAGTATCACTGCCGAAGGCTGTCTTGCCCGTTGTTTGCAACTCCCCACACTTTTCTGAGGACCCTACATTCATTTCTCACTGCCCTAGGCGTCAAGACCTATTCTCTCCTTCAAGAAATTGAGCCCTAAATTTCTTATTTTTTTTAAAGATTTTATTTATTTATTTGACAGAGAAGGAGAGATCACAAGCAGGCAGAGAGACAGACAGAGAGAGAAGGGGAAGCAGGCTCCCCACTGAGCAGAGAGCCCGATGCGGGGCTCCATCCCAGGAGCCTGAGATCATGACCTGAGCCGAAGGCAGAGGCTTCACCAACTGAGCCACCCAGGCGCCCCTGGGCCCTAAATTTCTATAAAGATTCTACAACCAAAATACTCCACATATCAAAGCCCCTCCAAGGATTCCCCCTCAATGGGTTTCCTGCCCTTGTGTCCTCCCTTCCTTTGCTTATTCTCTGTTCCTGCGACCCCCTCCAACCCTCCCCAAAAAAGGAGAAAAAGGAAAGGTATGCAGAGTCCCAAGGGTCATGTTTAAGCCACACTTCACTTCACACCAGCAACTTTTAGGTCTGCCTGGCCCTCTCCAAAGGCAGGTAGTTCCTGAATCTTTTCTGTCCTCTTCACTTCCTTTCTCAACCCCCCAAGAGCTTTTGCAGCCACATACTCCCTTGTCCCCTGTATGGTCACATCTCACCTCCCCGCACTGCATTTCCCTATTCCTTCACTCTTTAAAAAAGTGGGTGCCTAGACCAGTCCATGCCAGTGGACCCCTGGATAAGTGGAGGGTGACATGGGCAAAGTGGGGGCTGACACTGCTGTGACTGCCGCATAATAAAGTGCTGGTGGCGAAAAAAAAAAAAAGTGGGTGCCTAGCAGAGTGCCAGGTGGTATGTGTGCGATCATAAGATATAATACGGCATCTCTCCCAACCGTGCCAAGTTTTCTCAGATTGAAGGTGGATGGAATAAGGGGGGAGGGGCAGGAATTAAGGGTTTTAGCTAAGTAATTTGAAGCATTTTCGTATGAAAACAAACACGGATGTGTTCTGGAGCCGAATGCAAAATCCACATTAATTTTTTTTTTCCACATTAATTTTTTAAATGAAAAGGAGACTTCAAAGCGGTTCAGCATCTGCGGAGGGCGGTTTCTGGCGGCACCAGTAGATCTCTCCGCTCTCTCGTACACGCTCGCTTTCCTCCACCTGAAGCGAGAGCAGAGGCACAGGAAGACCCCTCTCAAATTCCCAGGCTGCTCTCAGTTTACTATCGATTTCTCCCAATTCCAGCTTCACCAGATGGACCACCTACTATGTGCCAGTCCCCATGAATGTAAATAGGATTTAAACACAGCCCTTTCAAGCCGCTCATAATTTAGAGAGAATAACATAAATAAGTAGCCATGATAGGATAATAAAAATATGGGGGAAGTGCTATGGTACCACATACAAGGTCGCAATTGACCTCTACTCTAGACAGAACCAAAGGAAACTGCAAGGTTTGGCCATTTGGCTGTATTCTTCCAATTGTATAGGTTTTTGTACCATATTTTCTACCATCAGCAAAGACTGCCTTGGGCATTACACCTCTGCATCGAATTAATTCACTTGGCAGAGTACCAGATGGATATGTAATCTATGTATTATTTTGATGGTGGAGAATGGTTAAACACAGAGTTATGGGGTGAATTCCATTCCCCCACAAAGGATATGGTGAAGTCCTAACTCCCAGTATCTCAGAATGTGATCTGATTTGGAAACAGGGTGTTTACAGAGGAAATCAAGTGAAAATGATGTCATTTGAGAGGCTCTAACCCGATATGACTGGTATCTCACTAAAAAGGAGAAGTTTGGACACAGACACACACCAAGGAAAGGCACTGTGAAGAGAAGCAGCGAAAAGAAGACCATTTGACTGAAGGGATGTGTCTGCAACCCAAGTAATGCCAAGGAGCACCTGCAAACACCGAAAGCTAGAAGAGGCTAGGAAGGGTTGTCTTCCAGAACCGTCAGAGAAAGTGTGGCCCCCTGACGCCTCGATCACAGGCGTGCAGCCTCCAGAATGGTGAGGCCATGTTCCTGTTGTTTTAAGCCATCCAGGTTTTGGTCCCTGCTATTGCCATCCTGGGAACAAATGCACACGTGTTCTCCACATGAGTGTAAGATTATTGTCTCTTTTCTAAAATCCAACTTCTGCTTTGTCTTCCTCAGCAATCCTCTCTGCTGGACGCTAGCCTCCAGGTAAATTTCCCTACTGCAGTGGTTCTCGAAGTACCATCTCAGGACCGGCAGCACAGGCGTCCGCGAGGACCTTGTTAGCAGTGCAAATACTCTCACCCCAGATCTACTAAAGTCAGAGACTGTTTGAGCAAGCATTCTAGGACGTTCTGGTTGGAGAACCAGGGCTCTACTGAATATGTCATCCCATCTCACTTTGCCCCTGAATCCTAGTCTATTCCAAGTGTCAAGGATTATTAGAGGGGCACCTGGGTGGCTCAGTCGGCTAAGCGTCTGCCTTTGGCTCAGGTCATGATCCCAGGGTCCTGGGATCGAGTCCCACATTGGGCTCCCTGCTTAGCTGAGAGTCTGCTTCTCCTTCTCCCTCTGCCTGCTGCTCTGCCTACTTGTGTTCTTTCTCTCTATCTCTCTGTCAAATAAATAAATAAAATCTTTTAAAAAATAAAATAAAGGATTATTAGATATTAGCTCTCATCATCTGAAGTATCATAACAATAAAAATAAACTACAGCTTCCATATGCTTCTCTCCTGACTAAATCCGCAAAGACCCGACACAACTTCTTTGGAAAGGCCTTTAAATCTAAGATAAACACCAGCAGGTGAATGAACGGTAGAGATTTTCATCATTTTCTCCCACACTTGGCACTGGTCTCCTGCCTTCCAGGTTTCCTGGTACCCAGCACTCTCTTCTAGAGCATATCCACCCAAATTCACCAGACCCCCCCACCACCCAGGCCTATCTTTTCCCATGATGCCCCATGACCTAAAATCCCCCCCACCTCTCCCTCCTAGAAAATGTCCATTCACCCAGAAGACTGGTCTCAACTAAGGATTTGCAGATAACTATGGATTCATTTGTAGTTAAAATACTAATGACTAACAGCTTCCTTCTTTAATTAGCCCAGGTTGTGTGATTTTATTTTAAAGGTGATTTTTCACCCAAAAGAACTCTATTTGGGCAGGTTTCGAGCACAGTGTGAAAATAAATATACATGGTTATTTGTTTCTATTTTTGATGGTGCATTTGAGGCGTGGATGGCCAGTTCTGTTTAAATTACAAGTTCATGGAACAAACGCTTGGCTCACATGAAGCCAGTCCAGTTTGGCAACTCCTCCCATTCCTGGTCACCAGCTTGCCAGCTTGTTGACCTTGAAGAAATGGCACCAGGCCCATCCTACTTTTGCTGCATTCCATATTGGATAGGTTTGTGGATATTTCAATTTCTTAACAGGAAATTTTAGCTGCTGGTTTGAATCTAATTGAAGTATTCCATATGCACACCCTGAGACCCTCAGGCTAGGGTGTATTTTTAATAAATAAGACAAATAAATTCCAAGCTTTATACTAACCAAAATGTCTTCATAACTTTAATGGTGGCCCCTTAAGTGAAAATACTAAGAAATGCAGGAATAACATCTTTTTGGTGACAAACAAACCTAATGAAGGGTGGGGATACTGAAGGAGGGGCAACTTTATCAGTAAAATTCATGGCATAAACTATGCTGGAGATTGCCCCCAGCTATCAAACTGCAGAGATTACTCCAAACCTAAGGCTGTGGATAGGAGGAAAAGGGAAATTAGCATTTAACAGATGTTGTGTCGGGCACTTTACCTCTATCATGGGACAGTTGGGATAAGAGACTTTAACCAACCAGATAGAGCAACCTCAGTTCTTGGTCAAATGTTAGAACTGCTTTAGGTTTGCCTACATAATGGATCAGCCAAATGTGCAGAAGAGGTTATATACAAACTTAATGGTAACCATATATCAAAACCCACTAATAAACATGCAAAGAATAAAGAGAAAGAAATCAAAGTGTATCAACAAAGAAAATCAGTAAAACATGAAAGAGAGTAAGACAAAAGAGGATTAGACAAGATCTCCAAAAACAATAACAAAACAGGTAATAAAATGGCAATAAATACATATCTATTAATAATTACTTTGAATATGAATGGATTAAGTGCTCCAACCAAAAGACATAGGGTGACACAATGAATAAATAAAACAAGACCCAAGGGCACCTGGGTGGCTCATTGGGTTAACCGGCTGCCTTCAGCTCAGGTCATGATCCCCAGGTCCTGGAAGTGAGCCCCACATCAGGCTCCCTGCTCAGGGGGATCCTCCTTTTCCCTTTCCCTCTGCCATTCCCCCTGTTTGTGCTCTCTGACTCTATTTCTCTGTCAAGTAGATAAATAAAATCTTTAAAAACAAAAAAACAAAAAACAAGACCCAGCTATATGCTGTCTATAAGAGACTCATTTTAGACCTAAAGATACCTGCAGATTGAAAGTGAGGGGATGGAGAAACACTTAACATGAAAATAGATGCCAAGAGAAACCTGGAGTAGGAATACTTATATGGGACAAACTAGACTTTAAAACAAAGACTGTAACAAGAGACAAAAAAGGGCATTATATAATAATAAAGGGGACAATCTAACGAGAAGATACAACAATTATAAATACTTATGCACTCATATAAAATAATTAATGACAAACATAAAGGAACTCATTGATAATACTACAGTGTTGGACAGATCATCTAAACAGAAAATCAACAAGGAAACAATGGGTTTGAATGACACATTGGACCAGATGGACTTAACAGATATATTCAGAACATTTCATTCTAAAACGATAGAACACACATTCTTTTCAAGTGCACATGGAACATTCTCTAGAATAAATCACATATTAGGCCACAAAACAGGCCTCAACCAATACAAAAAAATTGAAGTCATACTCATACCATGCACCTTTTCTGACCACAATGCTATAAAGCTAGAAATCAACCACAAGAAAAAATCCAAAAGACCACAAATACATGGAGGTTCAACAACATGCTACTGAACAATGAATGGATTAACCAGGAAATGAAAGATGAAATTAAAAAAATACATGGAAACAAATGAATATGAAAACACAACAGACCAATACTTCGGGATGCAGCAAAAGCAGTCCTAAGAGGGAAGTACATAGCAATATAGGCCTACCTCGAGAAGCAAAAAAGTCTCAAATACACAACCTAACCTTATACCTAAATGAGCTAGAAAAGGAACAGCTTAAACCCTAAAGTCAGCAGAAGTAAGGAAATAATAAAGATTAGAGCAGAAATAAATAATATAGAAGTTAAAAAAAAAAAACCAACAAAACAGGTCAATGAAACCAGGAGCTGTTTCTTTAAAAAATTAAGAAAAGCGATAACCCTCTAGCCAGACTTATCAAGAAGAAAGGAGAAAGAAAACAAATAAATAAAATCATAAATGAGAGAGGAGAAATAACAACAAACACCACAGAAATACAAACAATTATGAGAGAATATTATGAAAAACTATATGCAAACAAACTAGATAACCTAGAAGAAATGGATAAATTCCTAGAAATATATAAATTACCAATAATAACCAGCAAAGAAATGGAATCACTAATCAAAAAACTCCTACCAAACAAAAGTCCAGGATCAGATGGCTTCACAGACGAATTCTACCAAACATTTAAAGAAAAGTTAATACTTATTCTTCTCAAATTACACCAAAAATTAGAAAAGGAAAGAAAAACTTCCAAATTCATTCTATGAAGACAGCATTACCCTGATATCACAACCAGATAGAAACACCACTAAAAAAGAGAACCACAGGCCAATATCCCTGATGAACATAGATGCAAAAATCCTCAATAGAATACTAGCAAACCAAATCAAACAATACATTTTAAAAAAATCATTCACCATCATCAAGCAGGATTTATTCCTGGGATGCAAAGGGTGGTTCAATATTCGTAAATCAAGCAACATGATATATCAAATTAATAAAAGAAAGGATAAGAACTTTTCTTATCATTTGAATAGATGCAGAAAAGGCATGTCACAAAGTTCAATCTCTATTTATGATAAATACCCTCAACAAAGTAGACTGAGAGGGAGCATATCTCAACATAATAAAGGTCATATATGAAAAATCCACAGCTAACATCCTCAATGGGGAAAACCTGAGAGTTTTTCCTCTACAGTCAGGAACAAGACAAGGATGTCCACTCCCATCACTGTTGCTCAACATAGTACTGGAAGTCCAACCTCAGCAATCAGACACTAAAAAGAAATAAAAGGCATCCAAATTGGCAAAGAAGAAGTCAAACTTCCGCTACTTGCAGATGACATGATATTCTATATAGAAAACCAGAAAGAATCCACCAAAAATGGGGCAGGCTCAATCAGTTAAGTGGCTGACTTTAGCTGAGGTCATGATCTCAAAGTCCTAGGAATCTACTTCTTCCTCTCCATCTGCCCCTCGCCCCGCTCAGACTCTCTCTCCCTCTCTCTCAAACAAACAAACAAAAGAAGTCTCCACCCAAAAAAAATGCTAGAACTGATACACAAATTCAATAAAGTGGCAAGATATAAAATCAAAGTATAAGAATCTTTTGCACTTCTGTACACCAATAATATAACAGCAGAAAGAGAAATTAAGGAATCAATCCCATTTACAGTTGTACCAAAAATAATAAAATACCTAGGAATAAATCTAACCAAAGAGGTGAAATACCTGTACTTTGAAAACTATAAAACACTGATCAAAGAAACTGAAGATGACACAAACAAATGGGAAGACATTCCATGCTCATGGATGGGAAAAATGAATATTGTAAAATGTCCATACTACCCAAAGCAATCTACACATTTAATGCATTCCTTATCAAAATACCAACAATATTTTTCACAGAGCTAGAGCAAACAATCCTAACATTTGTATGGAACCACAAAAGACCCTGAGTAGCTGAAGCAACCATGAAAAGAAAAGCAAAGCTGGAGGCATCACAATTCTAGACTTCAAGCTCTATTACAAAGCTGTAGTCATCAAAACAGTATGGTACTGGCACAGAAACAGACACATAGATCAAAAGAACAGAAAAGAAAGCCCAGAAATGAACCCACAATTATATGTCAATTACTCTTCAACAAAGCAAGAAAGAGTATCCAATGGGAAAAAGACTGTCTCTTCAACAAAATGTGCTGAGAAAACTGGACAGCAACATACGAAAGTATGAAAGTGGACCATTTTCTTACACCATATACAAAAATAAACTCAAAATGGATGAAAGGCCTAAATGTGAGACCTGAAACCATAAAAATCCTAAAAGAGAACACAGGCAGTAGCCTCTTTGACGTTGGCCATAGCAACTTCTATCTAGATATGTCTGCTGAGGCAAAGGAAATAAAAGCAAAATTAAACTATTGAAACTACATCAAAATAAAAAGCTTCTGCACATCAAAGGAAGCAATCAACAAAGCTAAAAGACAATCTACAGAATGGGAGAAAATATTTGCAAATGACATATCCGATAAAGAGTTAGTGTCCAAAATATATAAAGAACTTCTAAAACTCAACATCCAAAGTACAAATAATCCAATTAAAAAATGGGCAAAAGGCACGAATAGACACTTTTCTAAATAAGACATACAGATGGCCCACAGACACATGAAAAGATGCTCAGCGTCACTCGTCATCAGGGAAATGTAAACCAAACCTCAATGAGATATCACCTCACACCTGTCAGAATGGTTAAAATCAACAACACAAGAAAGAGTAGGTGTTAGTCAGGGTGTGGAGAAAGGGGAACCCTCTTGCACTGTTGATGGGAATGCAGACTGGTGCAGCCACTCTGGAAAACAGTATGGAAGTTCCTTTAAAAAATTAAAGTGCTCGCTTCGGCAGCACATATACTAAAAAAATTAAAAATAGAACTACCCTATAATCCAGCAATCTCACTACCAGGCATTTACTCAAAGAATACAAAAATACTAATTCAAAGGGATACATGCACCCTAATATTTATAACAGCATTATCTACAACAGCCAAATTATGGAAACAGCCAAGATGTCCAGATGCGAGATATAGATATATATAGATATGCGCGCACGCGTGCGCACGCACGCGCACACACACACACACACACACACATCTCATATCACATACACACACACATAGTGGAATATTGCTCAGCCATAAAAAAGAATGAAATCTTGCCACTTACAATGACATGGATCAAGCTGGAGAGTATTACGCTAAATGGAATAAATCAGTTGGCAAAAAACAGATACCATATGATTTCACTCATATGTGGAATTGAAGAAACAAAACAAAAGAGCAAAGGGGAAAAAAAGAGAGAGGCAAACCAAGAAACAGACTCTTAATTATAGAGAAAAAACTGATGGTTATCAGAGGGGAGGTGGGTGAGGGGATGGGTTAAATAGGTGATGGGGATTAAGGGGTGCACTTGTGATGAGTAGTGGGTGATGTATGGAAGCGTTGAATCACTATATTGTACACTTGAAAGCAACATTACACTCTATGTTAACTAACTGGAATTGAATTAAAAACTTTTAAAAAAAATGGATCAGCCAAGGTTAAATCATGACTAGATTCATTCCCAAACTAACTACGTACCCTCAAACTTGAATGTAAACCAAACCAGCTGTCAAAGGAATTGAATCTGGACCATTGTATCAGGATATTGCTTTAAATAATCAAGAAAGTGTATTGGCTCTTATATTTGGAATTTCAGTGGAAAGATAGGTGTGAGAGACTGTTTCCTTAAGCAACTCGAAAATATCATTAAGCAAGAATCCAGTCCTACCTATCGATCCACTTAGCTTCCACAGGGCAGGCAAATTCAACCCACTACTTTTTCATGGTGGCAAAATGGTGCTAGTTCCAGGCTTCACACTGATATGACACAGTAGCCAGAAGAAAGTCTTTTCTGATACCTCTCACAAAAGAATTAGAAGACTTTTTTTTCCCAAAATGGCCAAGCAAATCTCTCAAATCTTCATTGATTTATTCATCTAATAAATTGAAGACCTGCTATGTGGCAGGCACTTGGGATTCATCAGAAAATAAAACGAAACTTTCTGACCTCATGAAGCTTAAGTTCTAGCAGAAGCTTACATTTTAATGTCTCTTGAGTATCATTTGGGCTGTTCTATGAGCTCTTAGGTTCTTGGTAACCTCACTTGTCCCTTTTTGTCCCCCAGCTTCGGATGTCGTAGCTGCTTTTAGCAATTCTTGATCTCTGGTTAGCTGAATGTCTCCTTTTTGCTCTTTCAACCTATGAACCCATGTGTAAACAATCTCTTATATTAAATCACCCTCTGTCTGAAAGAACAAGTATGTATCTCCTTTCTTGATGGGAGGAAAACCTAAACAAAGATCTAGCTTCTTCTAGACAAAGTTGTGAAGGTGTGAGTGAATCCTATCTAGGCACCCAATTGCTGTCTATAATCACTGATTATTTTTCACCTCCTGGGAGACTTCTGTTGAAAAGGTCAAGAGGCAACAATACTATAGGAATTTATGATTTCAATAAAGGTGGCACTTGTCTGAACATAACTGGCAAATTGACCTCCAGGCAACTATCTGCACGAATGAACTTGAGTTGAAAGAAGGGAAACCTACAAGATATTTTCCGAATGGGCACCTAGAAGCAGAGGAGCTACCAGAGAAGGGAAGGAAAAGGGAAAGGATTACAGGAAGATGGCATGGGGATACTTCATTCGTCCAGCCACATGGCCTAAACCTACGCCCCACAGAGAGACTGTGGCAAGCCCCCACAGGCTTACGTGAAGCCCAGTTGGCTGGAGTGTCCTCAGACTCTGCATAGACCTCTGCCAGCTCTGGCTCCTTCTTTCTTGGGTCTAATTCTAATCACAACCCCAACTCTCCACCAAAACTACTCTTGTGAAGGTCACAAATAGCCTCTGTGTTGCCAAATCCATTGCTCAGCTGTCAGTTCATTTCTTACTTCCATATCAACATCGCTCATCTTTTGTGTTCTTTTCCAAAAGCTTGTATTCTAGAGACAGTCAGCTGCTCTGAATGAATGCCAAATAGCTAAAGGAAACAAATCCATGCAATAATTCAACTAATAAGAATGATGACAACAATAATAGCTAACATCATCGAGCTACAATTTGCCATGTGCCAGATACTTTTCTAAAGCACTTTATGTGGATTAATCCTCACTGCAGTCCTGGGAGATGGAAACTATTATCAGTTTCACTTTACAGATGAGGACCTGCAAGTATAGAAAAGTTGAGGAATTTGCCAAAGATCTCATTGCCAGCATGCAGAGTGAGCGGGAGAGCCAGGAAGTATCCACATTTCCATTATTTGACCTCAAGCGGATCAAATTCTATATCAGAATTTTAAAATCATTATGCAGATATATTTTGGTGAACTCTATATCAGAAAGCTAGAGAACGGAGTTCAAAGATGTCAGGTTCTTAGAAAGATCTCCATACTATTTTGCCTCCCTTACATCACTGGCATAGCTCAGGCCATGCTGGCCATAGTGTACCTGCTTGGAGCTGGAGGAGGGCGGTGGTCAGAACAGTCACAGAAGCCAGAAAGGGCATGCAGGGGCAGGAGGTCCATAGACACCTGCCAACACTCAAGAAATCCAGAGTTCGGGACGCCTGGGTGGCTCAGTTGGTTAAGCAACTGCCTTTGGCTCAGGTCATGATCCCGGTGTCTTGGAATCGAGTCCCGCATCGGGATCCTTGCTCCGCAGGGAGCCTGCTCCTCTCTCTGCCTCTCCCTGCCTCTCTGCCTGTTTGTGTTCTCTCTCTGTTAAATGAATAGATAAAATCTTTAAAAAAAAAAAAAAAGAAAAGAAATCCAGAGTTCCCAGAGCAGGACAAAAGCAAGCCTTAGGAGGAGAAGATGCTCTGATGAAAGGCCAAGGAAGAAATCTTGATAGGGTCCCAGGGATCCAGACACTAAGTTGGGTTTAAGAGTAAAAGCCCTATCCCTGAAAAAGGAACTGGAAAAACAAATCAAGACAGTAGCAGTAGAGACAAAGATTTTTCAGCAGATTATGAACTTTAAGAAACCATAAGCTCCAGAAGGGCAGGAAACCTCTCTCTCTGTCCTCCACTACCATATCCCCTACACAACCTGGCACACAGCCTGTACTGTTCAGTGAGTTCTAGTTATCTAACCTCAAGCCAAAGCCTTGCACGAATAGTATATGCAAGTTCACGGTCAGTGGACTTTGAGCACATACATGACGAGAGGTGCTATGCTGGGTTCTCTCATACTGGATCTAAGAGCGTTGGGCTGCAATTTCTTGACCATCTCCAGGCTAAGCATATATGAATACTACTGAGTTCTAACTTCTACACTACAGATAAGACTTCTGCATGACTACTAAACACCAGGTTGAGGCTAGGTCTGCAGTTCAGGGTCTTAACAGCCAAGAGTAGGGAAATGTGAAGAATAGAAACCAGATAGATGCACAGTGTCCTTTTATCTTTCTTACCATGAGTACTCCTCATATTTCTAAATTTCTGTGTCATTTTTCATTCAAGTCACACTACTGACAGAAGGCTAAATGAACCACTGTGTGCTCCTAAAGTCTGATAAAAACTGATGGGATAGTCTGATATTTTTTGAATAATCTTTGCAATGGAGTCAATTAAGATCAGAAGCAGATTATTTCCAAAAATCCATTTTTTCCTTTGTAAATACCCTTTATTTATTGATTTCAACCTGGTTAAAAAGTCACTTAGACATTTTTGACCCTTGTTGGAATTCTCCATACAAATGACTAAATACTAAAACCAAATAGCATCAATACTCAAAACCACATTAACCAATTGAAAAAGGTTTGATACACATTAATACAGGGGTGCCTTTTATTTTTATTAATACATTGATTTCCCATTATCCAAAAATGCACACTTGTGTAAAACTATAAATCAGTTGCAATACAACTTTCCAAGGCTCTTAAAATATATTTTGTTTCGTTGTGCCAATGGTGTATTTCCCTTTCACATAGTTTTATCCCATGAACCATGAAATCTCAGGTCTCGATTATCAAGACTTTAATTCTGTGAATCCCCAGCGTCATCAGGAAGTTCACGTCACCCAAAAGATGGCATTTAGAGTAGGCTATTCTTCCTTGTATTCCGTTTTAACACTTCTATCTTACAAACAAACAAACAACTTCTATCATAAAGAATAATGACAGAAGGAAATAGATCAAAGAGAATGAGTAAAAACTCTGCAGGTCTAAATCTGAATTGGAAGTAGTCATATACATTCGCCACAGCAACTTCTTTCAGGACATGTCTCCAAAAGCAAAGGAAACAAAAGCGAAAATGAACTTTTGGGACTTCATCAAGATAAAAAGCTTCTGCACAGTGAAGGAAACAGTCAACAAAACAAACAGGCAACCCACAGAATGGGAGAAGATATTCGCAAATGACACTACAGACAAAGGTCTGATATCTAAGATCTATAAAGAACTCCTTAAACTCAACACTCACAAAACAGATAATCACATCAAAAAATGGGCAGAAGACATAAACAGACACTTCTCCAAAGAAGACATACAAATGGCTAACAGACACATGGAAAAATGTTCATCATCTTTAGCCATCAGAGAGATTCAAATCAAAACCACGCTGAGATACCACCTTACACCAGTTAGAATGGACAAAATCAACAAGACAGTAAAAAAAAAAAAAATTCTGGAGAGGATGTGGAGTAATGGGAACCCTCCTCCACTGTTGTTGGGAATGCAAGTTGGTGCAGCCACTTTGGAAAACAGTGTGGAGATTCCTCAAGAAATTAAAAATAGAGCTACCCTATGACCCTGCAATTGCACTACTACTATTTACCCCAAAGAATCAGATGTAGTACAAAGAAGAGCCACATGTATCCCAATGTTCATAGCAGCAATGGCCACAATCGCCAAACTGAGGAAGGAACCAAAATGCCCTTCAACAGATGAGTGGATAAGGAAGATGTGGTACATCTATACAATGGAATATTATGCCTCCATTAGAAAGGATGAATATCCAACTTTTGTATCAACATGGATGGGACTAGAAGAGATTATGCAGAGTGAAATAAGTCAAGCGGAGAGAGTCAATTATCTTATGGTCTCACTTACATGTGGAGTATAAAGAAAATCACGGAGGGCATTGTGAGAAGGAAGGGAAGGGTGAATGGGGGGAAATCAGAGGGGGTGATGAACCATGAGAGACTGTGGATTCTGAGCAACAA
>CM052808.1:40270869-40289462 GCA_028533885.1 Nasua narica | reverse complement strand
AAAAAAAAAAAAAAAACCTACAAGACAATTAGAAATATAAACACTGACTGGATATTTGATAGTATTCATGAATCAAGGCTAAATTTCTTAAGCCTGATAATAACATCACGATTGTGTTTTTTAAAGTAGTCTTTATCTTTTAGAAAAGCACACCAAAAATATTTTCAAATAAAATTCTATGATGCCTGAGATTTTCTTAAATATACTGCAGGGGTGGAAAGAGCAGGTGTCAAATTAGGATGATGGGCATATGGGACATGAATGGTACTCATAGGTCTAGCTTCATATATGTTTCAAGGCCTTCGGTAGAAAATACTAGAGAGTCAGACCTAACTTGTCTTGTCCTAACTAGCTCAAGGGTATTTTTCTCCAGAGACCACCTGTCATATTTTTTTTGCAAACTAAGATACTTAATTCTCTTCCTTTTTTTTTTTTTTTTAAGTAGGCTCCATGCCCAGCATGGAGCCCAACACGAGGCTTGAACTCATGACCTTGAGATCAAGATCTGAGCTGAGATTAAGAGTTGGAAGCTTAACTGACTAAACCACCTAGGGGCCCCTGAATTCTCTTGCTTTTAAGTGAACTACCATAGGATCTCCTTCCACAGATTAACATCTTTCTCTTCCTCTTCTGGGGAGAAGAATTAGATGGAATGTGAATAAGAATGAGTCAAAGTAGCCAGCAATTCAAAAGGAAGTTGATTAGAGCTAGTAGTCAAACACTGGATTGTTTTTTTTATTTTCTAAGAAACTTACTGTTTATTTCTGCTCTTTAACATTGGAAAAAACCCTTGACCACCCTATAGCCTAAGATCTGCATAAGTCCTCTTTACATCTGGTAAAACGTTAATTCCACGATCTCTAGTTTGCAAAAGGCTAGGGAACATTGCCTGTGTTTCTCAGTGCACTTCCAGAACCACCCACCCCAAATCCCTTGAGATACTAACAGCATTCATTAAGAAAAGTAAAGCCAGGTGCACCTGGGTGGCTCGGTGGGTTAGAGCCTCTGCCTTTGGCTCAGGTCATGATCTCAGGGTCCTGGGATCGAGCCCCGCATCGGGCTCTCTGTTCAGCAGGGAGCCTGCTTTGCCTTCTCTCTGCCTGCCTCTCTGCCTACTTGTGATCTCTATCTCTGTTAAATAAATAAATAAAATGTTTTAAATTCACGAGCACAAATCTCAGTGGGTAGTCAACTTTTCTGGAAAATCCTGCTACTTTATTTAGTTCACTCTCCCACTTTCCAGGAAGATGATTTCATTCCTTTTTCATTCTGCTTGAATGTCCGGCAACCATCTCCTTCCTGTCCCTTCCCTCATAATTATTGACTTTGCCTCATGCTTCTTTGGGAAAATAAAAGCCATCAGAAAAGAATTCCAATGCCTTCCCAAAACAAATCTGGCAGCCTGTGCCTATCTCTGTCAATGCTCCCTGACCTCCCTCTTGTTACCGAAGGAGACTCCTGTTCTGCATGGTGTATTGTGCACAAACTCTCCTTCACCCCTCCCCCCTTCTGGAGGAGTTTGTCCTGAATAACTACTTCTCACCTGTGTTTCAGAGATTCTCCACCACGGCAGCCCATCCTCAAAGAAGCATGCTATATTATCTACCATCTATAATAAATAAAATAACAACTTGCCCTTTACCACATGCCCCCTCCAGCGACGGCCCCATTTCTCTGTTCTCCTTCAGAGTCAAGCACCTCAGAAGAG
Source organism: Nasua narica (assembly GCA_028533885.1). Classification (NCBI taxonomy): domain Eukaryota; kingdom Metazoa; phylum Chordata; class Mammalia; order Carnivora; family Procyonidae; genus Nasua; species Nasua narica. The sequence goes on along the minus strand of CM052808.1, from coordinate 40,287,754 downwards.
TTGCCCCCAATCACATCCTTCTCTTCCTCACCTCCTTTCCTCTCCTCGGCTGGCTACAATGAAGCTTCCACTCCCACCAGAGAAATCGCTATTGTCAGAGGCTTGACTGACCTCCATTTTCCCAAGGTTAGTATGTGACTGATTAACCAACTTATTCAAACTTTAATAACTCTAGTAACTCTCAACACAGTTGGTTGTGCCCTCCTTCTTGAAGCGCTCTTCTCTTAACCTCCATGATTCCCAAGCCTCCTGTACCAAGGCAGAGATGAGGAAGGTGAATTCAAGGAGCAGGAAGAAAACCAGTGTGGCTGGAAAGTGCCGTGTGACGTGAAAGTAGGATGACACGAGGTTGGAACTCAAGGGGACATGGCATTATGGAAGATCTGTTAGGTGAGGAGAAAGATTGGGGAGACTTTGAGACTTAAAGCAGGTGATCAACATGTTTTTAACTGACGTCTATTCTTGTCACTGTGGCTATCTGTGAAAAGTGGGCTGCCCCGGGACCAGAGCAGGATCATGGGCAACAGTTAGAAGGCTCCTAATAAATTCTCAATAAGTGTTTGTTGGCTTGAATTAAATTGGGAAGAAGAAAGGAAGGCAGCAGTAAGCAGAAATGTCTGTAGGACAGAAATAGAACCAAAGAGTGAAACTCCAGGGGGGGTATAAAAAGCTCTTGAAATTAGTGAGAGGACAATTTCACCCATGGGATTTGGCCCAGTTCCCAGCAAACCCAAGACATTGTCAAGTAGGCTCCCTGTCCAGATGTGCCTATGGAGCACATTTGCTCCTCTAAATGGTGAATGCTCAGCCTTCTTCAGCACCTGTGATTCCTATCTGGCGACATTCTGCAGCAGGGAGAATTTGACTCATTATCTTCCAGTGTGTCTGTCATGTCACGTTACTCTTCAGGTCCTGACAGAACACTCCAGAGGCGCGATCCATTATTACTGGACTCCAGTTACCCAGTGTTGTGCCTCATTAGAGGGAGCAAGAAAGGCACGGGTGAGGGGTAACCTGCTTTGTTCTCTCCCGACTCTCCCCACAACTCCATTAGTCTCTTGATCTTCTTGTGGTCGTCATTAGGGGCCCAGAGTTTTATGTCCTGGTCAATTTCCAAGTGACAGCTCTTAGTGTCAAAGTGATCAAGGAGAGCTGCTTTCCCCTCCCCGCAGTGACAGCAGTAGACAATCACAGGAAATTGATCATGTTGGAGAAACTCACCTGATCCTAAAAATGATATTGGCTCCACGCTCCAGGGCAGGGCAAAAACAACTGAAAAATAATTGCCAGTACACCCCAAAGGGAAATTCTTTCCTTTCCCCAAATTTGACAATCAATCTAACCCAGCACACGTGACTAAAAATCACTGCCGTGAAGAACGTAATTCCACTTACACACCAAGGCACCATGTCAATTTGATTTGAGTTGGTGGTCAGTCTGTCTCAGTTTTTATTTTTCCCTTGTGAAAGATCTTATTTACAAGAGCAGCAAGGACTTAAGAATGCAAAAACAACAACCACATCTAAAACAAATGAGCATGTCCCACTGTCCATTCCTATCCATCTTGGTTGGATGAACCCGTCTTCAGTCATGTTTTGATTATCCCCCCTCAATTTTTAACACATAAAAAAAATATGTGACCCATTGAATGTTCTTTCTATGCCTAGTCTTGGAGTTAAATGCACTATCTTCAGAAAACACACAGCGGTTTGGGTTATTCTAGTCTTTCACATGTGGAAAGTCTCTAGGAGGTTTTCTTCATCTCTCTCAAAGTGAGCAGTCCAACGTGACCTCTGTGATTGAAAGAGAGGCTTTCTGTAACCAGGAAAAGCAGTTTGCATTTCTTTACGTTTAATTTCCAAATGCAACCAGGGCTAAATTTCCAAATGCAACCAGGGCTAAATTCAAACCCTTTGAATTTTTAGGGAAGTACTGGGGAAGGCACTTAGGGGAAAGTTGCTCTCTCAATCAGTAAGAGAGCCCACAGGGTTAGGTTGTAGCTCTATAATTTGTGCTGTCCTTTGAAGATCTTGAACTAATTAAGGCAGTGTGCTCACAGCTCACAGTACCTGACATTCCATAGCAAAATGATCTGATGCTCATTTGTATGTTATTTTGTATGTGTTTGATTTGTAGTTTTCTCTGTGAAGGCTCCGCCCCCTCCTCAAGCCCTTCAAAGACTAGAGATTCTCGGTCACCATGCTCTCCCCTACGGAGCCACTCACCATGCAAGTTTGCCTTGACACAGCCTACCAGGGTATTTCAGGCTAGAAAGTGTGCAAGGAACCAAGCAAGGAACCAAGCAAGCCATCTGGAAAAGAAAGCCAGGTTCAGAGGCCTAGCCAATGAACCAGAATCAAATTCCAGAGCTGCGTTTCCTAGACTTTCATTGTTTAAATGGTTGCAAAGAGGTTCCATAGTCAATAAAGAGACAAGAAACTCTAAAAGTGTACCATGAGATTAATGGACAAGAGCAAGGGAGACATTGGAAGACAAATGACAGGCTTGCCCATTGTCATCCAAGGACAGCATCTAGGCTATAAGCAGTTGTGTCCACATTGTTTCCCATGCATAAAATATAGTCTATTTATCTACATATCTATGCATCTTTCTCTTTACAAGATGGTTATCTCTATTTTTCTTCACGCTTTTTCCTGGATGTATATATAACAAAGGCCATTGAAATTAGAAAGTAAAAACTGCAGTTGGAAATTGTGTGGCACACCTGGTTTCTCGATCTATGCTAGAGGGCTTTGTGGTCAAAGAGTTTTTAACAAATCTAAGGTTAAATCTACTCAAATATAGGGTGATCTAAGATCTCAGAATGAATGAAGCTCAGTCAAGTAGTTAGGCAGTGTGAGCTCAGGTGCAATTCCAGCTTCACTGTTGATTTATCACTGTGTTTCTTTAGGCAGGCTTCCCAATCTCCTGTGCCTCCAATTCATTAACCTCCACTCGACCAATAGTAATGCCCATAGCATTATTTTGAGGATTTCATGAATGATGTGTATGTAAAGCAACTAGCACTATTCCTGGTACATCTTAGATGATCAGTGATACAGGTTCTTTTCCATTTCACTTCTACTTAGATTTCTAGAGATACACACCAATCCAGGTTTATAAAGTTCTTAGAAGTCCATACTTACAATTTAAACTTGAGCATAACTATGAAGGGTTTACTTTTATTCTAGACTCCAGTTTATATCTTCCCCTTCCTATTTGACTAAAACCACGAAGTCCATGTCATCCCGTAGAGTACCTGCATGGGACTATTGAACACTTGTAGTGACTTGGACAATTGGAAGTGTGCTGTAAGTGTAAAATACATATCCGATTTCAAAAACTTAGTACCAAAAGAAAAAAAAGTAAAATATCCCATTAACAATATATATGGATTACACTTTTAAACTCATAATATTTGTATATGCTGAGTCCAATAAAATATATCATTAAAATTACCTTGTCCTGTTTCTTTTTCCCTTTTTAATGTGGCCATAGGAAAATTTTAATTATATATGTGATTCACATACATTCCTATTAGACATTGTTCATCTAGAGGATAAAGACGCAGGGATAACCCAAAAATCACCAAAGATGAGGTGTTTGCCAAGTTCACCAACACTCTGAGGGCCAAACTCAAAAACGTCATGGTGCACCTAATCCTTATTGACCTCAGTCCCTATTGTACCCATATGTCCCAAGAAGTGCTTTGCATCTAGCCCAGCTGAACTCTTCCCTTCCATTCCTGCTGCTTCTGACGATGACAAGGAAACAATCACTATGGAGAAAGGTCTGAAGCAATGCTGTCTCTCAGTGTGGATGAGCCACATTGAAGTGTTCCGTAGCCACTGGTTATTAATGGCTTCTGGGCTGGACAACTCAGTGGCAAAGTATTAACTCCCCATATTTTCTTGAGTATAATAATTAAGATGAAATTTTCAAAACAACAGAAATAAAGCCTCCTCCAAACAAATGAGCTCATACCATTCCCTTAACCCCAATCAAGCTCTACATTTTTATAGCTTACCATAATAACTTTTATTTAAACACCGGGTTCTATTTAAAAGTTATGAATTGGCCTGGCAATGAGAAGTGTTTTTCCCATAGTAGGGCTTACAAAACAGAAAGATGCACGGTCTGAGAGGAAGCGATTTAATCTCCCATTTGCTTCTAGTTGCCAGATGTTGCCTTTGTATCGTTGAAGTCTTCAAGGGCACACACCTTGACTAATTGCAAACTGAGTATGGGATGGAATGGCATGGAAGGGATTAGCTGTGAGAGGAGGCTTGGATCAAAGGGTCTTTTCTAGGATTTAGCCGCTGTTCTTGCCTTTCACTAGATGATAAAATACTTTTAAAAAATCATAAAACACCACACAGTGTGTCTCAGGTTTCCAAGGTCCCATTAATGAAGCAGTTCTGTGTATGAAATGGCATGTCTACACAACCACAGTAGTTTATTTTGCACTGGAGATTATATATGCACTTTTCAAAGTGACACCTTTAAACTGCTGACAAAATAAAGTTGAACTCTTTCCATTCAGAATTCCAGTAACACGTGCTTGCACAGACAAATTATCTATTACCCTGGGTTAAGTGCACTTTCGATTTTTCTCCCAAAGAAAGTTCAAGTTAGAGGTGCAGCCCTGGAGAATGAGGAAGCTACTGTAAACAACTACTGTGTTGTGCTCTGGGGACAAATACTCCATTCTTTGATTTGACCAAATATCTTAAATTAATTTATCCACTCCATGAAATATATTCACTTTAGAAAGGCAAATCTGTATTGTTTTAAAGAGCAGATGTCCCTTAGTTGAGTCGTTGGACCACACAGGAAGCACAATGGTAAGAAAAGCGGGATTAGGAGAGCTGTCTTCTTCTCTCTCATCTCTCACTTCTACCCAAGTAACCATGGATGGAATCACTTAGCCCCTCTGGGCCTCCTGTTAGTAAATTCAGCGTAATAACTCCAGCTCTTCTCTACCACACAAAGACATTTGGATGGCTAGCAGAAATAAGAGTTTGGTTCATTCCCCTGTCATCGCCACATAGGAAACATAGACTTGACTACTCACTGCATCCCTAATCCCACTCGTCTTACTACCACCCATCCAGCTCAAAAAGAGAGACTGAGAGGTAGAGGAAAGGTGTGTACAGCAAGACTCAATGAGAAAAAATAGTGAACTGAAGTCGGTTCATCCTTAATGGTGTCAAGAAAACTGGGAACTCCTTCCTAACTTGATCTAACTTCACAAGCCACTAAATTCCCAATGTCTTTTCTGTCTGTAAGACTCTACTAGCTTCTGAAGGCAGTTCAAGAGACCCTCCAGACATGATCACCACACATGGTTTATTATCTTACCGTGGAGAAGACATTCATGAAGCCAGCAGAGTAGGTGTGGGCAACTTTTGAAAAATGGGCTAATGAGTCGTCTTGTTCCACTGTAATGCTAAAGATGGAAGGAGGAGAGAGCCAAAACTATGCCTAATCTCACATGTGGAGACATGTGACAAAGGAGTGGAGAAAGGACAGTGGGGTTCTGCATAGGCCAGCTCTTGAAATTCATCATGTGGTGGAAGAGAAGCAGGGTATTATGTTGCATCCAGAACACTGAATGTGAAGAATACACTATTTCAAAATATGAAATACACAGAATGAAATGCATGGATTTTGAATATAAAATACAGGATTTCAATAAAATGTTTGTAGTTTGCTGCTTCAACTTATCCTGCTCAAGGGACATACTCACTTCCCTTTGCTCTTAATGGTTCTTTGGTGTAAGTTTTTCAGAACTTGATTTCCTGGATTCTTCTGATACCACCAGTGGTACTTGTCACTCAAGTGTTTCAAAAGACAGATCCTCAGAGAGGATCCCCACGGAGGCACAGGGAGCACATGCTAACTTTCTTTCTTCTAAGGAACAAATGCAGATAGGTCAAACCAAAGAAAATGGCCAACTTCTGTGAGGTCCTCAGAGGTATCAGGCTGTGTTACAGGATGTTTATAGAGACAAATAGCACGCATCCGTAAAGAACTCAGCGTGCAATAAACAGACCTAACCTATCTTTTTTTATTTTCAATCTACTTGTCAGTAAAACTGAGTTCAAAAAGCCCGGGAGTTCTGTCAGGCAAACGGGTTACACTGGAGATTCTTTTGGGAAGCAAAGAGATAGAAGATAAAAGTTTTGCCTTTAAGTTTCCTCTGAACTTGTTATTTTTTGACTTTAAAATGCTTTTGACAAGAGGAAACAACACATAAGACAGGACTTCTGCTTATAGATGAAATAACAGAAACTGAATTTATCCTCCTGCCTTAAACAACAACAATAACAACAAAACAGGACAAAACCTATGACTAGTTGTCAGACATTAAACAGTAGATGCTGTGGAACTGTGATCCCTGAGAGAATGATGGCTAAACACAATCGACAAAAGCAGTTTTCAGGCCGCAGGACAAGGAGGGAGAACCTGACCAGAGGCTAGCTGTCCTCCTAAGTTGAGAGGAGAGACATCTGAGTTCAGAGATGCCAAGGCAGCTGAGATCTGAGGGATAGAGAATCAGGGGTGAGGGAACTACATAGTGAGAAAGCTCTAAGTATCTGTAGAAGAGTCTGCTGAAGTCCTTGGCTGAGTACTGAGCTTCACGTGCAAGAGAAGAAATTACCAGAGTTGAGAAAAAGAATCATCAGAAATGAATACACACAATAATTTCCAAAGTTCATGCAAGGCCGGGAACAGTCTGAGCTTCCCACCCTGGACAAGGTGGAAAGGCATTGTCATATGGGGCTGCTCAGGACCAGCCCTAACAGAGCTTATAAGCAAATCAAAAAGACAAACTGATTCCAACTCACTTAACTGTGTACCAGAACAAAATTCAATCATATTTTAAAAACACAACAAAATTAAAAAAAAAAAATCCAGCAAGCAACAATTAATAATATATAGTACCCAATAAAAAATCATAAGACATGAAAAAAAGCAAGGGAATATGTTCTGTAATAAGAGAAATGTCAATAAATAGAAACAAGCCAAGAAATAACTGAGATAATGGGACTAACCAATAACGATGTTCAAACAAATTAAAAAATAATAAAATGAAAAAATATAGCTAATAGTAAAAAGTAAAGATAAAAATGGAACCATAAGAAATTGTGTGTGGGGGGGGGGGCAAATTAATGAAATTGAAAGCAGAAAAACAATGAAAATAAAAGTTTGGATTTTGAAAAGATAAACAAAACTGATAACCCTCAAGCCTGACTGGTGAAAAATAAAGGAGAGAAGACACAAATCACCAATAGCAAGAATAGATCTTATAGCTGTATAAAAAGATAATGAGGGAATATTTTGAATTTGATGCCAATAAATTTGACAACTTATATGGAATGATAATATTATTTGAAAGACAAAATCAAAGCTCATTCTAGAAGAAACAGATAACCTAAATAGCCTTATTTATAATAAAAAAAAATTTAACCCATAGTTTAAAACCTTCACATGGAGAAAACTCTGTAAGATTTGACATGAGATATTATTTATATGTTGTCTTCCAAAGATATAAGGAATAAATAATACAAATCATATGCTAATTTCTTTCATTAAAGAGGAGTAAACACTTCCTATCTCACTTACGAAACCTTGAGGCCCAGAACCAGACAAGGTATTACAAGGGAAAAATAATTATGAACCAATCTCCCTCATAAACATAAACATCAAAATCTTAACAAAGTTTTAGAAAATCAAATACAGAAATACATAAAAAGTATACCTTATGACCAAGTGGAATTTTTCCCAGGAATGCAAGATTGGTTTAATATTTAAGACCAATTGATATAATTCGCCATCTTAACAAACCGAAAAAGAGAAATCACAAGTTCATCTCAATAGATTTGGAAACAGCATTTGACAAGATCCAACATCCATTCACAATAAAAGCTTCCAGCAAACTAGGAATAGAAAGAAACTACCTCAACTAATAAAGGGCAGCTACAACCCTAGAGCAAACATTATACTTAATCATGAAATGCTTTCACCCTAAAATTAACAATAAGGTGGACTTCTTTCTCTCAAAGACTTGGAGAAAACATTGCAAAATATATATTGGATAAAGGACATGTATCTTTAAAATTCAATAGTAAGAAAAACAAATCAGTTAAAAGATAGAACAAAAAAATTTGGTTAAACACTTCACTAAAAAAAGATACACAAATGGCAAACACAGAAAAAGATGCTTAATAGCATTAGTCTTTTTTTTTTTAATATTTTTTTTAATAGCATTAGTCTTTAAGGAAATACACATTAAAACCACAATGAGATACTATTGCACACCCACTGAATGATTAAAATTTTAAAAATTATGCTGACCAGGATATAGAACTAGAACTCTCTTCACTGCTGATGGGATGCAAAATGGTAAAGCTCCATTGGAAAACTGTTCGGTGGTTCTATTTTGTTTTGTTTTTTAAGTAGGCTCCATGCCCAGCTTGAGGCTCAAACCTGTGACCCGAGACCAAGACCTGAGCTAAAATCAAGAGTCGGAAGCCCAACCAACTGGGCCACCCAGGTGCCCCGGTAGGTTTTTTAAGTTAAAAATACACATACCATATGACTTTCAACTCCGCTAAGGTATTTACCAAAAATAAATTTAAAATATACATTTACACAAAGTCTTGTACTCAAATGTTCATAGCAGTTTTATTCATAATAACCAAAAACTAGAAACATACAAGTGTCCATCAATTGTTTAATGGATAAGCAAATGGCAATGTATTCATTTGATGGAATACTACTCAGCAATAAAAAGGAATAAACTAATGATACGTAATAAATAATATGGATGGATTTCAAAAATGTATGATAAACAAGAAAAACTGATCACAAAAGACTGCATACTCTGTGGTTTATGTGAAATTCTAGAAAAGACCAAACCAGAAAAAACAAAAGGTAAATAAATCAGTGATTGTCAGGTATAAGAGGGAAGAGAAGGAGAATGCCTACAAAGGGGTACAAGAGAACTTTGGGGGTGATTACATTTGCTGGTATAGACATCTGTATTGAAATTTTCACACAAATATATTGTTTTCATTTCTCTTGGGTATATCCCTAGGAGTAGACTTGCTGGGCTGTATGGTAACCCTATGTTTACCTCTTTAAGGAACTATATCCACATCATGATTGCAATGATGGTTACACACTGCATGTATTTGTCAGAACTTAAAAAATTGTACACTTAAAATTGGTCAGTTTTACTGAATATGATATATACGGCAATAAAGTTCATTCTTAAGCAAAAAACAGAAAAGTCGAGATCAAATGGGAAAAAATCGTGAATAACCCTGAATTATGCACTTTACTGATGTACAGTGTTCAAATTAACAAGATGCCACCAAATCTCTACTTTGTGCAGTGTAGACCCGGCCAAGTCCAAAATCTTATGTGCCTACTCAAGAATTGATAGAACATAGGCATTAGAGAGAAAAGGCTGGGGTTTCACTCCTACCAGCGGATGAGCAGGTGGTATGCTTATTCGAACCCCCCTAAGGCCGCCTACTTCAAGCATCTGCCCCCTCCCCTCGGCTCCTCTCCCACCCTTGGCAAAAAGCAATTCTCTGTGAGCATTTGGGAAGATTCCTACACTCTGTGTGTGTGTGTGTGTGTGTGTGTGTGTGTGTGTGTGTGTGTGTGTTCAGCCATTGTTAAAGTCTTGGAATAGACCACTGTGTGCTTAGTCCACCTTCTTTTATCTCTCAGAGCTCAGTTTCCTCATCTAAAAATTACAGTCTTCGCCTCCCAATGTTGTTGGAAGAACCAAGTAGCATAATGATGTAAAAGAACTGTCTAAAAGGGAAACCGAGGGGCGCCTGGGTGGCTCAGTCAGTTAAGCGTTTGCCTTATGCTCAGGTTGTGATCCCAGGGTCCTGGGATCAAGCCCCGCGTCAGGCTCCCCACTTGGCATGAGTCTGCTGCTCTCTCTCCCTCTGTGCCTCTCCCTCATGCTCACTCTCTCAGTCTCAAATAATTAATCTTTAAAAAAATAAAAGGGAAACCAAATAAAAATCTTCTGATTAAAGCCAATGTGTTTTCTAGAGCGAGTTAAAAGTCAAACATGAGATTTTCTCATTAAGAACTTAACTCTTGGGACGCCTGGGTGGCTCAGTTGGTTGAGCAGCTGCCTTTGGCTCAGGTCATGATCCCGGCATCCTGGGATCGAGTCCCGCATTGAGCTCCTTGCTTGGCGGGGATCCTGCTCCTCTCTTTGCCTCTGCCTGCCTCTCTGCCTGCTTGTGTTCTCTCTCTGTTAAATAAATAAATAAAATCTTTAAAAAAAAAAAAGAAGAACTTAACTCTTCCACTAATGAATCTTTCTCATCTACATGTGTGCTACTTGAGCCCTCCCACTCTTCCCAGGAAATTCCTAACGTTCACTTATCCACAAAGACAAATTAAATTAGTGCTGGATTTTTAGAATGAGACATAGATGAGAAAGAGAGAGAGAGAGAGATGATAGAAAGGAAAAAGTTGTTTCCTGCTTTCTAATGTTTTTAAAAGAATATTAAATACACTTATAGATTTAAAAGTGAAGAAGCTGAAGTCACGCATGTGAGGAAACCTTCCCCTGGAGTGGTCTTCTGAAATTCTGCCTTCAAACACAATGAAAATACATCTGTCGTCTTTTCTCCATCCTAGAGCACATATCTGAAATTCTCAGAAGACGTTTCCTCTTCTCTCAGCCCATAGAAGTCGGTTCTCTGCTCCTAATTGCACAAAATTGCCACACAAGCACACCCATTGGTGTTTCTGCTCGGTGGGACCTGAAGGCCTGCCAGAGGTTCTCTCGGGACAACAGGAAGTGCCCGAGGGGACAGAATGGGCGGGGAGCCAACCTGGGAGCTGGTGGACACCGAGACGAGGCTGGGCCGTGTGGGCAGACCCGCGTTATACTTGCTCCCCGCTCCAGCCCGGGCTCCAAAGTGACTCTAACCATTTAAGACCCTAACAAGGGGGCACCTGGGTGGCCCAGTGGGTTGGGCCTCTGCCTCTGGCTCAGGTTATGATCTCAGGGTCCTGGGATCAAGCCCCGCATCGGGCTCTCTGCTCAACAGGAAGCCTGCTTCCCAACCCCCCACCCCGCCTTCCACTCTCTGCCTGCCTCTCTGCCTGCTTGTGATCTCTCTCTGTCAAATAAATAAATAAAATCTTTAAAAAAATAAAATAAAAAATAAAACCCTAACAAGTAAACCGCATCCTGCACAAAAGCATACACCTATCAGGTCTAAATGCCAACAAAGCTAACAAAGGAAAGATTGAACTTGGCCAGAATCATCAGACAGGAAAACCACCTCGCAGTCCCGTCTACCTGCCAGCGGAGATCGGCCGGCACCCACCGCCGGGACACCAGACAAGGTCAAGGTCTGGGTGACCAGACTCACACCGCCGCCCCCCTGCCACCGAGCAGTGGGTCACGCTGAAGGGAGCGGGCCCTTGTGACCGAGACACTTGCTCACAGGACTTCCAACGCAACAGAGACGCCTGTGAACATCGAGTAATAGGGCGTGACATTCCTTATGTTGTGTCAGTTTTCACATCCAGCGAGATGGAGATATAGATGTCAGCGCCGAGGACAGGCTGGCTTCGCTGCCCACGGACATCACACTGTCAGCACCTGTCTGCTCAGCGGGCTGTGTGCCTTCAAGTGGAGGAAGATGCCTGATTCCTCCCCAGCCGCTCCTCTGCGGGCTGCAGTGGCCGGAAAGGGGGTGCCTCCCCTCGGTCTGTGCCAGCACATGGAGAGCAGTCAGGGGAGACCACTTATAATTATTTGACGCAGATGGTCATGTCATTAGCATATACACCACGCAGCCCGTTACTGGGCGCTGAACTATCAGTCTCTCCTCCCGCACGAGCCCGTGGGCTACCAGGCCGTACATTTTAAGCAAAGAAGAATCTTCTCAGGCAACTCTGGGCAGATGCCCATTTGGTGAGACAAGCAGAAGTGTTTCAGGAAACCCCTAAAAGAATGACAAGTTTCCGGGGTGCCTGGGTGGCTCAGTGGGTTAAAGCCTCTGCCTTCGGCTTCAGATCATGATCTCGGGGTCCTGGGATCGAACCCCGCATCGGGCTCTCTGCTCAGCAGGGAGCCCGCTTCCTCCTCTCTCTCTGACTGCCTCTCTGCCTACTTGTGATCTCTCTCTCTCTCTCTCTCTGACAAATAAATAAAATCTTTAAAAAAAAAAAAAAAGAATGACAAGTTTTTGGGTTCGTGAATGACGAGTTTTGGGTTTCAACTGTAGAGGCAGACACAGGCACAGAAGCTCACCCCTTTCTAAATGAAGTATCCGAGCGTGTGGAATCCATCATTGGCCCCGGTAGGCTTCTCAGCCCTTATTCCTTTGAGTTTAGACGGCGGTAGCTGTTTGCGAATCTCCACACATCTTTCCCAAACGGATCTTCACAAGAACGCTGAGCTAGGACTCATCTTGACTATCCACTGGCCCCGGCGCAAACAAGGGATCCCAGTGGCCCCGGAATGGCTGGAAACTCAGGTCTCCACATTTTCAATGAGAAGGGAGCTTCAGGGGACACACTAGCCGGGCAGATTCTCGAACACTGTTTGAGTAGCCCAGCTCATTTGCAAATAACACCTTTGAGTGAGTGCCAATGTTTAGGACAGAAGAAGCAAAACACTTGGGGCCAAAAGAAGAAGCAAAAAACTTGGAGAGTTTTGGGGCCCAGAGCCTGTTCCACCAGTCTCCCTTCCTTGAGGGTTCTCAGAGGAAATCTAGCTCTCTTCAGGGCCCAGTTGGGAAAACACTGATTTGTAATGCTCTCGTTATTAGAAGGGACAGAGCCCCCCGGGGAAAAACTCCCATCTCCCTCTCCTGCTGCCAGGCCGGCGTCCCATACAGACCCCACAGACTCTGAAGTATTTCTAGCCAGAGCGCAGTGACCTACTTGGACAAAGAGCAACTCGGTTCACCTTTAGCTCTGAGTTCACTCACACATACTCTGGGATTCCCCTGAGGGGTGACAACATATAGCCCACCCAGTACAGCTTGCAAAGCCCCTCCAAAGACACCTTAGTCTCACCGTCCGCCCTGCCCCCCGCGCCGTACCGGCAGGAGCACCCCCCCTGCACCCGCCCATGTTATGTATTTTGTGATAACTTTATAAGAAGGTCCCACCTGCCCAGAGGAAAAGAAACGGGGAGGCAGGCATCTGAATCTCATCAATAAGGACAGACCATCTGTAAGAATATATGACCCCGCACTCCTTCCCACCCTCCCCGCAGCAAGATTCTGCTGGCTGGGTTCGCTAGATAACCGCACTTGGCCTGGCTTTGTGCGGACACAGCAGACAAAAAAAAAAAAAAAAAATTATTCCTGTTCAGGACAGAAATTTCCTCAGACTCTTATCCATGTCTCCTTCCCCATCCCATCTTGTTTCATTTCTCTTCCTCTTCTGCGCATTTTAAAGACTTTTCACAAAAACTTGCACCAGTCTTGAAAAACACAGCTCTCCGGAAAGCGTATCTTAATCTCAGAGTACAAGGGTGATTGATACGGCCAGGCCCTCGCGATGCCGAGGCGGTGCCCACGTTCATTTCATGGTTCACATAAGGCTTCCTGCCCAGTGCGTTCTCCATGCATCTTTTCCCTAGTCGAGTCACCATCGGTGCCTTTTTAAAAACACAGTAAATCTCTTTGATTGGGACTTGAGGCCGGAAGCATTCAATTTGTGTTCAACTCAACTGTCTTATTGCCTCATGTGCTAGGCCCTTCCTGGCCCGGCCAGCGCCACATCTCCGCCTGGCCTGGGAAGCCAGAGCAGAAAAGCAACAAATGGGAGCATTGGAGCAGGACAGAGAGGCTTTCGCTGACTCTCCCGCTTCTCGGATGCCAGTGATGATGGACAGGAAAACGTCACGTGGTCGTTGCTCTAAAAATAATAAGACTGCTCCCATACAGACAGACAACGGCCTGAGCGCAGACCTATTAATTTCAAAGGGAAAGAGACAGATGCATATATGTTGCCGATGAGTGATCTTGGGCAATCTCCCGAATGCCTGGAAAAATATTTCTGTAGGCAACTTGTTTTAAGAAGAGCCTATCTCCTGAAGTGTTGATGCTCTGCTCTTTCCTTTTTCATTCATTCATTCCAGCACCTGACATTTATTGAACAACTACTACGTGCAGGCATTGCCCTATGCATGGAGAGGATGCCTTCCCTCATTCCCTCCTCGTGTATGGGTTCATTGAACAACCAAGTACTGAACAGCTCTGTAGGGCAGGAGCCTTGCCAGGTGCTGAGCATACAGAGAACGAAGATATCTGTCCTTCTCTAGAAGAAGGTTAAGGGGTATTAGTGCTGAGTCAGCGGCTGCTTAGTACGCGGCCCTTGCCAAGAGCTTTATGGCCATTGTCTCATTCAAGACTCACAGCAATGCTGGCCCCAGTTTTCAGAGGAGGAAACTAAGGACCCAGAAAATTGGAGGCACTATTGCAGGCCTTTCTAATCCCAAAGCTGAAATGCCTTTAGCTGACCAATGACTACAGCCTAAGAGGAAAGGATGTACTATAAGAACGGGACATAGAGAATAACATCATAGCACCATCCTTTCCATTCAAAGAGGACAGCGATTTCTATTTATCTTTGTGCACCTGTGTTTAAAGAGATGAGCAACGTGGAAAAGAGTGGCAGTTGCTCAAAAAGTTAAACCTAATTACCATATGACTCAGCAATCCCACTCGTGCGGATATGCCCGGAGTAATGAAAACGTTTCCTTATACAAAAGTGTGGACATTCATAGGAGCCCCAAAGTGAAAACAACCCAAATATTCATCAAATGGTGAGTAGAGGGGCCTCTGGGTGGCTCAGTCACTTAACCAGCTAACTCCTGATTTCAGCTCAGGTCCTGGGATCAAGCCCCAAGCACAGGGCTCTGTGCTCAGAGGAGAGTCTGCCTAAGCCTTCTCTCTCTCCTTCCCCCTCTCCCTCTACTCCTACCACCGCTCTCTCTGTCTCAAATAAATAAATAAATCTTTTTTAAAAATGATGAACGAATAAACAAAAAGTGGCAAATCCACACGGTAGAATATGATTCAACCACAAAAAGGGATTGCAGTTCTGATTCATCCTACAAGGTGGGTAAACGTTGAAAACTCTATGGTAAGTGAAGGAAGCCAGACACAAAAGGCCACGTGTCGTGGGATTCCATTTACATGAAATGTCCAGACTAGACAAACCATCCCCAGAGACAGAAAGAAAGTAGATGGATGGTTGCAGGGGGCTGGGAGGAGGGTAAGAGAGAGAGACTGCTAGCCGTGCACAGTTTCCTTTGGGGTGACGACAAAGTTCTAGAATTAAACCACGGTCGTGAAGGCGTAACCACCTCCTGAAGATACCAAAAACCACGGAACGGTGTACCCTTTAAATGGTGACTTCTATGATAGGCAAAGGATATCTCAATTCGAAAAGAGAGAGGGCCGACTGGGCTGCCGTGAGCACAGATGTCAGCCAGGGTTCTGCACCCTCGTCCCCTCTAGCTCGTGGCCCAAGGACAGCATCACTGAAGGACCCTTGCCCAGCTCGCGAGGCTTCAGCTACTCACAGCAGGGAGCAGAAGTCAGTCTGCCCAACACCCCCAATCCCCAGCCCAGAGAAGCTGGGAGGGCAGCACTTGGCAGAGCTGGAAGGCAGGTGACGCATATCTATCTGCCCCACTCCCAGCTGTCCTTTCCCTAGGCTGGCCC
This sequence comes from Nasua narica, assembly GCA_028533885.1. Classification (NCBI taxonomy): domain Eukaryota; kingdom Metazoa; phylum Chordata; class Mammalia; order Carnivora; family Procyonidae; genus Nasua; species Nasua narica. The sequence continues at coordinate 40,272,008 of CM052808.1, read as the reverse complement.
TGGGCCTCGTGTCAGGAGGCCCTAGTCTCAGCCCTGCCAGTCACTTGCTTTTTGACTTCAGAAAAGCCGTAGTGGTCTTTCAAATAGGCTAATTCATCAGACTTTTCACCTTCAATAAATGAATGGGGAGGAGAGGGATCGTCCCTATCCATTTTTTTTCTCTTCTCATATAACGGTAGCTGCCTACTTAACCTTGGGTAATGCTAAAAATCAAGCAAGCAGCCATTAGATGTAAATGCAAAGCCAATTAGCACTCAGCCTGCCAGCTCGAAGGTGGACGGCTGCAGAGCTGGAAATCGCCTTCCAAGGAAATGCAACTCCGTCGGGGGTACCCGGGGAGACTGAGAAACTCACAGTGTCCTGGAAGGGCCGGCTGGGTGCTTCAACTCATTAAGTCATAGATCTTCGGAGCTGGACGGGTCTTCCAGCTCATTTAGTTTAGGTTCTTCGTTTTATAAATGAGAAAGCAGAGCCCTGGGCACTTACATTCCTTATCCTCAAGTCACAGGCTAATAGAGGCACAACCCCATTCTCTCTTGCCTTCTGCCCTGGGCTCTTTTTAACCTAGCACACTACTTCTGTAGAGTCCTCTCTTATCTGTTGAAATCCTGGGCCCAAGATGACCAAAATACATTTGTCCTAACACCAGCGTCAAGCCCGATGCTCTCTGATGCACTGTAGCCCAGGCGCTAGATTTGACTACTTTAGGGCTTGTTTGCAGGTCCAAACAGAGCAGGACCCTGATTATATGAAAATCAAGAAAGAGCAAAGAGCATCATTTAGTGGCCAGTAAATGCTTCCCCTAAAATTCTTAACTGTGAGAGTCTTAACTCATGAAATTTTCCTCACCATCAAGCATCTGGTCTATGGATTAAGGTGATTTTTGCATATGTGTGACTTAGAACTCTTGCCTGAAATTGAGAGAAAACTCAACTCAACCACCTTATGTAAAAAGGAAATTTATTAGCACACACAGGTAGATTTCAGGCAAGGCTTGATCTAGGTTTCTAAAATGTCACCAAGAATTTGGTGTCCCTTTCTTTATCTCTTGACTCTGCTCTCCTCCACATTGGCTCCATGTTCATGGAAACTCACCTCATTCCAGAATTTACACACTCTTACCTTCAAGACCAGCAGAG
>CM052808.1:40238918-40264416 GCA_028533885.1 Nasua narica | reverse complement strand
TTTCATCTGGAGTTGAAGGTTTCCCCGGTGACCGGGCTACTTTCTCTTCCTGGGACTGCAGGGAATAAAAACCCAGAAAAATCTTCCCTTGCAGTCAAGGCATTAGCAGCAGCACTGGGGGGGGCGGGGGGAAGGGGGATACCTTTGTTGGCGGATTCTATCTCTCCAACCCTGGATCTCTTTTTTTCACTGATATTTGGGCTATCCATTTCCCCTGGAGCCAATCTTCTCTAGCTATTTCCGTCTCCCTTCCTTCTTGCTCCGGAATGATTGCCTGCAGACAGAAGGCAAGGACTGAGGCATTCTTTCCTGCACTCTTCTCTTTGCCATATGCCCGGCCTCCCCAGTGATAGAATACAACTGGACAGCAAAGAATAACACCGCAAGCGGGAAAAACTTAATGAGTTGAGTGCAAACACCTAGATTGCCCCCCAAAAAATCCTAGACAACATGTAAATACGAGCTCACCCAGCATTTCCATCATCTGAGATAAAATCCTGCTACCAGCATGAACTGCAGCCTCTGATAACAGTCAAAGGCATAATTAAGGAAACCTTTAAGTGGAAATATAAAAAAGATACCTGTTTCCACGACTGTATCGGGGCACCATTAAAGTGCTAGAGGGAATGAAGGAACTATCATAGGATCACTTAAATTGTTTTAAGTAGAATCTTTACATTAAAGCGTCACCAAGTTTCTTAACTTCGCAACAAAATAGAAAGTTATTTGGAAATTTCAAAAAAAGGACAAAGCCTTAAATATCATTTGTTTCGGCCTTGTTCTACCAGCAAGAAAACCGTGGTCCAAAAAAAGTCAAGGCGCCCAATCCGGATGAAAGAAATGACCCAGTGTCATTAACCACACAGCTAAAGGCCAGCTCTCTCAACTCGGAGCTGGTTGTTTGTTTGGGTTGGTTGTTTTTTTTATTTTTTCATACTATTCTGTGGGAATCAGAAGAGGCTTGAGAAGTAACAACGACAGAAAAGAAAGGTCTAAGTCTTCAAAACTGTTTATTCTGCATTTTATTTGGAGTCGGCCTCTCTTGACATCATCAGCCTTTCGTTGGGTGAAGACTCTGAAAAGGAAGAGAAATTGCAATCCGGCCTAAGAAGTTTGTCTGACAAAGAAGGGGAGCTAAGAAACGTCGCCAGGGTTCGAGTGGAGCAGCCAGGCTACACAAAGAAGCCCCAGGTGCACTTATTGTACAAGGAGCGTTAGCCTGAACATCAGAACTGCAAACAAACTTCTTAGTTTGACACCCCGCCATCCATCTGCCAATCGGAAAACGAGGGGGCGGGGACTGAGAGAGCTAAAGCAATGAGTTTCCCAGTGAAATCTCTGGAGTACCAACTGTACTTTGTGCTAGAGGGACATCTACCCCTCCATCACGGCTATCATCGGAGCTGTCAACACGACTGCCCACCTACACACGTCCCAGAATGGCTACCTGTTAAATGACAGCCGTCACCAAGCCCCCGCAAGTATGCAGAGCACCCCGAATGACCAGGCGTTAGTGGTGGTACTAGAAAACGGGCTGACAGCATTGAAAAGGTCTGATAGTTTCTTATAAAACTAAACATACATCTATCCTATGACCCAGCAAGCTTCTCCCAGGTGCTTACCCAGTAGCAATAAAATATATATTTAAAAAAAAAGGCTGGTACGAGAATATTCGTAACAGCTTTATTCATGAAATGCTAAAAGGGAGAAAAGCCCGTCAGTGGGAAAACGGACCAACAAAGGATAGCGTGTTCGTATGATGAAATAAAAGGAACAGACTCCTGAAACACACGACAGTATGAATGGCTGGGCGTCAAAAAGGTTATGCCAAGTGGATGAAGCCTCACACGAGAGGCCTTCGGTGGAAAATTCAGAGCAGTGGCTGTCTCTGTCAGTGAGGGGTGGGGGGCAGGGATGGACTGGAAGACGTGTCAGGGGCCTGAGGAGATGGCAGTATGTTTTGTCTTGAAGGGGGCTGGGTGGGACATTTTGTAAAACTCAGTAAATGTGCATGTAAATCTCACATCAAAATAAAACCATAAACAGATACTATACATAACTTGTACATGTGCTTTATGAATTATTTAGGGGGAAGTGCAGTGATGTCTGCAATTTACTTTGAAATGCATCAAGAGGGACGCCTGGGTGGCTAAGTCGGTGGAGCATCTGCCTTTGACTCAGGTCAAATTCTCAGGGTCTTGGGATCGAGCCCCACTTCAGGCTCTCTGCTCAGCGGGGAGTTGGCTTCTCCCTCTGCCTGTGGCTCTCCCTACTTGTGTGTGTGTCTCTCTCTGACAAATAAATAAATATCTTTTGAAACAATCTTGAAATGTCTCAAAAAAAGATGGAGTTCTAATGATAGAGGTATGTTTAGGTAGATGATTAAATGGATGGATAGATAGATGCGTGGTAAAATAAGCGTAGTAAAATATTAACGGCAGAATGTAGGTGTAAGTATACCTCTGTTCACTATAAAAATTTTCTCATCTCCGTTGTGTGTATGAAAAGTTTTATGATAAAATGGGGGGAGGACTGCTTTGTGATTTAGGACTGTGCTCAATCTACGTTAACAAGACTCTCTGTCTCTCTCTGTTTCTGTCTCTCTAAAACACACACACACACACTACCCTGTTCTCTAGGAGTTTCCATTCCCAACTGTAAAGTTCATTAATTTGGGTGTAAGTTCATTAATTTGAGTCCATCCAGCATCTCCAGGAAGAAATGGGGTAGGCCTATGGCAAGCTGGTGCTCTCTGACCCCCTTTGGCTTGGATCCTGGATCTAATACTTAAAAGAAGTCACCAACACTCTCTGAACCTTACTCTTCCCATCTGTAACTTAGCCCATCACCTAGCTCTGCCAGTCTGAACGCGGATTGGAGGTGACGTTGGTCACGGTCAACCCCTAACCCCTACAAGGTGTCAACGAATCTCTCCTCAGGTGGGGCCCTCAAGAAGCAGCGCTCCACTCAGTTTGATAACAGATTAACTTCAACACATTCAATTGTTCTGCATTTAGGGAAAACTATGCTTGAGCAATGCCCCATCTAGAAACACACGGATCTAACATCCTCCCTTCCTCCAGAGTGTGTCAATTTCATAATCTGGACGTGGTGCGGGACTCGGATAAGAAGGAACGTCCGTGTCCTTTGTATGCAGCACAGCATCGTATAAATCAAAGGAGACAAAACAATACCATCAAGCCAGGGGCAGTCAGGGCACTAGTGGTCCTTGTTCGTTTTTGTAATTCTTCTAACTGTAAACACACACAGGCATGTGCACATCATTGCCTGCACACCGCTAAGGAAATCTTAAAGGGTGGGCTAAATGAAACACTCTTATCCATTTGTTTCCTTATTTTCTCCTGAGGACCCCCACCCCACACCCCACAACCCCTCACACACACACACACCCGCACACACACCCCAACTAGAACTACTTCATCAGCATTTCCTTGGCCGGCACAGGGCCCTGACCAGCTAAACAATAAGCACTCTGTTTCTCACAATTGTGCTGGTGCCAAAAAAAAAGCTCTTTGTACCACTCCAAGATTAAATCCTTCCCCTCGTTTTATGCGAATGCCTGTGTTTAGACATTATGAAGTCTTGGGGAAAAAAAAACAACTCTACCAGGATTGCCCAAATTGTATACAGTTGTCATACATCTCAGACATTTTGAGGAGTATATTCCAAAAACGTCCCTGGAGACTCCCTCCCTTCCTCCTCTCCGCAAAGCCAGAGCACCCCCAAACAGGAGAGCATGGGATATTGGCAATCACAGAGAGAGCCACCAGAATGCTCTGATTAACCCTCCCTGCCTGCTGAGAACACTCCTTGCTTTGGGACCCCTGCCTCTGATTGAAGGATTTTGTTTATGGGTTCAAAGGACGGCCCCTAATAAGGAAGTCCGGGAACTGGGAACCAAGGGAACCTGGCAGGAGCCATCCAAATAGGATAACTTGCGAGTGGAATAAAAAAACACACGTTCTGCGAGGGTATAGTTGACCCTCCCTAGAGGAGACCCTACCCATTACTTTCCCTATATAAGGGTGGGCCGGACCCAGCCCCTCTGCGGGGAACGGAGGCAGGCATCGTGGTGGCCGTTCGGCCTTTCCCGGCACCGCCATTCCCAGAACACGCCCAGGCACAAACAAGGTCCTCGATAAATGCGGGCTGGACTAAATGATAAAGCTGCGGGAGGGGGGCCGGCGGGGGTGCTGTTCACATGCATGGGCTCTGCAGCCTCCCTGGTCCCAATCTTGCTCCGCCGCTTCCCAGCCACGCAAACTAGCTACCAAACTTGTTTAACCTCTGAGTTCTCGCTGTCTCATCTGTAAAACAGGAATAAAACTAGACCACCCGTCTCAGGGGACGGTGAGGCTTGAGTAAGTCAACCTATGTACAAACACATAGAACCAGTGCTTCGCTTAGGGTAAGCACCATATAGACGTGACTCCTATTTTAGCACATCGGGTCACCAGAAGGACGATTCCCATGAGAACTCCCCGGGCTTTCTTGGGAAAAAAAAATAAGAAGGAAACAGTCAGACTAATCACTGGGCATCTGACCACTAACCCTAAAATAAATGAGGGATGTTGGAGGAAAGACCAGAAAGTCTTTCTTTCCCATCCCGATGTACCCCCGGTGTGTCATTGGTCCTACACTTGCACGCACGCTTCAAGCTGTCACAGTTTGGCCCACAAACTGATCACCCAACACACGGTCCACGTTCAGCCCCTGGTTCAGAGTGAGGGAAGAAGACAGCTGGTGAATCACCAAAAGGTGACCCTTGAGGACTTGCCAGCTCTGATTCAGGGGGGACTTTTCTAAGTTTTTCAGTGGAGTCCTCGGCAAAATGCAAAGAATAAGACCATTTGGCCAACAAGGTGGTGAGTCACTGGGCTGCGGACGGAGGGCCTCCAGAAACAGGAGCTCGTATGGTGGTGCTTAAAGCCAGCAGGCAGGGCAGCGTCACGAGAAATGGACACGCAGGGGAGCAGCGCACCACACCCACACACGGGCAGGAGTGCTGGAGGAGCTCCGGGGCCGCCGTGGCTGGGACGACGGGTGATGGCAGGAGCCAAGCTACCAGGGGTGCTGCGGTAGGGGACCAGGCACCCTCAATTCCATCCTCCGGCTAGGGGGAAGCCTTAACCGTCTAGACGGGGGCCAGCAACCACCTGGGACCAGTGCCTGCATCTAGCCCGTAGTAGGTCGAAGCAAGCAACACATTCTCTTTCTGAAACCCAACTCTGCTCACTCTGCCCTTGGCCCTGAAGTAAACATTAGTCACCTGTCCACAAAACACCCGCTGGCTCCTAGAGGGAGGCTGTGAATACGGAAGCCAGGGAGCCAGAAACCTGTCTAGAGCACCCCGTCGCTGGTCCTTCGTGTATCTGACGTGCTGGGCTATCGCCCCGGCTTTGAGCTCATGCATCTAAAGGCTGGATGGTGATGATGACATCGACAACGATGACGATCGAGGTATAAGTGGCATCTGGCATTACTTTAGTCTCGGCGTAGGACATAATGATTCGATATTTGTACCCATGGCAAAATGAATCACCGCAGGAAGTCTAGGTGACATCCGGCACCATACTCAGTTACAGTTTTCTTTCTCTTTCTTTTTCTTGGGATGAGGATATTTAAGGTCTATCTTCTTGGGATCTTGCTGCGACCTCTGACCCCTCCCACAAGGATTATTGTGTAATCCTTGGATAGCAAGCCTTGGGCTTGTCTAGACTACCGACACCCGGCCTTCGGTCGCCAGCTGCTCCCACTGCCCAGTAAAAACTCCCTCCTCAAGGCTGGTTCTCTAAGAAGCAGCGAGAGCGTCAGCCGCAGCGCAGGCCCTGGGGACCCTTGGACAAAGGAAGGAATGTATCTGCGGATAGTGCCTGTACCTATCCCCGCACAGAGGGAACAGCACCTGCGTGCGCGCGCCTCCCTCACTGCTCTGCACATTCTCCCTCGTACCTCGGCAGGAAAGAAAGTCTGAAGCATCTAACTGGGGGATTCAGGGCCCATCATCCAGCAGTGTTCACTCAGCTCCTTGCTCTCCGCTCTCTCATGAAAAGGATTTACCTGAGTGAAGGGGTCTGCTTCTCTTCAGAGATGGGCTGGGAGGGTAAGTCTGCCAAATCCCGGGTCGTAGGATCGCGCCCCACTCACCCACAGAAGACAGCCATGTTCTCCAACCTCGACGGCACCTGCCTCACGACCCCTCTTCCTCGGCAGTCAGCTATGGAACGGACTTCTCCAGCTCCTGAATGGAGAGGCCAGGGTTGCATAGATAACACATAGAGAGAGTTCTTTTGCTTCATAACTTCCTGGCAAGATGAACTACAAAATTATCCATTTTCAAGGCATGAATTCATCCATCCAAAATTACCCTCTTTTTGAAGTCAACAGAAAGACCCAGACCAAAAACCCGAGTCCCCGTGCTTTCGTTTCATGATTAAACCTCTGGACGAAGCACACGTCCCCTTGTTTCTATTGTGCAAGGAACTATGGAATGCTTCGTGTAGACACCCACGGGAGGAAGGAAGGTCTGACGTAGGTGGTGGCCCTGTGTTTGAGTCAGCAAGGAAGCATGTGATGTGATCAAAGAGTGCTGCAAAATACAGCAAGAAAACTCCTGGAAGCACACAGCCGCACCTCACAAGTCAGGCTGTTGGTTTCAAGATGAAGAGCCGATATCTCTGGGGTTTACAAGTCCCGGAAATTTATTTACCCTCTCTAAGGGTTACTGCTCCTGCCGCGGTTCCAGAACACAGAAGCTCTTGCCTGCAGAAACAGTTCTCAAACTCTTTGGTCTTGGGACCCCTTTACGTTCTCAACCATCAGAGAACCCCAATGAATGATCTTCGTTCATGGGAGTTTATCTGTATTGACCACAGGAGACATGAAAACAGAAAACTGTCCAATGTTCATGGAGTGATTGATTTTAAAAGAACAATGAATCCGTTACATGTTAATATCAACAAGACTTCGGGAACATAAATAGCATTTTTTTATTTTATGAAATCACCTATATTTTCCAAAACAAAAATTAGAAAAGTAATGCTGTTTTATGTTTTTGTAAATCTTTTTGACATCTGTCTTAGTAAAAGAGCAGTAGATTCTCTGCCTCGGCACTCAGTTTGTTGCAATATGTTGTTTTAATTGACGTATTTGAAGAACATCCAGCCTCACACAGATAGTTGGGAAGGGAGGGTCTCATAGATCCCCAAGACTTTACAACATTTAAGATCCCCTGGGGGCACCTGGCTCGCTCAGCCAGTAGAGCCTGTGACTCTTGATCCCAGGGTCGTGAGTTTGAGCCCCCAATTGGGCATAGAGTTTGCTTAATTAAAAACAGAAATGAAAAGAACCCCTGGGTGAGGCTCATCTGAAGATATAAAGAAAGTTCCCCCAGAAAGAGATACAGAAACAACCCTGAGAGATAGGAAGCAGAGGCCTAGGTCAAGGATCCGAGGCAAGACGTAAAGAAACGAAGGCCTGTGTTTGTGAATCCTTCATGGTTTCCGTGATCATTTCAAAGGTATTATTTTGAAAATAACAATTTTGTAAAAGGAAATAGTTAAGGCCCAACGCAGGAACAAAAATTCCACTTCAGAACTATACTATCCACATCAGGGACCATTGCATCTAATAAAGAAGCAGTCCGTACCTACTTTCCAGATGACTCTTGCTAAGAGTTATCACCCACAGACAACAAAGTCATGTACGTGTTTCACCAGCATTCCACCCCCTCCCCCTAGGATTGGGGTCCATTTCTACTGGAGGTCATTACTGATGTCTGTAGACCTGAGAATCCCCGGCTTCCTTTCTTATTGAATATTTAGCTAAACGAGTAAGCAATACTTGTTCAAATATCTCAAATAGGGCGATTCACGGCCCCCCTCAAATTCTCTGACAAATAGTCTGAGAGCCAAAGTGTTTAGCATCTCCGTGCACCTGGGCCGCTCACCACAACCGCAATTTCAAGTGTGTGCTCACGGAGGCTTGCATCCACACGGCTTTTCTCTCCCCAGGGAAGAGGAAGGAGCTTTCCTCCTTCTGCACCCATTTACCCCGTCCTGCTAGTGGGCCTTTCCTTCGTCTCCCTCTCTTGAGGACCCTGAAGCTTTACTCTTAATAAAGAATTGCTTAAGGACACCCTACCCAGCGTCTGCCCTGGAAAAGAGCTTTTAAACTCTGGGTACATCGGGAAGAGGCTAGACGTGGGGGGGGCTGGGGCTAATTCTCAGTCACCTTTCACCTCTCACCCCTGCTCAGGCGAGCTCCTTCTACCAGTATTCCCCACTCCAACTTAAGAGAATATTATCGACCCCAAAGAGGGCCTCTCTCTCTCTCTCTCTCTCTCTCTAGCTGGAAGGCATCCCTATCCTGGTATGTGGGTGAGAGCCATACCTTACACGAACTTGGATGAGGCATAAATGTGCCAGCCTTCCTTCTTCCGTCCACATCCTACTCGGATGCCTGTGCCCCAGAGTCCCTATGCCCCTGGGGAGTACTCCACCACCCGCGCTCCCCCCGCCGGAGAGGAGAACAGCCCCTCCCACAGCCCCCACACCACCGTCACCGCGTGCCCCTCGTTAGAAGCACACCCAAAACAGCACAGTAGTGAAGGGGCTCTTTGAAGGACTTCTCCCATTTCCCTAAGAGCATCTTTCCACAGGGAGACCCAGGGCCACTGCTTTGGTTCAACTTAGCGCTCTCCCCGCAGTTTGCAGCTACCCCTTTGCAGGAAATCAATCAACAAATATTTAATCAGCACCTACTACGTATCTATCACTCGGAGAGGCTCCGAGTGAAAAGCAAGGGAGACTAAAGCATACTCTTTACCCTGGAGGAGAATGTGACCTATTTAGGAAGAAAAAGCTAACACAAAACAATTAAATGCTACACCGTGTGGATCTAAATAATGGAGACAGTGGTGGGAAAGTGCACCCTAGAAGAGACAGAATTTGTCTTAGGACTTGGAAGATGTAGAGGATTTAAACAAGGAGAGGAGGCAGGTCACTAAAAGCGAGGGGAGGTCGTATCATTAGAGGCACCAAGGGGCTAGCACCAATTAGAAAGAAGATAACATCCCTGGAAGTCTTGGGACACAGGGGGATGAGAGACCAGAGCACCAGAAGTCAGAGACTTCAGTGCAATCGAACATAAGCTCGATGTTTTCTGTACTTTATCATTTTAGATTCCCCCTTGGATTCCTTCCCTGAAAAACAGCGCAGATTATCACCAGGTCGTGGTGGCTGGGATTTCCGGAATGATGCAATGTACACGTTACCTGAAATTCAGTATTTAGTTTGAACACTGCCTCTTAAAAAAAAAAAAAAAAAAAAAAAAAAAGCACATTATTAAGACAGTCAAATAGCATACAATAAATTGAGACATTCGTTTTCATGATTCTTTAGGGCAAGAGTATTCACCGTGGCTCTTCTGAGCCCTGGGATTCCACAGGGAGACTCCAGGAGGCCTTGGAGATGAGACAGAGAAGACAGTGAGGGCCTGGGTGCCTCTGAGAGCGACAAGGCTTTTATCCTCCTGCTATTGGGTTTCATTTAGGATTTTCAAACCAACACATAAGTAAATTCCTGATGCAAAGAAATCTTTGGTGACCAGTCAGTTGTGTGTCATGAAAAACACTTTAATGTATGAGGGTTGAATCTTCCTTTTAAGGAGACAGACACGCACGCATACCACTACAATTATAACATTAATGGATTCTTTCTCTTGTTTCTCAAGAATTTGTTGAGGGCCTGCTCCGTTCCTAGCCCCTACTACTAATCAACGTCATACAACAGCGGAAGCCAGGCTCGTGGACTTTGGCCTTGAACGCCAGGGTAAGGAAGCAGACGTCAGGAGGCTGGTTCGTGACAATGACCCCATCACCGAGACCGAGCACTTACTACGTGCCGAGTGCTGTGAACCACATACGTTATCCAATTCGACGTTTACCACAATCTTATGAGATACCATTAAACTGGGACTGAGGATGAAGAGAACTGCCCAGAGTCATCCAGCTCAAAAGGTCACGCTCAAAGGTCAACGTGGAAACTAACCTCCAAGGTCACGCTCTCAGTCACAGGGATTCGTTGACACTGCTTTATAACAAAGGCTACCAGAAACACTCATTTGCTCTTTTAATGCTCACTTTACACATGTGGATATTTCCTGAATATTTTCCCTACAAAGTGTCTCGGACGTACAGGTTAAATTACTACCCTCCAGGGCCCTGAGCAGGGGAGGCCCCTCCCACTGTATTTCTCCTTGCCTTGACAGCCGGTCTGACCCTCCCGCTCAAAGTCCGCAATCAGCCAAGAGGGAGACCACAAGTTCAAACAACGGGCGCAAGTCTGGAAGACCACTTTTAGAGAAAATAGGAACTACCGGACTCAAACACTGTATGTTTTTCAAAACATGCGACTATTAACTTCATCTCATGGCTTGTGACACATACCCTGTAACACTGTTAGTCCAGAACCCGAGCTGAGAAATCGCATTATTTACTAACAGGATTTGGGTACTTACTGTTGTCACATTGCAATAAAAAGAAGAAGAAGAAGAAAGAAGCACCTCTAAATTGCTCCTGGAAGAGGGGGTTTCTTATAAAATTGTCCAGCCATACTATAAGTTATCATTACTCTTACAACCACTAGGAACGAAATCAGGCATACTTTGCAGAAGTCAGCAAAATTAACTGGGCCTTAAGCAACTTCTCGTTTGTTGGTGTCTGTGTTGCCTTATCAGCAGAGGCGAAGAGGGAAGTGAGACCATAGGAGACCACCAATATGGCCCCTTGCTAGAGTTCTTGTAGCACAGTATCAATTCCACTGGAGAGCTTTAAAAAACATTCGCCTTTCTCCTGTGAATCAGGTTATATTGCATCAAAACAAGACAACAACAAAAAAGTATATTATTAGCATAAACCAATCTCCACATAAACAGAAAGGGAATGGGGATTTTGGGGGGTGGGAGAGAAGAGCTCACATTAAGAGGCCTGCTCATGGCAGTGGACTTCGCTGTAGCTGACAAACTGTGAAATTTCCATAATAATGTAGAGTACACAAAACAAACAGCAATTTTATTTGATAGGGAAATTGCATCCTGTTACTGGATATAAAATTCTACAGCATGTTCAATGGTATTTTCAAAGCATTGAAAACATAGACATATGTTTTCATTTTTAAATGCAGTTGTAATGTAAATAATAAATCCACTACAATTTGGCTGGTCCGGAGACTGCTGGCATCATTAACTCGGAAACCCAGAGATACAAACGCTCTACTTATCCTGCTAGGCCCTCAGCCAGAAGTCCCTATAACTCTGTGGCTGTTCATACGTACCCTCTGCTTCATCCACATTTCTGTCTTGCTCAAGGCTCTTCCGGGGTTCCCCATTGCTATTCGTATCACGTTTTACCCTCTCACTGCTCTTTGATGCCCTTCTTTCTCTCTCGCCTGTATCCTTTTTTTATTTCTTCCTACTCTTGTGTTCACTTGTTCAACAACTAATCAAGCCCATTCCCCTCAGTTTCTCAATACTGTCCATTTGGTGAATTGCTTGAAAAACGTCTATACTTTCCCCTTTCCTGTATCATGCCCTTGGACGTGTGGCTTGGCACCCCGCTCATCCAGCCTGCTTGTTTCCCTAACCCACTACCAGGCTGTGGAAGTAACAGAAGACCACACTAATACTCCCCTCAGGAGGCCTCCCGTGTTTCCACTTGCTCTTGGAGCTCTGCCCCATCACTGTGGGAATTTGGCCCCCACCAAGATACTCCAACCCACAGCTGCCAGCCCCCTTGAGATGCGCTCAGACAACCAAGGGGTTGCAGCAGACACATGAGGAAGACCGGCCCAAAATGGAACCTCGCCTAAATTTCCAACCCCCAGAATCAGATGCCAAATAGATGGTCATTGCTTTAAGCCACTAAGTTGTAGGAGGGTTTGTAACACAGCCACAGTCATGATTACGTCCATATCGTGCTGTTTTCCTCCTACTTCTCGGCCTCCCTCACACCTGAAAGAACACTTGTTTCTTCCAGGAACTCTAGCACACCATGGAAGACAATACTCACCAACCAAACAAATCATGTCTACCCCTAACTCCCACGTATGAACCTGTGAGTAGAGGGCAATCGCCAAGCTAAAGGGACATGGATGCTATTTCCGAATTCTACCACCACCAACCTCCCATGGGCTCTTTTCATTTTCCTTTTCTGCCTCAGTCTCTTTTCACATGGATGTGAACATTTTATTTACCCACTGTGGGAGAAATTACTAAAAAAAAAATTACTAAAATACAAAAACAACACCCTACTTTAAAATTTTTCATAGAGTACATGACATTCATTAAGCTTCCAGATTTTAAAGCTGAAAAAATACTTACTCTCTTTCAAATTCACCCAGGAATGTAAAGTACCTCTGTGAGGCAAATAGAATCGAATCCATTGATTCCCATGTAATTTATTAATTTCAGCCCTGACAAATACCTGCAGAATCTGAATCATAGCTATTGTGAGACTGGGGCTTTCAGGCTGTGTTTATCGCATTATAAATAGCAGTTATCGAAACTATAATATGCATAACACCTTGCTTTTCATTCCTCCCCTAAAATACCCCCAAAATGCCATCTTCAAATATCCGATTTAATTGGTTTTGTGACTCTACACTAAATTTGTGTATCACCTGCCCTGGTGAAAACAAAACAAGGGGTCCAGTTGCCTTGGTCGGGGAAGAGGAGGGGAGGATAAGGAGGTCAAGGACAAATCTTGGAAATCTTTTTCATCTCTTCATTGACAAACAGGTGGTATTCAGATCGTGTTACTCCTTGTGGGAGAGCGGAGCAGGGTTCAGAGGCAGGGAGAGATTTTGGCTCAGAAGCATCAGCTTTAATAAGCCAAATTTAAGTCAATATTTCTCCTTTTAACTCCTTTAAGATGAATAGTGAACAAAACAATTTTTAAGAAGCAGGACGTAACTCTGGGAATATCAACCAGGCAATCCTGTGACAACCAGCCCAGAGCTATTTTTAAATTATACCCACTTCACATTTTATTTTCTAACCTGAGTAACCACAGGACAACATTTTGGCAAGAAGTTCAAGGGCTACTCTATAGAAAAACAAAATTCGGGATATTGGTTCTTTTAGAGCAAGGGTTGGCAAATTCCTTGGGGCAAATGCAACTTGCTGCCTGTTTCTGTAAATAAAGTTTTATTGGGACACAAAAAAATTTAAAAATTAAAAAATAAATTTGTGTATCACATTCACACCTTTATCACTGACAAATCCCGTTGGCCTAAAATAGCACTGGGCATGTAGAAAGAACGAAATCATTTTGGCTCGCCTTGAATTTAACTTTATGTAATTTATGTAATTATTTAGATAATATATATTGAAAGACTAGATCCACACCATATAAACTTTGCATACATTCACTGTACCTATTTTCAGTTTTCATAGTGTCAAAGAGAGATGAAGAAAATAATTTAATTTCTTGTAAAACATATGCTCAGAGCTGCCATCAGGAAGTTATGGTCAGGATGAGGCTTGACACTAATAAAAACTCAAAATAATAATGACCTAAACAAGGGGTTTATTGCTTTCTCAAGGAATATTCAGGTGTAGGCAAGCCACGCCTGTAAAATGACTCCCTCCCTGAAGGCCCCGAGAGCTCCTTTTAGCACCTAGGTCTGCCATTTCCAAGATAGAGCCCTGGTCTCAGGATACAAGATGTTAATTAGAGGCCCAGCTATCCCATGCAGATTTTAAGCAGCAGAATGAAGGAAAGGACAAGTAAAAAAAGGCAAAGGACACATGCTAGCTATCTTTTTAAACAAAACTACCTGGAGGAGCTTGCTTAAACCCCATTGGTCAGAGTTTCGCTGTATGTCCACACTGAATCACAAGGGTGTCTGATAATGTCCTTTTTTTTTAATGGGTCATGTCCGGAAACCATAAAACTCCTAGAAGAAAACATTAGCAGCAAGCTCTTTGACATTGGTCTTAGCAATATTTTTTTTGGATCTGTCTCCTTAGGCAAGGGCAACAAAAGAAAAAATAAACAAATAGGACGACATCAAATTGAAAAGATTTTGCACAGTAAAGGAAACCATCAACAAAACAAAAAGGTAACCTACTGAATGGGAGAAATTATTTGCAAATGATATAAATGATAAGTGGTTAATATGCAAAATATATAAAGAACTCACCCAATTTGATATCCAAAAACAAACAAATAATCCAACTTAAAAATGGGCAGAGGACCTGAATAGACATTTCTCCAAAGAAGACATCCAGACGGCCAACAGACACATGAAAAGATGCTCAACAGCACTCAGGATCAGGGAAATGCAAATCAAAACCACAAAGAGAAAAAAAAAAAAAAACAACACAAAGAGACATCACCTCACCCCACTTGTGGAGAAAAAGGAACCCTTCTGCGTGGTTGGCAGGAATGCAAAAGGGTGCAGCCACTATAGGAAACAGTATGGAGTTTCTTCAAAAAATTAAAAAAAGAACTACTGTACAATCCAGCAATTCCACTTCTCAGTATTTATCAAAACAAAACAAAAACACCAATTTAGAAAGATACATGTGCCCCTGTGTTCACTTCAGTACTATTTACAATAGCCAGGGTATGGAAGCCACTTTAGTGTCCATCGATAGATGAATGGATAAAGAACATGTGGTGTGCACATACAATGGAAGATTACTCAACCATAAAAAAGAATAAAATCTTGCCATTTGCAATAACATGGATGGACCTAGAGGGTATTATTGTAAGTGAAATAAGTCAGACAGAAAAAGACAAATACTGCATGATTTCACTTCTATGTGAAATCTACAAGACAAAACAAACAAACAAACAAAACAAAAGAGAAACAGACCCCCAGATATAAAGAACAATTTGGCAATGGCCAGAGGGGAAGGTTGGGGGCTGCGCAAAATAGGGAAGGGGATTATAGGTACAAACTTCCAGTTATAAAATGAGTAAGTCATGGGGGTGTAAGGTACAGCATAGGACTACAGTTAAAGACATAATTAACAACTTTGTATGGTGGTAGATTGTAGCTAGACTTATGGCGATCACTTGCTAATGTAAATAAACATTGAAGCAGTATGCTGTATATCTGAGAACTAATATAATACTGTATGTCAACTATACTTCAATTTTTTTTTAAAGATTTTATTTATTTATTTAACAGAGAGAGAACACACGCAGGCAGAGAGGCAGGCAGAGGCAGAGAGAGGAGCAGGCTCCCCGCCAAGCAAGGAGCCCGACGCGGGACTCGATCCCAGGACGCCGGGACCATGACCTGAGCCAAAGTCAGCTGCTCAACCAACTGAGCCACCCAGGCGTCCCTCTACTTTAATTTTTTAAATAGTTGGTCATGTGTCCAGCTATAATCAAAAGTTTAAGAACTAATATCAGAGTAGGTAAGTAGCAACCCCTGCAGAATACGCCCGACGTTGGGGAGATAATCTTTATATGTTCTCAGTATAAAACTGCCCATAGCTTGCCGGTTTTCCTTTCTGCCCTTATTTTACATAATAGCCACCTAACAGACAAGCTATCTACAACACCCTATGGCGTAGGGTGGTAGCGAGTGATCCTTCCCCAATTAGGATGCTCTCTGTTGACAATGAAAACACACTCCACCAAAATTGGGTTAGCCCATAAGGGAGGTTATGGGCTCACTTAAGCAAGAAGTCCAGAATGGGACTCTCTTTGGGAATGGTGAGATTTGGACTCCACTGACGTCAACCAGACCTATTTTTTGTCCCTCTCTCAGCTCACCTCTGCATTCCTCCATTCACTGGCCTAATTATTGGTCTACATGTGGGGGCAAGATGGCAACAGGAGCACCAGCCCACATGCTTCCAGGCTCAAGTCCCTTGGGAAAGAACAATAGTCTCATTGTGCATGGCTCCCATTGGGTTACATAGTCCTTGAGTGAACCAATCGCGGTAAGAAGGTAGTATGCCGATGTGCTTAGACCAATCAGCACCTCATGTTAGGGATGGACTTGAGGCCTTTTAAACTTTGTGGCCTGAGAATAGGTGATTTCCCAAAGGGGATTTGGGATATCATTTTACCTTAAAAATAGTAAATGAATACTAGGTAAACAATAGATCCCTGCTATGGAGACACCTTTCACACAGAATGTGAGATTCAGCTGGCATTTTCCATGACTCGAGATAGAATCATTTCCTAAGACATTTGCAGGACCATGAGGCTGAGAATAAAACCAACTATACAGGCTTGATATGATCATTACATGATATAAGATACTCGAAAATTTAAAGTACAACATCTCCAAGCAGGAATGAAACTTAAGATACCCTTACCTGCTGTGCGAGATTAGGCCACTAGAAAATGATTGTCTTCAACACCATTATTGTCCCCATCATTGGGTGGTGCTCAGTTGGGGAGCTAATGTGACCCTAAGCCGGGTCTGTTATGCTCTTCCCTTATTCCACTTTCATTTCACCAAGTGAAGTCTGTTTCACCTATGGTTTGTTTCCATACCAGACCCTGCACAAGTAGTTCCCACATGTTTGTTCCTTCACAATCCAATCACGTGGAAGTTGGCTACAATACAGATTCCCGCGTTCCGCTCCTGGGCGATTCTGTCACAGGGGGCACATTAATGACGTTTGGAGAATCACTGTCCAAGATCTCGAAGCCCAATTTAGGATGTGGAAAGAATCAGAAGTGGTCGGAAGGGAAATTGATTCTCCTCTTGAGTACACCTTAGATTGGAATCATTCATTGGAGAGGATCATTGTGTACAAAATCTTCCTACCTACAGTGTTTATAGAAGTTTTAGGAAAGAAAAACATACATACATGTACATGTATCTATATTCTTGGAAAAGATTGAATTTAATCTCTTCGATTGAATATAATTTACAATTTTGTAAATTAACTTCTCACTGTGAAAAAGGCCAGAGACTAAAAGGGGCCTACACTGGATGATAAAGTAAGCTTTAAAAAGCAAACAACTACAACTGACTGGCTTAGTGTGTGAACTCTTGAGATTCACGCTAAATGGACACTCTTAGAGCAGGACGCGTCCCATATCTGCATGTCCAAATGCTTGGAAAGTCACATTGTCTAGTTATCAAAGCCCATCCTTATTTTCCAAACACTTGTGGGTAGGCTCAGGAGTCGCTCACAGTGATGCGCAAAGACAAAAACAATTTTAAGTGCATTTTCCAGAGGGTCTGTGTTTAACTACCTTTTCTAACAGGTATCAAGCAATAAAAACCTTTGGGTCCGACATCGCCGTAGAATTTGAAACTCACTGCCTACTGAAATCCCCCTAGTTAAAAGGCTTTCCTTATTTCTGTATTAAATCGCCCCATTTGGTCGACCGCCTTAATCAACTTAACTGATGACTTACCAGATCACTGTGTGACTTTGCGCCAACATCATACCAGAGCTCGCGTGAAAAGTTTCTTGGACCTCAGCTCCTTCTCTCTTTTTCCTAAACGTCAACACTCTCTCCCATCTGACCCTTAGCCGTGCTCCCACCCGCGACCTCGGGTTCACAGGGCTTTGCGGCTTCGTTATTTGGTTTGTCCTAAATGTAGCAGTGTCCGATTGTCATTTCCTATTTGGGGGAGGGATGATTTGGGGGCGAGTGAGTGAGGTGACTGAACAAAGCCAGTTGAACAGTTAATGCTTTAACCTTGCGTATAATTTATACAATAAACAAAGTCACATGCTCCCCTAATAATTTAGATGTAAGCAAATGTTGATTTATTCAGGAAGGCTACTGCCAGAAGCGAAGCCCGCAGCACTCAAATTTGAATTAAACTAGGACAGAAGCAGGCTAGTCTATAATAACATTTGTATAATTTTATTTTTGCCCTTGGCTCAGTTCATTTCCTCGTAGAGTAGATGCATGAAATTGGTTCTTCAGCCACCTTTAGCGGATGTTCATTGATATCCGGGCAGCCAGGGAAGCAAGAGAATGCACCTTTCTCAGCTTTGTGCTTTCAATCACAAGGCCTCCACCACCTAGGTCATTTCTGACAATGATTATCTCTCTCTGAATTGTGTTTTTGGCAAATATCTC
The DNA here is from genome assembly GCA_028533885.1 of Nasua narica. Classification (NCBI taxonomy): domain Eukaryota; kingdom Metazoa; phylum Chordata; class Mammalia; order Carnivora; family Procyonidae; genus Nasua; species Nasua narica. The sequence continues at coordinate 40,246,319 of CM052808.1, read as the reverse complement.
AGAAGAGCTTCATTTAACCTCCAGATATGCTTTCCCCCTCTTACTGTGAGGGGCTCTTAAAACGGAGACTGTTAAGTAGATGCAAATGTTGTGCTGTTTTTATTCCTTTATTCTAGCCCAGGGGCATGAATCTGAGTTCTCTTACTCCGCTTTGAGCGGTGAAATAAGGGCCTTAGGAAATTCTTTACCTGACGGTGAAAAATAAACATTAACTCGGAGCAGTGAGGGACCAAGCCCCCGCTCCTTTCCTATTAACCTTTGACTTAAATAAAAATTAGGGACTAACTCCAGCTTACAACTTACCACTTCTGGTAGGGACGGAAGCTCCTTTGGAGGGAACAGGTTTAAGCCAGTAAATAATTTTCAAGAGCTTCTGAGAAGCAGGGGGGAAGTTTTCGATCCAAGCAGAGCCAAACTTGGTTTTCCTGTCTTTTTTCTGCCACCCCACACCCACCAACGTGCACAGCACACAAAAGAAAGCACTCTCAAAACCCCCAGTCACTTTAAACCCTCTCACATTTTTATTCACAGTTTCATTTCAGGCAATGTAACAGCTCTTTGGGGGTCGGAAGTTCTGAAATAAAGAATTTCTTCCCTGGGGTCAGGAAATCAAATATGCTAAAAAACCTCCCTAGCTTTTTGTTGAGAGGGAGTTAAGGAAAAGAAAAAAAATTCTGAAAATTAAAAATGAAAGAATTGGTATTTGCACTTCATGTGAAATGTGCATTTATCTCTCACTTCTTCCAGCTGAGAAGGTAAATAGCAGCCCTAGTGTTTTGGAGGCAAATATTGTTCTGTCCTATTCTTGGTAACAAAATCTGCTCCCAGGCCTTCTCCATCCCTGTCTGATTGCGCCCTGGGGCTGTTGCAGGCAGCCAAAGGAGCCTTTCAGAAAATCCAGGCCATGTTTTGACTTCATTACAAATTCCAAATAGAACAAGTTTTCGCCTGGCTTAGGCTTGGTTATGAAAGTTTCCCACAGCTCTCGAAAATATACAGAATAATAAATGGCTGGGCAGAGAAATAGAAGGCAAGAGTAATTCCATCAAAGGTTTCTAGTCACATCATAAACCACAATTGCAAAGCCCGAGGAGCTTCTGTCACTAGGACCCAGAGATAAAATGTTTTGCCTTGGGCCCCGAGGTCACGCGTAGGGGCAGGAGCTTTGAGGTTCCATCCTTTGTTCAAGGGCTGGCAGGGAGGAGGGCCCTTGGTCCCGGACTTGGAAGAGAAAGAGCGCCTCTCTCCTATACCCTGTGGCCCCCCGGCCTTCCCTGGGGACACACCACGAGGCTCGGCCAGCATTGTGAAACCCTCTTACCCCAAGGGGTGGCTGCAAAGCCTTAAATGTTTTCGGGCATTTCCAGCACAAAAGCCAAAATTGATGAGTTTCAGTGGGATAAGCTCTGAGGCGCAAAGGAAAAACCCCTAAGGCGGTGGGTGTGAAGAGGATACTTTTTATTGTCTTGCTGTGCATTTCTTCCTTCGTTTTTCTTCTCTTTCCCTTTTGCTCTGCTCCTTATTAAGTCAAGATGTTATACGAAGTCACCAGTGAAATATGACCTGCAAACTCCTTAAAGGAGCCCCGTCCTCCCCAGTTTACAAAGGAGATTCCCCATTTGGTCATATTCCCCTTCCCCACCCACCTTTCTGCTCCCTCCCTTCTCCCTTGGTCCAGGTTCTCCCTTCTCTCACCCCACTCTTTTTTTTGGTGGTGGGTGGAAACATAATGACAAATTCGAGAAGGCCATACCTTATGAGAGCTCAAGATATTGACCCTACCAGCTGCCACAGCCTGCCCTTCCTCCCCACACATTTTTATTTTAGGAAACACAAACTACACACTTAACATGATGCCAACAATGGGGGATTTACATTCACTTTTTCCGCAAAAACTCTTTTAACATATATGTCCCACCCCAGAAGCAGATTTCATGGACTCCGTATTTTTTAAAAGCCAATAACTGTGGCCTGACAATTCCTAATCCATCACACTGACATCAAACTGGTGGGCTGTGGCTTTATGACATCAAAGCCATTGATTATGGCTTTTTCCTATATGGGTGACAAGGCAGTCATTGCCATTATCCATACATTGGACTCTAGCCTCTTGCAGTGATGACAGACAGATGCCGTGGTGAGTGATTAAGGACTGGACACAAAATTGTCCCAAAAGCCATTTCTGAAAAAGTCTTTGGACATGACCAAAATTTTAATAATGAGCTTTGGCTGAGACGGACACCGTTGTGTCTCTATCTGTGCTTCCCAAATTTAGTTAAACTTGTGACGTAATGCCCCAGTGCCTTCCTTTGGTCAATGTAGTCAACAAAGCAAGAGATAGAAGCTGTAAGAGAACAGTAAGGCCTTTTTCCATTGATACACCAGCTGCTAGAGAACAGAGATCTTAAATAGTAAAAAAAAAAAAAAGTTCAGTAAATAGCTCTCATTTGACTGGACTAAATTATAATACAAAGAGAAACCGTTTTCTTTTTTTTAAGATTTTATTTATTCATTTGTTTGACAGAGAGAGAGATCACACGTAAGCAGAGAGGCAGGCAGAGGGAAGGGGGAAGCAGGCTCCCCGCTGAGCAGAGAGCCCGATGCGGGGCTCGATCCTATGACCCTGGGCTCGATCCCATGACCCTGAGATCATGACCTGAGCCAAAGGCAGAGGCTTTAACCCACTGAGCCACCCAGGCGCCCCGAGAAACTGTTTTCTTGGAACATTTACCATTGTCTGGGGCCGGTCTGCAAGCACACGGGTCTGGGTGTACGCGCCTATATTTAGGCAATGGGAGAAAAGCAGCCAGGAACGAGGTGAAAAGAAGTTCATTGGCTGTCTCAAGGAAATAAAGACCTCAGACTTTTAACATGAAAATATACCATTGGCATCAGATACTAATCACGAGGTAATTATTTTTTTAAAGAGGTTCCTGAGTGAGACACACTCACGCACCTAGGACACCCTTAGGCTAATAAATATACCTAGAGACTAATTCTGCCCTTGGTTGTATGTGAGTTAGTTGTCCTTGGAGTGAATAAAAGCTACTTTCCACGTTACTCTACCCTCCTGTTAAAATAAATAAATAAAAGGCCACTTCAGAAGATATGGCTAAAAATGTATCAGATTAAAAACCACTCCTCAAGGGCAATTTGGATGACACGTTAAGGTGAGCAACATCAAACCGTATCCTGTAAAATACATCCAATTCAAAGGAGTATCTTTTTAAGTTACTAATCTTTCCAATGAACCTCCAACTCCATCAGCCAAACGAAACTGCTTTTTTCTGCAAGGAGAGTTTTAACCTATGCGAAAGACATCAAGGACTGTTTTAACAGAAAGGACCCAAAATATTAGTGACGCGGTAAAATACTTTGTCCAAGGAAGAAGTCTTTGTGGAGGAATTTCAAGTTAATAGAACACCACACTGGATGGAAGAGTCCCTGTGGATCCAGGTCACATGCGATCACGGGTCTATCCCCAGGATGCTCACCCGTGGGGACCCCGAGAGGACTTCCTTGCTAGTATATCCCCCCATCTCCTTGCTGGAATGAATCTGAAACACCAGGTCATCTCCCCAACACCTTTCCGTTAAGACATCTTCAACAGAAGGTGAGGGGATTTCTTTTCAAGCGTACAGATGATTGCTGACGGACCTAGGCTACATCTCAGACTCCACGTATGTTCCTGTCTTATGCAAAGCCTATGAGGGATCCAGGGTTCTAGAACTCTCTTTGGAACTATACTGTAGTCAACAACCTGCATCATTCATTGTTTCTTTCGTTCATTCGTTGGTCATTCGCTCACACACCCGGGCATTCAGCCACCTCTTACTGAAGACTTACAATGTGCCAGGCACTGCTTCGAGAAGCTGGGGAATCAGGGATGGAGGGGGCAAATAACATCCTGCTCTCAAGGAGTTTCTTTACTGCCAGACACGGGCATCCACAAACTAGCAAACCAATGAAGATAATCCTTTCAGACAATGATTAGTGAAATTGAAAAAAAAAAAAAAATACAGTATGTGATGATTTAGAGTGAGCTAATGTGGAAGGGAAGGACTCCACCGGGAGGGGAAGGGGCTGAGTGGAGACCTGAACGCCAACCAAGAGCCAGTTGTCATGCATGTAGGAAGAGGAATTTTGCCTGTTTCGTAGCTGTGGCATGTGCCCGTATTATTATACAGACTGAACAACCTCATGGCTAGCGTCCTAGAAAACTCAGCTGCTTCATAGCAGAAATCCTAAAATGCAGGTATGGCGAGAACACTTACCTTTTACCTACCAGCAGGACAACCTGGGGCATCGTTTCCCAGCTGAGGGCAGATCTAACTACCAAGTATTCTGCAAATGCTTTCCAAATGGTATAGATACAGCCCTCCACAGCACCGACTTTCCAGAGCGTCTCCTTCTTCCCTTAACAGAGAAATGCCCATGTTCCCTGATAAATTTCATCTGCAGTAATTCATCACTCATTTACATTTACAATTATTTCCTTCAGTTCTTCTGAACAACCAGGTGCCTGCAAAATATGCTTGCTTTATTTCATTAGGTAGCTAACTTTATTGCTACCCAAGCCATTTTATGCTGGAGAAAAAAAAATGCAGCAACACCGCTCTTCCCCCGGGTTTGGCGGCACACTCGCCATGCCAGCCAGATTTAGAAATGATGACTTTAGCTTGTGGCTTACAAGAAAAGACTTCATATCACATATTAATTTTTAAAATGTTTTCTTAAGCCCCTTTTAGCCTTTTCTGGCAAACCCGGAGGCCAGGTAAGAAAGTAATCGTAATGGTTTTGTCTAAAGGCATGAAAGTTTCCCCTCGCCTTCCCCCCACGCCACAGCTGGACATAACTTCTATTATGGTTACTTAGGTGTCTGATGGTTTGTCAGAAAGCTAGCCATAACTTAGGCGGAAAACTGGACTCCATTAAAAAAACATTAAAGGCTGTGAGGGAGGCAAGTTGATGTGGCATGGCTCCCAGCAATAAGGAAGCAAGAGTGCATGCTGAAGCTTGGAAATAGAAAGTGATGTCCTCATAAAAACATGGCTCTAGGCTGGTGTGCCACTAGAAATTCTTCTGTCAGTTTAGAATATTTAGCTCCAAGGGATTTCGACTTTCAAATGTATCTTTGGATGCAAAGTAGGCTGCACGGAAGCAGATAGCATTGAAGAAGGGAAAGAAGCATTTGCTCCCAATTACGATCAGTTTACGTTACACTGAAGATGTTATTTTATGTTTTTCTGATAGAATATTTGATCAGAAAGTGTCCAAGTGAGTCGGACGAGCTACCTCGCTGACGTCAAGCCAGCCGCTGGTCTGCCTAGCTAGGAAATGTTGCTGATAACTGATACAGCTAAACAATATTAAAAGCTTCAGCCCTACTGGTTATCAAGGGAAACTTCGAGCCTAATTGGAAAGCTCGAAGCTTCGGGCATCTGAAATTCTTGGTTTGGGGCTCTTCCACAGCATTCCAATGCAGTATTTCCAATCAATAATGTGATGCTATGCACGGCACCCTCACGAGCCTTATGAACTCCCCTAAGTTTTGTATTTGACTTGTTAAACCGTAAAAAGAGTCAGAGAAACAAACAGAAAAGAAATATCTTGGTCCCTAGCTGCCATAATATAAAACAATCAAATAAACAAACCCCGGTGCTCAAAGAAAACTGAAAATGTGTAAAGATGTACTTTCCTGCACAAAACAGGAGCGTCTTGGGTGACCTTTCCTTAACGTGATTTGTCTTTCTGGGTGTTAGACAAAGAGGTCCTCTTTCCAGGAGGACTGAATTATGTGTTAAGATTGAGCAATGATGATGCAGATTCCTCCCGCCAGAACCTGTGGAGTGAGGCTTTTTTCCACAACAGATGGTGGTATTATTGTTGAGCTTCACCTAGCTACTAGGGGTAGCTTCAGGCTATGGCGATGAAAACGCCCCGAGGGGGTGCAGGAGACTCAGTTCCTCAGAGCAACCATCATCCACACCTGGAACAGGTGACGATTTCCATAACCAACCTCCCTGTACAGAATCAAACATTAGCGTCTTCGAACTTCAACAATTCCAATGTTTTTGGAATTGTGTGCTTCCAGAAAACTTCTGCGAAAATCATCAGGGAAGGTTGAAATTGGGACTAGACCACAACAAGTTCTTTCCTGGGGTTTGAATTTTCCCTTTTCCCCCCAAGGTTCTACCAATGGGCTTTAGTTAGAGGTTTGGAAGGGAACTCGGGGGACCTTAGCAGGTGATGAGAAGTAAGGAGCGGAGAAGTTGGGAGTATAGCTAAATTTCCGCACCTGCTCCTGCCCTTTGCCGGGAAGCCTAGACTTCTGGAAACTGAGGACAGTTAAAAAGACATAGGCCTCAGTTTGCACCTAAAGACACATATTTATTCACATTTTAGAATTTCTAAAATCAAAATACATCTGACAATCACCATTGGCCAGCTGTCGTTGGCTGTAGTCGTCCCTGCTTCTACACACGCATAGAACTTGTGAAATGGCTCCGAAGAGAACTTCAGAGATGATAGCGAGCAAAGAAAGGGTTAGGAAATGCGACATCACCCACATTTTTAATGACATAGAGGATGAGCCTGTGTGGCAAAACATGAACATCCCTGACTCCTAGTTGGAAAATCATTCATAAAAGCCACATTTTGAATGTGAAGTTTTATAAATATCTTAACCAATTTATTTCATTTCTAAAAAAAGAAAAACTTATTTCTAGCTTTCTTTTCATGCGTGCGCAAGAGACATCTATGAGAGAAATCAATGCCAACGTAAGTTCAAGAGCCTTACTGATAAGAATACAGTAAAAACGCTAAGACATAAAAAACCACTATGCTACCGATGTGAGTATATTTCTTGCTTTCTTCATAGTACATAAAATCTCAATGGACTTTACAACTGATGACATCCAAAGCACGATGAAATACAAAATCTCTATGACCTGGAAGAGTTTACTTAACAGTTCTGAAATTTAGCTTTTTCTTCTGAAAAAGGAGAATATTAACCCACCCACCTCCCTCCCCAGGGGAGATGGCGTGACCAAGCTAGTCCCCTTAGAGGCCACAGAACTCAATGTGGTATCTCGTCTGTTTCCTGTCAATTGCAGTTATCAGTCCCCAGGCACTTAGCTACTTCAACTGGCCCACAAAATAAACAAAGTAAACAAATTTACTTACTTCTCCCAGGGTGCTTTCTTTTGTTCCTCAAACTTGCCAACTCTGAACCACTACAGACCAAAAAAAAAAAAAAAAAACACGGATAAGGTCTTGGTGACCATGTAGTTTTTGGTGATACAATTTGTGAAATGGATGAAATGGTTATTTGGATCCAGTGTTCTAATGATAGAATGATGGTGACAAATGTGAAAAAAATCACATTTTTTTTTCAATGAC
>CM052808.1:40211880-40238818 GCA_028533885.1 Nasua narica | reverse complement strand
AAATGTTTTTAAATTAAAAATCTGAGGGGCCCCTGGGTGGCGCAGTTGGTTGAGCGACTGCCTTTGGCTCAGGTCATGATCCTGGAGTCCCGGGATCGAGTCCCATATCGGGCTCCCAGCTCCATGGGGAGTCCGCTTCTCACTCTGACCTTCTCCCTTCTCATGTTCTCTCTCTCTTTCCTAATAAATAAATAAATAAAATCTTTAAAAAAAATCTGAGCAATAGTTATTTTTCTCTAAGTCTCTCTTAAAAAGAGAGAGCGAGAGAATGAGCAATCTTCAACCTAAATTAAAATTTCTAAAATGAACTTTTATTTACTTTTAGAAAATCGTTTGTCAATGCTGTTTCTTTGTCAGTGGATAAACAGAGAACTTCAGGACTTCCAGTGCTTTTTTTTGTTCTTTCCTTGTTAGTGTTTCCCTGTGTACCTCCTCACCATGGGACTGGGGGAATTTTCTTCTGCTTGGCAGGGTCGCCCACTGGAGGAGTCATAATACAGAAGAGAACGAGGTGGCCAATGCATGACTTAGCAAACGAGCAACTTGTCTCTTTCAGAAGGCTGGCCGGCTATGCGGAGAGAGAGAAGGATATTCACGTAGGGAGTATGGGGACAAGTCAGCAATGGTTGCTGCCGTCTAGATGCTGGCATTTTGCACCCCGTCGCTCATTCCATTTTGCCGGACTCCCAACTCTCTGCAGGCCCTGGCAGACGATCTCTGCCCCCTCTCCAGCCCTCAGAGCACTCTGCAAATTCTCCACTGGACCTCAGAGGTTTTGAGGAGGAGTCTATATCAATGAAGTCCCAGCTTCATTGCCTTCATGGTAAATCTGTTTCTGATTAAGAGGAAAAGAGGAACAAAATTGTAAGTCAAAAGTAAAATGTTAAGCAAAAAAAAAAAAAAAAAGTGGCAGGGAGCTGAAAGGACGAAGTTTACAGAGTTCATTTAAGACACAGACACCCTATAACCAACTTCCTTTTGCCTCGGCTTTTCCTCTGACAAGGAGGCCCCATCACAGTCTCTTCTTGGGTTGCTGTGCTGATCACAATCAAGATAATTCATATAAAGTAGTTGGCACCACCTGGTGCATAATAATTGTTCAATAATATTAGCTATTAACTACTATCCTTTATTAGCATTCAACTAAAAGTTGTTGACATTGATTGAGCCTTTATTATACTCCAGGCATTGGGTTAAGTGTTTTATATGGAGTCACGTATCTAATCCTCAATGTCCTCTCAAGTATATACTATTATTCTCATCCCAACAGTTGAGGAAACAGAGGCACAGAGAAGTCAGGTGGCTTGCCCAAGGTCAAACGTTAAATAACAGAGTTGAGATTCAAATCTAAGCGGTCTGACTCCAAGGACTGTACATGTAACCACTGTGCTCCATATTTCATTGATTCTTAAGATATGCATTTTTTTAACAGGATGGTCTTAACATCAACAATAGTCATAGTTTGGCTTCATTCTTCTTTCCAGTGAGACATAAAATAATGGCATGTTTTCTCACTGATGGCATCTTGGATTCTATCAAACAGAGGGCACTGCTTCGTCACAGAGCTAGTGTAGAGGAGCTCAGGTTCCTATTGAAATTCTCAAACAAGAGGCCCTTTCACAATCCAGAAGAGCCACATCAAGGACAGGGACCGGAGTACAAGACTTTGTAAGGGTCTGAAACTCTTCTGTCGTCAGCAAGAGGCCAGGGGATGGGGCCATCCTTCCGTACAGCCTAAGCCACAGAGCGGGAGCCTGGAGAGGCAGAGGAAGGGCAAAGCAGCACCCGCTCCCCTTCCCAGGCAACTGTCTCCCTTCTCACCCAGAAGGTGTAGGTGTTCAGGATTCCTGAATGTGTTCTCCCAGATGCGGTTGAAAGACTGGTCAAAGTTCACAGTAACAAAGGCCCAGAAGCAAATTAAGAGTAAGATTCCATGGATTTAAAAAAAAAAAAAGTTTCCATGGATATCCCTTGGGGGGGGAGGATCTCTTTAATTAGAGACCATTTCCTACAAAAAGGCCCAGAGCTACCCAGGCTTCCTTCTACTCATGTCTCTCACCAACTGGCAAATGATCGAGTTTAGTAAGACACAGAAACAGAACCATTGTTAATCTATTACAGGGAAATGATAATCAGCCTAAATCCGTGATCTTTCCTTTTCCAGGGATCCTGAGAGACAGACTTGGAAAAGGCCACTGTAACTCAGGTCTTCTGTTTATATGCCTCATAGCCTCTCCGGGGCCTCCAAGTCATTGGGGACCTGCTGTTAAGAATGAATCAGTGGAAGACCGTGAATGAGATGAAGGGAACAGCAATAACCCCAGAGCCCCAGGAGTCCAGGAGGGGAGCTGGGTCGGAAGAAGCTATACTGGACTCGGAGTTCACAGAGCGTTGCTAGTCTGAGCCTGGACATCTGGTCGACTAGAGGAGTCAACTCATGCTCACGACTGCAAGAGTTTATGTTCTGGCCCCAGCTGGGAAGTTCAAAATCTCCAGAATGTTCTCAGGCCTTAAGAACTCCAGGGAAGTCTTGACTCTTGTATACAGTTGAAAGAGATAGACAGAAAGAAACTTTCAGGCTGGTTCAGGGCTGAGCCGCTCTGCCTGAAGATGAAGTAGCGACCAGCATTTCTGGACGTTTGGGAAGGCTCATGGTCAAAGGCGGAGGTTGGTTTTTCAGCTCACTTTGACAACTTAAAGAGTGAGTAAAGTCCGGAGGCCTTGGTTGGGGATGGGCAGTTAGGAAGATAAAGAGAAAGAATGCCCAAGAACAATAAAGACACTATTCCAAGTTGAAAGGAAATTAGGAGCAATTGCCACACTACTAAGAAAAGGAATGAAAGGGAGGGAGGGGGGAGGAAGGAGAGAGGGATGAAGGAGAGAGGGATGAAGGAAGGAGTGAGGAAAAAAGGGAGGGAGGGAGGGAGGGAGGAAGGGAGGATAGAGGGAAGGATGGAGGGAAGGAAAGAAGAAGAGAGGAAGAGTGTCCCATAGAATGAGGAGGACTATCCAAGAAGCCCAGGGTAGCAACCTACTATGCTTTCGCTACCTCATCCAAGAGCAAGCAGCCTGAATCCCCCTTATCTCCTCCCCAAACCTCAACAGTCCAAGTTGTATGTGTCTCCTAGGGGGAAATAACCTACCAAAATAAAACAAGCCTTTAGGTTTCAAAGCCTGGTCATCCGAACACTTTCATTTTAAATCTTAAAGGAATATGCATATACCTAGATACTGAGCAACAACACGAGCTACTGAAAACAGTAGTGATTAGAACCACCAAGACTCTCTGGGGCTTTTCCTGTGAGGCAGTCTGGGGTACTAGGGGAGCTAAGATAAGGCAATGTCTTAGAAACCACTCCCCCTCAATGCACCTTGCGTGGGAATCTACTGGGGAGGAGGACGGGGTCCATCTAGTCTCAGACACCAGCTGGAAGTCTGAGTGTGGGAGCTAGAGCACCATGAGAACTAGTTTTGATATTATAATTGAGAGTGGCTCCCAGGAGAAAATCTGCAGCAGAGAACTTGAGGGAAAAGGGCAAAATCCAGGAATAAGGAGAAAATGGTTAATAGCAAGCTGAGGGGCAAAGAGAAGCTCAACCCTCCGCATCCGCTGGAGGCTAGTTAAGACGCCGCAGAGAGGTGTTCAAGGTCTCATGCCTCTGAGCACACAACCAAAGCCTGAAAGGAGGAGGTAAATTGGAGACCGTGAAACAGAAAAGTGTGTAGATTTATGAAAGGAGCCTTTAAAAACTGCACACTTTATCAGAAACTAATGAAACAGAAGCACCCTCTCCCTCTTCTCCCCTGCTCCTGTACCATCGCTAATCAAAAGCACGGACAAATAAAATAAAACCCTGTGAAACTTTGAAGGCGGGGTGGGGGGAGGAAGCAGACAGACAGGGAGGGTTTGGTGAGGAGGGGAAGACAGACTCCTACAGGTGAGACTGGGGGCAAGAGTTTCCAATTACAGGGAAGGGTGAAAATGGCAGAGAAGATATGAAATATCGTATTTGTGTTTGTTCTGTACAGAAAATGAGGATCTTCCTACCCCTAGGACAATTTTCACAGAGAGCAGAATGCTGTGTGAGGGGGGAGGGGGCTCCACTCACTCACATTCACCAAGCAGCCCACACAGGGCTGTCCCGACCCCCCTCGCCAGCCAGCGGATCAGACTCCTGCCCCCCACGCAGCAGCTCTGACCCTTATGGGTCCTTCCCTCCAGACGGGAGCTTACACTGCGGACCCAACCCCAGCACAAGCACAAACACCCACAGAAGAGTCTTTTTCTCTCAGAACTGGAGCTATTCCAGTTCACCTGCCTCTGGTTTTTCTTCCCTGCCCCATCCAAACCATATGCTGAGAAATCTGGAAAATTCTATTTTCCCTGACCTTCCTACCATCCCAGAGACCCTCAGACTGCCCATGAGGTTAACTCTGAACTGCCGTACCTGATCTGAAATGGCCCACCTTGGTGCACCGCGGCCCGCAATCCTTCAGTTGCAAATATTCCCTCAAACCCATGCTCCACGCGGATGACGTCCGTTTCTCGTGTGTTCTGCCCTCTCGCTCCTTCTCCCTCCCCAGTGCCACATTCTTTTAAGCTCCATCTCTTTTTTTCCCCACACGTTTAGTGAGATATATCTCACATACTACACAGTTTACTCATTTAAATCGTACAATTCCTTTAAAGTGGCATTTCGTACATTTGGAAGTTTATGCCACCATCACTAATTCTAAAATATTTCCTCACCCCAGAAAGAAACCTCAAATCTACCAGCAGTCCCTCCCTTCTCCCCAGGTGCCCCCTCATCCTCTGGCAACCACGAATCGGCTTTTTGTCTCCATGGGTGGATTTGCGTGTTCTGGGCACTTCGCACTAATGGGATCGTAGAACATACAGGCTTTGGGGACTGGCTTCTTTCACGTGGCTTCCAAGGTTCGCTCATGTTTCCACATCAATCAGTACTTCATTCCTCCGTGTTGCTGAATAGTATTCCACCTCCTGGATACACCTGTGTTTATCCATTCATCAGTGTTGGTTCGTTCATCAGTTTATCCATTCATCAGTTCACGGACATGGGGACTTTCTGGTTATTAAGAAGAACGCCGCTATGACTATTAGTGGACAAGTTTTGTGTGTATATACGTTTCCAATTCTCTTGAAGTGGAATAGCAAGGTCCTACAGTAACTTTAGTATTTGGAGGAACTGCCCCACTGCTTTCCAATGGGGAAATATACCATTGTACATTTCCACCATCAGTTTCTCTGCATCCTCAACACCTACTAAGATTCACTTGTAAGGAGAAACAGACACATCCGGCCAATTTCTTGATCTTTTTCTCTGTGCCCCAGTCTGTGCCTCCTGTTCTGTAGCTGTTATCTCGTTTAACCCCATCGCTTCTCGGCCTTTTGGCTAAGACCAAGCGTGTTAATCTTGTTTAACCTTTACAACACCCTAAAAAGCAAATGTCATTTTCCCCTTTTCAAAATGAGACAATTAAGGATTAAGATGTAGTAACAAGACAAAAATACTGGCAAGAGAGCAGAGACTCATCCCCATCTGTCTGCCTCCAAAGCTCACTTTCAAACACTGGCCTGGGGAGCCTCCCAAGACCCCTTTCCAAGACAACCCCAGACCCTCAGATCATCTCTTCTTCTGAAACAAGAGCTAGTGATGGTTTGCACAGCACCTGGTATTGTTTTCTTGTTGTTTCTTATATAACACATTATTTTCTCAACCAGACAGTGAACACTTTGTTGGCTGGGATCTGTTCTTTCTCCATTTTGTACCAGAGAAATCAAACATTTAATAAAGGCGTAATGATCTGACGAAATTTTTTTTAGTTTGACACATTCTGCTTTTCTTCTTCTGAGAGGTGGGGGATGAGCTAAAGGTACACTATTTCCCTTTCGGCTTGTTTCCAAAATGTTTGAGTGAAGGAAGAAGGAGAGATGGACGATGGTTACACCCAAACTCATATCACCCTTATGGGAGAAATTTGGGTTTCAGAGCGTGTTACTGTTCTGTTTTGTTTTGTTTTGTTTTGTTCTGTTTTAAGCAAGGCTTTATAATTACAAAGCCTTGGCTTTTCTTTAGGAACCCAACACACACACCTCTCGCCACACACACACCATGTGTACATACATATACACCTAGGAACATACAAATACATATGTACATACACATGAGCGGTTTTTTTTTTTGTTTGTGTGTCATACGCCTGCGGCTTTGTACATGTCACCTCTTATCTATCTAACAGCACCCACGGTAGGTATCGATTACTGCCATTTCCTACATAAGCTAACTGGTGCCCACAAGATCATTTAACCAAAATTACCTAGCTAGGAAATGGCAGAACCAACCCTGGCCCTTAAGCCAATGTTCTTTTCCCTATACGGCACGACCTGACTCAGGTGTCCAAGAAGGAGCCATGTAGCTAGGCTGTGGGGCTCCATTAGTTTGTCCTCTTATCTTCTTTCAGCTCCTAGCCCACATGCCCACATAGTCCAGCTCGGGATAATCTCGTCTTGCATTCCCGCCTCTACACCTTCCATCCCCGAGCACCCTGATCAAACCCCCTCATGTGAAAGCATGATGTACAGTTTGGATTCATGGGTCTGGGACTTCTGGTTTTGAAACAAACATTGTTCTAGGACTGGATAGTATTCAGATAAACTCTCAAAAGCATGAGCAGCCTCAATGGATTCCAAAGGTGATACCCAACAAACCCTGGGGGGAAAAAATAATAATTCCACACATTTAAATGGGGTTGGTTTGATCACATTCTCATTAATTATGTCTCCTAGAAAATATGAATGAACATCATCGAAAGAACCTTCAACTACATCTAGGTAGGTTGGTTTTAACCCAGTGTGACATCAATCATTTAATCTCCCTGGGCCTCTGTTTCTTCTTCTATTGGAAAACAAAACTATTTGATTGAATTACATGATTCCTAAAGCTCCCTTTAAATATGAAATTGTGTGATTCTTTAATAATGAGGAAAGGGCCTGTCCAGGAAGAAGAGGATTGAGAACAGGGTAATTTACCTGGAATCTTACAGATGTGCTTCTTCAAGGGGACGAGAACCCTCTAAAGGGAAGGCAGAAAATTTTGTGAGTTCATATTGGAAGGGAGAGAATATGTGGTTTCTTTGGATTCTCAATGGAATCGGTAACCTCTCAAATTTGCCAACTACTGGCTGTAAAACTAAAAAGGGGTTATGGGGAATTGTCCCCCACAGAGGACTGTGTTCATACTGAGGGCAATCTCAAGGTCCTCTTTTGCCTCTTACAAATGGTACAATACAAAATACCGAGATAACAAGGGCAGACTGTTGAAAATGCTCTCTAAAGCTTCTGAAGTTTTTGTCCTATAAGGTGGCAAGCAAAGCAGTCCAGTTTTTTGTTTGTTCATTTGTTTGCTCTTTCAGTATAATGAGGCTCACTTGCATTAAAATGCCCTTAAGTGGGGTGCCTGGGTGGCTCAGTTGGTTAAGCATCTGCCTTCTGTTCAGGTCATGATCCCAGGGTCGGTGGATTACGCCCCACGGCAGTGGCGAGCTCCCTGCTCCGGAGAGCCTGCTTCTCCCTCTCCCTCTGCCTCTCCCCCTGCTTGTGCTCCCTCTCTCTCTTTCTGTCAAATGAATAAATAAAGTCTTTTTTTAAAAAATGCCCTTAGGTGACAGTTTCAGATGCAGATTTTCACCAAAATTGCCAGGTGAGCTTTTCCAGGGCTGAGGTCCTGGAAACCTACAGATCGGTTTTACCCGTATTTAAGATGATCATTCTACCTTTGAGACCCACTGTTAGAGATTTGCATCCTAGCCATACCCTTTTGTGCATCATCTTAAGGAAAGTTGACATTTGGCTTTATATGTGATAATCGTGTCTTGTATTTCAATGTATGTCTATAGATAAATGATAGATGGGATCTGAGGGCCAATTAAACTTAAAAATTCGGAGGAAGCATAAAAATAAGAGCTGTATTGGTTTCTCCTAGAGAGGTTTCTAAATTGAAAACAGCCTAAATACCAAGTCTACATGGGATCAAAATTGAGTGCTGATATTTTATTGTGAAGGACAATATTCTATGTTCCCTTGGCGTCAGAGGAGAAGGTATCTCCCCAGGAAAAGGATGCATCACCACTCAATGTCAGGGCAAAGAGGAAGAACTGGATATTTGAAACCAGAAACTATAAAATGAAAGATAATAAACAGGTCAGTTTTAAAAAGAATCATCTAGATACAATGGGCCTTCCTTATAAGCAAAGAGACTCTGAAGTTGAAGGAATCTTGGGGGGGGGGGGGTGTGTGCATGTGTGTATTTCACACTCCCTTGCTTTTGACTTTAATTATGGTAAAATATACACAACATAAAACTTACCATCGTAACCATTTCTAAGTGTTCAGTGGCATTAAATACATTCACGCCCTTACCCAAGCCTCACCACCATCCAGCTGGATGGAAATGTCCAGAGTGTTTCTATCTTCCATCTTCCCAAACGGAAACTCCATATCCGTTAAATGTTTTAATTTCCCATGTATTCCTTCCTCTGCCCCTGGCAGCCATCATTTAATTCTCTGTCACTATGAAATTTGACAACTCTAGGCACTTCCTAGAAGTGGAATCATACAATATTTGTCCTTTTGTTCACTTGGCATATCTTCGAGGTTCACCCATGGTGTAGCTTGTGTCCGAATGCCATTCCTTTTTAATGCTGGATAATGTTCCATTTTATGTATATGCCACATTTTGTGTATCTGTTCATCCATCAATGGACATTTGAGTGTTTCCACTTTCTGGCTCTTGTGAAGAAGGCTGCCATGAACCTTGCTTGGTGTACAGATCCCTGATGGAGTCCCTCCTCTCGGTTCTTTTAGGTAGGATCATAGATTGTAGGATAAGTTCTCCAGGGCCTTGAAAACCTACAACAAAAACCACTAATGCCAAACTCATAAAATCACCAAATCCCTAGGGTGCTTATTCTTCCCCTTACCTGTCCATTTAACAATCCCAGTCTCTCCCCCACCCCATCTTTTAGTTGTTTTTCTAAAGTGTCCTTTCTTTATATTCATTCACTCTTTCATTTATTCACTCGGTTACAAGTATTTATTGGGCACCAACTGGATGCCAAGCATCATGTGAAGCCCTGGAGACACAGGGAAGACAGAGTTCCTACCTTGTGGAAGCAGACGGTAATCAAATAACAAATAAATGCATAATTGCAAATCAACTAGTAGTCTAAAGAAAAAGTCCAGTAACTACGAGAGTGCTCGTGACAAAGCACTGAGCTGGTCCTGAGAGGAAGGAAGGCTTCCCTGAGGAAGTCATATTCGAGCTGAAGGATGAGCAGGAGTTCCTAGGCTAGAGGAGGGAAAGAAGATTCTTTGTATAGAACATGCCTTCCATCAGAGATCCTGAAGCAGTGAGCTGACAGGTAGGAGTGGAGCCCCAGGGTATTGGGGCAACCCAGACTGGGAAGAGGGACACTTGATGTGGGTGCAGAGGGGTGATGGGCCAGATCGGGCAGGGCCTCGAGAAATTCCGGTCTTTAAGAGTCCAAGGTCAAGGAGAAACCAGTGAAGAGATTTGCTGACTCACTGAACATTTCCTGAGGGTCAGACCTCTTCCTTCAACAAGAGAAGTCGTATGTCATCAGGAAGCTTAGGAAGAGGAGGATCTCTTCCTCCTGTCTCTGTACAGCAGTAGGCATCTTTCCTGAGCAGGGAGGGGAGAAATAAGCCCTCTGCATAACTGGAAGGTGGTGGACATAGTGGCGAACGGTCTTGTCTTCAATATTAGGAGCTGGGGACTTGGAGTCATATTCTTTTGGAACTTCTGTTATTGTCCAGACAAGTAGCCACAGATGCGGAGTTTAGAATTCTGTACTAGCCGGAACTTTTGTTGACTACCAAGGACATTTGGTATTAAGCAAGCCAGGGGTAATCAATTCTGACGCTTTAGGCTATTAGACCTCCCACGGGGCTTGGGAGAGATATTTCTTCTCTATAGAAAATGGTACAACTGCCTGGGGGGGGTGGTATGTCCTCTTCCCCGGCCCTAAATTTAGTATTACACAGTGGCCTCTGCCCGAGGCGAGGTACCTGACTTCCCAGATCGGGTCCAATTCAGTTTGAGAACTCTTAGATTCGTTAAAAAGAATGGAATTTGTTTTCATTTGCAGGAACAATTTCCTTTGCTTTCTTCAAAAGGAAATGTGTGCATCTATACCTATAGTCCATATGATCTTGCACACAGAGACACACTACAGGCTGAGAGAAGAAAACTGAGAGCATCTTAACAATTTTAAAAGATGAAAACAGACTTCTGCAAGGATGTTCTGTGACGTGACACATGGTCCATAACCAGGCAGGGGGTGCAAGGCTCTCACCTTGTGAAAGGCTCAAGTTTCACTGAAGCTTCAGTTGGACAAAGTAATTACAGAGAGATTTCCTTTGGATGACAGGGGGTTTGTGTGCGCAGATTGCCCGGGGTGGGAGAGGGGGCAGGGAGAGTTAGCGTCAGCACCCCCATTAGGCTTTCCTGGTCTAATTAGGAAACATACACAGTCAAATTTCTCTGAAATTAAGAGCCAAGTAATTAGACCATGAAGATGTTCCCCTAGAACTCGCCTTGGTTGGGAAACACCTTTCCCTTTATTTGTCGCCCACAGAGGACGAGGGAGGCACTGAGAAAGGGAAGATGTGATGCAGGATGAAACTAAATGGGCACAGATGACTGGTAACCAACAAATGGAGAACTTAGCTCATGCCCATCCTGCCCCCAGGCAGTCCTGTGTTGGACCCTGGGAGCTGAGCCATGTTATAGGGATTACGACCCAGTGCAGTGTGTCATGGGGAAGATATTTTCTGCTTCTTGCCTGCCTACCTGTCGCCTTCCTTGTTTCCAAAAGTGAGGGTGGGCCTCAACCACACCATTCTTCCTTCAGGCAAAGTCCTCCCTTTTCGGCTCACACGCAGGATGGAAAGATCTAACTGACATTTCCAAAGACAGCGGCACCATGTTTGATGGAGCTGGGTTATGGGTTTGACTAAGGCACCAATGCATCAGGGTATGTCGACAGCTCCCAGGAACCCAGCTCTGTCTAGAAAGAGATCATCACAGAATCTCAGAAGACCTTACAAGAGAGATGACATCAGAGCAACTCCGAGAGTCAAAGTCTTCATAAAAAAAGGAAAGAGAAGGGGGAAGGAGGAAGGAGAGGAAGAAGAACTTGCCTGCCTGGGGGAGTTCATCATTCAGTGTGGGAGCTTGACAGCCTCTGAATAAGGAAAACAGTTGATTTTATGTCTCTCGCTTTACTTACTGTATCTGTGGCATAGAACTGATTGTTCCGAGAGTTCATTCACGATTTCACTTGATATTTGTTTGGGGTCTAAGAAGCCAAAGGTGAGTATAGACTTGACAAAACCGAGAACTAAATGACTGGTTATAATTGTTATGTAGATTTTCCTGTTGTTGTTGTTTAATTTTATTTATTTATTTGACAGAGAGAGAGATCACAAGTAGGCAGAGAGGCAGGCAGAGAGAGAGGGGGAAGCAGGCTCCCTGCTGAGCAGAGAGCACGATGTGGGGCTTGATCCCAGGACCCTGAGATCGTGACCTGAGCCGAAGCCACTCAGGTGCCCCAGTTTTTCCTGTTTTGTTATCGTAATGGCAGTAAACTACAGGCAAGATGAAATTTGCCTTTTTAATCATGTTTAAGTATACAGTTCAGTGGCACTAAGCACATTCATGTTGGTATGTCGCTATGACCACCGCTGTCTCCAGATCTTTCCGTTCTCAATCAAACTATGTACCCGTTAAAGGATAGCTCCCCATTTCCTCCTCTTCCCCAGGCCCCTTAATTACTCATCTCCTACCTATCTTTATGAATTTGACTCTTTCTAATACCCATATTAAGTAGAATTGGGTCATTTTTTTCTTGTTCTTTTTTCCCCACTCCATTTTGATATGGCCAGAGAATCTAAACATTAGCCATAGCTAAACCCTAGGTGTAATCAATAAAACGAAAACAGTGTATCTAATAATAACTTATCATTTTCCAGGTTCTGGGTTAGATGCTTTCTCTTTTATACTTTGCATTACGACATAAAGATGAGTTTTAAATTATACGTTTGTTGCAGCCCCAAAACTTAGCCCCTTCCACTCAAAAACATTCCTTTCAGTAGGCTTTACCATAGGAAGAAAGCATAGGGAAATTCTTGTCCCCCACTTTGGGGAAATTACAAGTAGCGGGATCATAATAATGCTTTACCTATCAAAATTTTTCAGAAGAGAATAATAAAAGACTGATGAGTTACTATCATTATCTTATAAGCTCTTTCACAGAGCCTTTGTTTTGTTTAGGGACATGAACAATTAGAAAAGAAATAGACACACAGGCTTTGTGTTCTCAGCAGGAGCTGCTATATGTTTGGTACAATGGATATGGGGTTTTTTTCTTTTTAAAAAATTAAGATATCCATTATCTACAAAGCAACCTTAAAGGGACAGATTGAGGATTAAATTTTAGAATTTCATGTCTGACTCTCATAGCCAGATGGTCTTTACACAATGGAAGTTCCCTACCATCATTCATAATTGTTTCTTATCACTACTATCATTAATGTTATTATTAAGAATAATGTTGAAATCATTTAAACGCCCATATAGAATAGTGTTGTTGATTTGCTCCCCACCTCCCGGTGCCCATTTTAACTGATCAGGCTTATACTCATTAAGACTCTAAAAACTGCTTTCTGTCTTGATAACTTTAAGGAAAGTACATAGATTCTTGATTCCTGTAGCAATTTGTTAATAGTGGCTCTTACTAAAAATGAAGACAAATATGTTGGTCTCCTGTTTATTATTTTTTGACCAGGTTCTTTTTTTTATTACTATTCTTGGGTTTGCTTTTTTTTTTTTAAACTAGAACATATTCATGATTCTTTTTCTTTTAAATAAATTTTATGTTTTTAACCATGGGATGCGATGATTCCATTGAATAAGTTTTATAGGGTTTTTTTCAGGGTGGAGAAGGGAAAGGTTTTTTAAAAATTGAAATATGACATCCATATCATTAGAGTTTTAAAGTTAGTAATATGCTTAAGGCAGACTTTTTATGGTTAGCAAAGCTGAGAGGTTCTGACACCCAAAGGATGTACGAAGAGATAACTTACATAAATGTATATGGTGCCCCGGAGGGGCCTTGATTGTATTATGGGGTTTCTCATGAACGGCTTTGGTTCAGACAGAACAGTGAAGCAAACCTAAGTGGTTCTCTACCGAATGGGCTGTGGATGAGACGCGTTTCCCTGCAAATAGAAGTACCTTTCAATGCCAGCTAGCTTACTATGAGGCACTGAAACAAGAAAGAGAAGAAAATAGCTAATGAAATGTTTGTCTTATTAAAAATGTCTCCTTAAAATAACCACCACATTCCTTTAAAATGGATAGCCTCACAGATGACACGTAATAAGCTAAAAAGGATAAAGTCTAAAGCTTGGGAAAGAAGAATACACATAAGTTGGAGAATGTAGAAATTGGATAAAACAATATATAACCGATTGATTGGACTACTTCTTCGAGATTTGAATGACCCCTGAAATTCGTTTCTTCTAATATTCAAAACCATATTTCCTTTTTTAAAACAATTTTGCTTTTAAAGCACTTGCTTGTACCAATGCTGTAATTCCTGAAAGAGAAAACATAAATAATTATCAAGAAAGAGATTTGTGGCAGAATTCTGGTCCAGTCCCATTTCTTATACTAGCAATTAGACATAATGCTTCATGAATTGTTTTATATGTGTGAGGCAGTCTTGTCAAAATCAAGCGTCCTCAAAGGAAGTTTTCCCCGGTAAGCAGCATCGACACACCTAGGATTGTTGACGGCTAGAATTTACCTTGAAGAAAAATCTCATTTCCCCCGTTATTTTACATGAAAAGGTGAGGTGTCCATGTGATTTCGAGATACAAGAATAAAATGAGGTTTAGCTATTCTCCTCAGAAAAGATCACCCATGGAAATACCAATAAATTCGGTATCTCCCATTGCACAAATATCTTTCTTTTGTTTATCTTGGTCTAAAATGGTAGTCAAGATATCTGATCACGGTCAAGTTTTATTTCTGAATTCATCTGTGTTGCTTCACGGTGTGAGGTTATGACCAGTATTCACGTCGCACAGCCAGAGGAGAAACTTTGTTAAAAGTCCAGAGGGGTCTAAGGGCTTTCCTATAAGGCCTTCGATCTGTTTCTGTTCAGAATTATAGGAGAGCAGAAATTAACGCCTACCAGCAGATCTGCCACCATCCGAAGATCTACCTCTTCCCAACGTGAGATATTACAGACTCTTAACATTGACAGTGATATAGAAAACTATCATGTTTTCCAGAGGCTAATTATAAACAGGTGGTGGTTGGGGCCAAATCTCCAGGAATCACAAACCCATTCTGTTTGAGCTTGTTAATGCCTCTATTCAACTCCAGGAAAATGTGCACATTCCACAGTATTATAGGGAGTTTCAGGTTGACTGATAAAAAACAGGTGATTTCCTCCAAAACACTGACTCAAAGATAAAATGACCGAATTTGCCTTCCTGTGTGGCGGCGCCTCTCATGGTAGTGAAAGGTGCATGGCGCTGAAGCGCTGGGGGAAATGTTGTCCTTCAGCGGCACGGAGGGAGATCGCGTGGCTGCCTTGCCGTGGCTGCCTTGCCGTGGCTAGGGGTGAACACGCGTGTCCAGGTTGAGCGCAGGCACCGACACTTCTCTCGGCTTCCTAATGGAAAGTGCAGTGGGATTTTTAACTTGGATCTGGGTGTCTGGCTTCACTGAAAGGTTTTGCAATTTCACATTTCATCTCAGCCACTAACGTCCACATCTTGTGAAATCGCCACCAAGGATGTACTGCAGGGCTACCCCTGGACCAAGCCGTGATGTTCTGTGCCAACTCGTGATCTGAGGGTTCAGTGACCACCATGCGACCACATGAGCTGTCCCCACGTTAACAGGAAAAGGGACTGCTGCGCCCCTTAAAGAACATCCCGCTTTCTCTTCCTCCACGGTCAGAGCGCTCAACTTTTTTCCATCAAGCTCCCGGTTTCAATTCAAAATATCCAATCATCGTTTTTATGCCTTAAAAACTGGTGGAACTCATTTTGATAGTGAAACCCAGGAAGATGGAAACAGAGGTCTGTGTTTTCTTTCTGATTGTTTTCTTGCTGACAATTTTATTGCCATTGTCTTCTGTGTTGCTAACGGTTTTTAGGCTGCTGCTCCCACTCAACTATTTATTGAAAAAGGAGGTTAGAAGGATTTTTAATATACTTTGGCCCCCAACTTCTTCACGATTGGCAAAAAAGCGCTGTAGAGCTCACAAAATGCACACGTTCCCTCGCACAGATAATAATCGGATAAAAAATACTTTTGGGTAATTTCATGATCGCAGGGGCTGTGTGAAGCGAAGTTGGTAATTCAGAGCTTATACTAGGCAAGAGAAGGACCCTGCTTTTCACGTGCCATTTTATTAAAAAAATCTATCTTAGAATTTTTTTTAATGATTTTTTTTAAAGATTTTATTTATTTATTTATTTGACAGAAAGAGAGAGAGATCACAAGTAGGCAGAGAGGCAGGCAGAGAGAGAGGGGGAAGCAGGCTCCTCGCTGAGCAGAGAGCCCGATGGGGGGCTCAATCCCAGGACCCTGAGACCAGGACCTGAGAGGAAAGCAGATGCCTTAACCCACTGAGCCACCCAGGCGCCCCTCTATCTTAGAATTTAAAGTCAGTTGTCCCCATCCTTGATTTGAAGGTTGTGAAGGTTACTGTTCTCTTTGTATTACCTGCTATAAAATAAGTTTTCTCTCTGAATCCTCATAGTCTCAACTTTGAGTCCCCTTCAAACTACAAGAAAATGAAGACCCTCACCACAACTTCCTCTGCAGTCCATTTGTCACTGGGATTACCGCAAATTTATCAATCAACCCAAGGGATGGATCGCTTTAAAACATCAGTCACTTACAGCTTCAAAAGAGTGTCCTTCTTCTAAGTGATGTCATTCTGAGGTATTTAAACACCTTGCAAATGAACATTTCAGAACTCAGTTTGCTCTAGTGAATATTATTCTCTTCAGGGCAGTTATCTGGGAAACCGAAATCCCAGTTAATCCCGCTGCTTAAAGTATTTTGCCACTAGTCTTTAGTCCATTTAGGTACTAATCAGAAAATTGACCTCGCTGTGTTTAGTCATTTTTTTTTTTGGGACTCTAAACAGTATAAGTCATCTTCATTATTCACTTATTTCCAGACCTGGAACTAATTGGGGGGGGGGGGCAGTTGCGGGGTGGAGGGAGAGTGGTTGTTACAAAAGTTAAACGTCAAAGGACAAGGATTTGCTGCCATCGAGATGTTTGAAAGAAAGTGTTTACAGGTTGTCGGGACAAACTGCAGAAAGCGAATTCTGAAGGTGTGGTTTTAAGCTGTTAAATTAAACAATTTACAATGTTATGCAGTTTCTCAAGGTGAGTATCTTCAAGGAGGCACCACTCACCTTGGGTCTAGTGCTGCCTTTCCGGGCCTTGGCTTGCCCTTGTCACTGACTGGTGTGGGACCTTGGGCCAGCTTCCTCCGTTTCCTCATGGGTAAAGTGATGTCAAGAACTAGATGTCCGCAAGCGATCTGTCCAGCTCGAGCATCCCAGGACAATGACAGGAGGCTCTCCAGACTTTAAGAAAAGTCACTTCAGGTCACATCTTCTATGTATTAAGTCCTATCAGTTTCTTTTCTTCCCACATTCTTCTGTATTAACGTTTTACGTGCCATGTGGAGGCAAGAAGAAAGTCTTATTATTTATTTATTTATTTTTTAAAAAGTGGGGAAGAAGTCATCTAAATTGGACAGGAAGGGGCATCTGGCTGGCTCAGTGAGTAGAGTGTGTGACTCTTTTTTCTTTTTTTTTTTAAGATTTTATTTATTTTAACAGAGAGAGAACACAAGCAGGCAGAGGAGCAGGCTCCCTGCTGAGCAAGGAACCCGATGTGGGACTGGATCCCAGGACGCTGGGACCATGACCTGAGCCTAAGGCAGCCGCTCAACCAACTGAGCCACCCAGGCGTCCCAAGAAGAAAGTCTTCTTCAACTGAATTTGGGGTCTTGTGGATATTGAAAAAATTCCATTGCAGGCCAGAGGATGTATCTACCTTGTGTGGAGGCGGGGAGAGAAGGCCAAGGTGCAAAGATGTGACTTTGTTTCCTGTTGTTTTGCAAGCCATTCATTTTTTTGTTTCTGCTGGGCACTGATACTCTCAAACCAGAACTTGTTATGTAAAAAACAAAAAACAAACAAACAAAACCTACCAAGACCCCTGATTCTCATGATGACATTGATAATATCTCATATCATTATTACACTGATCTGATTGATGATCTTTTAAAGAGCTTGGCCCTTCCCTTCTCTGCCGGTAATGCAGCAGTTGCTTACCTTAAAAGAAAGATGAGATTTTAAAAAAGACTTCCTGGGAAAATGCTGCCAATTGCAGGTATTCACAGGAGGCGTCTGGTTCTATTTAGGTTTTTTTTTTTTTTTTTTTCTCCCTTTCTTTTTTTAGTAGCCTTGGCCTTACAGCCTGGTCTTTTTCATAAGAAATGTCAGCAAAATCTTTGAATTAATGAACTGTGAAGTGCTCAAAAAATATACCATTTCAAAAAAGTATCCTGCAAGGACAGAACACTAATGAGAGGTGACCCTAGAGTTAGGACCAAATATCCCACTCTAACTACAAAGAATTAAGATTATGACTGACTCAGGCACCATCTCTTTGAACAAAGACCTAGAGAGGAAGGAGAAGTGATGAGGAGTGGGGGAGGTCAGAGCCAGAGTCACAATCTGGGGAAATGTGTTTATGTTAGAGTCTCTGTTGAGCACATCCGTCAAATAATGGAATTATACCCGCCCCACATCCCCCCCCACCCCTAAAAGGTACCAGGTGGAGGGAAGCATAGAGAAGGGAGCAGGCAAGATATGTTCAGAAGGTTGATCAAATAAAACCTAAATGATAGGTCTTTGGCTACACCTAATGTAGGTTTTGTTTTCTTTTAATTTTGCTATTTAAAAAAAAAATGCGGTGTAACTCCTTCAATCTTTTTGCAATTCTGCATGGTTGAACATTTGAAATGAGTTTGTGTATCACCCCCAGGCGCTGATTCAGACTTGATTGGGGCAAAGCAGACTGCATGTGCTTATTTTTACCCACGTCATTTGGGACGTTGTGTCACCAAAGGAACCAAAAATGTGCAGCTCTGTTGCCAAATTATCACCTATCCTTTGATCAGACACCAACAAGTTGTGCGACCTTAGCGGAGCAGCAATGTCAGGTCAACTTGAGAAAGTGAAGAGAGAGCCCCAAACACAAATAAAAAGAAACAACCAACAATCCTTATAATTATCATCATCTGCTGCTTTTCCCTCTTTTGGCAAAGAAACACTCCATCCATTTGCAGAAATCGCCCGCGGAAACGTTACATCAAAACTAATCACAACGATTAAAATCAGCTTTTCTGTGCAAGAGGAGGGTAAAAAGCAAGTTGGAGGCTGGAATAAGACTGTTTTTCCACCCAAAAAAACTGGGGGGAAAATTTCCTATATGTATATTTATCTATACGTATACGTAGAGCTTTATTTTTGAAGGAGATCAATTGTCTGCCCTGTGATCAGTTAATTTGATTTAAGTTTTATTTTGGAGATTGATTTAGACTGGAGGTAGAGGCATGAGCTAATTGTATCCTGATCCTTGCCTTGAGGGGTTTCAAAGCCCTGGAGCAACTCTTCTCTGTATTTTGTTCTGTCTACCTTAGCCAAGCTATTGCATTTCTCTCTGGTGTGGCGAGCCGAGCAGATCGCTGGGAGAGAAATCGGAAAAGGGGGGAGAGGAAAAGGAAAAGGGGACTTGGAGAGAGACTTTGTGCTTCAATGTTTCAGGTAAGATCTGACGGTTTGGGTTTGTTATTATTTGCTAAGGAGGGTATGGCTGGGACTTTGGGCGCAACTCGCTTTTACGCATGTGCCAGGCATGGGGCGAGAGCGCGGCACACTCGCACACACACAGCCCGCCGCGGCGGCTCGGGATCCGCTCCGGATCCGCTCGGGCCGGCGGCGGGGCAGCGGCCGCCGCCTCCTCCGGGGCTGCTGCTGCGGGTTCTCTGCTTTCTTCCTCGAGCGGGAGCGTGCGCGAGCGGGTCGGAGCGGGCGCGGCCGGCGGGGCAGCAGCCGGGGCCGGGGCGGCGGGAGCCCGCGCGCCGGGGCCCGGTTCCGGATCTGGGAGCGGAGCCGCCGAGGCTCTCGGAGCCTGTGCCAGCGCCGCCCGCCCGCCGCTCGCGCGCCAGCCTCCCCGGCGGCCGCTTCGCCGCGGCTCTCCCCCGCCCTCCCCTCACCCCTCCCTCCTCGCCGAGCCGCGCGCGTCCCTTTCTTCCCGGCGCAGAGCTCCGCGCCCGCACAGCAGCCCCGCCGAGAGCCTCCCGGCGCCGCGGGCCCGACCCGCCGCCGCCGCTGCCGGCCGAGCACAGTGCCCTGCGGGGTGCGCGGGGGTGGCGGCGCCCCGGGCTCCGCTACTGCCTCCCGCCGGGGGTGGGGGCCCGCCGCCCCCTCCTCGCCCGCAGCCTCGGTGGCGCCCCCGGATGCCCCGTGAAAGACGCCATTGTGGCTGCCGAGCCGATCGGGCCCCGAGGCGGTTTGTCCTTCCCCTTTTGCCGGGGCCGGAGCGCGCCGCTCCCCTTTGTGAGCCGCGGCCGGTGCCCAGCGCTGTCCGCCGTCCGTCTCCGGCCGGGCTGATCCGGATTCGCCGCCTCCGCCCACCCGGGCGCCTTTAAAGCCCCCTCCCACCACCCCCCTCCTTTTTCCAGCCCCCCCCCCCCCGGGTGCAAACGTTTCATTTATTTTTAAAAAGCTCTCATTCCTCTTTCTCCCCACCTCCTCCCCGATAAAGGGCACGGCACATGCTCCGGATTAGAAGTCTCCTTGGGAGGCGGGGACGGGGGAGGGGGCGCTCGGGTGGGGGATGGATGGGAGCGCTGCAGGTAATGGCTGTGGCTTTGCTGCGCTCGCCTCTACTCCGCGGTGCCTGCAGCGCCCAGTCCGAGTCCGGAGCCCGCATCTTTCCCTCCCCTTCTGGCGCCCAAGGTTCCCTTAAAGGGACAGAGTTTCCTGGCCGCCTCCGGTCTCCGCCGCCCGAACCAGCGCTAGGGGCACAGAGGTGGGCGGAAGGGATGCAGTTTGGCTCCTTTCTGACCTCTTTCCGCCCCGCACCCTCCACCCCCGCTGCCCCTCTTTCTGTAAATGTGAAGTGTGCTTCCTCTCCCGCCCCCCAGAGGGACCTGGCCGGAAAATAAAAGAGTCCGAGCCTCCTGGAAAAAAGAACGGGGGTGGGGGTGCGTTCTGGTGAAATGTCGTTATAAGTGAGGTCGAGCCCCCAAAACATCCGGGAAGAGGGGACCGGACCTGTGATGCAGGAATCCCTTACCTGGACGCGTGCTCCGCCCAGCCGCCCGAGTACCGAAACTTCCTAGCTAGAGCGGGTCGGCAGTGTCTGCCTTTGTGCTTTCGAACACTTGCACTGTCGTGGAAATGATTTTCTGGGATCAGAACGTTTACACCGTGACTGTGCTTCGGGGGCTAGCTGGGTGGGAGCCAACTAAGTTAGCAAAGTTGCAAATGGGGCTGTTGGCTTTGTGCGTGGCAAACAGCACGCAGGAAGTGTCCAGTGTCCCCCAGGCACCGGCTTCCTCGCTAAGGGGTGCACCGCAGTAGGCAGCCGTAATTTGGTACAAATGCTGCATTACCTTTTAGATCATAGAGAACTGGCGGCTGCTTTCAAGCAAATCCTTGACGTGTGTGTGTGTGTGTGTGTGTGTGTGTGTGTGTGTGTGTGTGTGTGTGTGTGTATCCTTGCTGGAACTGGGAGAGACATAACAGTTTAACATACTCATTCTTTAAGAAACGTTTGCCTTCTGTTTTCAATCAACTAAGCTGGCAGCTAGAGATACAAGTTTATTTGAGAATACCCTCTGGGTACCAAGCATGCTTGGATTGTTTTAGCAAATTAAAAATGAGCAAAATGCTTTTACCTTCTCAGCAGTAGACTCCTTAAGAGACCTCCTGTTTTGTGTGTATGTGTGTGTTTTTAGAGAAACATCTTCTGTGTTTATCTCAAATGTGTTTTTAATGTGGAAAAGGAGAAAATAAGGGATTTTTAAAGGCTGAGGCTGATGCTCTAGCATGATTCATTAAGTCTGATTTTACATCCAGGAATTTTACCTGTGTATATGGGAATCTGTAGCAACTAATAGCTAACCTAGTTGGTGAATTTGAAATAGTATTGGGACCATTTGTCTCCCGGATAGTGGGCAATGTGTCGATGTATTCCTCATGTTTATATTTGTGTGGCATCTGGCTCACCGTGAGGGGCTGTGTTCAGGAGACTGCGCGCTGGCGGCCACGATCTGGCTCAGGAGTCTTGCTGCTGTTTGAATGCAAAGAATTGTTAGCAACTATTCTGATGACAGTAGGTTTAATGTTTACTGATTAGGCTGCAAAGGTGACCACTGAATTTTAAAACTTTTGCATCGCGGAGAAAACTTCATTGGTTTAGGCACTATGTTGATGAAAAAAAGAAAGTCACTAGGCAAAAATATCATACATTTGCTGGGAAAAAATGTTGAAATGAGTTGAGCGTGAATGAGAGTTGGCAAAAAAAAATCTCCCACCACAGTATTCAAAATGACTGCAGTGATTTTGCTGTATTAATTATGCCCGAAGCACAATATAAAGTTCTCTAACACACACTAGAGGTCTCTCTTCTGGCTCTAAGATGTTCGTGTTTGTAATTCTTTGCCAGGGCTTGCATAGTAGGGGTGCTGGGAGATAACTTGGTTCATCCTTATTTAAGTAATAGTGATTTACTGACCATCCACATTACTCTGATGTGAGGTATTTATTTTGGAGAATATTCAGTAATTACGGTACAAATTATACTACCTAAGTACTAGGAAAGTAAATGCATTAGGACTTCTACTAGATGATGATGAAAATGTATTATTCCATTTGTTGAATAGCCTTATGGACCTTTTGGCATACAATTATTTATCCAAAGCAATTTGTTATTAAATGTAAAAGTAATTAGCGAAAGATGTATTGTATCCAAGAACTTTCTGAAAATTAAACTTCCATGTAGCTCTAGGTTTAGCAATAAGTTACTTGCACAAATGCTTTCTTGTCTCCACTTTTTAAAATCAGAATGATTGTTTCCTTATCCTGAAATGTGATGTTTTCTGCTAAGATCTTTTCCATTTGCATTGCATTTGAGACATCGAAGAGTATTTATTTGTGAACAGTCAACTCATCAAATCTTTTATTTAGTTGGATCTTACACTGTATTTCTGAACCTTCTTTGGAACTGCAATTTACAGTTTCCCAAGCGAGGAGGGCTCTCATTCTCTCCAGCGTTAGGACAAACCATCTTGGGAATGAAAATGAAAATTTCAGATGCGAGCACGTTTGCTTATTTTACTAGCTTACTTATGCAGAAGTGAGAAACAATTCCATTTTCTTAGGCACTCTGGCTTTTCATTCATAAAAACGTACTAGATGTAAATCATGTTAAGCGTGTTGATGAGTTTGATTTGAAATAACCATGCAGAAAGCAACACACAGAGACTATCTCTTAAGAATAACAACCCAGTATTCATTCAGTTCATTCTTTGATTCAACAGCTATTTATTTGTGCCTGCTGTATACGGGACCCTGTGCTTGACGCCAGAGACACGATGGCAAGAAAAGGCATTCAGAGTCCCCGTCTCCCGGAGCTTATGATTCACATAGAGAGACAGATGTTAATCAAACAGTTGAACAACAATTAGAGCTTTGAAGGAAAAGGGACAGAATCGGGTTTGTGTCTTGAAAGGATAATTCTATGGGCGCCTGGGTGGCTCAGTGGGTTAAAGCCTCTGCCTTCAGCTCAGGTCCTGGTCTCAGGGTCCTGGGATCAAGCCCAGCATCGGGCTCTCTGCTCAGCAGGGAGCCTGCTTCCCCCCTCTCTCTGCCTGCCTCTCTGCCTACTTGTGATCTCTCTCTCTCTGTCAAATAAGTAAATAAAAATCTTAAAAAAGAGAAGGGATAATTCTGGCGTCACTGTGGGCAGTGAACTGTGGTACCAGGAGCAGATGGGGCATAGCCCTTGGGAGGCTCTAACTGTCATCTGGGCAAGAGAAGACCCAGCCGAGGTTCAGGTAGTGGCAGGGGAAATAGGCGGATGGAAAGATTTAAGGTGTATGTGGAAGATAAAACTGACAGAACGTAGTAAAAGGATTGGTTTGTCGGTGCACAAGAAGAGAGATGTCGAGTGGATGCCTCAGTTTCTGACATGGTAACCAGAAAGGCACTGGGATTCCTTTTTTTTTTTTTTTTTTTTAAGATTTTATTTATTTATTTGACAGAGAGAGAGAGATCACAAGTAGGCAGAGAGGCAGGCAGAGAGAGAGGGGGAAACAAGCTCCCTGTTGAGCAGAGAGCCCAATGCGGGGCTCGATCCCAGGACCCTGAGACCAGGACCTGAGAGGAAAGCAGAGGCCTTAACCCACTGAGCCACCCAGGCGCCCCAAGACACTGGGATTCCGAAGACTGGGTAGATTGTGTACCTTTCACCTCACTGGTGGTAGCCAGAATGAGGAGCAACCGGGAGCCTCCTTCACATCCCCTGTAACTGGTTGCAGGAGGAAACCCCGAGTCACTCCCATCCCCTCCTGTTGGACAGCCCTGCGGGAAGCCTCTGCAGTGTCAGGCACTGATCTCCCTGCTCTGAACCTCGTTATCCAGGGTGCCTTTTCATTTCTGAAGGGGATATTCCCGTGATCCAACTCCAGCTAAGTTGGAATTCATTTGAATATGCCTGTGTTTCACCTTCTGCAAGAAAATCAAGTCTATGCCTGACAGCGCAAAGAATTAGGTTAAAAATGTCATAAACGTATTAAATTATTAGAAAACTCCTTTGACCATTGCTTTTTTCAAGCCTATTTACATACAAAAAACTGGCACAAGGTGCACAAATCGTTCACTGACAACTTTTCAGGACCTTACCACAGTGATGCATGTTGGGTCTGATTTTGAGTTGACTCCGCTCTGCTTTCTCCCCCTTAGTTAGATTTCAGGGCATGCATGTGTCCCCTCCCACATCCTGAACTTTTGGTCCTGATCCTTAGCTAGTGATGCCTCAATACAACACTTTCGTACTGAACTGGACACAGTCTGTGGTTTTTCTCATACCTTGTCCATTCTTTCCATTCGCTCTTCCTTCTCTAAAACTCGTTGCCTCACATCGCACTTCCCAAGCATGTATAACAATCACGAGACCAGTGTTTTGCCCAGTATGGCATTCACCACCAAAACAGCATCAGCTGAGGAATAATTAAGTTTAAAATAATCTTAAAATTAGGTAGTCGGTGTTCCCTTCAACATCAGAACTTACTAGAAAGTGAATTTCAACAAAAGAAATCTGCCGTGAATGCTTAGAATAGCTTTCTTTTCCCCTTTCTGGTGGTGCTCCTTCCATGAGATTCCAGGTCAGAGCTCCCACCAAGAAATTCGGCTTTCAGTTCCTTCCAGGAAACAATTTGAAAATCACTCTCAGCCTAAGAGTTTGATACACAAATGCAATTCCACAGGATGTGTTGGGGGGGTGGTTCTCATGTGGGTGTGGTCCTGAGGGCAAGCTATGCCTGGAAAGACATCTTCATTTCAACCAAAACACCTGGGGATGCATCTCTTCTATAAATACGGGAACGATAATATCTGTCCAACCTGCCTTATAGGATCGTGGAGAGGCAAAATATGAGTATGTATAGCAAATGATGTGGAAATAAGTAGCACCTGGCAAGCCTAAAGGGCACTTTTTTCTGAAGGATCCATCCAAATTCTGGCCCCTTGCTGCAAGGAGCAGAGGGCAGTCTGGACTACCTCACCAAACCCCCAAAACAACACCATGAGGCAACCCCATCCTACAGGTGACAGAACTAAGGAACAGAAAGAGGGCGTGACCTGTCCGAGGTCAAGGGTTAGGCTAGTGGCACCGCAGGGATTCTAACCCAGCTGGCTGTCTACAAACCTCTACCCACCACTAGCCGTCAGCTGTCCCACCTGCACCTCTAGTGTTCCGTCCAATAGATGCTGTTTCCATAGGCACCTGGCACAGAGTGCTCTTCTTCTCTGCCATCAGTTTCCATTCATCCTCCCCTCTCCCTACCCCCACCCGCCCCGGTATCCCCTCACCAGCACCTGCCCCTTCACCCTACTCTTTCACCAGAGAGAACAAATGAAAAGCAGTTTGAGGTGGTGGTGACCACACACCTGAATGGCTCCCTCGCTTGCACCGAGCCAATCATTCACTCTCATGGATCTGTCACGCCGACCCGACCGCAATGGGGATTCGTTTCCCCGTCCAGTGAGAACCAACCACCATTCAGGGCTTGCTGGCGACACCGAGCCTGCTGTGTAGAAGAGTTAAGAACTGAAGAGCATGTTAACTGGATAGATTTCAAATGCTTGCTAGAGGAAGGGATATTCTTCCCGATCAATCTTTCCAAAGCTTCTGCTGCTACATTACTGAGTGTTGTGTAGCACTTCCGCTTTGCTGGAAATCTGTAGCTAATGGAACAGAAAATGTATGTGAAATGAAAGACCCAGACTTTCTACATGGGGGAAAAAGAAATCTATACTGTTTCATGTTGTCAACCCTTCTCTCCTCCCCCTACCCACTCCCACTCCCCATATCCCAATCTTACTCCAGCTCTTCCTAACTGTATTAAGTGACTTAATCTCCCTAAGCTTCAATTTTCTGAACTGTAAATGACACACTAATAGTCACTAGAAATGGGTAAATAATATAAGATCTTTGTAAATGAAATAATATAGGATCATTTTCAATGAGACAATAAATCCTAGGGTAGTTATGAGGATGAGATGAGATGTAAAGGAATGCATATATGCCTGGAGCATACTAAGCACTCAGAATATATCCATTTAATATAATTAATTAAACAGGGACTGTGTTTATTCCTCTTTGCTTCCTTAGTTCCTGATATGTGCCTGGCACACAGGCTAAGTGCTCAATAAGTAATCGTTGGACACCTGAGCAGGGAATTTCAGAGAACACAAGAATAAAGACAGATGGTGATTTCACTTCCCTGTAAGTACTTTTTGCCATTGACAAGAGGGTCCGAGTTCTGTCAGGTGCCCTTGCTGGATAGTTATGGGCTGATTCTAGCCAATTAGATCAACCATTTGGGAAGAGACTGAAATTGATCCGGGAAACTATTAATGCTAAAGAGGGCATCGCTTCAAAGATGTCATCGGTTTACCTTTCAATTACTGACATGATAATCCTTCTTTGCACAGCTGTCATGAGATTTCCAGAAGCTGCAGACATTTAGAACTGATGCTATGAAATGATGAAACCACTAGGTTCTGAACCCATAATGGGAATCAGTGAGTTTGCTTATCGCGCAGCAGAGAAACCTCTGAACAGGTCTCATACCCATTCCATCCAGCAGATGGCAGTGGTATACACTCACAAGCCAATTCTCGGACTCGCCTCTGGTCTTTCCCTTCACTTTCTCACCACTGCCCCACCCTCCGTGGTAAAGAAAGTCCAAGCCAACTTGAAAAACCTCCCTTGGCTCCTTCGCAGAAACAACTGAGGCTCCGCGGGGGCGCGTGGAAGAATCCACGCCTCGGAGTCACCCATTTCCCCCTGTGCTGTGGACCCGGGAGGAGATAGAGAGCAGGCACTGTGATCTGTTTGAAGTCACTCGCTGCCAGTTTCCCAGAGAGATCAGGCAAAGGTCTGTGCACCTGTGCATTTAAGCAAATCAGTACAAGAAAGTGCCGTCAA
>CM052808.1:40190472-40211780 GCA_028533885.1 Nasua narica | reverse complement strand
CGCTAGTCGCCTGGAACTGTGGACCCACCGTTAGCTGTTGGCTTCATTATCTGTTCAAATGGGGGAACCGACAACCACCTCTGAAGGTAACACGGGGACAGCGCCTTCTCTGCGCCAGGCTGTTTTCCAAAGACTTCGTAATGTAGTATCAGATCAGATCTTCCTTCATCACCCAAGTGGGTGGTACCTTGGTATCCCTACTTTTCAATGAGGAAATCAAGGCCCAGAGTGATTAAGTAACTTGTCCAGGCTCACATACAGCTGAGAAAGTCAGGATCTGGACGATGGGCTCAGGCTTCTGACTGCTACTCCCGGCTGATGACTATGAAGCACTTCTCTTGTGCTAGAAACTTCATTCACGCATGTTAGTCCTCTAACCCCCTCAGCCACCTGTAAGGTGGGTGTCATTGATTTCCATCTTAGCAAATGAAGAAAAAGTATATCCACTCTGTGTCCTGCTCCACAAGAAACACAGGAAAACAAATTAATGGGGAAACTGTAAAGTATTATAGTGCTAGATGGTGGGTCCCCCAGTATCTGCTAGAGTGATTTGGAGCTTATCTCTCAACCAACAGTGAAAATGTACCGGGGTTTTGCTCAGTGGCTTGAGAGAAGGCACCCGAAAAAAAAAAAAAGTTCAATGTCTTCTCTTACTCTTCAAAATTTCCATCAAGGTTCTTAGATATTTATAACTCAGAACCATTTTGAGAAAGGGTGAGCGGCCCATGAGGATGAGGATTGATCCCATTTCTGTTTAGCATTGCTTTCCTCTCCGGAGTGATTGCTCCTCATTTTGGGGGGGACGTAGGAAGACCAGGGGCTTTGCCAGATGGCCATCACCTTCCTCTGCACATGAGGGCCGGCTCTTAACTCAGCGCCTTTGCCTGTGAGTTCCAAGCAGTCACAGTGGTGAAAGAAATTCACCTGCTGCATGAACTAACTCAGCCTCTTGCTGATCAGAAATGCCATTCCAACTCTGGGAACAAAAGGCAGGTTTTAGAATCTGCAGTCTAATGACTTTGGACCCGACTTCTCAGCAGTATGCCCGAATGAAGTTTGGGAGAACAGATGGCTCTAAATGAGGGCCAAAATTTCAGAAGGAAGCCTTACTCAGTGCGGACAATACTATAGGTCAGAGGTCTAAAATATTGAGAAATGGATCATTCTAAGGTTGCACAAATTTAATTAGCTAAGAGCTGCAGGTGGTTTTCTATAGGAAACACAGATCCTAATTTAGACCGACCTCTAGTGTAGCTCACCCCCACTTAGTAGAAGGCACCATGGGAGCCCACAACCAGTGGAGTCACGGGGACCCCGCTGGTCATGTATATAGCCGGGCAGTGAATCAGGGCTGAGTAAGTGGAACACAGAATGGAAGTTCTGCAAACTTCTACCTTGAAAAATCAGAGACATTTCTTATCATTTTTTCTTCCAATTAAGCCTTTGTGCTCATGCAAATCTTTGAACAATGTTATTCTTTCATTTCTGATATGTCTTTATATCTAAATGCATTAGAAACTAAGACTATTTCCAGCTAAAGCACTTTAAAAAGCTCAATCATTTAGCTTTGCATAATTGTTCAAGGGGTCTTCTTTGTTTCTTTTTCCCTCTCACAGAAAATTCCGAGTCAAAATGCATTTTTAAGATGTAGACTTAGATTCAAATTTTACTTCGAAAACACGCACACAGATTGCTTTGAGTCACTTCTTTTTTCATTGTATCATTGAAGCATTCATATATTCTGAGTTATTTTTGACAGCTCTTTTGCAAATTACAAATGTATGGTAAACACCTTCCCAAATTATTCTGATAAGGAATAGAATAGATACACTTTTTTAACACTTGGAAAGTCATACCTTCCAATAAATTTGTGCTAACCTAATAACTGTTTATTATAGAAATAGATAAAGGGGGCGTCTGGGCGGCTGAGTCGTTAAGCGTCTGCCTTCAGCTCGGGTCATGATCCCAGAGTCCTGGGATTGAGCCCCGCATTGGGCTCCCTGCTCAATGGGGAGCCTGCTTCTCCCTCCCCCACGCCCCCTCCTTGTGTTCCCTCTCTCGCTATCTCTTTCTGTCAAATAAATAAAATCTTTAAAAAAAAAAAAAGTAAAGTGCCCCTGAGCCGATTGATTTATAAAGTTCTTGCTTTTATTTTATTTTTTTTTAAAGATTTTATTTTATTTATTTTAACAGAGAGAGAACACAAGCAGGCAGAGAGGCAGGCTGAGGCAGAGAGAGGAGCAGGCTCCCTGCCGAGCAAGGAGCCCGATGCGGGACTCGATCCCAGGACTCCGGGATCATGACCCGAGTCGAAGGCAGCCGCCCAACCAACTGAGCCACCCAGGCGTCCCTAAAGTTCTTGCTTTTAAAATCACTTTTTAAATATGAGTTTAGATAGCTGCACATATAATACAGATTCTTTTTTAAAAAATTTTTTTTAATTGATTTGACAGAGAGAAAGAGAAATCACAAGTAGGCAGAGAGAGACGGGGAAGCAGGCTCCCGCTGAGCAGAGAGCCCGACATGGGGCTTGATCCCAGGACCCTGAGATCATGACCTGAGCCGAAGGCAGAAGCCTAACCCACTGAGCCTCCCAGGCGCCCCTATAATACAGAGTCTTATGGTCAGTCTTTTATTTCTTAAGGAGTGATGGTGTAGCTTCCATATGATCTATCTTCTCTTCTTTCCATCGTTCTCTACCTTTTGGCCTCATAATTACTTTCCATTTCAATTTCTGCTGTCATACAATAGGACCTTAGCATTAATACAAATGACTCCTCTGACTCCATAAGGAATGGTCTCTCCCAGATTTGAACATGAATTGGTCTTCTCTAAGGTATTGTCTAGCTTGGTGGTTCATATACATCAGAATCGCCTGGAGAGGGCTGCCACCACCCCAACTTTCTGATCAGACTGGTCTGGGATGGGAACTTGCCTTTCTCACAGGTCCCCGTGGATGCTGATGCTGCTGTCCCAGGGACCATACTTTGAGAAGCTCTGTTCTCAGGGACGAGTAGGCCCCCGGGATGTTCCTGGAGAGAAATAAAAGGATTCATCAGTCAAGCATATTTGGGAAACACTGTACCTTTCTTTGACGCACACTGGACATTTTCATCGCAAGACACCTTTCCAACTCCGCAAACCCTGGCTTTCCTACCTACTCCTACTAAACCTACCTTTCGAGCCTTCCCTGGTTCCTCTCTTCTTCTTTTTTTTTTTTTTTAATTTTATTTATTCATTTTAACAGAGAGAGAACACAAGCAGGCAGAGAGGCAGGCAGAGGCAGAGAGAGGAGCAGGCTCCCCGCGGAGCAAGGAGCCCAATGCGGGACTCGATCCCAAGACGCTGGGATCATGACCTGAGCCAAAGGCAGTCGCTTAACCAACTGCGCCACCCAGGCGTCCCTGGTTCCTCTCTTCTTACCGCTCTGATCCTCCCTCCCTCCCTGTCTACCTGTCTTCCTTGTCATCTCTCCTTTTCAACCTGGGCTCCGTGGACCCCCGTTTCCATAGCGCGCTCACTAGCACACCCAATGGCTAGTTTGTGCAGCCCCTGTTATTCCCACCTTGCAGGTGCAAGTCCTGGATAACCTTTCCCTTTCCGCACTTCTGATCCTGGGAGCCTGAGGGACACAGGAGAAAGGTCACAGAATTCTTCTCATTGGTGCCACTGCGAAGTCATTTCATCCTTACAGCCTGCGGACACTTCCTTGGTTTTTACTCTGCCAGGCGCTCCCCTAAGCCTTAGAAATAGCAACAAGCAAGGCCAAAAAAAAACCAAAAAACCCGGGGTCTCCTGGAGTTTACATCTTAGAGGGGGGAATGAGAACTTCATCAGATACCGTAGTTAAGTGCTTTGCAAAAAATTAAAACCGTGTGGGCAGGCGAGACCTCCAGAAGGAGATGACGTCAACGCTGATGTCTGCGTAGGAATCACGGTAGCCCGTCTTGTCAGGAACCCTGATACTGCAGAGCAGCCCCTGGTTTATTTCTTATCTCATTCCTTCCCCCCCCCCCCCATCGCCCGGAGGCTTTTCTGGATCTTTCTTACTGTTCTCAAATTCTAAGCCCATGCCCACTTATCAGATAAACTGGCCTCGTGATTTACTGAGAAGTCGTCCGCTCTCTCCACTTCCCTGACACCCAAAATCCCATCTGCGGCTCCACTAGTCCTCTCTGCCCTTCCTGCTCTCACTGGCCCCTTCCCCTTAGCCTTGCTGAACAATCCATCTGTTTTTGTCCTCCCTCCCCCGAATTCATGGGTTGAGCCCTATGGGTTGAATTTGGAGTAGGGCCTTATGGAAGTAACCAAGGGTAAATGAGGTGCTAAAGATAAGGCCCTGATCTAGCAGATCCAACAAGATTAGTTTCCTCAGAAGAAAAGACACTGGAGAGAGAGCGTGCTGTCTTGCAGCCATCCGTGAGCCAGGAAGAGAGTTTTCCCCCAGAAGCCAAATCCCTCCGCCTCCAAAACTATGAGAAATAAGTTTAGCTGTTTTTTAAAACCACCCCGTCTATGGTATTTTGTTATGGCAGCCCAAGCCGACTAAGACACGAACCAGAAAGCCCCTCCGCCTCCTGCCCACTGGCTTTCTTTCCTACCTCGGTCTGCTGTCTACCTCCTCCTCTTCATTCCCGCCCTCGTAGGTCATCCTCCTCGAGTCACCATTTATTTCAGGGTGTGTTCTGGTGCCTTCTCAAAATGGAACGGCTCTGCAAGACCTAGGGTGTTCTAAAAGGCTTTATTTTTAACTTCTCTTGGGGTTGGGACTGGTGCAGTCTCCCATAGTTTCATGCCATTTCACTGACCTTAAACACCGAATTCCATCTCTGCTCATCCCCAAATCCAGTCACGTCACTCGGTGAAGTTCCTTTTTTTTTAATTTCCTCAACTGGACATTTTTTCAAACAATTGAGAGAAATAGGGAAATGTTCTATTTTGTATTTCTCTACATTCACACCATTGGTTTTCTACCTCTTTCCAATTAGAATGCTGATCGCCTTAAGCAGGAGTGGAAGTGTAAGAAGCAAGACTGGGAAACTAGTTGATTCTTTTTAAGGAAACTTTCCCTCCCAGACTCCGTCTTCTCTAATTTAATTAGAATCCCCTCAGGCATTGCTTATTTCATAGCGTATTGCCACAGACCCATTCTCCATAGGCACGAGATCTCCAGGGGGAGGTCAAGTGACGTTGCTTCCCCAGATCGACTATAGCATCCAAACCCTAACCACTCTCGGAGAAGGAGGGGTGATAAGAGATGAAGGTGAGAGAGAATCAGGTCAACACCCTTCGCTGCTGCCCTGGATTTCCTCCAAAGCTTCTGTGCCCATCACAGAAAGCTTCTGGGTCTACCCCATCCCACCTGCACAAGGGCAGCCAAAAATTCCTAGCCAGCACCTCAGTGATCTAAGCGCAACTCCAAGATTCCACAGCACGTGGAAGAGAGGCAGGCCAAGAAGGCAGGGCTGAATGAAGCCATGTCTATAAAGCACTCTGCATAGTGCCTGCCATGTAGTGAGTGCTCAGAAAATGGTAGTGACTGTTCTCCACGACATTGTCATTGTAATCACTGCTGTCGGTATTCACACACACATACACACACGCATATACACTAGTATATGAGTAAGGATTCTTTCTGGTTCTACACGGAACCTACAAGGATTGGAAGAACTCAAGATGAAGTTGTGCAGCTCTTGGTGGAGATCTGACACCTGCCATCAGAGTTGCCTGGAGGACTGGTGGAGAGTCACTGAATTCATGCTGCAGGAAGGGCATGGAGCAGCCTATACCTGTCTCAGTGCCATCAGATCATACTTACAAACAGTTAAGTGTGTGGGCAAGCGTGGGATGCCAGAAGGAATGCTCCACGGGTTCTAGGATGAGAACCAATTTATGAGAACCGTAAACTGGGAGTGAGAGACGTTTGCTTTAGAGACCAATGGGGAAATGAGAAAAGGCAAGGGAACAGAAGATGCTTCTCAGTGCCCTCGCTGCCTGTGGCGCATTCGAGGAGCAAAATGCCAAGCCAATAGGGAAGAAGATGCCATGGGAAGAATTCACAAAACTGAGACTGAGCTAAAGAGGGCAGAGGAGATCCTGGCGTAAAGAAAGTGTATTTTTTTTTTAAAAATCTGAACTACACAAGTAAAATAATAGACTCTATGCTATAAGTTATAAGCAACCAACACATCAGGCACTGTGGAGCTCCAAGGAAGGCAAACCCCTGCCCCACAAGCTTGGAATCTTGGGAGAAAACAAGACAAGGGATGAGGGGCGGAGGGTGGTAGATGGAGGGCGGGCGCCCAGCAGTGAGCAGGTGGGAAAGCTTGCTGGAGGAGGTGGGGGTGGAAATCAGTCTTAGAGACACAGAGGTACAGCGCGCCAGGTTAGGACAATGAAGGGACCAATGAAGGAGTGGTGAACGTGCAAAAATGAATTTGAAAGGTGGGTGAGAGATGAGCCCATGGAAACAGGGGTTTGAGGAGACCACTGAGCCTAGCAGCCTCCTTCTCCTGATCCCATCCCTTCCAGCTCTACGACCTCTGCATGTTGGCCACTCTCAAATCCAACCATCTGACTCTGCCGTCCTGTCTGACGTGTTCCTAAGCTTCCTCTGCTGTTTCCTCTTTTAAACATTCCACCTGTACTTCCCAGGGAAACTTGTGTCCCTAGACCTCAGTATGAACAATGCAGCCAACACCACTGTTTTGCACCTGTGTGTGTCTATCTGCCTAATGAAGGTGTCCAGCCGGCAGATAGCACTCCCGTGAGGTCCCAGAGGAACTTGTCCCCTCCTGGTCCTCCTAACTTCCCTCCTTTCTGTGACAGCTTTGCCACCCACTCAGGTGCTCAATAAAGAATCCTCAAGATTTCCCTCATCACTTCTTTCACCTCAACTACCTCCTTGACACACACGCACACGCACACGCACACACGCACATACACACGTTCTCGGGTGCACATACACTGAGTCATCGTCTGTTATTTCCACCTTCTAAAGGTCTCCATACTCATCACCTCCACGCTTACACTCATCGCTGACCCTCGTCCATCCTACGGTGGGCACCTCACTTGTCTTCCCCAGTACACTTTCTCAACTACTCCCCACCTACACAGCTCCTTCGTACATCCTCCAAAATTCTTGTTAAAGATTTTATTTATTTATGTGTCAGAGAGAGAGGGAGAGCACAAGCAGGGGGAGTGGAAAGCAGAAGGAAAAGCAGGCTCCCCGCTGAACAAAGAGCCCGATGCGGGCTCATGACTTGAGCCAAAGGCAGATGCTGAACCAACCGAGCGACCCAGGTATCCCTCAAAGTTCTTTTTAAAACCCCAATTCAGAAAACTGGGATGCCAGGCTCCATTTTAAACAAAAATTTTACATCTCTCTAAGTATATGTGCATCTGTGTTGACTGTGTGACCGCCAAGCAGCAGTGTGGCCTAGGGGTTCAGAGCCCGTTATCTGGTCCAAAGCCCAGCTCTGCCACTTCCCACTTGCTGGACCCAGAGAAGCTTCTTAACACTTCCTCATCTGTAAATGCAAATAGTTATTTTGTCTATAACACAGGGCCATCATGGGGATTGAATGAGGAGAGCTCTTGTAACAATGCCCTGTCCATAGTAAGCACTCACTACACAGCACTCACACCTAGAGGGGGAGGGAAAGAATAAGAAGTAAATACAATAATGTTATCAATGTTTATCTCCAGGCCACAAGATTTTATTTTCTCATCTTTACTTTTCTATTTTTTCAATATTTTCTGTGTTTTTCCAATTTTCTATAATAACCATGAAATCCTTTTCTGACTATTCAACTACTCCTTTCTTTGGAAATGACAGGATGTTACATCCTTGTTTAAGAATGGTCGGGAATCTCCACCACAACCCAAAGCCTTGTGCTGGCCTAGGGGGCCCAGCATCACCTGCCCCTACCTCCCACCGCCACACTTGGGCCCCAGACTTCTCTGCCCCCACACCCTGTGTCCTGCCATCATCTTCTCTTTTGTGTCCTTTCTTACCAGAGACCTTTCTCTCCTCTGACTCGAACTCCCCCTAAAGAAAGCCCTGTTCACACTTGGACGCACAGTTCAGATCTCCACTTCCCTGGGGGCGTTCATTTCTCCCAAAAGTCTGTGGGCTGGGTGGCAGGACTGTTGGCGTCGCCAGATATTTGTAGAATCCTCAGATGTTTGAAGACAGGTGCAGGGATGTGGAGGCAGAGGAGGCTGAGAAAAGAGAGGGAGGGAATTGTGAGGCTATTCCACGCAGGGCTCTAAACCTCAAGGGGAAATTTTTGAAGACTTTTTTTTTTTTTTTTTTGAGTAGAAGGACAGCATGATAAAAGTCACATTTTAGGAATAGAAGTTGGCAACAGTATGCAACGTGGATAGTGTGGGAGGCCAAAAAGTTGGTCAAGAGGAGGTTGGCGGGAGTTAGGCAAGAAGAGCTGAGGTTTGTTCTGAGGTGAACTGGCCAGTGAACATGGCCACTGGGACTGCCTCAGCTCTCCGGCCTGGTCTCCCGGCCCAGGCCGCCCTGCCAAGTACTTCCCCGCCTGGGCCCCCTGTCCCCCTCCAGCCTTGTGGCAGCTCCTGTCACAACCACCTAACAGAGGGGACCGAGTAACAAGGCTGACTACCGCGTGGTAGGGACAGGAGTCAAGACTAGATCCATCTGACCCCATAGCGAAGGCGACTAACTAATCTTCCCTCAGTGGCCCCCAGCGCATGGGCCTTCAGAACAGAAACACCGAGGGGGAGGAAGAGAACTGAAGGGTGTGCTCAGCCCTAGAAAATTCTTGCAGATGTGCTTTAAGAAAGTCTTAAAGTTACCGCAGAAACACTGTGGTGAGCGATAAAGTGTTCAAAGAGAAGGAAGATGTTCAAGCATCAAGGAAATTAAGAAGGTCCGGCATAGAGTGAACTCTGAAAGGGAAGCTTTTGGATGAGAGAAAGAAGCTTCTACAGCACAGAGCTTTTGAGCTTTGTTACATGCAGGGATGATAGAGTTTGAACATAGACAATGGGTGCCAAGGGTTTGGACATATTAATGGATGTTTCATTTGTAACTGATTTTTCAAAACAAACTGCATATAGGTGGGAGAGAGCTTCTGATGTTTTGAAGTGACACCAGGGAGAGCCAGCCCATGGTCTCAGCTGCCCTCAGTAAGCCACTCTCAGACAGAAAAAGGACCAGTAGCCACAGCGCACTCTGTCCCAGGCACTCTACTGGCATCATCTCCTTCAGTCTTCACGACAGTCATCTGAGGACAAAATGATTTCCACTCTTCCGATGAGGAAACTGAGGCACAGAGGCACACAGAACTTCCACAGGGTCATACCCCTCCTATACTAACAATGCTGGGATTCCAGCCCACATCGGTAGACTCCAAAGTCAATGCACTTTCCAGTATAGACACTTTCCCAAAGTGGACTGAAGTTCACCACTAATACTTTGGTGTTCTGGAATCTTCTTTGGTGACATAAACCAGGTTCATCCCACTGGAACAAAGAGACCATCTCTC
The DNA here is from genome assembly GCA_028533885.1 of Nasua narica. Lineage (NCBI taxonomy): Eukaryota > Metazoa > Chordata > Mammalia > Carnivora > Procyonidae > Nasua > Nasua narica. Next base: position 40,202,259 of record CM052808.1, on the reverse strand, counting down.
CCCATTAAGAAGGCACTTAGCCTCTTAGTCAGGGCCCAACTTCTCTCGGGTCCTCGTTCTTGAAATCGGCAGTGGGGAGGGTGACCACACTGGGTGGGCTGACCCATAATAGAAGACTTAACACGTTTTGCTTCCCTGCCCACATGCCTGCGCCGCCTCCTCCTCACAGCTAACCTCAGCACCACCCCCAGCAATCTGGATAGTCCCCGTGCCATTTGAGAGAACATTCTTAGTTGTTCACAGTCCCTGGTGTTCACATCAAGCCAAAGTTAATGCTCTGGAGTGTTTCCATCATCCTGTGACAAATCTGGACTGGGTATCCAGTATCGGTCCAAAGGACATAGCGTCAGGAGGAGGCAGGAGAGAAAGAGCAAAATATGGGAGACACATGCGGATTTACAAGTACCATGCAGAGGGAAAAAAAAAAATTAAAGACCATTTAAGTCATTTGAAAAGCAAGAGCAGTGTTCAGAATGTCAGCCGTGCATGGAGCACAGATGATGGGGCTGCAGTCATCCAAGGTGCCCTTGGAGTTGGCCACATGGCCAAGGGAACATAGGACCCCAGCCTAGGAGCACGCTCACTGGAGTCTGCGCCCCTGCCCCATGGTCCACCAGCCCTGGAATCACGGGCGAGCTGGTCCACCTCTGTGAACCTCCGCTTCCCCTTCTTTATAAGGAGGGTGACAATAATTGAAAAAGTGAAAAATGGCCCCAGAAGCCACCAGGTAGGCTACGATGGGTCCCATCCTTGGATGGGAGGGGCCCCCAGCAAATATCTTCCATGGGGCCCTGAATAGATAAACAATTTGAGTGGGATCTTTAAAAAAAAAAAAAAAAGTCAGCCTCAGAAACAGTGTTAAAAGTGGTTGCCCAGGGCTTGGTGGAGGGGGGGGCGATAGGGAGGTTAGCGGAAGAGGAAAACCTTCAGCCATAAGATGAATAGGGTCTGGAGACACACACTGTATTGTATAATTGACATTTGCTAAGAGAGCAGAACTTAAATGTTCTCACCAAACAAAAAAAGATGCGAATGTCAGGTGGTGGATGGCGGGGGGTGGGGGGGATGTGTTGACAATGTACACATCTATCAAATCATCACAAAACGCACACTTTCAGTGTCTTACAATTTTGTCAGTTATACCTCAATAGAGCTGAAAAGAGTTTTTAAATCAAAACAGGCATTAACTGGGGCACCTGAGTGGCTCAGTGGGTTAAGCCTCTGCCTTCAGCTCAGGTCATGATCTCAGGGTCCTGGGATCGAGCCCCGCATCGGGCTCTCTGCTCGGCAGAGAGCCTGCTTCCCCTTCTCTCTCTACCTGCCACTCTGCCTACTTGTGATCTCTCTCTCTCTCTCTCTGTGTGTCAAATAAATAAAAATCTTAAAAAAAAACAGGCATTAACAAATAAATAGAACACGAAATGTAAAACAAAACAAAAACCAATCTGAGTCACTGGTCACTGTGGGTCAGCCCGAGCCCTTCTGGCCGCCCAGTCTCACCCAGTTCTGCCAAAGAGACCCTGTGTCGCTAGTGGGGGGACTATGTTGCTTGTCAGGACGTCCTGCGGGGCAGGTGCCCAGGCACAGGGCCGCAGATAACCACACACGCCTGAGTCCTCCAGCTCCCCGGGGCATCAGGGCAACCCTGTGGTCAGGGAAGAGACCCAGAGAGTGCTCTGAAGGGAGAAACAGGACCCCAAGCCCACACGCGTTCCCGTCCAGGCTCAGCGTGCCCCCGTCTGATGGCACGGCCAGCACTGGCCAGCACAGCCCTGGGGAGGGGCTTAGAAAATTCCAGGCAAGTTGCTCCCAGGTGAGGGGCCCTCAGAGACACGGGCCTGGATCATTGTTGCCCAGGTCTAGATAGCACTGGCTGCGATGTTCCTGAAGGAACGTCAACATCACTCACAGAATTAGAACAACAGTCCGAAAAGGTCACTCCTTAACTGTGGCGGAACAAATCAGCCATAAGGCCAGTCTGACTGTGTATGACCCACAACAGAGAGAAGGACATTCGGCACCCACAAATGTAATTAATGTGCCATCTCCTGACTGATTTGTGTGACTGCCGCTGTTCTATGATGGCAGCTCTGTGTACTTGAATCCTTCATCCTCCTGGAAAAAAAAAAGAAAGAAGGGAGGGAGGGAGGGGAAGGAAGGAAGGAAGGAAGGAAGGAAGGGAGGGAGGGAGGAAGGAAGGAAGGAAGGGAGGAAGGGAGGAAGGGAGGAAGGAAAGAAGGAAGGAAGGAAGGAAGGGAGGAAGGAAGGAAGGGAGGGAGGGAGGGAAGGAAGAAAGGAAAGAAGGGAGGAAAGAAGGAAGGAAGGGAGGGAGGGAGGGAAGGAAAGGAAAGGAAGGAGAGAAATGGATTACCAAGATGTCCAATCATCACATTACCTTTGTGCCTGGGTGGCAATCAGCCCCTTCACCCTCCTGAGACTCCCCCAGCACAAGCCCAAATCCTATAATAAACTCCTCCAATTCCCTCATATGATTCCTTGGTATGTGTTCTCTCTTGCAGCAAGCTGAATAAATCCAAGTTTGTGTGACTAGAGGTGTGTTCTTGGTGGTCTTTGGTGGGTATCAACCCACCTCCCAGGGCTACTGTAAGGATTAAAATGCTTACACCAATGCTGGGGTGTGATGCCCTAAGTTATTTTGGTGCATCCCAGCCTTGCTGACCCACTCACCCCATGTCCTGCTACTGCTCCTTGCTAGGCAAACCAAGTGCGGGCTGGGGACCAGTAACATGGGCATCCCCTGTGAGCTTGCCAGACGTGCAGACTCTGGTGACCCAACCCAGATCGACCAAATGCAAATATGGTTTTTTCTTAAAATGTTTAAAAAAGAGTTTTATGCATTTATTTGACAGAGAGAAAGAGATCACAAGTAGGCAGAGAGGCAGACAGAGAGAGGGGGGTGAAGCAGGCTCCCTGATGAGCAGAGAGCCCAATGCAGGGCTCGATCCCGAGATCATGAGCCGAAGAAGAGGCTTTAACCCACTGAGCCACCCAGGCGCCCCTGCAAATACGGTTTTTAGGCAGATCCCCAGGTGATCCATGTGCACATGCAAGTTAAAAACACAGCTGTAGCTTAACAGGTATGTCCTGGTGCCACCTGTTCAGGCATGGGGGGCAGCGTGAGCGATGAAGGCTACTGCACCTGCCAACTAGCCACCCAAACAAAGATTAAAGCTACAGAGGACTTTCCAGCAGTGGGCGTAGGCAGGCCACGCCCACAACAGCTGTCCAAGCCTGGGGATTCAACTTGCTTGTCCCTTCATGAGCAACTCTGGTAGCAAGAGTGGGTACATTTCACAAGCACTAGCTTATCCCCGTCTTTTTAGTTTCTCATCACAACCCTACGAAGTGGGGCAGGGAAACCATCATCCCCACTTTACAGATGAGAAAACAGAGTCTCAGATACACACGGTGCTTGGCTTAGTTTCACATCGTTGCCTAATGATGGAGATAAGCAGGGCTGAGATTAGGGGGCAGCAAGAAAGGCCCCTAACCTCGGGTACTACTTTTAAAGGGGCACCCCAAAACTCAGTAATCAAGATCAGCAATGTTTTCATGCAATATTTTCTTGAAATCAAAATTAATGTAAAATACTCTATGATGAACAAAATGTCAAATTTTCAAAGAACAGCAGATCCAAGAAGTATGGGGTTGAGGTAAGGCAAATGAGACCTAGCTATGCACATGCAGGGTCAGATCCTATCTTTATTGAAATTTTTGATATTTTTGTTCAAATGTGGGTTTTTGGGGGTTTTTTGGATTTTTTTCTGCATTCCTTTCATTTTTGTATCCAAATATTGTTTCTCAGGCTTTCTGAGTTTCTCAGCACTTCAAGTTTTGCACCCACGGCAAATTTGTGACTTACCTCTGCTAAGCTATGAGAAGGCATTTAGCAAATACATGTGTGTGGCTCATGGAGTTAGACTGCCTGCTTCAAATCCGTGGTTTGCCACTTCCTCACTGTGTTGGTTGGGGCAAGTCGGTTAAGCTTTACAGCTTTAGTTTCTTTATAAAATAGAAAGGGCTTTTGAAGTTCCCTTCTGTACAAGTAAAGAAGGACCGATATGCAGTCCAAATGCGTAATTGGAAGGTCTAGTTTAATCCAAGTATCAAATTCAAAGTATCAACAAGATGGGCAGCATTTTCTTGGAATAATCTTCTATAAATTTTAAGTGCACAAATGTAATCATACTGTATATGGTATTGTTTCTAGCTCACTCTTTTCTCTTTTTGCTTGATGCCCTTTTTTTCCCATCTTTTCCTTCCATTCTCCTCCCCCTTGTAATCCATATTAACATACCTAACATGTACGTTTCCGTATTTTCCTCCATATCCCTATAATGAGCTGTAAACCCAACATACACATGCATATACCTATGAGTACATTTGGATATGGGGGTGGGGTCATTTTTTCACTAACGTGGGATTACATTGTTAATGCTTTTCTGCATCTCGTGTATAAACAATATGTTGAAGAAATCCCTCCAGGCTGGGTTATGGACTTTGGGGACGGTATGTGCTATGGTGAGTGCTGTGAAATGTGTAAGCCTGATGATTCACAGACTTGTAACCCTGGTGCAAATAATACATTATATGTTAATTTAAAAAAAATCCCTCCAAACCCTTTGGTATATCTATGTCTTCATTTTTCATTGGCAGTACGCTAGTCCTTGGGATGGACTACAATCACCCATTCTGTATTAATGAGGATTCATTTGGATCCTAGTCTTTGCCTCTCTGGTCCCTGCTGTGAATAGACATCCTGATACAGATATTCTAATAGCAAAACTTAGTTTTCCTTGTTCTAAAGTTGGCATAAATGGGAACATACAGTCTGGACCCTTTTGTATCTGGATTATTCTGTCAGCGAAATGTTTTTGAAATTAAACCATGTTGGTGGGGTGCCTGGGTGGCTCAGTCATTAATTGTCTGCCCTCAGCTCAGGTCATGATCCCGGGTCCTGGGATCAAGTCCTACATCAGGCTCCCTGCTCGGCGGGAAGCCTGCTTCTCCCTCTCCCACTCCCCCTGCTTGTGTTCCTTCTCTCGCTATTTCTCTCTTTCTCTCTCAAATAAATAAATAAAAATCTTTTTAAAAATAAATAAATAGGGCCCCTGGGTGGCGCAGTTGGTTGAGCGACTGCCTTCGGCTCAGGTCATGATCCCGGAGTCCCGGGATCGAGTCCCACATCGGGCTCCCAGCTCCATGGGGAGTCCGCTTCTCACTCTGACCTTCTCTCTCTCACTCTCTGTCTTTCCTAATAAATAAATAAATAAAATCTTTATAAATAAATAAATAAATAAACAAATAAGCAAACAAACAAACCATGCTGTTGCCTGCCAAGCAGTTCCTTTTTTACTTCTGAGTAGTATTCCATTTTGCATGTACTTCAGTTTGCCTGTGTAGTCTTCTGAGTATGTATATTTTCTTTTTTTTTAAATTTCATTTATTTATTTGATAGAGAGAGATCATAAGTAGGCAGAGAGGCAGGCAGAGAGAGAGGGGGAAGCAGGCTCCCCGCCGAGCAGAGAGCCCAATCCCAGGACCCTGAGATCATGACCCGAGCCGAAGGCAGAGGCTTTAACCCGCTGAGCCACCCAGGCGCCCCTGTATATTTTCCATTTTAATAAACAATGTTCGACTTCTTTCCTCAAATGCTGTAAAGTTTACATATCCACCAATGGTATATGTTGCAGCTCTTTTGATTTTGACTGGCCTGCTGATCAGGAGGTGATGTCTTGTTGTTACTTAATTTGTATTTCCCCACCTATGGTAAATTCAAGCATCTTTTTGGACGCTTGTTGGCACTCTGGATGCATGCTTCTATAAATTGCTGTTCGTGCTCTTTGATCATTTTTCTATTGAGTTTCCGATTAAAAAAATCTCTTTATATAAATTAATTCCTATATTCTTATATAACTAATTCCTATATTATATAAATACTTACATACTTGGCACTACCACTGTCTTTTTTCCCAAATCTGTCATTCATATTTTGATTTTGTTTATATCTTTACCCGTACACATTTTTAATGTGGTCAGATACATCTTTTCTTTCAGAGTCTCTGTGTTTTCCAATCTTCCTAAGGTTTCCTTGTCCACAGATTGTACACAGTCTCCTAGATATTGCTGCAATATTTTGTCTGGTTTTGTTGTTTACCATTAAGACTTTACTCTCTGGGGGATGTATTTTTGTATGTGCTGTAAAATAGTTGTTTTATTTTATTTTATTTCAGATGGATAGCCAGTTATACTGGAATCATTTTTTAAATAATTTATTATTTTCCCACTAAATTGAACTACCACATTTGATATATAATGTATATTAAATTCTCGTACATAGGACTACTTCTGGATTCTTTTCTTTTCCACTGATCCATTTCTCATTCCCATACTAATACCATATTTATTTCATAATGGCTTTATAGTATACTCTGATGTATGGTAGGACAATTCCCCTGTTGCTACTCTTTTTTATTCTTTTCCTGGTCGTTCTTGAGCATTTATTTTCCCTTATGAAGTTTAAAATAATTTTATCCAGTCTCCACTCACTCCTGCTAAAAAAAGACTACAATTGTAATTGTAATGGCATCATATTTATATATTTGGAGGGAGAATTAATAGTGTTATGATATTCCATTTTCCCACCCAAGGATCTGGTCTTTCCATTTGTGCAGACTTTGTTTCATGACCCTTAATAAGATTAGTTTTATTTATATAAATGTGCCTTTATGATTAACTGTATTTCCTGATATTTTTGCTCACTATTTTGTAAATAGAATATTTTCCTTTTCCATTTCTAATTCCTTATTATCAGAATAAATAAAAGCTAGTAATTTATGTATATTGATCTTATATCCTCAGATTCTTAACTTCTTTTATTAATTATAATGTTTTAAAAAAGTACTAGGATCTCTTGAATTTCACATCACCAGCAAAAATCCACAGTATTTATTTCTTCTTTTCAAGTGTTTTTTGTTGTTGTTGTTGCTACTCGTTTTCTTTTTTTATTACATTCCCTAGCTCCCCCAAGACAAAGTCAAACTGTAATGGTCATAAAAGTCCTTCCTGTCTAGATCTTGATTTTAAAAGAAAGGCTTTTATCGTAGCCACGAAAACAATTAGTGGAGAGTTTTTTGGAAATATTTTTATTCTATTTAAGTGCTTTCTTTATAGTCATCTTTTCTTAGAGTTTAGTAAGGAATGTCTCCTATATTAAATGCCTTTTAAGCATTTATTGATAAAAATCATATCGATGTTCTCCCTTAATTTGTTTAACTAATGATATGTTAACCAATTTCCTGATATTTAAATACTTTCACATTCCTGAATAAACTCTAATTGGTTTATTGATATGCTGTTTGATTGTATTCTAATTAGAATTTTTGCGTCTATATTTATAAATAAAGTGCAGTTTTTCACCAAGGAGATGTTCATAAATTTCTTTGGAAGAATTATATTGTCTGACAGGGACTTCAAATATTACCATCATCAATCTTATGAGTATTTGTAAGTATTGGGAAGATACCCAGATCAAAGTAGCAGATACAAATTCTCCAAAATTCTAAAATTTTCACATGAAAGCTTGAATTTTATCCTTGGTAACATATAGCGTCGGTTGCTTGCCTTGAAGCAATAGGCATCTTTCATTCATTTTCTAGAAAATGTCTGCTAGTGACCTGAGGATTAATAACCCTAATGTGTCCGCCCATCATTCTCCCACATAAAAATGGTGTTCCATGAAAAAGTGGCCGGTGTCTCTCATAGCTGAGTCACACAGCTTTTCCTTGGGACAACCTTCATTCTTCAGTATGTGGCAGATGCGCCTTTGACACACTCTGCAGCTAGCCTCACAGAATACTAAGGAGACGTGTACTCAAGGGTAGAGATTTCATAAAACTCATGATTTTGGCTGCTTCATCAAGGGCGTTCTTTAGCGAGCCGACATTCTATAGAGCTGAGTGTGCAGCAGTGAGAGGCAGTGGCTGCTTGGTCTGTTGGATGGCATTGCCTTTATTCTCAGTCAGGCTCCGGCACTTTTACCCATCGTTGCTTTTACACTGTTCATGTAAATGTCAACACATTGAAAGAAGCCGGTAACATCATGGCGTTCTTTTGATTACAGTTTTGACCTTGCAGAACTCCTGAAAGGGTCATAGGGACCCTCAGAGTCCCGTGGACCATACTTTAGAAACCACTGCTCTAGCCAGACTGAGCTCCATTTCTGTTTTTCTGAGACAGCCAAACTCTTTCCCACCTCAGGGACTTTGCACGTGCTGGTCCCTCCAGCTGGAATGCTGATGCCACACTTGGCCCGGTCAACCTTCCTCCTCATCCTTGAGCTTCCAGTTCGAATGTCTCTTTCACAGGGAAGCTACTCCTCGCCTACTGCTCAATTGGGTTTGGTCCCCATGTTCTGTACTTGCAGTAAACCTTAACATTTCTAGCACAGCTCTTATGACAGTTTTAATTTACTTTTACTCACGGGTTGATCCATCAAAGTCCACGCTTCCAAGAATGGAAGCTTCTAGATCCCGTGCACCTTTTCTGCTTCGGTGTCCCCTTCCCCTAGCACAGTACACTCAAGCAGTATCATTGAATAAATGCAGGACGGGATGGTCTGGCTTGCCTTGGACTAGTTGGCTCAGGTGGTAAGCTCGAAGGGCTGAGGCCAAGGTCACGGGTTGGACCAACCTCACTCCAGCCGTCGGCTTTTACTTCCCGAGGCTGCACGGCCGATAAACTGGGATAAGGGCTGCAGGTGGATAAAGGCTAATCGGGTCCTGTTCATAGGAAAAGCATTCAAAGCTTCCTCCCGAATCATTTGTCGTGGATGTAGTGTCCTCTGCGAGGCCAGGAAGACAACTACAGCACTTCCCAATCGTTTGAGACCTACTTAAACTTCCTGAGACTGTAAAAGCTTTCTTATTTGTTCATTTACGGAAAATCCCCCAGTCCCCTAGCAAATACACACGTCTTGTAGAACCTTGAAAAGTCATCAGAAACTATCCGGCAGTTATGAGCCATAGTTGAAAAACCTCTGAACTAACAAAATTATCATTCCGTCCCAGATTTAAACTGAATTGTGGTGATTATAGCGTATACTCTGCAGTTCTGCTTGAGAGGACAATTTAATTAGAAGCCTATGTCTTGAGGCTAACTCCACCCCATACCCCCCCCCCAAATAATTCTTTAGGATGAAATTTCTAATGCTGTCTCTCAGCCTAAAGGTATGTTTTCTTGTAGAAAGTTGAGTAAGATTCCATTTAGGCTATTTTTAAAACTCAAGAAAAAGGGCAAAAGGGAGGATCTTACCACTTAAGAAATCACTCAGAGACTTTTTTGCTATTTTTTTTCCCCAAATGCAAACTGCTCTCTTTAGAACTTTCAAATTGTCCTCTTTAGTGCCTTTGTCATGTTTGAAGAAATGCGGTTGAGCTGTAATGAAGTCATTGACAAAGCGCGTATTTGCCCCTATGAAGATTTATTTCCACTCTTTAAAAGACACTGGTATGGAGATGCGACATGAAGAATTAGGCTCAGGATCAAATCTAAGAATAAACGTGTGCGTGTGTGTGTGTATCTACGGCAGGTGCATAGCATCTTACGGATGAAAAGTCATCGGTTAACCACGTACGGGGTGTTTGCTAAAAACATTAGAAATCATTTGGCCTGAGTCTTGTTTTACAGGTAAGAAGACTGAGGCCCAAGGAGGTACAAAAATGTGTTAGTCGAGATGAAAAATAAACGAATAATCCTGAAACGTGCGCCCTTTCACAGAGAACATAGACTAATAAAGCAGAAGTGAAATCTATAGCCATTTACCGTTCTCGAGGGAAAGCAGGGCCGGTAGCCCAGGAGGGTTATAATTTTCACCACTCCTGGCAGATCACATGCTACAAGGAGGGTGGGGGAGCCAAGGGCATCATCGTGGCAACAAGCAGATCCTGGGGGTAGGGGGGGGCACTGCTTCCTCTTTCAGTCAGGCACAGGAAAAGAATTCTGCCAGCAAGTTCCGGGGCCCAGAGAGAGAACCAAGGGACTGCCTCCCTTATGGGTACCTGTGTTCAGTCATGGCTTCATCAAAAGTGGCCAAGAATTTGGGGCCTAGATCTCCCATGTACTGACAACCCACCACCCTTTTCAAATCATATCACTAAAAAGCAGTCACGTGCATAAAATTCAAACACAGCATTCAAACCTAAATTCAAATAAATGTTAAACTGCATAGTTTTGTTGTTTTTTTTTTTAATAATTTGCTGCCCACAACTAATGTAGGGGACAGTCAGGTGATCAAAGGTACAGGTTCCTGTGAGGGAGCATTTCCTTGGAAGGCCCAGGTTCCACCAAGGGAATTCTTCTGGAACCATGACCAATGCATTTGGATAGAGATAGCTAGTGGTCGGGTTGGCCCAGAGTGTAATTAAAATATTATATGGGTTAAACCAGACAAAACTGCCAAAACTGGATGGTTTTGACTGCCCCCAAAATTCCATCTGGTTCAGTTTCATCTTACAAATGTTCCCTGGGAGGGAGGCCATGAATCTAGAAGCATGGTGTATCTCCTAACAGTTAAAGCTGAATAGCATTAAGCTTTTGTGTCGGACACACCAAAAAAATAAGATGCTCCCAAAGGCTAGAATCAAATTAAGGAAAGTCAATGAAATCATAAGAAAAATCAGAGGGCCACAGAACACAGTACGTTGGAGCGGAGCTACTCTTCAAATTCGCTTCCAAGTGCAAAGGATGATCTATCACTAGAACCCAACGGAGAAAGGATCCTTAGCTCAGTCAAGGAAAGTTCGAGAAGGGGGTAGGCACAAGACAGGGCTTGATGTCTTCAAAAGACTCCTAGAAAGAGGGAGAGGTAATTAAGGGAAGGGTAGGACATATCATGATGTACTCCTTTCCCCCCCACTGAGCCACAGCCCTCTGGCAAGCTTTCGCACTGGCTATTCCCTATAGGATCTTCTTCCTCTTTGGCTACCCGTGGCCAACTCCTGTTTCTCATTGAATAGTAAATGTTCCTTCCTCAGAGAAGACTTTCCTGACTACTCGATCTAAAACAGCTTTCCTCTGTCTAACCTTTCTTTATCATTTTCTTTCGTCATAGAACTTGCCTGTATATCAAATTACCTTGTTTATTCACTTCTTGGTTTTTGTATGTTTGTTTGGGGGTTTGTTGCTGTTGTTGTTTTGGTAATGGCCATGGCTAGCTTCGCGAGAGCAGGGCTTTGCTGGAACAGTGCCTGGTCTGGAAGAGACTGAGGCTGTCGGGATTCTCTCGACCACCGGCGACAGAAAGCCCTATCAAACTTGCTTAAGTGAGAAAGGGGTTTCATGGGCTCACGTACCTGTGAAGTCCCGTGTCCCGTATCATCGAGGAAGGATCTCATTTCTTCTCGTCTCTGGACCCTGCTTTCCATGATGCCAGCTTGACGGACTGAAGGCAGAAGGAGCCCAGCAGCTCCAGGCTTCACATTCATGCACACGTATCTGGGAGAGACGGCAGCTCTGTCCTAGGAGCCAAGGATCCCAAATGCAGTCTCATTGGCCTGGTTTGGGTCACTCTGCTCATTCTCCCCAAAGCAATGATGGCAGCAGGAGTGGTGGGGGGTGAGGGGGGAGAGCGGGGATATGAGAAGAAGTGGAAACCAAGCCAGACATGCTGGATCCTGCCAGGAGGGAGAAATGGGGGCTTGAAATCGCCCCCAGAAATGTGCATGCGTGAAGATGCCCGGAACCGAGAAGAGGCTTCTTATAGTTGGG
>CM052808.1:40118691-40189972 GCA_028533885.1 Nasua narica | reverse complement strand
GTCTCTAGTAGAGATTTTAGATGACTTGCAATTCATGCTTTTATTGGATTGAGAAATGTTGGCCCTTATAAATCCCTTTATTTTACAAATTAGTAAATATTTATAAGTAAATATACGTATATTCCAGAGATGCTAAGTGACTTACTCAAAGCCACACATCTAGGAACAGAGAAAACCTGAACTAGAATCCATGCTTTTTTTGAAAAACTGCAGTTCATTAGCTCATGTTCAGTACAGAAGCCTAAGTCAAACTGTGGGAATGGGTTGCTTAAAATCCTGAACTTCTTCATTCTTTTCTGGAGCCGACTTAATTCTTCTACGAAGAAGCCACCGAAAGTACACAAGAACCCTCAAATGTGTATTTGGTTCCTTTTTAACATGGATTAAAATGTGCTTTGGGAAATACATGATGGCACTGTTAAGGAAGGATTTAGCTTTTTCAGTGAGAAAGTGTGCTTACACATCAAGTCTGCATTAAGAGTTATTATTTTAAAAAACATTACCCAAGATCACAATAGCCAACAGGTTGGCGCTCCCAGCAGCTCTGGCCTGCCCCCTTGTGCATACTTTGTATTAGTGCACTCTGTCAGGACAGCTTGGGGCAGGGGTGAAGGTCAGAGCCTTCCTTGACTTTCACCTTTCTTCCTCTCCTCGAACATCTCTCTTCCTTCTCTCCTTCCTCCATTTACAGTCCAAATGACAGAATCCGCTCCTGGGCAGCTTGGATTTTGTGTGACCATGAAATCCCCACACCCCTCAGTTTTTAGCCATTCATTCAACAAGTATTTGGTGGAACAACTAGAAAGGGCTGAATTTAAGAATCAGGTCATCCTCGGTCCCTGACTTCACAGAGCTCAAGAAGTGATTGCCACCGGCCACTGGGTGGCTTTTAGCCACAATAACCCCATTGTCAGTTTCTACATCCCACAAAATCTTAGTGCCTACGTTGTGCCAAATATTGTGCTAGGGTCTGAGCGTGAGGGAAAAACAGAACAAAAAACCTCACCAAACGAATCCCCAGAAACTCCAGTCTCCCCTCAGAGAGCTGAAAGCTCGGTGACAAAGGGATGTAAGCAAACAGATAATGGCAATCTTGTGGGGTTTGCTTTTGAGGACTACTTTATGACAAGGATAGCGTGCACCATATGCTGCTGAGGGATGTGTGCATGTTGGGTGGGGTGATCTGGGCTACACGTGACAGAAACACAGCTAAAAGTGACTTCAACAAGATGGCCACTCTTACCTCATGGGACAGGAAGTCCAGATGTACACTCTGCGGCTGGTGAACTCGGCTCACAGAGAGGGGATGTGTGCTTCCATTCTCCATGCCACCATTTGCGGAGTTGGCCGTGCCTTCCCTATGATCCAGACAGCACCATGGCCAGTGAGGAAGGGGCGTTTCCTCCCAAGCTTCTACTTTATGAGTTCCCACCCACGAGCAGCCATCTGCGGTCCCACTGCCCGGGACTGGGTTCCATGCCTGGGATATAACCCCAGCAACACAAGACCCAGAGAGTCAGCTGCAGCCAGCCTCCCTCAGGTGCAAGGGTTTGGGAAGCCTGAACACAAGCCATTTCTAAGAGCAATGGAAATGGGGAGGTACAGCTGCTCTCAGACAACCTGCAGGGTCAACCACAAAACATCTGTGTCACCCCCACCAAAATATTATCCATGGAAAGTAATATTTTGGAAACCTTTCATTTTCTTCTTTGTTTTTTCTATATCCAAATTTCCAGAAGTGAGTACAGAATCTTTTTATAATTAGAAGTAAAGAAACAAGCGCTACTTGGGGACAGTTGTTAGGCAAACACCCAACTAGGGGAAAAAATGGAGTGGGAACACAAGTAGTATCTGATAGAGTTCCTGCCCCAAATGAGCTTAGCATCTCCTTAGGACACACTAAACCATTTGTAAACAAGTGTAAGGCTTCCAGTGTGTGGGTTTGGGAGAGTTTCCCACAACGATAAGCAACACCAGCTGGGTGTCCTACAATTCAGCACAATTCTCACACTACCTCCCTGGAGATAGAGTCAGATCCCACAGGGTAAGGGATCGGTCCGACAAGACTGCCCCTTCCTTCAGACACCAGTCGCAAGCCTGGGTTGTCACGTGTGCTTCTGACCCCTCGGCTCTAGACTGGAGGTTCCCATGACCTCCTCCTCAGGTCCAATCAGTTTGCTGGAGCGGCTCACGGAACTCAGAGGAACGTTTTACTTAGCAGATTACTGGTTTATTATAAAAGGTTACAACTCAGGAATAGCCAGACAGAGGAGATACACAGGGCAAAGTACGTGGGAAGGGGTGCAGAGCTCCTATGCCTTTGGGCTGTAGGCACTCGGGGCTCTTTTGCCATTGTCCCCAACACCTGCATGACTTCACCCACTTGGAGGCTCTCCAAACCACATCCCTTTGGGTTTTTCTGGAGGCTTCAAAACATGGGTCCAAATGATTAAATCATTGACCACTGGTGGTAGATTCAACTTCCATCCTTTTAAATTGGGGGAGGGGGGAGAGCTGAAAGTTAACCCTCTAATCAAGTGGTTGGTTCTCCTGGCCAGGAGCCCCCATCTGTAGGTGGAGTCCCAAAGCCATCTCATTAACATAACAATAGACGACACCTTCATTGTTCTCCTCAGAGGAAAGTCCAGGATTTCTGGCTTGGCCCGGCAAAGACGAACACTTACTTCTTGTAAGTCCCACTACCACAACAACGAAGGCATAGATTCACAACGGACCTAGACTTAAGTTGTTTTTTCCTACTACTGCCAATTAGATACCAGGACAGTCTCAATTATGCTAATTTTGCCAAATAGTAATTTTGCGAGAATTTAAGGAGGACAGAGGACAAATAGGGCTCCCATCTATAGGCAAGAAGAAATAGGCACTGACTTTTTAAGGAGGACTCAGAAATGCTCCTCTTCCTATTCTTAAAGAAACACTGGGAAGGACAGCATCCGAACAAAAACGCGGTTCTTCCACTTGTGACTTCGCAAATGTCAATAGACTGCAACTTCTTGTTCTAAATCCTAACGACCCGAACTGGAAAACAGCTGAAAGGGGACACTAATTGGATCTGCGGCTTAGCAAGTCCTCTACAAGACTAAATAAAGTGGGCTGCGGGGTCAGTCTTGAAACACTTCTTGCCTTCCGGTCCTTCCGCATTCGCGGTTATCTCTGTCACAGGATCTGAGTGTCCGAGAAAGAGGAAGATCAAGGCATTGTTTATTCTGATAACCTGTTTCCTTGAGTCCTCGACCCGTGGTTTTCTAATGATGGACTTACTGGTGTGGGGTGGCCCGTGAGCTCCAGTCCCCTCCACGTGTTAAACTTTTTTGGAGATACAGATTTTCTCCAGCATCTGGAAGTGTGCTTTTAGCCACTTCACTTTCACTAACGGAGAAAGGACCTACATCAGTAACTGAGTTCGCTAACAGAAAGAAATCCGAATAGGATCTTCGCTCTTATGAAATGGTACCTGCGTCTTGCTTTAGGTCATTTCAGCTCATCGGTGGTTTCATAGGAACGCTCTCCTTTCAGATAGTGGGAGAGACCTGTATGCCTTCCTTTGGCCCCGTGGGAATCTCTTCAACTTACACAACACTTGCCAGTTTCCAAGGGTATTCCCACGTCCTCTACACAACCGCTTGCAAGAGAGTTGTCCCACTTACTGTACAAATGAGAAAAAATAAGATTTAGAAAGGGAAAATGTCTGGGTCAAGATCACAGGGCTACGAGCGGCAGAACCTGTTTTCTCTTGACCTTGGTCTGCTTATTCGCCCAAGTTCTTCATGAACACAGTCTTGATGCCCAGGCAGAGGAAGAACCAGTCAACAAAGTAGCACTAGGTATTTCTACTCTGGAGAAGGGTTAGATTTCAGAAGTTCCTATGAACTGTCTTCCTTTTCTGTCTTTTTTTTCTTTCTCTTTTCCCATTTCTCCCTCCCCCCCCCCCCAACTATCTGTCTCTCATTGCTTAAAAAGTGCCTAGCTGCAGTGTTTGGAATAAAAACAAACACATTAAACTAAGTTCTCTCTTCCACCCACACCCTCTATTGCCTTACCCATTTTAGGTTCAATTATAACCAACATATGGGAGACACGGACACCGCATTCTAAATGCCAAAACCACTTTCTACCACATAGGAGACTGTGGCATAGTTTGAAAAATTAAATGCATTAAAATTATATTGTTGGCTCCTTCAAATACCTCTCATCATTTATAAAACATCATCCCCTTCGGTTTCTCAGACTTTTAGCTCAATAAGTATCCAGTGGAACAGAAGACTTATTTGCCGATCCTGATTTTTCCCATAGCATGTTTTATTTATTGTGTGTGTGTGTGTTAATCCCCCATAGCATGTTTTAAAAGCTAAGTTGTTGGCGACCCTGCTTATTGAGAGAGTCTCCCCCCCAAAGAAAGTGAGGGAGAGAAGTGCGTTGAGAAGCTTCAGCTGTGATACGCATCTTTGTATGGGCGGTTGGCAGAATACATTCCTCTTGGCTGACATCACTAGTGTCGTGGATTATTCCAGTGCCTGTTTCTTGACCCTGAATATAACAGTACTCAAGACTTAACCTAGTTTTCCGGCAGTGTTTTGGACTGAGCTCAGCCTTGAGACATGACCTTGAAAGATTATCTTGGAATGGCCACTGTGTTTAAAACGCATGGCCCACCCCTCAAAGGTGTTAAGTGAGCGGAGAAAGACAAACCGGGCCTTTCCCATCCTCTTTCCCACCCTTACCCCCCACCAGATCAAGGTCAGCCAGAGGCCACTTAGCGGTCTAATAATAACATGAACAAGTTTTGCTTGTTCCTCACATTGGTGAAACACAAAGAATTGAATTTATATATAAACTCTATTGGACTGGGGGGAGTATCCCATTCCCTGTGAAATAACCTCCCCGCCAGGCAATCTCCCTGCCATTACTGGGAGAATGGCTACCAAAACGTCTGGCGTTCCAGGTCGCACTAGAAGTGATGGGTTACACGTGACATGATATAATGGATGGGCCTGAAGAAATAGTACAAAGTAAAAAGAAAAAAAAGGCATATGAAACAGCTGTCCACATCTGGCAAGAACATGTACAACAAAGAAGGGGGTCTGGGGGGATGGGGTGTGAGGGCAGCGTGTGGGTAAAAGTAATCAATCTATTTTTTTTGAGATTTATTTATTTTAGAGAGAGAGCAAACACGAGAGTGGGGGGTGGGGGGGAGAGAGAATCTCGAGCAGACTGCCTGCTCAGCGCGGAGCCCAACCAGGAGCTCGATCTCACGACCCTGAGATCATGATCTGAACTGAAACCAAGTGTCAGTCCCTCAACCAACTGAATCACCCAGACGCTCCCTCAATCAACGAATCGCTCAATTGAGAGAGGACCAGGCACAGCCAGGATGAAGAGCCGTGAACTGAGGACCTCAGGGCCTTCAGTCCAGCTCAGAAAAGAGGAAGAAAAAAGAAAAAAAAAATTTAAGAAAATACTATTTTCCAAGAAAGTTAAAAGCACTAATGATCTCAATTCCTACTTCAGCGGGCTAATTCTGTAATATTTTCCTCAGAGTCTAGGTCGTATCTTTGGGATTTCTTTTGTTTCCATCTAACAAAAACACCTCCATTTTGAAATAAGTAAAGAAGTGTCCATGTTCCGACCACGGTGGGGTAGGCTACCACATCGCAAACTTTTTAGATGACCAGTACTTTATGGGGACGAGGTACTGTGACCGGAGGAGGCCACCCAAAGCAGACATTCTCCAGACATCTCCTGTTCCAACTTTAAAACCCAAGTCAATTTTGCATTCTCCTCACAGTAGATCCTCGTTTGACCATTAACATGCTCCAAACTTATGTCTTAAATGATCTTACTCTTCTCTCTCCTCTTCTACCAACAGCCCTCTTCCCAAAACTCCCGAGTAAAACTACCAGCCTAGCAAAGCGTCCACATCCCTGCTGTGCTTTTTTGTAGCCCTGATATAGTCCTCTTTGACCACGTCGCTGAGGGGGGTGGGGAGGAGCTTGGACCTCACTCAGATTTGACCCCTTGCCCCAGCCATTCCATCTGGCCGAGACTCAGTTTCTGCAGTAAACTGGTGGAATTGGTTGGGCCTGGATGGCGTGGGTTAGGAAGTTGTTTACAAAGCTTTAATAGTCTGTAAGATTTCCAGCAGTTCATAATACTTCCTGCCCGGGGGGAGGGGAAGGGAGAATATAATGATTTAGAGAACACTCCACTGTTCTGCCCTTGTATTGATCCCAAGGAATTTATTTGGCACATGGGATCAGATCCAGAGGTTTCCTTATGAAAATGCTGGGTTCGTTTTTATACAGGAGCGTAAATTAGGATCCCATATAAGGTAAGTTTATCATTAAAAAAAAAAAAAAAAAGTAGGGGCGCCTGGGTGGCTCAGTGGGTTAAAACCTCTGCCTTCGGCTCAGGTCTTGATCTTAGGGTCCTGGGATCGAGCCCCACATCAGGCTCTCTGCTCAGCAGGAAGCCTGCTTCCCCTCCTCTCTCTGCCTGCCTCTCTGCCTACTTGTGATCTCTCTCTCTCTCTGTCAAATAAATAAATAAAATCTTAAAAAAAAAAAAAAGTAAATGAATCAGTGAGCAAATCGTCAGTGAAAGCTCTTAATTACCTTACCACGATGCCACACTTTAATGGTGTGACTGCTAAGAGAAAAGGTGTTGGTGCCTCTATTTAGGGCAAGAAGATAAGTAAGTGTAGTCGCCACATTAATGAGTTCAATGGTTATGCTAATAGACATCCCAGTTTCCCTGTGTGGAAGCTGGACTAGCTAAAGAGGCTGTAAAATACTACCTTACGTAACTCCTTCAAGATTCTTCTCAAAGCTCCACTGGCTTCTCCGGATCAGCCCCCAAACCTCCATTCTCGCCTCTTCTGCTACATCCTCACAAACCCAGCCATAAGGGTCTCCTTATGGGGTCATAAGGGGTCTCCTGCCCCTCTGAAGGCTCCAAGCCTTGCTCACTCTGAGTCTTCAAACCCAACTCCCCATTCCTCCCCTCTGTGCCCCCCAAACTTCTGGGGTAAGGGTCATCTCGAAGTCCACGCTGCCTCTCTGCACCCCTCCTTCATTTATGCACTCAAAATACATGGTTTCATCCATTCATCTGCTTTGTAGCATAGCCCTGGATTCTTGTGCTTGTCCCCCGCCTCCAGAAGAAGAGCTCCTCGGAAGGAAGGATTGGGGTGATTTACATCATAGTCCCTCTGGTGCCTTTGCACATAGTAGAAAATCAGTAAATATTTGTTCATTCATTCAACAAATATTTATCGAATGCATACCGTGTGCTGGGATACCAGTCTGGGTGCTGAGAATACAGTAGAAAAAGTTTCTATTCTTATGGCATGTATACTCTAGCCAGGGGATAGACAATAAATAAATTCATATGTGTTGAATAAATATATATCTGTGTAGGTGTACATATGTATTTTTTGCCTGTCAGGTGGTAAGTGGTAAATGACATGAATAAAGCAGGGTAAGTGAAAAGAATGTCACATGGAGTGGAAGTTGGGGGCTGCAGGGTCTCAGGGGAAGTCTGTCTCTGAAGGTCACCTTTGAGCATAGGCTTGAATGAAGTGAGGGAATGAGCCTTACAGATATCTGAGAAAGTAAACAGGCCAGCAGGAACTGTGTGTGCAAAGGCCCTGAGGTGGGGGCATGCTAAATCATTGTTGAATGAAAGCATAAAATTATGTTATTAGTACATTTCATCAGCAGTCTGGTCCCATGAAAATGCCTTTTTTTGAGAGCGAGAAAGAGCAGAAGGCACGGGGGTGGGGGCAGGGGGTGGTGATGGCAGAGGGAGTGAGAGAATCTTAAGCAGTCTCCATGCCCAGCAGAGAGCCCACACACAGCTCGATCCCACGACCCTGAGATCATGACCTGAGCTGAAACCAAGAGTCAGACTCTTAACCAACTGAGCCACGCAGGCACCACCAAAAGTGCTTTTTCATTGTTGTTATTGTTGGTCAGAGCCGGACAAAAATTCCTGCTTGCCTTGTGAATGATATAGTAAAGCCATAAATCTGGAGCTGTGCAAGTCCAACAGCTTATACTTGAAAAATCCTAGATCAGAGTTCCTGGGTGAATTTCAATCTCTAGAATGAAACCCCCAATATGTGATTCTGCTATTCCTTTCATGCCCCTCTCAGGCAAAGCCCGGGTACCACATAATCCCGCTCTGAGAAGTGCTGAGAGACAGACAGAAATGACAGGGAGGAAATCCAGATGAGCAGTGACAGGCTGTTCATTTTATTTCACAGTCTGAGTGGTTTGGGCCGAAGAGTTTCTTCCGCAGCTCAGCGCTGTAATGTCTGTGGCTGTTAACTTCAAAAGGAAGTAGTAGAGTGTCATTTCTTGGAAAACAAGATAGGAACAAAAATATTTTAGTTTCAGGCTATTTTTCACACACTAAAAATATCAAGTTGAATAAGAAATTTCACATCCATTGATTTTTCATCATGAGTCAATCCTCAGTGTGCTGAGTCCGAGGAACCAAAAATATGCTGGTTTGCTCGTACGTGTCGCCCTCCGATTGTGTGCAGGGCGCTAGCCCAGGCATTGTTAGCGCCAAGAAGCATTACACGCGGCCTCTGATCTCAAGGCTTATAATCCCGTTGGCAGGCCAACACTTGACCGGAAGAATATTAAACCATGGTAGTGGACACCGTGCAATTAAAAATCAAATGGATGAGGACTTCTACTTGCAGCCAAGAGGGAGTAACAGCGGCCAGAGTCTCCCTTCCACCTGAAACAAACACAAAAATCAATGACACTGGTTTTTAATACTCTGGCTTTCAGACAACAAAGGACGAAGAGCCTGGAGAGATGAGAAACTAACTCCCAGTGAGCCCTGTGATTGTTCCAGCCTACTGCTTGGAGAGAATCTCTAGACTATAGCATCATGATAGTGACCTTGAAGACAGCAACAGAACCTACCCAAAACGAAACACACAGAAAAAGAAAAATTGGTTTAAAAAATGCAGAGGGCATCCGTGAGATGTATGCGACAACTTCCAGCAGCCTAATCTACCTGTAATTAAGGTACCCAAAGAAGAGACAGAGCCAGAGGATGCAAAAATATTTGGAGAAATAATGCCCCCAAACTTTCTAAGCTCAATGAATGCCATGAACCCACAGATCAAACTAGATCAATGAACCCCAAACACAAGAAACATGAACAAAACTACATCAAGATATATCCTAATCCAGTTGCTCAGAATCAGTTATAAACTCTTAAAAGCAGAGGAAAAACGGAAAAAAGTTAATTACAGAAGGACAAAGATACAGATGACACAGATTTCTTGTCAGAGAGTCCAGAAACCGACCCAAATATGTATGTACAACTCATAGTTGACAAAAATAAAAAAGCAGTTCAGCAGGAAAAAGTCTTTTCAACAAACAGGGCTAGAAATTGTATATTCATATGAAAGGGAAAAAAACAACTCTCATCATACCTCACACTGTATATGAAAAGTAACTCGAAATGGACTATCCACCTCAATTGGAAACCCAAAACCATAAAACTTCTAGAAGACAATTGGAGAAAATCACTGTGACCTTGGATCAAAGATTTCCTCAATACAACACCAAAACCAAGTTCATAAGAAACTAATAAACTGAATTTGAGAAAAAGTTTAAAGTTCCAATCTTCAAAATAATAGTTGAGATTTTTAAAACTGCCCATAGACTGTAAGATCATATTTGTGAAGCATATATCTACTAAAGGCCCTGTATTCAGAATGTATAAAGAGCTCTCAAAACTCAATTTTAGGGGGAAAAACAACAAACCCCATAAAGTGGGCAAAAGATCTGAACAAATACTTCACCAAAGAAGATACTTAGGTGACAATTAAGCACACGAAAAAATACTCGATGTCATTCCTCATTAGGGAAATGCAAATTAAAACCATAATCAGATACTATTATACACCTAGTATAATGATTAAAATTTAAAGATTGATCACACCAAGTGTTGGCAAGGATGTGGAAGAACGGAAACTCAAACAGTGCTGGTAGAAATGTAAAATGGTGCAACCACTTCGGAAAATGGTTTTTCCGAAAAACCAAAACCGAAAAAAATTCGGAAAATTTCTTACAAAGTTAAGCGTACGTTTACCAGTGATCCAGCCATTGCATCCCTAGAGAACTACCAAAGAGAAAATAAAGCATATATCCGTACAAAGACTTGCACATGAATGTTCATAGCAGCTTTATTGCTTAAAACCCCAAGCTGAAAATAACCCAATGGCCATCATGGATGAACAAATTTTGGTATTGCTATACAATGGAATACTATTCAGAAAATAAATAAATAAACAAATAAACAAACAACTGATACAACAAATGGATGAATTTCAAAATGATTAAGCTGAGTGAAAGAATCCAGACCCAGAAAGGTACATACTGCATGATACCATTTATGTAAATTTCTAGAAAATACAAATCAATGTACAGGATAGAAAACAGGTCAGTGATTGCCTAAGTTAGGGAGTGGGAGTTGTGTATGATGAGATCACAGGGGGTGGGAGGAAACTTTCTGAGGTGATGGATATATGTTCATTATCTTGATTGTGGTGATGGTTTTGCAAGCGTATACATATGAAAAAACTCATCAAATTGTACATTCTAAATATGTACAGTTTATTGTATATCAATCATACCTCAATAAAGATTAAAAAAAAAATCAAGTGAACAATCCAGATGATGGCCTTTAGAGGAGAAAGTGCTGAGGACCAGAGTGGATGGGGAAGGTCTTCTTTGGGGACAAAACCTTACAGTGTAGGTGAGATTTGTATGGGCAGGAAGAGTGAAGGAGTTCCAGATGGGGAGCACAGCACAAGCAAAGATGGTAGAAAGCAATTAATGAGTATTTTTCGTTGTCTCTTTAAGGGACTCGGATGTAATATATATGAGGATGTAATATATATGCCCACATAGAAGATGAAGTCTGAATCTACATTTTGTGGTGATTTATACCCCATCTAAATATGATCTTTCTTCTGTTTTGGTTATCTATTGCTGTGTAACAAACCACCTCAAAACTTAATGCCTTAACACATCTGTTTGTTATTGCTCATGATTCCGTGCATTGAGTGGGTTATTTCTTCTGCCCTATGTTATGTGAGCTTTGGGAAGGCTGGAGGGTCATTTGGGCTGGAACATTCAAGATGGTTCCTTCACCTGGTGGGGAGTTCAACTAGGGCAAGCTACTGCAGTACCTTCACATGGCTTAGGCTTTCCACAGCATGGCAGCTGAGTTCCGGGAAGGAGCGTCTCAAAAACAGAGAGTCAAGAGAGGCAGATAGAAACAGCAAGGCTTCTTATGATCCAGTTTCAGAAGCCAAAGCAAGTCTCAGACCCAGGCTAGGCTCAAGGAGAGAGTAAGTAGATCCCACCTTTCATAGGAAGATTGCTAAGGAATTCCTCCTCATCATCTTTAATCTACTATACTGTCCCTTCCCTGACACAATGTGCATTTATATTTACTTATATGTAGAGTTACAAAGTAAATATGGAGAGGTACCCCATACGTCTTACATTATGCCTCACTCTCTTGGCTTTCTCCCCAAAATTTTTAAATGAAACTTTTTAAAATTTAAATTCAAGTTAATTAACATATAGTGTAGCCTTAGCGTCAAGAGTAGAATTTAGTAATTCATCACTTACATGTGACACCCAGCGCTCATCCCAACATTTAATGTCCATCACCCTAAATGAAATACTTTTGAGTTAGTTGTTAAATGCTCAGTAGATACAATACTCACCATGCGAGTGTAGTGCAAATATCCCCATTTTGCAGATCACAGACCAAAATCAGCAAGTTGACATACTTCATATATTTTTGGGGAGGAAATCTCGCTCACTTTTGGCGATTTCATTTAGAAATTTATCATTGGAGACTTTGGAATTAAAACAACTATCCCAAATGAAATATAGTTGGTTTTATGTTTGTAGAAGTCACATTTTGAAGGCTTCTTCTAGAATTTGAAAGCTGGAGAGGGGTTGGGGAGATGGGGAAATTGGGGGATGGACATTAAGGAGGGCACGTGATGTACTTAACACTGGGTATTATATAAGACTGATGAATCACTGACCTCTATATTGGAAACTAATAACACATCATACGTTAATTAATTGAGTTTAAATAAAAATTGTAGGGATGGTGGTTCCTCACCTGATAGCATGGCCCCATTAACCTCCTGAAGGCTGAACTTGGTGCCTTTTGCCCAGCACGGCAACGTACTATATCGTAGAGGCAGAAGCTGAATTCATTTTAAAACCTCAGCCCATTAGAGAGAATTAGGCCATGATGTGCTAGTGTGAGACACTTGAAATGTTTACTCTTTTCATTAAATTTTTTCTTCTTAAATATTTAATGCTTAGGGATTTTTATTTAAATGTCTCATACAAAAATGCAATGGCTGAAGGGGCAGGACTTCATCGCATTATATGAAGTCTTGATACTACTTTAAAAATTTATCTTGTGAATCCAGACAGGTCTCGTGGACAGGGCACAAGAATTATAACCCCAATTTTGACATCATCTTCTGCAGCCTTGGGCAAGGCACTCATCTCTTGTCTGTATTTCAATATCTATAAAACAAGCATCATAATTTACTGAGCCCTGCCAGAATACAACGAAGTATAACTAATTAGTATTTATAATCCAGGTTGATGAAAGGCATTAAATGTTATTGTTGTTGTATTGCTATGTAAATGATTGTTAACTTTGACATCAGAAGCAATTGGTTCGTGACAGCAAAGCTTTCTGATGATCCGACCTTGCAAGAGGCACACAACACACTTCTTGCCAGTAGGTTTCTTTCCCCCAAATAATTAAATACACTGTGTTCAGTAGAAAGCCATTGAGGTATTACTGTGCACAATAAGATGTAGGACGTGATTAATTATATATTCCAATGTTTGGGGACTGACACCTAAAATACAATAAAAGGTAATGAAGGGGCAGTGGGCCAGGGGGCAGCACAGAGGATTGGGAACAGCACACAAAACCCTTCCTGAGTGTCGGTAGATTGTTGTCATCACCCAGGCTCTTTCTAAGAATGCCATGGTGATCAGAAGGGTCATTGGTGCCTCTCTCTAGCTCCATTCTGTGACAAGTTTACATTTTGCACTAAAGAATGACGGTTGACCCATGTCCAACTGGCTTATGACAAATGCAACTCTGAGTAAATAGGGTACAATTCAAAGAAGGATTTCGTGACCTAACCACAGGTCACCAAATCCTACCTGGTTGCCAGTAAACCTATGGTTAGAACGATTTACTCAGCAGTCTGTACTCTCACTTAGAAATGGGAAACTAGTGAGGCAAATAAGATGAGAAATCAAACAGACAGGGTGACTTTTAATCACATTTAGGAAAGTTGATGGTAAGACATCAAAAACAAATGGGTGAATATTTTGGCTGTGTATGAGAGTAGTGACGAATGGGATTGAAAATTAAATTGAACAATTGGCAACTTTAAGAAATTGAAAATTTCAAAGCATACTTGCAACTAACATGACTGGCCACTATGGGCAATTACCAATCAAGGAAAATATGGCACTTCCTAACCTTAAAAGAAAAGAAGCACAGACACAACGGCCAATATGTGGGAAATGACTGAAATCTGGGGAGAGCATTGCAGAAGGAAGGACCTAGGCATACGCAAAAGTATATTTACAGTTTGGAAGAGACAGAAAAGAGGAAGGATGATATATTTTAAACATGCCAGGGTTTCTTTATTCATTCCTATGACAGATTTTGCTGGCGCACTTCATACAATACGTATTCCTGCTTCAACTAGCTGGCCTAAGGGACAAATGGAGGTGGGAGGAAATAACTCCAGGGTGCATGCTATAACAGAGGTGTGAAGCTCATTAAAGAAAGTGGCTAGGTCTGCCCAGATATGGACAAGAAGCCTTCTCCGCTAATATTATATTTGATCTGGGTCCTGACAGATAAATTTAGAAAGTTACTAGATTTAAAAAAAAAAAAAAAGGAAAAGGAGTAGTACACATAAAAGCACTGTATGTTTGAGCTATTACCACAATGAGTACTGCAAACAAGCCTCCCCAAAACATAGTGATTAAAAACAGAACCATTTATTATGTTTTCCTGAGTCTACAAATCAGTGAAGCCATTCTGCTGATATGCGTGTGGCTTGGCTGATCTTGGCTGGGCTGGCTCATAGTTCTGAGGTCAGCCGACACGTGAGCTGAGGGCTGGATGGCACAGTTGGCCTTGGCTGGGATGACTCAGCACCACTCAGCTTGGTCTCTCATTATACACCAGGCTAGTTCAGACTTGTTCTAATGGCAGAGACAGAGATCCAAGAGGCAGCTGCAATACACAAGGCAAGTCTATAGGCCGAGGCTCAGAACTGTCGCACGAATATTTCAGATACATCCCTCTGGCCCACACAAGTCACCAGGCTGCCCATGGTCAAGGAGTGGAGGGATAGACTCCATCTCTTGGTGGGAAGAACTACAAAGGCACATTGTAGGCAAAGAGGGGTAAAACACAGTCGTCACCAGTCTAAAACAGTTATACCAAGATGTAAAAGAATGTAGTATATTCAGGAAAAAGCTAAGATTTAGGTATGGCTTAAGCAGACAGTGCAAGGAGAGAATGAGATGAACAGAAGATAAAGCTTTAAGCTGGAGTTGGATCATGAAAGGACTTCATTTAGAAGCAACCCACATTTAGAAGTTTGGATTTTTTTTTAAAGCCAATTGGAAAGTTATTATGCAATCAATGCAGTTAAATCCATATTTTATTTTTTATTTTTTTTTAAGATTTTATTTATTTATTTGGCAGAGAGAGAGAGAGAGAGAGAGAGATCACAAGTAGGCAGAGAGGCAGGCAGAGAGAGAGGGGAAAGCAGGCTCCCTACTGAGCAAAGAGCCAGATGCGGGGCTCAATCCCAGGACCCTGAGATCATGACCTGAGCCGAAGGCAGAGGCTTTAACCCACTGAGCCACCCAGGTGCCCCCATATTTTAGAAAAAATATAATGCACAATATCTTGGAGGAGAGTAAGGAGGTAGAAAAACCAGTTAAGAAGCTAGTATGGTAGTTTAGTGGAGAATTGACTAGAGTTTGTACAAGGGAAGAAGGAATGCAGAAGGAAAGGGGGTGTCAAATTTGGAAACATATTGGGACAGAATAGACAGATTGAATGTGGAAGTAACTACTTATTATCGCTCCTCATTTCCCATGATAATAAACCCCCTACTTTTTGAAAGCATATGATGATTCAGAATAAAGACCACAGTCCCCGGCATCCCTTGCAGCTAAAGAAGACCACGTGAGTACCTCCTGGTGGGGAGATGTAAACAGGTACATCCTGTAACAGTCTCCCAGAACCTTCGCTAAAAGCCAGCTGAGGCATGCCCTTGGCCTACCAGTTGCCTGGAATGCACATATCCATTTTGGGGCCCGGAGGATAAGCACTGTACCCTGGGGATGGCAGAAAAGGGAGCTGAAAGGAACTTGGGCTCCTAAAGAGTTGATAGAATGAAGCCACCGTAGCCACTCTGGCGGCTTGCCAACATCCTGGTTTTTTAAATGGAAGAGAAATAAACCACTATCACATTTTGGCCTCTGTTATTAAGGGTCTGTGTTACAGCTGAACCCAATCAGAACTGATACACATGTGGAAAGGAGAATTTAAGATTTGTTTGAATCATGAAGCCAGGAGGAAGAGCAAATCTAGGAAGTTCAAGAGCTGATACATTTGTGATGCCTAGGGGGAAAAACAGATAAAGATTTTTACCTCTGGGGGAGGAATTGTAGGATGACAGCCTAGGGGAGAATACTAAAAGACTTATACAAGAACATTTTGGTGTCTTTCAAATGTATTTTGCACCATTTGCTTGTTTTACCTAAGCATAGAAAATACCAATACTTCACAAACACTTCACAGAAATAAAAGAAGAGAGACTCCTTCTAGCTCATTATATGAGGCCAGTACTTTTCTGATACCAAAACAAGACAAAGGCATCATAAGAAAAGAAAACTACACCAATATTTCTAATAAATGTAAATGCAAAAATCCTTAACAAAATGCTGGCAAGCCAAATTCGGCAACATATAAGAGTATGATTAAGTGGGATGTATTCCCATGCAATATGTTGGATTTATCATAAAATCAATTGTGTAATATGTCACATTAATAGAATAAAAGACAAAATTTACATGATCACCTCGATCAGCACAGAAAAATCATTTGACAAAATTAAACACTGTTCCATGATGAAAACACTAAAAAACTTCTTCAACCTGATAAAAGGCATCCATGAAACACCCACAATTAACATCATATTTAATGGTGAAACACTGGATGCTTTCTCACTAAAATCACTAACAAAACAAGAAATGTGTGTCCTCACCACTTTGATTCAATATTATACTGGGAGTTCTAGCAAGAGGAATTAGTCAAGAAAATAAAATAAAAGCATCTAGACTGTAAAGAAGGAAAACTCTGTTCTCAGATGATTTGATTTTTTGCATAGAAAATACTAAGTAACCCACCAAAAACTATAAAAATAAGTAAGTTCTGCAAAGTTGCAAGACACAAGATCAATTACAAAAATCAATTGCATGCACTAACAATGAATGATCTGAAAATGAAATTAGGAAAATTTCCATTTACAATAGCCTCAGAAAGAATAAAATACTTAGGGCGCACCCAGCTGGCTCAGTCAGTAGAACAGGCAACTCTTGATCTTGGGGTCATGAGTTTGAGCCCCATGTTGGGGGTAGAGTTTATCTAAAAAAAAAAAAAAAGAATAAAATATTTAGGAATAAACTTAACAAAGGAAATGTAAGACTTGTACATTGAAACACTTCTGCGCATGAAAACAGGAAATTTTTTTCCAACATTATAACACCTTATGTTTATAGATTGAAAAACATAATTCTGTTAAGATTGAGATTTCCCCCAGTTGATCTGCAAATGCAGTGCCATCTCTACCCAAATCACAGCTGCTTGTGTTGCAGAATTTCACATGAAATTCATGTGAAATTGCAAAGAATGAAGAATAGCGAAAACAATCCTGGGGGCGGGGGAAAGAATAAAGTTGGAAGACACACTTCTCCATCTCAAAACTTAATAAAAGTCTCCAGTAATCGAGACAATGTGTTATTGGCATAAGGATAAGATAAAGATCGATGGAGTAGGTTTGAGGGTTCATAAATAAGCCTTTACGCTTATGGTCAACTGAATTTCAGTGAGTTTGTCAAGACAATTCAACAGGAAAGGAATAGTCTTTTCCACAAATGATGCTGGGACAACTAGATATCCGTATGCAAAGAATGTGACAAAATTAAATAAAAGGGATGCCTGGGTAGCTAAGTAGGCTAAGCAGTTAAGCATCTGCCTTTAGCTCAGGTCATGATCCCAGGGTTCTGGGATCAAGCCTCACTTTGGCTCCCTGTTCAGCAAGGACCCTGCTGCTCCCTCTCTGTCTGTCTCCCTCCACTCTCCCTCTCTCTCTCAAATAAATAAATCTTTAAAATAAAATAAAATAAAAGGTGTCCTACCTCATACCATATACACATCCCATGTAGAAAATTACCATATATACAAGTTAACTCTGACACCAAAATGTAAAAACTAAAACAGTTAAACTCTAAGAAGAAAACATAAAAGTAAATCTTTGTGTTCTTGAATTTGGCAGTGGTTTCTTGATATGACACCAAAAGCATAAGAAATGAAAGAAAAGATAGA
The DNA here is from genome assembly GCA_028533885.1 of Nasua narica. NCBI lineage: Eukaryota > Metazoa > Chordata > Mammalia > Carnivora > Procyonidae > Nasua > Nasua narica. Next base: position 40,172,215 of record CM052808.1, on the reverse strand, counting down.
TAAATTTGGCTTGATCAAAATGAAAAACTTTTTTGCTTCAAAGGACATCAAGAAAGTGAAAAAACAACACTCAAAATAGGAAAAAAAATATTTATAAATTATGAACTGAAAAGGGACTTGTATTTGGAATATATAAAGAACTCTTACAAGTCAACAATAAGAAGACAAATTGATCAAAAAATGGGCAAAGAATTTTAATAGACATTTCTTCAAAGAAGATATATAAATGGCCAATAAGCATGTGGAAAGATGTGCAACACCATTGGTCATTAGGGAAATGCAAGTGAGAAATACAAAGAAATACTACTTCACACCTAAAAAAAACCCACAGACAATAGCAAATGTTGACAAGGATGTGAAGAAATTGGAAGCCTCAGACACTGCTGGTAGGAACGTTAAATAATGCAACTGCTTTGGAAACAGTTTGCCAGTTCCTCAAAACATTAAACATAGAATTAACACACAACCTTGCAATTCCACTCCTAGGTATTTATCCCCCCAAACTGAAAACAAATACTCGCATAGACTTGTACACAAATGTACGTACCAGTATCATTCATAGTACCTAAACGCAGTGAGAACAGTGCAAACATCCATCAGCTAATGAATGGGTAAAGAAAATGTGGCATGTCCATGCAACAGAATATTATTCCACGATGAGAACAAATGAAATTTTGATACATGCTATAATATGGATGAACCTTGTAAACATTGTTACATGAAGGAAGCCAGACACAAAAGGCTGATATCGGGTGATTTCATTTATATAAATTTTCAGGATAGGCAAATCTACAGAGACAGAAAGCAGATTCTTGAGTGCTGAGAGCTGGGGGAGTACAGAATGGGGAGTGACTACTAATGGTGTCTTGGAATCAGCCTTTTGTCCAGTGAGTCCTAGTTTCTTGCACTTGAGGAGTGTTTAGAAGTCAAGATTTCAGCAGTGCTCACTGCTACTGGGATGGTGTCACTCCCAGACTCTCTCAGTAGAAAGAGATAGAGAACTTATACATCATACACATATGTTTGCATCTGTATTTATTTTAGCATCTACCTATATTGAAAAATTTGAGGTCATACCGATACCTTCAATTACTAAATACTAAATTCCAGTCCCCCATTAGAGGGTAGTTATCTCCCTATATTCGTTAACTCCCTTTTTTGGCAGTGAGAATTGTCCTCCCATTGTCTTTAATATATTTACTTATTTGATCAATCCCCTGCATGTAGTCAGTGTCCTCTCGCCACTACTGCCCACCTCTGCACGGGTGCCCTCCTCGTAGTTTCTAGCACCATAAGGCAGTCCACCCTTGCTTCTGCTCTGACAACCTACGCCGGTCACTGCCTTGCAGGGCTGCCCTCCTGCCCTCACCCCAGGCTCTGACTTTTATCTCGGGCTTCCTCTTTCTGGGAGTGCACTCTTCAGCCTTGCTTGGGCTCCAACAGCCGGCACCTGTCTGCTTACCTCACTCAGCCAGGCTGCTACTTCCTCTGATATGGGCATGTATCCTCCCTACCTCTGGGGCTCCAGGCCACCGTAGCTGTCCCCAGGTGGGTTCAGATGCCACTGCCCTAACGGCTTTACAACCAAAATTTTCAGGAAGGGAAATGGCTGAGAAAGAGGGAGAAAAGGAGCCATTCGTGACTTTAAGAGGTATTTCATCAGCAATCCCACCAATATCTCTGTTCTCCGTGAACTAGATTGTGGGTTGCCTCCTGAGAGTGAGGATGACAGGGATGGAGCTTGAGGCTGGAAGCGAGAAGAAGGTTTAGTATATGTGCTGCCGAAGCGAGCACGCGAGAAGGTTTAAAATAACTATTATTAGGTACCTGGGTGGCACCATTAAAGTCGGACTCTCAGTTTGGGCGCAGGTCATGATCTCAGGGTCCTGAGTTCGAGCCCTGTGTCAGGTGTCAGGCTGCTTGAGATGCTCTCTCCCTCTGCCCCTCCCCCTGCCCCTGCTCTCTAAATTAATTAGTTAATTAAAATAACATCTTTAAAAAAACATTAGGGGGGAAATGGGAATTGTAAAAACAATAGTAATGGCTACGTGTCTTTCATTAAACCATTATTATGTGCTGGCCACTTTGATTTAATTTAATCCTCACAACAACTTTGTGAATTAGATATTAATTATTACCTCCATTTAGCAGAAGAAGAACCTGATGTTTAGGACAGTAAAACAACTCTGTCAAGGTCACTCAACTCTTATGGGCAAAGTGGAGTCCAAATTTAGATCTCAGTTCACAGCATGAGCTTGTTAATTGACAGACCATGAATCCCCCCAGATCGGTAGGACGCCCTGGCAGGATTGAAATACTCCCCCCCCCATTCCACTTGCACCGCCGTCCACCCACATCACATTATGCTTTTTGTTTCCATTTCTCTATCATACAAATAGCACTGTCATAACACACTGTGTTTCTAACATTAAAAGCCTAGGTTGTTAAATATAAATTTCAGGATTTTTTTTTTAAGATTTTATTTATTTATTTGAGAGAGAGAATGAGAGAGAGAGCGGGGGGGGGGGAGCACAGGGAGAGCGAGAAGCAGGCTTCCTGCTGAGCACGGAGCCCAACGTGGGGCTGGAAACAGGGCTCCATCCCAGGACCCTGAGATCGTGACCTGAGCTGAAATCAAGAGTCAGACGCTTAACTGACTGAGCCACCCAGGCGCCCCTAAAGTAGGATTTTTAAGGGAACTCAGTGAGAATCACTTCTCTTCCCCTGACTTCTGAACACCGAGTAGGAAATAACAGTCAGCATATGGATGCTAAAATTTCCCCTTTACTACTAAGTAAGCTTCTATTGGGGGATGCGGTGTGTAGCGGCAGGTAAATGAGCTTCTTGAAGTTGATTTAGGCAAACTTCCCCCACCTTGTCACTGGCACCACTTGACCTTGGCCTTCCCAGCCAGAGGGGAAGGAAGCCACCCCTTGGAAATTATGGTGTAGATGAGAGCACAGGGAGCACCGATGCCTGACTCCCAGAACGGGAGCTATCAATGCCCACTTTCTGCTCCAAATCCACCAAGCTGATAAATGGCCGCTTGTTACGCTAATGAGTTTTCATGGCCAGGGATGGAGTATTTCCATAATATAAATATAAAGTATTCCATAAACATAAATATTTAAATAGTCCACAGTTTGGGTTGTTGGGTTTTTTTTTTTTACATTTTGTCTCCTCCTCCTCTCCTTCCCCTTCTTCTACCACCTCTTTCCCCCCCTTCCTCCCTCGCCTTTTTTTTTTTTAAGATTTTTTTTTTTATTTATTAAAGAGAGAGAGACTGAGAATGAGAGGGGAGAAGGTCAGAGGGAGAAGCAGACTTCCCGCAGAGCCGGGAGTCCGATATGGGACTCGATCCCGGGACTCTGGGATCATGACCCGAGCCGAAGGCAGTCACTTAACCAACTGAGCCACCCAGGTGCCCCCCTCCCTCGCCTTTAATAAATAGCTGAGAAACTTCAAAAATAAAAATGCCCAGAGCCTCCTGGCCAGGCTGAAGGCCCTCAGCAGCCTAGAGTGAGCCACGAAACTGTCACACTGGTCCAGGGCTGAGTGTGAACCAAGACTGTGGTGGGACCTCAGAGGTGGACATCTGCTTGCAGGGGTGAATCAGTGCGTGACCTTGAAGCCCAGAGGGCATGAGACACTGGGAGGTTCGTTAGATCAGAATTTGCTATGAAACCTCAGAATGAAGTCAGTGGGAGTAAGAACCAGGAAGAGCCAATGGAAGGGGAGAAACTAGCTTTCCTGGGTATCAGCCAAGTAGGGTATTTTGTGCTCTCAGTCCTGGGGATGTACCCCACATTACAATCCCGAAACGTAAGTGATGTTAGCCCTCTTTCACAGATAAGGCATATGAGGCTCAGAAATAGTCATTTGCCTGAGATTATGCAACTAGCCAAGTGGTAGAGCCCCTATTTAAACCCGGATCTCTCAGGTTCCAAAACCTGTGTCTTATTTGCCCATGACATCAGCTACCACCAGGGATGTGAGAACACTGGAAAATGGGAAGTTGCAGAGAAAAGGGGATTATGTGTAAGCGTGCCAGGCTGGACCACTTTCCAGTCAAGGGTGTAGCTATGGGGTTGGCATGCTGAAACGGTGTAGAGGTGAAGAGTAGAGAAGTTCAAGAGGCTATGGCGCTCGTGTTGAGTGACCATCAGCATAGACACTGAGTTTATCCAAGAGGCTTGTCTGAGTAGAGGCAGAGTAAGCAGGTTAGGTAGAAACCCTGAGTGGAGCTTGGGGACAAAAAATACTGCAAATACACAATGCCAAGATAACTGCAGAATTCTGTTTTTATCCTTTTCATGTTTCTTTTTTTTGGTAGTGGGGGGTTGGGTGGCGACTGCCCATGGGGGTGGGGGGTAAAGTTCTTGCTTGAATGTCTAAAGAGAGGAACCCATCTGAAATCTTAACTATGTCTAAGCAGGCCCGTCTGTGGCTCTCCTGGGGACTGGGTGGGGTCTGAGGCAATTGAAGACCGGCAATGTGTCAAGAAGTGCCTTCATGAGAAGGCAAAAAGGAGGGTAACAATCACTGTTCTTTAAGTGCTTGTGGTGCTGTGAGAGCAGGTGCCTGTTAGTCTTGGCCCTTGGGGACCAGATTTGGGGAACCTAGGGTAGCATCCAGACTCCCCCTTAATGGCTGTGCAAGTTTGCTCAAGTTACTACTAACAAGTCACTGTGTTCTTCTCTGCAAAGGATATGATACAGTTTAATGGGAGCACAGGGATCTTCCTATACTTCAGGACAGAAGGACAAAACAGTTTCGAAGGATTATTTCAACTCTTTCCAGCAAAGGGAAAAAAAAAAAACGGTTTCTAAGTTTTGTAATATAAGGGATTTTCTAAAAGATGGGTTTTTAAGAATGGAGATAATTCTACTTTTCATAGATGGAAACTGAGAGCTTAATCCTTTGTTAGTAGAGTAACAAGGTAACCAGTAGTTATGGTTACCATGTAAGTGGGTGATTTTAGGATCCAATATTAAAATAATTGATTATCCGGAGATTTTTATTTCATTGCTTTCCATAGGAATTAAGAGTTACCGGAGGATTTGTAGAGCTAGCTGATGACCAGGCATGGAGGTTATGGAGGTCTTTTGCTAGTATCCCTCCTTCTGTGCACCTTCTGATAGGTTTCCTACTTATTACAGTTTCTACAGCCTAAGCAAAGAGGTCATTCTGGTATCTTGGATGGAGTTTCGGGTGCTTCGGGGTTCTGCAGTCAGATGGACCTGGGATTCAGTCCTAGTCTAGGGTCTCTTTTTTACTAGCTGGGAGACTTTGGGAAATATGCTTTCTCTTTCATCTTTGGTTATCTTTTCTGAAAGAGGATAAAATAACTCTTAAAAGATGGGTAAAAGAGGTTGAAAATAACTTACTTTTTCCAAATATTTTCATATACATTATCTAATCTAAACCACTGATCTTTATATTACCTTTGGTGTGGATCTTCAATGATTAGTTCCCCTGGTCTGTCAGATAAACAGCGCTGATTGGGACTTTACCATTGGGACTGTTGGACATGGGAATTTTTTTAAATTTATTTTTATTTACATAGTTATTTGCATAGCTTTCTTTTAAAATTAGTTCCCATACGAGGGACGATATAGCCAAAATCGACTAAACACATGATAAAATGCTATACTTGTGTATAACAGATCTGGATATCTGGAATTAGAAATATTAAAAATGTATGTAGGCAATTTCTACCCATTATGGACTATAAACTATAACCTGAGTAAATGAATATCTGCAGCTGCATCATGTAACCTTTTAACATTTGCTCTGCAAATAGTGTCCATTCTTCAGCAGGTACAATGGTGCCAGGCAAGCAGAAAAGAAGGACTGATTGAGTTCATAGTTTGTAAGTGAAGCCTTGCTAAAACAAAACAACTAGTACGTTAGAAGGTATTGCTTGATTGGCTACTTTTCTAAACAGAGAGTATAAGTCACAGTGTCATTTAGGATGCTTGGGCTGAAATAATGAGGCTGAAAAATAGTCTAATAGATTTCTAATAAATAAGAAAAATATGCTGTCACTTAAGAAGTACAGAGATTGGCTTGCTAATTCAGCAGCTCAACCGCAAAAGCTTGCTTCCCTTCAGTTCTGCCTTCTCAGATTGGTGTCCCTCATGCTCACAAATTGGCTGCCACAGATCCAGATATCATATGTAGTATGATGACATGAAGGGGTTGTTTTCTTCCCAGGCAAATCTTGATCAGCAGGAGCACATAACGATTTCCCAGTAAATTTTTTACCTCTCACTGGATGGAATGGCCTTGTGTGCTCATTTCTAACCTAGCTAGGGGATGGAATCATTCTGTTGAGCTTAAACCAATCAAGATTGATTCTAGGGCTGGGAAGGAGCTCAACCTCTTTTCATATACATGGCTACCAGATATTTAAATAAAATTGGGACTCTGTTAGTAAGCAAGAAAGAGAATGGCCATCTCTCTGTTGCCTTCCTGTCCTTTCCCAGCTCTAATGCCACAGTGACAGGTCTAGTCTGAGCTTTTAATTCTGCTGTAGCTTCCTGTATGTATGCCCCCCCCTTTCCCAGCCTGCCTGTCCCCATCTCCCCACACACAGGCCCAGGGTGGGAACCTCGGACCACACGCTGCTCTGCCGATTGTTGACTGCTACGTCAGCGGTTTCCTTCCCACTTTTCCCAGAAATCTAGGGATGGGAGGCCATGTCTCAGGGTTGACCGGGTCTGGGATGGGGGCCAGGGGAGGAATAAGTAATTTAGGCCACATGGATGCCTTCCCCAACCAGGCTGTTCTATACTTTGTATATTAGAACCTCATGTTTGATTCTCCTGAAACAAGGAGTTCCTCTCCTTGTGGAAAGTCCAAAAAGCAATGGGCTGGATGGGTGATCCTCTCCAGTGGGCTGTCAGGAACCTTACAGAAGCTCTCTACAATCTAGTTAAGAAAATGGAACCGTCCCCAGACCCCTGTTTTCAGCTTTTTGATGATGGGTTTTGTGAACATCTGCTACCTTGCTTCTACGTCAGCTACCCCCTGGGCCACTTCATCCCTCAGTGCCTCATGCAGCTCGTCTGCGGCTGTCCCCCAGGACCAGTGTCTCAGCCACTCTTTATTACTAATCCCACATTTATTGATAAGCTTCATCTGTGTTCAAAAGTTTTCCACAGGGACGCCTGGGTGACTCAGTTGGTTGGGCGGTTGCCTTCGGCTCAGGTCATGATCCCAGCGTCCTGAGATCGAGTCCCACATCGGGCTCCTTGCTTGGCAGGGAGCCTGCTCCTCTCTCTGCCTCTGCCTGCCTCTCTGCCTGCTTGTGTTCTCTCTCTGTTAAATAAATAAATAAAATCTTTAAAAAAAAAAAAAAAAAGTTTTCCACAGGGTACAAATTCTTTTGAGCTCATCTCTGCCGGAAGTTCTCAAAATGTGGTCAAGGGATTCCAGGTGTTCCTCAAAAAAAATCGAGGTAGCCTGTGAGTTCAACTATGTTCACAATAATACTAGACACTGTTTGCCTCTTACTCTTATTCTCTCACGCGTGTGAGAGTGGGTTTTTCCAGAGACCTCATGACACAGGATATAGCAACATACCAAATACAGAAGCAGAGCTGAGAATCCAGCTGTCTTCTATGAAGCCAGACATGAAAGAGAATTGCAAAAATGTAGAATAATACCACATTTCTCATGAAATGTGTGTTTTGAAAAATAGAGCTAGTATCAAAAAAATACTGTGTATGATAACATGTAATCATTTCATTGTTTCCTTAAATGAGTTTATAATAAATGTTTAAATGTTTTCTCCACTTATATTTCTTAGATGTTCAACATTGAAGATATAACTCACAGAGACAAAAGTTTTGGGGGGTCTTCAATGACTTGAGAATATAAAGGGATCCTGATCCCCAAAAGTTTGAGAACTGCTATTCTACGCTATGTTGTGTTATTTCCCAGCACAGTGCACTATATTCCACAGTGGAATCTAGAATGTTCCACACAACAGGAGCTCTACGGTGGCTGCTGACTGTTGAGTTGGGCTGCAAAAGCCTCCACGGCTTCTGTAAACTCTTCTGGGTCAAACTGTGCTTGGTTTCTTAGTTTATTTAATGTTTTTATAACATATTTTTGTTGGATTATAACATTTTTAAAGCTTTAACAATAGTTGAACATATTTGGTAGATTTAAAAATTATCAGGAATCACATGTCCAACAAGTTCTTACTGCTCTCATTTTGCCAATTTTGTCTAAAAAAAAAAAACAAAACCAAAACAGCAATAATCAGATACATCCCATAGCATCGTTGAATAAAATGTGATAATTCGAATCATGTCATTAGTTCTTGGACTTGAATCATTTAAACTGAATGAAATCCCATTTTTGTCTTCTTGCCATGATCCCTGGATTTTTCCTAGTTAGAGAATTCTTTGTTGGTGTGCATACCATTTACCAGGCTCCATGAAAGTTAGAACAGAAAAGAAAATAGAGATTATTCAGTCGAAACTCCTCATTAGGCAGTGAACAGTGGCCCTAGACGGTTGACCCATTCGTTGAAGGACACTCAATAAATAGCAGAGCACAACTTCTGGCCCTGGTGTGTACTGCAGGGCCCTGGCCAAACATTTCATTCTTTGTACAGGTAAAGAATTCCATTTGAACAGTAAACTTGCCCTTTAAAAAGTTGTCAGTATGAATAGCGGTCTTACCCTAACTGAAAATGTATTTGCTAAAAAGTACCGCTTCTCACAAGGGGCGAGTAACCAGCATGAACACGGAGTGAATCTTCCAGCTGGTGAGAGGTCCCAAGGCACAGGCTCCTGCTACATTCACCTTGCTTCTCGCCTCCCCTAACACCATCCTCCAGCCTGGGGGCGGGGGGTGGGGGGGGGGTGCACAATCAGAGCAGGGGAAGGAGGGATCACCCAAAATCAGAAGAGGAGACACCCAGAAGGAGAGGTCCTGGTCATCTGAAGCTGCCTGCGTCTTACACCGCCCCTTTCCTCCACCCCCACACCCCAGCGAGGGCTTCCTTCCTCCGAAAGAAGTCACCTTCTCTCTGCCTCCATGCTCACTCGTGTCTGCGGCTGCCCATGCCTGCGACACCTTCACCCATGCTCCTCCTTTGCCCCATCTGGTTGACCTCTGCCAATTCCTCAGCATTCGACTCATATTTTTCTCTACCCTGGGACCCTCCCCTTTCCCCAGCACGCCCCACCCACCGCACTCCCAAACACCTCGTGAAAAACGACCTCGCACTTCTCACCTGCTTTCTTAGCTTCTCTCTTCTAACACTAAAGCTCCTTGACGCCGGAAGCTGTGCCCTATTTCTCATGGTGTCCCCTGGGCCCAGCACCACGCCCAGCATATGGTCATCTCTTTGGGAATAATTGCTGAATGACTGGCTAAATGGGTGAATCATTGACCCTCTAACCCCGTGCAATGCAATAGAATAGAACGCAAGCTGCCTTTGCAGGTGTTTATTTTCTAGTGGATCCATGAAAAAAAAATTTTAAGCGAAAAGAAACTGATGAAACTCATGTTATTAATACATTTTGTTTAACCTAATATACCCCAAATATTATTTTTCAACATGTACTCAATATAAAACATTATTAATGAGATGTTTCACTTTTTTGGTATGGCTTCAATCCTCAAAATTCGGTGTGTGTATATACACAGAACACATCTCAGCCTGTGCTAGCCACATTTCAAAGCTAGTGCTACTGTCCTGGGCAACATACACAGATCCACTCTAAGAACTTTCTGTCGGAGGGGTTGTCCAAGCCACGCAGGGTGCATCAGAGGCTCAGGTCAATCCCAGTACTGCTGAGAATCTCGGTCTTTCAGACCAGGAATGACGTCAAGTTAGATGAAACATTTCTGGGTTGGCACCAAACCTAAGTGGCATCTGGCAAATACAGAGAGGCCCCTGTGTAGGACTTGTCCCTTGACCTTTGGACTGATGTGAACTTGAGGATTTAAAACAACAAGCCAAACTCAAAATTGGGGTAAGCCCGGGATTCATCTGGAGGAAAAACTGGGCACTGTCCTATGCAGTAAGAAAGCAGATACCATTACTGAGCTCTCTTACTCTTCCCCCAGGGTCCTGAGGAGCTGATCTTGCATTATGATAGACTGAGACGTCTTTTCTTAAACAACTTCTTTTATTTCTTTATTTTTATTTTTTAAAGATTTTATTTATTATCTGACAGAGAGAGACACAGTGAGAGAGGGAACACAAGCAGGAGGAGAGGGAGAAGGTGAAGCAGGCTCCCTAAGAAGCAGGGAGCCTGATGCGGGGCTTGATCCTAGGATTCCGCAATCATGACCCAAGCCGAAGGCAGACACCCAACGACTGAGCCACCCAGGCGCCCCAAACAACTTCCTTTAAATTGAAGTATAGGGAGACGTACAATGTTATATTAGGCTCAGGTGTAGAGCTAATCTGGCAGTTTTCTATATCATGCTGTGCTCACCACAAGATGGGCGGGTCCCATCTGTCACCACACGAAGCTATTACAGTGTTGTTGACTATATTCCCAGGTGCAATACTTTTCATCCCCACGACTTATTTATAACTGCACGTCTGTATCTCTTAATCCCTTTCACCTATTTCACCCATCCTCCCAACCTCTTGCCCTCCGGCAATCATTGGTTAGTTCTTTATGGGTCTGTTTTGGTTTTTTTATTTTGTTTTGTTTTTTAGATTTCACATGTAAGTGAAATCATAAGGTATTTGTCTTTCTCTGACTTATTTCACTTAGCATCATACTCTGTAGGTCCATCTTGTTGGCACAAATGGCAAGATTTCATTCTTTTTTACAACTAAGTAATATTCCTGTGTGTGTGTGTGTGTGTGTGTGTGTGTGTGTGTGTGTTGTATCTTCTTTATTCATTCATCTGTCGATAGACACAGGTTGTTTCCATTACTTGGCTTTTGTAAATAATGCTACAATGAATATAGGGGTGCATACATATTTTTGTTTTCTTTGGATAAATACTCAGTAGTGGATCATCTGAGATATCTCTTTTAAATTTTTTGAGGAACCTCCATACTGTTTTCCATCATGGCTGCACAACTTACATTCCCACCAACAGTGCATAAGTGTTCCCTTTTCTCCACATCCTCACCGATATTTGTTATTTCTTGTTGAAACAGCTTTCTTAAATAGAAAAAATATTTTTTAATTTCCTAAAACAACTGTTAAGAAAATATCATGTAATCAAAGTGATAGCAACGTTGGGGCACCTGGGTGGCTCAGTGGGTTAAACCCTCTGCCTTCGGCTCAGGTCCTGGTCTCAGGGTCCTGGGATCGAGCCCCGCATCGGGCTCTCTGCTCAGCAGGGAGCCTCCTTCCCTCTCTCTCTCTGCCTGCCTCTGCCTACTTGTGATCTCTCTCTCTCTTTCAAATAAATGAATAAAATCTTAAAAAAAAAATGATAACGACCTTGCTATATCTTTGTTGTGCTAAAGATACATACAATGACTGGATCAAGAGGACAGAATCTTAGGGCGCCTGGGTGGCTCAGTTGGTTAAGCATCTGCTTTCAGCTCTGGTCATGATCCTGGGGTCCTGGGATTGAGTCCTGTGTCAGGTTCCCTGCTCAGCGGGGAGTCTGCTTCTCCCTTTCCTTCCGCCCCTCCATGCTCTCTCTCTCTCTCAAATAAATAAATAAAATCTTAAAAAAAAAAAAAGCATAACCATAAGGAAGGGCCATTTTCAGTTCCTTTTCTGGGAACTACTTGTTGCTATCCTTTGCCCTCTTTTCTATTTCACTGCTGTTGTTGCTCTTGATTTGTATGAGATCATTAGGGAATAGGCTCTTGGTATTTTTTTGAGGTTTATCATTAGCCTGTTGACTTTGCTCATGGTGGTTTTCAGCGTGCCAAAAATATATATATATTTTTTTATTTTTTAAGTTTTTATGTAGCCAGATGTAGAAATCTTTTCGTTTATCATTCCCTAGGTGTTGCGTGATAGTCATTCACTTATTTATTTGGCAGATATTTACTAAGACTCTATCATGAGTTGCAAAGCTCTAGGTGTAACAGTGAAGAACACAGACCAAGGGCTGCACTAATGGAGCTCACACCCTTGTGGAACATTTGGAGAAGCCGAATCTATTGCACTGATTGCTTTTGTTTATTTTATTTAACACATCGCAAACATCTTCCTGTCGCAGGTACAGAGATTTATCTAATTCTTTTTCATGGTCGTAGTATTCTTTTTTTCAGCATGCATCATAAATGTTGTAGGGCGCCTGGGTGGCTCAGTTGGTTAAGTGACCCAGGTCATGATCTCAGGGTCCTGGGATGGAGCCCTGTGGAGGAATCACGCTCAGTAACGAGTTTGCTTGTGGATTCGCTTTCTCCCTCTCTCTCTGCAATGCGCCCCCCCCACCTCTCTCAAATAGATAGATAAATAAATAATATATCTACCAAATAGATAGGTAAGTAAATATTTTTAATGTACCTTATTTAAAAAATAATAACAATAAAAAATAAACGTTGTAGCCAGTTCCTTGCTGAACTCATAGTCATGATCAAGGGTCAGCCGACTCTTTGGGGCCAAATCTTAAGTATTTTAGGCTTCATGAACCATACTGTTGTAACACAAAAGCAGCCATCAGTAATACCTAAAAAAATGAGCACAGCTGTGTTCCAGCAAAATTTTATTTATGGACACTAAAATTGGAATCTCACATTATTTGCACATGTCACACAAAATATTGTATTTACTTTTGTTTTTTAACCAGCCGCTTAAAAATGTAAAAAAACCCAAAAAGCAAAAAGTAACAGAACAAACACATAGCCTTATAAAACAGACATAAAAACAGAAAGCGGGCTGGATTCAGCATGTGGGCCACAGTTTACTGATCTCTGCTCTAAACCATTCTATTGCTTTGCCTCCCAAATGTCCTCTGAGCTATGAATTTCAATGGCCTCTTTTTGAATCAGATTATGAAACATCGGAGAACTCCGTTGCCAAGGCCAACAGCGGTAATAACAATAGTCACAGTAATAACAATAATAATAAATCACATCCTCAATTGCAGTAAAGAATTCTCTGCTTGTCCAGCATAGGGCATGACAGTGCCTCCTGTCCTTACCACAGTAGAGTTCTGGTTGAATGACTAAGGGGCCAGGTTTATGCCTGAATCATGCAACACTGTTCCCTGAGCCCTGGAGCCTCTGGGCATCCCAGATGCCTTTCACTCATCAGTCTGTCCACCAATCCTGTTTTCCGTCTCCGCAATGCACTCAGGACACTTGATGTTACATTATATATTTACGTGTTTCTTGCCCGTCTCCCCCACCAGAATGAGAGCGGGAACGTTGTCTGCCCTACTCATTGTTTATTCCCGGAGCCTAGAACCTGGCTTGGCATATGGTGGGTGTGCAATACCCTAAGCACCAATGATGAACTAGCTCAGAAATGACCAAACTAGAGCCCAAGAACAATAGGTAGGCACCTAAGTGCTTTGCTTTTGACTCGTAAACTAGAAGAAGCAATTTCTCTGCTTGGGTGCCCAAAGCAAAACTTTTTTACTTTGACCCAAAGTCGAAAACAAAGCACTTAGGGGCCTACCTATTGTTCTCAGGCTCTGGTTTGGCTATTTCTGGACTAGTTCGTTGTCACTGAATGTTTCTACATGCTAATGAGGAATGAGAATATGAAATGTTCATGGTGGGAAATAACTTCTGGCTTTTGCATGTAATTTATGGAAAACTGACTTTTTCCCCCAAAGATATTTGTATATAATATTTATATTTTAAGTAGGACACAACTAAAATTTAAAAAGAAAAGTAAGCCTCCTAGAGGAAACAGCACCGAAAACCCTAAGCCCACTTTATCTGTATCAGGTTGAACACTCCAGATGGTGGTTATTGAAACTGTTTCAGTTTTGTTTTCTCTATAATCATCTGCAAAATAGTATTCTAATTTACTTAGTTCCTAAGGTCACACACAAAATAAAACAATACTAACCCCCAGATATGTTGTGATTGCCAAGTGTGTAAGACCATAGTTCTGGACACTAGCTGGAGGGTAAATAAGAGTTCAGGGCACATACAAGAGGAATGTTTGACAAAGTCTTTTCTTACAGAGTGATTCCAGTCGCGTAGAGATTGTAGGAATCTAGGAAAAGAGGCTTTTTGGTCTTACAGTCACACTGTCGCACCGTGTCATTTATATCCATTGTGAAATTGGTGGGGGTGGAGGGGATTATTAATCACTCACCTAATTTCCAGCTATAAAACATTCTCTAAATTTAAATACCACCCTAGCACCTTCAGGCCTTTCGAAGCCTGTTTTGTGATGGCAAGAAAAAGCCCCACGTTGTAAAAAATAAACTTCCTTTCTACTAAAGGTATTGAAAAGATCCATTAAGTATGTTTAGAGCTCCTGTGGTGCTCACTGCTAGGTCCTGGAGATACAGTGCAGTAAGACAAATAAGGAGTTTTTATCTAGTACGTTTACCATTTCTTACGTTTTTGTCTTCCATATGTATTTAGTATCTGGTGGAGTAAAAAAACAGGTAAGAACAGATCCTGCAGGAGGTATACGGGACATATAAAATAAGCCTGGCTTTGTGGAACAGCACTCTTATTTTCTATGCAATTGGCATGTGGTAATTATATTTGCTTTCTAATTCCTAATGAGCACTTCTTAAGTAATTGGCACCCTGTTCGTGCTCCCCAGTACTAAGAATTACACTGGATAACCTCCACGGAAGTGGTGTGTGTGTGTAATTTGATGAACTGGAAGGGTGAGGCATCCACTGTAATTGAAATCAGTTTCCCTGTTGCATTTAATATTGGCATCCCAAGAAGGGGAAAAGAAGTCATGTATAATTATGATTAAAAGGGAGTTTCTCAGGCATCTCAAGGGCTCCTTCATACAATGACCTAGGGAGGAACTGGGTAAAGTCATGCTATCCTCATGGCGCGGAGCCCAGAAGTCTGCAATGGAGAACCAACCGCCAAGGTCAGTTCACTGAAATTCCGCAGACCTAATCAAACCACAGCTACGTGACATGCACTTTGCGAAGCATGAATTTTTAAAAGAAGAAAAAGAAAAAAAATGCAGCCTCAGAAACTCTTAGTGGTTTTTTCAAAGAGTTTTCTATTTACTTGGGAAGGTAGGACACAAGAACAAATGGTGACAATAGTCGATGGATACAAGCAATTTCAGTTCCTTGATACTTGGGAGAGAGCAAAAATATATCACTATTTGTAGAAGAACTTTGCTATTATTGCTTATTAGGAAGCAAGCAGAGGTGGTGAATAGGAAAAACTGCAGTGGGTTAAAGTGAAGGCATGGAAATAACAATCTTGATTGACATGTTCCCAAATCCTTAAATTCTTTCTAATACAATCCAAATCACAGTCACAATTGTACTTGTGGGCTCTCAGAATTGAGAAATGCTAATACATTTGTTTGAAAGAAATAACCACCTTCAAAAGAAGCAGGAGAGCCGCAGTTCAAGATGGCAGGCTAGGTATGTATCTCTACCACCTCCCCAACAAGCCCCACTGAGATAATAAAAAAGATATCCTAAAAAGAATTGGTTTATAACAACTATAATAACAAGATAGGTGTTATTAACCACAAGAAATCTCATCTAATTTCTGGACACCAAACATAGAAGCATGGTACAGGAGAAGTGGAAACTGCTAAGGCCCAGACGTCAGTATCATAAACTGACATCTCGATAGTGATGGTGTAACCGAGACAAGGTTGGAGTGCAGGGCAAGGGAAGATGCTAGGGCATCTGCAAAGTGCACAGCAGGCCAAGGTTTTCAGAGAGCAAGACAGAATTGTAAGGACTTTATATGAGGTTATCAGCGTAACCACTAAAACAACTAAACATAAAGACAGAAAGAAAATCAGGAGCTGAGGGGGGAGGTAAAAAAAAAAAAAGGAATTAAGTCTAAGTCTTCACCTTTCTTATCAAGTTGACAGATACAATCTAATGTTAAGAAATTAAGAAGCAATTTGGAATTGTTGGGATAACCACCCAAAGTAGTAAATCTAGGCGTGATTATAACTGTTTACCTCTGAGATACAGACTGCCGAGGAGGAGCATCGAACATTTTTATAATGAATAAGAAGAGGAATACCAGAACAAATAAACATTCTGGACTTACAAACAAGAATGAGATACTTTATATATAAGATGGGGGAAAAAAACAAGACCAGAACGATACCTGAAATATAATCCTGTCGTGTTTTTCACAATATTTTTGTTGGTGTATTAAGTATGTGTTTCTAAATGCAAAGAAAAGGCTTCAACAGCGGTTCCCTCTGAAGGAGTAGAGTGGGACTGATGAGGAAGAATGAAAGAAGATTCATATTTTTCTTCTTCCTGTACTTCTGAATTATTTGAAATGACCACCAGCAGCCTCTACGACTCTCGAAAGCTTAAAAACAATTTATGAACAGCAATAAATTAAAGAAATCAAGAGGATGGGAAAAATACATTAAAATCCTAAAATTGTTCTACACACATATGTATCCATTCATACATTTAACAAACATTTTACTGAATTCCTACTCTGGGCGATGCCTTGTATTAATCATAGGTGAAAGGGCAATAAACAGTAATCTCTGCCTTCAAGGAATTCACAGACAAATGGCTCAATGGCCAATAAACACACAATTCGAATACAGGCTTGGAGTGCTGGAGAAGGGTATAAAAAAGACTCATACCCCAGAGGAGGTTTGTGGGGGCAGTGTTGGTAGTAAGGCTTCTGGGAAGCAGTGGCGTCCAAGGGAAGGACAGCTAGAGGAGTATCAGGGCGCCTATGGAGTGTATGCGTCTGCCGATGTTTTGCAGGTGTATTTGTAGGAAGTCAAAGCAAGCAAGCCACACTAATAACAAAGCTGACACGAGAGCCTCCATCCCTGGCTCTGTTTCAGGAGCTGCAATCTTACTGAGGCTTTGGGAAGGGTATGGGGGTAAAAGAAGGCAACGCTCTCCCCCTCCTGAGATCCAAACTCCCTGAGAATTTTGGGAGGCACAGGAAGGTGGGACAGGCAAAGCCTAAAAGAGGTCCAAATAGGTGAATAATGGTTGTGCGTCTCCGCTTTGAAGATCCTAAAGCCCTTTTGCAAATAAAGACTCCCCTTCTTACAGAGGGTGAGCCTGGGGCTAAGACAGCCATTTCCCCAAGTTCCACAGACAGGGACATGCAGAAACAAAGCCGACACACCATCCTGGCTTTGCCCCTTTGTCCTGATGGGCTGGGGTGGGTGGAGTGGAGGGGGAGGGTGGAGTGGGGGGGGAGGGTGGAGTGGGGGGGGAGGGTGGAGGGTGGAGTGGGAGGGGCCTCCTCCCCCACGGAAGCGACAGCAGAGAGGAAATTTACAAAGGGTTTTGCTCAGAGGGTGCAGGGATTCGGGGTTCACAAGCTTTGTTTCTGGGGGGCCGGTGCGCGCGCGTGCACACACACATGCACACGCACACGCACGCACGCATGCCCAACGTGTGCTTCGAGAGCAGCCGCATGTGGTTTCCGAGGAAGGCAGGCTTTGGCCCCGCGCTCCACGTTTTCGCGTTTTCGAGTCTGCACGCGTCTCCCAGTTGCCACAACTAGGCAACGCTTCGCTGGCAGGTTAGTTATGCCCTGCAGTACTTTCGGTTGGTTTTTATGGTCTTTAAAGCCACCGCGAAAAGTCAGTGGGCCCGGCCTTCCAACTTCGGAAATAATTTGACCCTGTTGCTGAGATTTCGGTGCTCAGGCCTGCTGCTGTTTGCGTTTAAGACAAGATAAAGGTGATAAAACAATGGCAGAGGAAATTGTGGGTTTATGTCTCCAGGTGGGCTAATTTCCAAATTACACTGGAGAAAATTGCTTAGGATAATTTCACAGGTTTCCTCCGTGGTTCATGGAGCAGGATTGTTGCACCTGCAAAATTTAATTACACGTTTATTTTATTTTTTTTCCACAGCAAAGTTATCATTATAATTGGGGGTTGCTTGCCTTAGCCAAACTTGTTTCTTGCAGGGCCCAGGAGAAATAGTTTTATCCTGGGAATGAATAAATGATGACATGAGGCTATCTGACATAATTACCGTGCAGATTTCGGGTTACTTCATTTTATCTACAATGAAATCACTGGAAGAATAAGCTAGGTGGAGAGTTTTGATGTTCACTATGACTGACTCACATTTGTCTCCATGGGTTGTGAGATGACATAGTTTAAGGTGAGATATAGTACGTTAAAATTCATCTATCTGGAGGGATTGAAGCTAGGGGGTTTTGATTAATTTGGTATGGGTAGTTATGGGTAGTTACTAGAAATTTCTTACACAGACAGATTCAGTTCATTTCGAACAGGTATTTGAGGGCCTACTGTGTTCAAGACTACATAAGAGGTGCATGAGAAATGGAAAACTCAAAAGGCCTGCCCTCAAAGCTCTTGCTTCCTTGAGAATTATGAATTTTTTAGGGAAAAGACCACAGCCAAAGTACGTATTCATTTGGACCCATTGGGAATGGGACTTAATCTTCCTTAAATGATTGCAAGCAACTCGGGACACTGCTCACCTCGAGGGCATTGATGAGGAAGGAGCCCCATGGCAATACCCACCAAGCATTAATTTTTAGAACCAATATTTGACATAAGCTACTTTGTCAGCTTTTCTAAAAGTAGAGAGGAAAACGTGTTCAAGATTCTTGGTTATTTGGTTTTCAGCTAATTGGGCAACACTCTTAAGAGCCATTTTATTACTTATTAATTATTGATCGATAAAAGACCATCGAACTATGAACTCCAAAAAAGAAGGGAATCATAGTGAAATGCACGCCTGTCACAGCGCCGCGAGAGAGTGGCTGGATCTGTGGCACCCCAAGTGTGGACAGCCTTCATCATTGGATCTCGAGAAGGGTACTTCTGGTGGTCAAAAGGACTGTTTGGGATACTAGTGATATTTGGTGGGCAGGGCCCAGGGATGGGAGGTGACCCACAGTGCCAGGAACAGTTTCAAACAGCAAAGACCTATCCTGGGTTCTTCATGACGTTCCAATACAACCCAACATAGAGGGGAAAAACTTGCTCTTGTTTATCTAAGAATCCAACTTACGTTACATAGAAACTCACTGTATCTTTTGCACAATTTTAAATACACTGAATTTTCCCACAGTGCACCTACCATAGACATTGAGAGGAAACTGTGTCTTGTTTTGTGCAGAACTTTCCAAGCAAGAATCATTCGCCGTTTGGTAAATGCCCTCCTCAGCAGCACTGCTCTGGAAAACACACGTATCAGGCCCCCTATGATTCGCTCACATTCATGATGATACCACAGATAGGTGGCTTCTAACCAATTCCTTAGGTCTTCTAGCATAATTGCGTGTAATTATGTAATGCGTAATGATTCTTAAGAGTCTGTGTGCATTTAGGCTATGGTATCTGTAAATTGCATTGCAGGACAGTAAGGAGGAATTTCCTACTTTTACAAAAAGGACTGAGTCTACCAGGGCTAGAACTACTGGTAACTACGAATTGACTAAGAGTACATTTGCGTGATCTGTATCTTAGAAAATCAGCCTTTAATTTAGTAACTTATTTAGGATAAAATAAACTCATTTACTCCAAACTTAAGCTGGTCTGAGGAGAATCTTTGTTGGCTTGAATTTCTCCAGTATTATTTCGACTACTCCACAAGTTTGACCTGGTCTGAGGAACACGACAGCCATCTTGAAATTGAATCTACTCTAGCCAACAAAAATGGAAGCTCCTCGCCTAGACTGGGAAACACCTTATCCACTGTGTCAGGGTTCGCCACCATGCTTGGCCATTCCTGAATAAATAACTGCTGGTTGGTTGACTGAAAGACATTTTAAAGAGAAGAAAACTGGAGTGTCTGGCAGCTCTACCCCAAGGGGCTCGTCGGGATCCTCCCGTGCCCCACTTTGCAGTTCCTGCTTCTGGAAGCAGCCAAGCACCTCACCCCATGTCGTGACCCCACATACTGACCGGTTTTAATAGGAGCACCGCACTATCAACAATTATCCTGAGTTGACATCCATTAGCCCTTCTCGTAACTTCGGCCCCAGTAAAATGCCATCCAAAGCCAATAAAAAGAATCTGCTATAATCTGACTCATGTAATTGTTTGTAGGATGCCTGTGACTTCACTTTCCTTGAATTACCTGAGGTCATTTTTTCACACCAAGAGAAATCTCATTGGTCATTCGTTAATGGTGCTATCTAAGAATAAAAACCCCACCACTGGCAGGAGGTTTCAGTATTTTTAAATGGATACAGAATGAAGTGCCATCACTCTTTGGCATTCAGAGTCAAGTCACTGAGTGAGTTAATTTGCTCATCTTGGCTCCCATACCAAACAATGCCCTTGTTTAAAGAGGCGTTATGAAACATTATATATGGAGGTACATTTTAGCAAAGTTTACATTTGCTACCCTGTGATTATTTTGAAGGAAGGTCTGTTGGAAATGGGTCTCACCAGGACTGCCAGCTAAAATGCACAATCACCATACGTGCTTCCAGAATACCTCTGTATAGCATTGACTGTTTATCCTTGAAGCGATCGTGCAGATGTGGGTGTTTTAAAAAACTACGATATGGGGTATTCTTGATTATTGCTCCTTTTTTTGTTAAGGCTATCGCAGTTTTCCCATAGTGTTAAGGACTGGAACTCCGTCATTCATGTAATTACTAACTCATTCGTTCATTTGTTCGACACATATCATACTCACTGGCCAGACCTATGCAAGGAACAACATTGGTTCTTGTGAACGCAAAGATGAATAAGACTCGGTCCCTGCCCTCTAACTAGTGAAAGAATTGTATATATATATTTTTCATATTCAGTGATTACTTAGAAATTTACACATTCTTGCAAAATTAATATACTCTGAACACAGCTTTTTCAGTGTCACTCCCCAGTTTGAGATCTCTCGCACCCTAAACAAACACTTCCCAAAGGCCCCCTGCCTCCAGGGAGCCCTCCCATGTTGTTCCAAAGTATATTTGGCTTGCTTCATTTGGAACTTAGTTGTTTTACTACCTAGCAGGTGAAGACAGCCCGAGTATATAGCCTGATTGGTATTGTTGGACAATGGTTTTACCAATATAAGTCTTTTCTCAATATTGTAGTCAAGGATCTTTGGTTGCCAAGAAGTTAAGTCTTGCTGCACACAGGTTGTCTGTCCTTACTCATGGGCCCTTGGCTTCCCCATAAGTTTGGCTTGCACTTTACTTTGTTGGGCCTTGGTGCCAAATCTACATGATCTTTTAGTTTATTCAAATCTATATGATCTTTTAGTTAATTCACTGCTGATATCTAATTAATTTTGTTCCTCGGACAATATATTACTCCTAATTATCTGGGAGTGTATAACTTTATGAGCTATGTGTCTCTCTGCCTAAAACTGAGTTCCGATCAGTGATTTCAGGTCTGAGCCAGGAGAAGGTTAAGATCAAGTTAAAGAAAGTATTTCATAACTAGAGGTGAGATGGGAATTCTCTGTTCTCTGTGAATAATCTGTGCCCCTACTTCCCCCTCAACAATTAATGTAACAGTTTGGTTGTCATTGCCGGGAGAATCAAGGCAAGGTGCCTCCCCCCTCCCTGATTTGAGTCCCAAATGCCTTGCAAGAAAAATCTGACAGCCTGAATAGAAGAGAAGAGTGTTGTCGGGGGCGGGAGAAAGGCGAGAGAGGTAGGAAGTGTTTCTTTTCCATGACATTTGAGCTGTGAGTTGTCAGGAAAGGAGAGATCTGAGTGGGTTTTTATCAGTTACAGAGTAAAGCTCTGCTCAGAGCGCTGTGCTTAGTTCTCAGAGCCCCCTGGGGTTCTACGACTTTTAGGTGGTAGCTAAGTGTAGTGAAGGAATACAGGATTTGGGGATCTAAGTGCCGGGTTCAGTTCTTGACCCTGCATCTTAAAACCCCGGGTGAAATAATTTGGGAGCCAATCGTTTAAATGCTCGCTGTCTCAATGTTCTTATCTGTCAAGTGGGGAATAATCATAGCACTTCTTTGCCTTGAAGTTTAGATGAGATGATACAGACAATCGTGCTTTGTAAACTTTAACTCACCATCCAAAGGTCAAGCACATAGCATTAAAGATACCTAAACTCAGTCCTTGCAAAAATGCCGCTGGTACACTGTAGATGGGGTTAACCAGCTAATTGTCTTTTTAAAATGCTAAATAGTAAACCGGACCCAAACCAAGGGGAGGAGGGGAGAAGAAGAAGGAAGAACATTTTATTTTCCCAAAGAAGATACATTTGGAATGCAATTTTAGCGTTTTCAACAGTACCAACATGAAGGTCAGCTTAGCACAATAAGGTATCCGGGCTCTGTGCTGAGTTCCCAGGGTTCCACTTCCATTCTATAGTGTTCAGTCTCAAAGTGTATCAGTGGCAGCAAATTACTTACAAATTACCAGGCAGCAAACAGTGTTGGCCTTGATTAAGCTCTCAATGGATCATGCTGATTACTCTTTTTTTTTTTTTTGCTTCTATTATTCTATGGTGTAACGGTTTTGGATGCAATGATTACATAAATGACCGCCTTTACACCTTACCTACCTGCTTGTTTTTGTTTCATGTTGACAAAACGAAATCATTAAAAATGCACGAGCTGTTCCATTTATATTTAACTCCTCCATTCACTCATTCCCCCTTGATAATTCCATTACATTACTTCCGGTGTATTTGGGGTTTCACTTAACATCACCTTGTGGACTCTGTTAATCATGTCTTATTTTAACTCGAGAGGAAACAGGGAATGAATTTCCCAGCGGCCACAGAAGAAAATAATCTAGAAAGTCCTAGCTTAAAATCCTACAGATGTTTAAGAAAGTAAGGCTTTGATTATCTTGGCTTCGATTTCATAAACAGTATTTTTCTGAAAACACATCATTTCATTGTTGGTTTTCTTCTAATGGGATCACATTCAGCGACAACGGCTTTTTTGACATGGATGAGAGGAAGTCACAATCATCATCTTCAAAGTGTGTATTCCATTCCAATTTGCTACGGTGGGTGTTTCAGAAGGAGCCGCACTGGACCGTGTGTCTGAGCGACAGCAGTTCCCTCTCATACCCACGTCAGCCCTGAGGTGGGTCTTCCTTTGGAGCTCTAACAGTTTACTCTGGAGAAAGCACGTTGGGGTTGCAAAGAAATTCCAGGATGGTTTCCTATAGTTTGTATGCAAATAATTTTCCAATATCCCCAGCTTAGAATTAGTAAGACATTTCTGGAAACATTGACAGATGCCTGGAGATTTCTTATCCTAACATAGAGATGAGCAGAAGCCATCCAGTGCCCTGCCCTGGGAGAGGTACCTACAGAGAGAGACGTCAATGTTATGTGGGCGGATCTTCTTAAAAAAGTAATTTGTGGAATACCAGGCAACTAGTGTCACAGGAAGCCTGATGAGTATTTGAGCTCCCCTGGGAGAGAGGGGGCTGCAGGGGACCCTCAGAGTCCTTTCCCTTCGACTCTAGCTCCCAGAGAGCTTTCTGCAGCAGGGAAGGAAAGCTTTTCCTTGTTGTCTTGTCTCAGGATGCAGCCTTTTGTGGCACCAGCCTCGAAGCTGAGGCCCGAAGCGGCCCGTGGCCACAGGGGCAGAGATTTCCTGGGTGCAAAGAAACAGATGGCTTCGTCTCTGCCCTTCCCTCTCCCCTTCAGGGTCTGGCCTCGGAAGCAGAGCTTGGGGACTCTTGTCTGAGCTTCTCCAAGCCGCCAGGGGAAATGCCAGCTGTGTGGGCTGTGACTTTGGGATGAGACCACAGAGCCTGCAGAGTCAAGCTGAACCGTCAAGCGGCAGCCTCGTGAATTCAGCACGCAGGCTGCTCCAGCAGAATGTTCACGCAGACGGTCCCTGAACAAGCTCGCTCCCCAAACTGCAAATTCAGCCTTCCCAAACAGATTCGTCAAGTTGGAAATCTCTATATATACCCGCCCTCCCCCTCCGGAGGCAGGAGCAATTGCAGAGCTGTCTTCTCAGTGAATTGTTAAGCACCTCGGAGCCTGGCCGGGGCCCCACGCCTGGGAGTGGCAAGCTTTTGTTGGTTTGTTTTAGGAGAGCCAGGAGGAGCTCGGCGGAACTGGTCCGGTGTCTCTGCAGTGCGGGTGTGGACCTGGTGGGGTAGGCAGCACAGCCAGGGAAACACAGGGCAGCAGGAACCCCGGCGGACTCGGCCGTCCTTCTGGAATCCGGCTTCCTGCTGCCCCGCTCAGAAGGCAGACACACTGCTCTCGGGTCCTGGGACAGACCACCAAGCCTGGGAAATCGGATCCTCAAGAAGAATGGTTAAAATTGCCAAAAAGGCTGCGTTGACTTTACTGAAGAAAAAAACAGTCTTTAATTATAGCTATTTGATCCCATTTCAAAATGGCAAGCCATCAGATTCAATTCCGTTCGACCGGCGGTGGTCGGTCCCTCCCATGCGCTTGGCTTTGTGTTAGGCCTGAGGTACAGGGTGAAGGCAGGGATAGACCGTATCCCATAGGCTTCAGACTCTACAAGGCTAAAAAGCTACCTTCAGTAAGAAATCTAAGGAATCCCTATGAAAGAACCATATTTTTCCGAACTAAAACTTAAGATATCATAAATTCAGAGAGAAAATTATTCAGTAAGAAAATACTCTTTGAATGGCAGATTCCCGCAATAATAACAAAAACAGTGATGATATGTATACTTAGTACAGATTTATTTTTGCCTTTCATCTAATGATTTCAAGGAGTTTAGCAACCACTGCTGAGTTAATGCTTAGTACCAAACCTGACTCTTCCATCTCCTTTTGGGGGAAAAAAAACTGGCACTAACACTTCAACATCCCACAGGGAAGAAGTTCTGGAAACAAAGTATGCTCACCCCCGCAGAAGCCAAGCAGCAAATTAGAGACAGTTTAATTTATTCCAAAAAGTGAGTCGGGACTCACAAGAATCGAAACGATGCCCACAAAATGAAAGTCCCCGGGGAAAGAAATCGCGTTTACTTCTCGCAGGTGCGCAGGGGAGACGCTCGAACGCTCCTTCAGGTCTTCCTGTTAGGGTTTCTCTCTCAGAGACCTAAGGTGCAGCGCACATCCTGGGAAGGCTCGCTTCATTTTTCAAAGAGAGAATGGCTTCCTCTTGTTTGGAAAACAGAAAGGAAGATAAAGGTTTCATTTCCACCACCTCATATATAAAGACGACCTGATTCAAATGATGACATCCAAGCCCTTTGATGTGTCCCCGAAGAGCCATATTCAAATGAAGGGAAAGGTTATGAATGAAAGAATTCAATTGTTTGCAAAAGTAAAGCGAGGCTGTGCCAGAGATGGAGACGATCTGGAACAGACCGGATCCCTAATTACACAGAAATTTGATACTTAATACTCTTGCCTGGCCGTCTTCATCTTCAAAGGACCTTACCGATATTAATGAATTCTTCTCCTTCTTTCCTCCCATC
This sequence comes from Nasua narica, assembly GCA_028533885.1. Classification (NCBI taxonomy): domain Eukaryota; kingdom Metazoa; phylum Chordata; class Mammalia; order Carnivora; family Procyonidae; genus Nasua; species Nasua narica. Next base: position 40,146,787 of record CM052808.1, on the reverse strand, counting down.
GACTCCCAGAATAGCTACTCTTTAAAGAAAAGTTGGTCTGACTTTTTTGAAGACTCGACTCCCGTATCAATTTAGAATATAGCCATAAGTATCTCCTTCCTTTGAATGTTTTGTGATGGTTCCTCTGGCTTGTTTTAAATAGGTACTCTATGTTCTACGACCCCGCAAACTGATCTTTACGAACATACGCACGCGTACAGGTGCGTATCTCAGTGCGTATCTCATCTCCTCTCAATGGAGATGTTATTATACTAAAAGAATACAGAAGTCTTAGCATAGGACAAAGAGCAGGGATGGCTTCATGAAAGTCTCAAAGACACGTGAGCTGGGTCCTACCCGTTAAGCAGGAATGCATCGAACGCATCAGAGGGAAAGGCATCCGAGGCAGAGGGGAACTGCACAGACAAAGGCCCGGGACATGAATGGTCACTGATGGGCTAGACATAAGGCACGATGCAGTGAGCTAGAGCCCAGGCTGGGGGTAAGGGTCAGGTTCATTGGAATGAGGCTGCAAGAGTGGCTGGCTCATGGTTGCACAGCTAGGAAGTGGCACGGCCATGATTTAGAGCAGGCTGTCTGGCTCTGAGCCCATGCTCCGTCTAACTTACCACCACTGCCTCTCCTTGGACAAAGAGTACGATGGATACAAGGACCTTGCTGACTAACGGATGATGCAGACAAGTAAATTGGCAGTTGTAGCACACATGCAACAGGCATCTTCTGCTGAGTGCCTCCTGTGTGCCAGTAACTATACTGGGCAAAGTGAATACAAATCATCATCGTTGTCGTCATCATCATCATCATCATCATCTCCTGTCTTTGAATGAAGTCCAAGGAGTCTGGTTGAGGAGAGACCAGCAATTATAATAATGTGCAACTGCTAAAACAGGGGTCTGCCCAGAATGGCAGGAAGCATAGGGAAGACTGGCCAGACACAATCAGTTCTAGAAGATGCCTCAGAGGACTTGAGTTGAGACCGAAAGGCTCACAGTCCAGTGGTGGGTGCAATCCATACCGCATAGGATCATGACGACTGTTGGCATTTATTAAGCACCTACAGTGTGCCAGGCACTGTTCTAAACTTTCCCCCTATATTAACTCATTTAGTCCTCACAGCAGCCCCCCATGCTATCAACAAAGATGCAAGCATAAAGAGGCGAAGAATTTTGCCTAAAAATACACAACACACAAGTGGCAGAACCAGAATCCGAATCCAGGTTGCCTGGCACCACGACGATAGACTCTCATTACAGAGAAGGAGCCCCGGGAGTCCACTGAAGGCGGGGAAGGCTTCCAAACAGAGGTAACATGTGGAATCGTTCCAAAAAGTTCTCTGGGAGTTCAACCATTTAAGCGAGGGGATGAAGAGAATGTCAGACTGAAGAGGTACGAGCCAAGGTATACGGGAGGAGAGACAAGCGTTTTTAAGAAAGAGCAATTACTTTTGTTAGCTAGATGGTAAGGTGGGTGTTGGGGGATGGTGGGCGCCACTCAAGAATTTGGCAGGGAGCATGTTTTAGTGTGTGTTTGTTGGTTTCCAAGAAAGAGGAACCTACACAAAATAGGCCAAGTTAAAGGATCTGAAGGCATCCCGTGGACCTCCAAGGACAAGAAACTAAACACAGCCAGGACACCTATGGAGGCTATTCCCTTGTCTGTGGATGGCACTGCCTCAGCCTCAGCTTCTCCTCTGTTCCCTGAGCCACAGAACAGCAGGGGTGGCGTGGGTTGGGGCTGGAGAGCACTGGTCAAATGGGAACCTGAGGGAACAGTCACGGTGACTCCTGGGCTCCTAAGTTGAGGGCACGGCAGAGACGGGAAATAAGGAAGGAGGAGCAGGTTTGGAGGGAATTATGGACTGAATTGTGTGCCCACAAAATTCATATGGTGAAGCCCTAACTCCCAGGGTAGCTGTGTTTGAAGATGGGGACTCTAAGGAGGTAATTGGTGAAATGAACTTGAAAGGTGGGGGTCCTAATCCAGTAGGACTGGTGTCCTTGTGAGAAGAGAGACACCAGAGTTGTGCATCTGTCTCTCTCGGCACATGCACAGAGAAGGAGCTGTATGAGGACACAGGGGAAAGGCAGCTCTCCACAAGCCAGGAAGAGAGGTCTCACCAGAACACTGACGGCACCATGGCCTTGGACTTCCAGCTTCTAGAACTGGGAGAAAACACATCTCTGTTGCTTAATCTACCCAGTTTGTGATATTTTGTTACAGCAGCCCAAGATGGCTAATACAGAGGGAAAGATAATTAATCCATATTTGGATGAAGACAATAGATAGATTCAGAGGCATCATGAGGGGCGCCTGGGTCGCTCAGTTGGTTAAACGTCCAACATCTCTCGATCTCAGCTCAGGTCTTGATCTCACAGTCATGAGTTTAAGCCCAGCGTTGGGCTCCACAGTGGGTGTGGAGTCTACTTAAAAGTAAATAAATAAATAAAATAAAGCAAATAGAATTGGCAGGGCTTTGTGCTTTAGGAAAAACGAAGGGTGAGAGAGAGCATGACAGAGGAGGAAGAAGGGATGTTGTCCTAGTTTCAATCTTGACTAGAGGGTGAATCGTGGTGACTTAGTCACTAAGACTGAGATTTGGGAGTTGGACCCAGGCTAAGAGTGAAGGCACAGTTAGGATTTTCTGATTATGAGCAAGCGCTGTTAAGTGTAGGGATAGAGGGGGACTATAATGGAAGTGGAACCTCATTGAAAACCAAAGTCCGGATTCTAGGAGAGTAGGGCCCCCTGGGGGCCAGACTGGACGGCCAGTCTGGATACAGCCCAGACTCTCCCCATTCCCAGGGCTCTCCGCAGGAACAAGTCCCCAGGGCAGGTCGGGCTGACTCAATGGCTCTGCTGCCTTTTCTTCTCACTCGTCCTAGTTCCTAGAGAAAGACACTGTTTGACTCAGGAGTTTTAACCCAGGCTTCTAGTTAGCCTAGGGATTGGTTGATCAAGGACCTATCCTTGATCCCATCAGTCAGGGCTGGTGGTCATATGACAGAATACTCGGCTTGGCAGATCTGTCCCTTCATCAGCGTCGTGAGCAAGGCAGCATCCCTTAGAAAGATCTGGGGTGTGCCAGGCAGTGTAATGGAAACATCTAGAATGGAGGATGGGGATGGTAGGAAGATCTTTATTGTGGTTTTAGACTTGGTAGGCACATTCACATTTGTAAAATGTGCACATATGATTTTAGTTCCGTTTTTTCAACAAATGAACTCATATTTTACATTTTTTTGCCAAAAATCTACTGATTACAATATTTTGAATTACGTCATACTTTAACAGTTAACCAGTGATATTGAGTTCTTGGAAATATACCCGAGTGGAGAGTGTTTTTCTTCTGGGCACTGGAAATAGTACTGAAGGGCCAGGGCTGGTGGATTGTTAAGAAAGTGCAGGTGCTCCAGAGTGACCCTCATTAGCTATGTGATGTTGGGTGAGTTACTTAAGTCCTCGGGGTATCTACTCGTCTGGAAAATAGGAAGAGTCTTCACATATATTCATGAGAACAACCCGAGAGAGTGCTAACACAAAAAACCAGACCCGCAGTAAGCGTTCACCAAATGTTAAGGAAGAAATATGGCGCATATATATTTTTCCAGAGTTCTGTACTTTCTGAATCTTCTCCAATGAAGACTCACTGCTTTTATAATCTGACAAGAATGATAGACCCAGCTTTGCCTAATTTTTTTTTTTTTAAGAGAATGAGCCATAAAGAGAAAAGATAGTAAAACAGATGCAATCGTGGACAGAGGAGTCTGCTTTTATTTGGAATAATGACAACATGTGGCCTTTGGGGTATCCTAATCAAAGTAGAGACTGCAGGAAGAGTAAACATGAAGAATTATGAGGTCGGTACTGGTATCAGCCAGTGGCCCTGCAAACTTAGATCCCCAAATAGAGCGGTCACAAGGTTTCCTGCTTCCCCACCCCTCTCCAAGGCTGTTCTCTTCCATCAGGTGCAAAGCCTGGATCTCCAGCAACAAATTAAAGAAATAGAACAAACCCCCACCATCCCAGGGCCTCTTTAAAAATTCAGATAAACCCATGTGCCCCTATCACTTAAATTAAGCTTTCCTAAGAAAAAGTAAGTCAATTAGTTCAAAATGTGGGTTAGTGCTTCTGGGTATTTAAAAGGGGATTTTTTTTTTCTTTTTTAGTTCATTTAGAAACATAGCCATGGGGCAGGTATATACCCACTCCTCCACACGTCCTGTGAATTGCCACGATATATCTAGATACTCATTTCTGATATCTAGAGCTTCAAAATCCAGCCCTTAAAACTTTCTCAAAGTTGTGAAGGTATTGAAATGTAAGCTTTAGATTTTATTTGACTTTGCCCTTTTATTTTATATCTTTTACCTTCACTGTCATTATCCATGGTCATCCAAGGGTGCTTGACATTGCTATAGAATGTTGAGAAGACATCATTTTTACCCTAATTGAACTTTTCCCTTCTTTCATTCAACAAATAATTACTCTCTAAACTTTGTAAACAAAAGCAGTCTCCAAGACATTAGGAAATGTTGCTCTAGAGCAAACTTTGTGACAGGTACGGCAAAACTCATTTGTCCACGTGGTCTAGATGCAATAAAGCAAACGTTACCAAAATACAAAGAAAACTATGTATTTCTGAAGAAGATGATTTCCAGAAGCAATTTCTGGCTCCTAGAACATGAACATTTTTATGGCTTTTGAGACATTGCCTCCTGGCTTTCTTAAAAGTCCATCTTGCTTGATATTAACAGTTTAAAAATATGAGAATAACATTTTCGTACCAACATTTCAGTATAAAGTGGGTTTTTACATTTTTGTTGTTGGTTTTGCTTTGCTTTTACCGTATAGGCTACTGTTTTGAACTGTAGCAAGTAGTTTCAGGAATATTTTATGTTCCAGGACAACTAATCAAGCTCCTCCATTATTAAATATAAATGTACTTGTGACATGACATTAACATATATCTTTTACTTCTTCTTCTACCTTCATTAGGATTGCAGTGGCATAGAAATACATTTTATTAATAAGAGGACTAACATCCACTTCAATCCCACATATCCTTTAAAGAGATCTGACTGGAAGAGAAAGAAACAAATGTCCCTGATTTTATGTTTAACTTTGACAGCCTTTACATTTGAGTTTTTATTAACCAAGTGGCTTCATTATCCGGTTATTATAACAAAGAGCATCACTTTTAAGCTCCAAAAAATATATAGCTTACTTATGGAAAACTACATTCCCCTCATACATTGCTTGTTTTAAAAACAGCCCAGGGACTGGTAGGTGATTATTAGATAGAAAGATTAAGAATTATAGTTACCAGGTGGCAATTAGAAACTAAAAATTCTACTCCTGTCAATCACTGTGTTAAGTTCACTCTGACCTGTTTTTTGACAAAGCACCAAAGATAAAAATAGGTAGTACCCTCCTTGTCCCCAGGAGATTTATGTAGAACAGCCCAGGATTTCAATAGAAAACACCTCATTCTAGTTAGGTTGGGTTTGTCGGCATTCCTTTGGCCTCAAACATTCTTGACTGTCATTTCTTCTAAGACACAGATGATTCTCTACTTCTAATAACCCAGGAAAATAGTACAAGTGTTTTAGGTACCGAGTGACAAAGATGACAATTTCCTAGGGCCTCTCTGCTCTGCTCACGATCCAAGCTTGGGACTCGGCTTAGTGCTATGTTGGCTTTGCAAAATTTGATTCCCAAATCAAATGACACACAGAAGTATTTTAATGGTAGGTAATTGCTCCCTTGAAGACTTCTTTTCTTTCATTCTTTGGTTCCCAGAAGCTGTATGTGGTCCAGTGGCTAAGGTTCAGGCTATGAAGCCAAACTTCCCTGCCCTACCAAGGTCTGGGAAACCTTGGGCCAGGGGCTTAATCTTTGTGAACCCTTCTGGCCTTGCTTTTCTTTTTATAATCAAGCCTGGAAAATAGAGCTTTAATAAATGGAGAGCTAACAGTAGAATGTTTACTAATGTCCCAGACACTGTATTATGTGCTTTACTCATATTAACTCATTTAATCCTTGAAGTAATCCTATGAGGTAGGGGCTATTAACTATCATTCAGATAATAAAATAATGAGAAAACCAACATATAAAAAAAAAGGCAACTAGATGGGGCACCTGGCTGGCACAGTGGGTGGAGGACGTGACTCTTGGTCTCAGTGTTGTAAGTCTGAGCCCCGCTTTACATGTAGAGATTACTTCAACAGATCTTTAAAAATACTTAAAAAATTAGAAAGGCAACTGGTAAGGCCAAACTAGGATTCAAACCCACATGCAGTCCTGTTTCAAAGATGAAGTTTTAACCAATCTGCTACACATCCTTCTGTTGAGGTTAGCTGTCTCCCCACACACAAATATTTGTGTGTTTACTGAGTGCCTACTATGTGCCAACCACTCTGCTAAAATATGCTAAGGAATTGTGTTGATAATGAACCAGAGATGCAGTAATAAATAAGACATAAGTTCCGTTCTTGTGGATTTATTTTTCTTTGCTTCCACTTTATGGAGGTAGAGTACCTGGGTTGTTTTTCATCTGAGTTCCACCCATATTACTCAAGATGAACTTCAGGTGAATTCAACAGAATTTAACAGTAAAACTTTGAAACAAAGATATATCAGAATAGCTTCAAATTTGAAATAGGATTTAACCTCCATTGTACTTTATGAATCTTTTAGTAATCAGATCAAGAAAGCATGACTTGAACGTAATGAGCCAAATGCGTTTTCTGGTCTGTGACCCCAAGAGCCCACAAAATTTATTTATTATTATATGAACTTAAGTCTTCCCCAAACCATCTCTTTCAATACACTGATATGTCCATTCCTCTGTCCCTCAACCTACTTCTGCCATAACTTCCTAGAGTATGTTCTACCAGAGAGATGATTATGGTAGGGAAATAGTAAACCAAAGCAGTCTTTACAGTTATTTTAAGTTGTAAACAATAATGTTGTCTTGCAGTTTGCTTTTTGTCCTGATTTTTAATTTTTTTTAATTTTTTATTTTAAAAAATATTTTATTTATTTATTTGACCGAGAGAGAGAGAGAGAGAGAGAGATCACAAGTAGGCAGAGAGGCAGGCAGAGAGAGGGGGAAGCAGGCTCCCGGCTGAGCAGGGTTGATCCCAGGACCCTGAGACCATGACCTGAGCCGAAGGCAGAGGCTTTAACACACTGAGTCGCCCAGGAGCCCCTTCCTGATTTTTTAATGTAGAAATTCAGATCCATGATAATTTAAGATTTTTTTAAGATTTTTTTTTTTTTTACTAAGAAGTTTCTTGCTAAATATAGATCTAACTAAACACAGATCTGTTCATTCATTCATTTAATGTAAATGGAGTGCTCACCATGGCCCAGGCTCCAACCCATACTACAATGGTATATTGATGTAGCAAGGAAACAGGCAGATAAAAAGCAACTATGCCAATGATCTAACAGATGTTGCTCAGAAGATTGGAAGCAAAGAGGAAAAAGAGCTGAATATGTGTCTTTGTGGTATAACCTCTCATAACATGTGAACATGAAATGGGAGTAAGTGGGTTGTAAAATGAGGGGGAAACATTTGGAGTTTTTCTTTCCAAAATAACCATGTCCCTACTTTCAAGTAATCTAAGAAATGGAGCAGCACGAATACACCGATGGTACTTTTTAATGATTAGGAAAGAGCTAAAAAACGTGGAGCATATTGTTGAAGATACAAACCTCTCAGCACAGCTTTTATAGTAATGAGTTGTGAAAGTGAAATAATTGTTATAAATGTTTCCTACAGGACTGGAATCAGTTTATGTAAAGAAGCTATGCATTCTGCACAAGAAATAAAGAAATCGTCCTTACAAAGGAGCCATCGGTTCTAAGTGGTGGGGGAGTTCAGTGGACTTGATGATAGGGCAGAGTCAAAGTGGATGAATCCCAGCGGGGCTGACAGAAGACAACCACTGTAGCCTCCTTAACAAATAAGAAGAAAGCCTTTTTGATGCTTTCAGTTTGGTACCCAGCGAACGGTACCGCAAGATGTTTTTAGGGAATCATTTACTAAACCTGGGATCGAACTCCTTTATGAATTCAACTGTAATTTTGTGCCACCCGGTTTTAAAAATTAAGCAACTTATTTATTTATTTATCTTTGGTGGTGACAGGAAGGGTTTTTCTGGGTGTTCTTCCTGATAGCTACTGTAGGTTCTAACCTGAGGAAGTCTTTCCCAATATTTCATGAAGAATCATTAACGGGCAGAGACTTTTGGTAGCCGTTCAGGAGCTGGTGTCACGAAGCGGACTCATAGCTGCCAGAAAATCAGGCCAAGGCATACTTTCCAAGGTGCGTTTTTCCTATCTAATGCCTTCGAGGGTCCTGCGCATTGTTTGCAAACTGTCCAGGCAGCATCTGAAGCTGTTGTTTGGCTACATCCGTTAAAAATGTATTTGCACTTGGGGTTTTTGGTTCTGCCATTGCCCATCACCCCCCTCTCCCCTTTGGCTTTTGCCGGTAGAGACCTGCCCTGGGGGGTATTTTGTCCTGGGAGCACAAAACTATTTTCTTTTCTGGAAATAAGTTGACGTCAACTGGGAGCTGTTTTTGGTTGCTTTGTTTCCCGGAGCGTCCAACCCAGCACACCGCCTCCGGCAAATTGCAAGCAATTCAAAGCAGCTCGCCCAGCAGGGAGGGGGAGCTGGGGGGGGGCGGTCTCGCCTGCATAAGTGGGGAGATCTGGGGAGCCGCTCCCCTCCGGGGCTGGAGCGTGGGCCGGTGTCCCCCGGCCACTCCGGGAGCGCAGCCCCTCGGTGCACTGCACTGGCCGTGAGGGCCGCCGGAGAGCAGCCCCTGGTAGGTAACTTTCTAGGCGCCCACCTGAATGTTCAGCACTGCTTCAATTCCCTTCCTGGGTGCTCGGGCGCCCAGAAAACCTGGGAGCATCCCGGGACAAAGGGCCAGCCCTCCGGAAGTAGCCCTGTGCGACTGGTATGTGCGCGGGTTCGCCTGTGCAACTAACTTAGCTGCCTATTGCCCTGAGCTCCGGGAAACAAACAAACGCCTTCCTACATATTTCCGGGGGCACAGTGCATTTTGGACAAAGCCCGCAGCACCTCGGAGATGTTTCCGGAGAAGTGCAACCTACCTAATTCCCCACCTCCCCGGTTGGTTCTCTGCGGACTGAAGGGCGGATGAGAGAGCGTGTGTGGCGTGTGTGGCGTGTGTGTGTGGTGTGTGTGTATGTGTGTACGCGCGCGCCCGAGGAGCAGGAGGGGGCCCAGGAGGCACCGACTTGCTCCAACTTGTTCACACCTGGCGCGGTTTCCCCAACGCTCTGCCGCGTCCAGGGCCAAGGAAACACGCGTAGGGCGAGCACTGATTGCTGAAGACACCGTCAACTCCCACTTAGACATCCACACGGCCCAGAGACCTAGTCTACCCCCCCTTACTTTTGAATTTTTTTTTTAAATTACAAATTGACGGATGTGTTTCTATTGATGCATAAAATTATAAACTGCCCTGAAAGCAAGACGGGGGATCCGGGAGGGAGCGGGGGACGGGCGATTGACAAGACTTCTACAACCGAAATACCTAGAATTAGGGCTCGGGGGCAAATCCGAGGACGCCCTGGAGAAGCTGAGGAGGCCGTTTCATTGCAGGGTCGGCACGGCCCGGGGTCGCGCTGCTGGGACTTGTCTAAGTTGGTTCCCCTAGCCCCTGGGATCCGGAGCTGGAGGGAGCGCCAGGGGACACTCGGGCTGCCCGAGGAGGAGAAAATTAGGATGCAGTGTGAGCTCCGGAGATGGCCGGGGCTATGCCGCCAAAGAAAACAGCCGAGGTCTCCAGCGGCTCTGGGGGCGCTGCCCCTGGGTCGGGAGAGCGCGGGAGGCGGCGACGCGAGGACGCGCCCAGAGTCTGGGCGCGCCGGGGGCGGGCGTTCGGCTGGAAGTGGGACAGTGTCTCCTATGGGAAAGCGGGACCCGGCGAGCTCTTTGGCCGCCTTTCCAGTTTCGGAGGTGTCCGCCCCCGTGCGCCGGAGGCAGCGCAGCCCCGAGGGCGAAAGAATGGCGGTTGGCAAACTTGGAACGAGAGCGCGCCCGGGATCCGAATTGCCGGAATTGTGGCGGGGGCGGGGGCGGCCGAGACCCAAGTTCACTTTTTCCGCCCGCTCGCCGACGGGCCTTAGGGACCGGCATTGCTCTAGCTCCAACCAGGTGGAGCGCCTCGCCAGAGGGAGTTGTGTCTGTGTGCTCCGAGGCAGCGAGGGCGCCGGCCAGCGCGCGTGGGGAGGGGTCCCTGGGGTCCCTAGCGCCTCTCCCCTGTATCCCCTCCTACTCGCCCCTCCCAGTCTTTCTTTCTTGCTCCTTCCCCAGGCTGGCGGGACCGGCGCGGACTTGCCCTAGACCTACGGGGAGCGCCCCAGGTCTTTAATGACAGCTTAAAAGAGGCTGTTGGAAAAGTCGAAAGGGATGAGGCTGACGTGGGGCGTGTTTCGCTGCTTTGCAAGAGTCGGAAAGGGAGCTGGGAGCCGTGCGGCTGGCCCCAGGCCCCCGCGCCTCGCCGCCAGCAAGTAGGTGGGGGAACCGCCGCCGCCAGCCCCATCCCGCTCCCAAGCCTCGCCCGCTGCGCCCTGGCCGCGGGCGCAGAGAGGGTGCGGGGCCTCGCCGTGCCTCCTCCACCCTGCTCATTAACCTGCCTGCTCCGCTCCGCTCCGGGCGGCCCCAGACACGGGCTTCTCCGAGCAGCACCCGCGGCCCTCCTGGCGCTGCCGCCTCCCCGAACCCCCGACTCCGGGGGGCAATGAGGGGGCGGTGGAAGGGGCACTGCTCCTCGGGCATTACTTAGAGAAGCGAGACCGCCCCGCCCTCCCGCCGGCCCTCCCTCTCTCTCGCCCGGGCCCGCGCGCCACTCCGCCAGAGGGTAAGTTGGGAGTGTTTCACCCCCACCGACAGCTCTCCCTCCCCCTTTCTCCCCCTCCCTTCAAAGTTTTCTTAGGAGTGAGGAGAGGGGTTGGGGAGGAAGAGGGTCCAGCCGGCCCCCGTCCTTACCCTCTCCCTGTCTAACTTACCCCCGCCTCCCTTCCCCTCCATCCCCTGCGCGCCGCTGCCCCTCCGGAGCAGCTCTCCAAACTGACAATTGGAGCGCGGCTCCTTTAAGAGCCCGGCTTTGCCTCCCGGTAGCTGAAGGTCATTAAACACAAAAGCTCTCAGCGCTGCGGTCCAATATAGCGCATGCGCCCTGCCCGAGGACTGGCAGAGAGACGGCAATATGGCGAGAATGCCTGGCAGCGGGGACTGTAACACCAGCGCGGGCGGCAGCGCCAGCGCCGCCGCCGCCGCCGCCGAGAACAATGGGGAGCGGGGCGAGGGCGAGCGCGGTGCGGGGGGCCGCGGCCGCCGCCACGGCCGCCCGCATTACTGCAGCGCGGGCGAGGAGGAGGAGGAAGAGGAGGAGGACGACGAGATCCAGGAGGTGCAGATAACGGGGGACGAGGAGGAGGAGGAGGAGGACGGAGGTGGGGGGCTGGAGGAGGACGAGGAGGAGGAAGAGGAGGAGGAAGAGATGGGGCTGGACTGGGATGAGCCCCTGGAGCCAGAGGACTCGGCCGGGGAGGAGCTGGAACCCGAGCCGGTCCATATGATCAATATGGACCAGAGCGCCGCGCTGGAGCCCGAGGCGCCGCCGCGATTGCTGGCGCCCCGGGCCCGCGGCGGGCCGCCGGGGGACAGCGCCGAGCTGGACCCCGACGTGCTGCAGCGCCCCGAGCGGGCCCGGCTGAGCGAGAACACCCGGCTGGCCACCCGCTACGCCGTGCGCATCTTCCGGGAGTACCTGAGCGAGAAGGCGCAGAGCCCGGACTTCGAGACCATGGACAAGGGGGCGCTGTGCCGCGTGCTGCGCTCTTTCTACGCCGAGGCCCGCTCCAAGAGCGGCCAGCTCTACAGCAAGTCGTCGCTCATCAGCATCCGCAGCTCCCTCAACCGCTACCTCAACGAGCCCCCGTACTGCCGCACGCTCGACCTCACCAAGGACCCCGAGCTGCGCAGCGCCAACCTGACGCTGGCCGCGGTCATCCGCAAGCTCGAGGAGCAGGGCGCCGGGCCGGTGGTGCAGAAGCAAGCCATCACGCGTGCCGACCTGCGCAAGCTCTACACCTCCAGCGTCTTCAGCACCAACACGCCCTTCGGGCTGCTCAACAAGGTCTGGTTCGAGACGTGCATGTACTTCTGCACGCGCGGCCGCGAGAACCAGCGCGAGCTGGAGGAGGACTCCTTTGGGCTGGCTATGGACGAGGACGGCCGCAAGTTCGTCTACTTTAAGTCTCTCGGGCCCTACCACAAGTCGCGCTCCTCGTCGTGGAGCAAGAAGCGTGCCGAGAGCAGCGACGAGGAGAACTTGCCCCGCATGTACGAGACGGGCACCGAGTTCTGCCCCTACGCCAGCTTCGTGAAGTATCTGTCGAAGCGCAACCCCCTCTGCAAGGCGTTCTTCCAGCGGCCCCGGGACCACTGCAGCGAGGGCGATGTGACCTGGTACGAGAACAAAGCCATCGGCAAGAACTTGCTGGGCACCAGGATGCAGATGCTCTCGAAGGCGGCCAAGCTCTCCAAGACCTACACCAACCACTGCATCGGCGCCGTCTCCATCGCCACGCTCAACAGCATCGCGGGAATCGGCACCAAACTGGGCTCGCCCGCCCCGCAGGGCTGCTACGCGGAGGCTCTGAACGGGGCGGCTCGCCACCACTCCCACCACCCCCCCACCCATCCCTCCCACCACCACCGCCCCCAGCCGCCCTCGCTGGGGAACACCTATATCCTCCCCAAAGACAGCCAGGTGGGGCCCGACGTGAAATCCGAGGCTGCGCCCAAGCGCGCTCTGTACGAGTCGGTGTTCGGGTCGGGGGATATCTGCGGCCCCTCTTCCCCCAAAAGACTTTGTATCCGCCCCTCGGAGCCTGTGGATGCGGTGGTGGTGGTTTCCGTGAAACACGACCCCCTGCCTCTTCTTCCAGAAGCCAATGGGCACAGAAGCACCAATTCTCCCACAGTAGTTTCACCTGCCATTGTTTCCCCCACCCAGGTAACCAAACCAAACTCTATGCATGAAATGTTTCTCTGGTACCATTTCGGGACTAACTCGTGCTAATGCAGGTCTGGGTTGGGGGCGGGGAAGAGTTTTTAAAAGTACTAAATATACGGAGTCAGATTGGATCTCACCCTTAGAAGCTTAACTCTTGGTGCTTTTCAGAAAAGTTTACGTCTAACCTTAAAAGATGTGAGAAGGCACGCTCCCTAAATCCCTGCTTCGCAGTAAGGCTAAAACTTCAAAGTTCGCAGAACAAAAGGGTCGGGAGCAGCCTGACTCTCCATTGAATGCACGAGTTTTCTAAGGCAGGGTGCTGGAATACCAAGCAAATAAAGGAAGCAGTTACTTAAAATATATTTGAATAGAGTAACCATTAAAATACTCTCTTGCATATTTGCCACAACTTACGAAGGTTAAAAAAAAAAAAGATTCCGTACTGAAAAAGAAAACATGCCAAGCCCACTTCCTGTATGTGGGTGGGGAGTGGAGAGATTGGCAGTCCAGTGCCAGTTTATGCTGTAACAGGTAGCTGAATGTAAAGTGATGTTTGGGGTGGAGTTTCCAGAAACTGAAGTCCATTTTTAATGGATCGAAAGGGTATCTGCACTACCAGCCAGGCTCTGTGCCCTGTGGTGCTCAGCGTGGTGGGCACCAAACCTCACTGCCTTTCTCTAGCCCCATGAGGCTCACCGTCTAGGGGCCAGATAAGACTTAAGAATGTAGATATGTAATTAAGACCAAACAGCACAGTAGTGTGGCGAGAACACCCACAGTTAAGAGTTGTACGTAGCCTGGAAGCTGGGCCACCTTGGGCCAATCAGTTCACTTCTCTGGGTTTCAGAGTCCTCATCAAGGATTAAGGAACTGTTTTAATATTAAACTTACTTAATTCTAAGCAGTACCAAATTTTAGGTGGAGATTGAGGGCTTCCCTGGATGCTTCTTGTCTTTTTATTTAGAGGAATAGATTCATATTCTTACAATTGTGTTCCTCTTTTGGAGACTTCTCTAGGAGCCAGAAACCAGAGGTCTTTGGGGACTGTGCCCTATTCTTCAGGCAGGCATAGCCCCTGGAGGTTTTACAACTTTGACCTCCCTGCCATCAAGCAGAAGTAGGAATTTCGACCCTAAGTCTGGAGGTTGTAGTGCAGGCCCTTCAAGGAACAGATGTCAGGTACCTCTGTGCTTTTTCCAAGTGGAAATTCCAGTTCTGGGCAAACTGACCCTTTCAAAGGTTTACCCGCTAATCAGCAAGCCCCAAGGCCAGCAGAGAAAGGGGCTGTGAACGGTAATATAAACACCAAAGTTCTCTAAAATACACAAGACCTGCAGGCTATGTGCCTTTTTCTACTTCCAGTGTGCGTGGTACATTTCCGACAGATCAGGGAATGGTTTTCTGCAGCTGGGAGGGCCCCGAGAGGAGAATTCTTTGGAGAATTTGAGATTGCTTTTTCTCTGAAAGCAAAAATAAATGTTCACATTCTTGTGATCAAGTCGGACTCTTAAAACTTCCTGGTTTAGAGTAGCACCTGATTGATTAAGAGTTAAAACGCCAGAGAAAGTTTATTAAAGTCTGTATCTGGTTGGAATAATAATGAAATAGTTTGTCTACCGGCATCTGTGTGCTCATTTCTTGACATCAGTGTCCTATAGACTCGTGACTTACGATTCACAGAAGATGGAAGAGGGAGTTGCTCAGTGGGTTTGTTTTGGTCTAAGGGATGCAGTTGCCCCGTCATAGTCTTGTCGCCACTGACTGAGATAAACCGGTTCTCTAAACCTGACCACGGATGCTTTTCTTTTTCTGAGTTAGAGCCAGATCAATATAGATTAAACTTAAATATAGATTTGAGTGTCCATATGTTGGCTAGATGGTTATTATGCAAACATTTTTGCATAAGTTCCTTGTAGTTAAAATACTACAAAAAGTTGTTCTTTTTGCACCTATTTAAGTCAGCTTTTCATTTATGTTTAAGTTTTTCTTATCAGCATTAAGAAGTTTTAAGGAAACTCTCCACTAACTCCTATAGAGCTCGCTTTCTGAAGTCTGAGCATTCTAAGAATGAAACGAACGTTTAGTTTATGTAGAGAGCCGTTCTTAAACTTTTTTCCTTTTGTATTTATTAAAATTTGTTAAAATCACTGCACCATTTGAGGTCCAGGGCATTTCCTGGGGTTTGTGGACCGGCTGGGGTTACTGGGCAAAGGCACTGCTTCAGGAGGCCAGCTCCTCTTGCTGGTCATTAATCTTCAGGAAATGCTGTGTGTACCTCGAGCTTCAGTCATTATTACTTAATTATAAGCCTAGTCTATCTAACCTTAAAATCAGCTAGGTGGTATTGCATGGGATTCCACTGTTGGCCATATTATTCTAGACTCCTTGATGACTGATACATCCTGATGCTCTGATCTCTTCCAACATTGGAGGTTTCTCAAAAAATGGGCCTATTCCTTTAAGTGCATTTACTCTTAACTTTTTGAGAGTGTTACTAAGTGTGTCATTTGTGCCACCTGACCGGTTGAAAAACGAATGTATTCAAGGATTAACGATTATGGAATTTGTAATTTTTACTCTTGTGAAAGTTCCTGGCTTTTGTTGACTGGGGGGGGGGGGGAGGCGGTTTGCAAGGAGGAGTTAGGGTGATGGTTGCGATAGTTGCTTTAAGAAGTTCACTCTTGAATTCTCTGGAATGGCTGTTAAAAGCAAAAGGCAATTCTTGACTCCCCTCCTCCTGCATAGCTGTTGTGACCCAAGATGATCCACTTACTGGTCCAGCTTCCTAGCAATCTTGGAGATCACATGGTACATCTGAAAAGGTTTAGCACAGCCCATCCTACATTTTCAGAGCTGTTCTTCTTGCACGAAAACCCAGCGTTTTTCCTGCCTGACTTGAGTCTTTAGCATCTACACAAAAAGAATATAGTAAGAATTTAAATTCTCTAAATAGCGTAGCTTTGTTGCTAAAGCTTTTCGAGACCGCGCCTCTCTCCAGCACCAAACAAAAATGTGAAAATCAGCTCCCTAAAATAGACTTAGATACATTCGTAAGCTTGTGCCAAAGGTGTCTTCGGTTGTTCTCATTTGACTTTAACCCAGATTATTTCCAGAAATACTTCTAAGGAATTCTGCAGGTTAGGAAATAGGTAGTGGAGAGATTCTGGGGTTGGTGGAGCACATCGTCTGTGTCTGAGTCATTGGCTTCACTAGGGGCCAGAGTCCAGTTTCCCAGCTGAAAATTGGAGCAGCCTCTCCATGGGACACACCGCAGTTCTTAGTGACCTTGCCTTTAAGAAGTCAGATGTTGATTGCGATAGAAAAGGAGCTTCATTCAAGTGCTTAGTGTGGAAAGGGAGAGGGAATTAATAGTCAATCTCTCTGCTTAATAGGAAAAAAGCCCAAACTAACAGACATGCATTTTATGTATTACCGAAATAGTCGCCAAAGACTTGTTTTTAATTTGGGAGGGCTACTCTCTTTCTTAGAGAGGGAATCAAACTTCTATAGACATGAAGGGAGTAGTGAGTTTTACAGCCAAAGTAATTGTAACAAGACTTTCTTGTGATGGTTATCTGAAGCTGTTAGGATTAGCTGCCTTGTTTTAAAAAGATATTTTCCTGATTTTTGTTTTCACTTTATTTTATTTTTTTAAAGATTTTATTTATTTATTTGACAGAGAGAGAGATCACAAGCAGGCAGAGAGGCAGGCAGAGAGAGAGGGGGAAGCAGGCTCCCCGCTGAGCAGAGAGCCTGATGTGGGGCTCGATCCCAGGACCCTGAGATCATGACCCGAGCTGAAGGCAGGGGCTTGAACCCACTGAGCCACCCAGGCACTCCATTTTCCTGATTTTTTTTTTTTTTTAAAGATTTTATTTTATCCATTTTAACAGAGAGAGAACACAAGCAGGCAGAGAGGCAGGCAGAGGCAGAGAGAGGAGCAGGCTCCCCGCCGAGCAAGGAGCCCGATGTGGGACTCGATCCCAGGACGCCCGGATCATGACCTGAGCCGAAGGCAGCCGCCCAACCAACTGAGCCACCCAGGCGTCCCTCATTTTCCTGATTTTTAATGTTAGTTTATGGCTACCTCCCTTTTTCTGCTGCAGGAATATTTGCTCTCCCATTCAAATTGGTGGAGAAACTAAGTGTCAGGTACATAACTATGTAACTTTTTTCATTCATGCAGGAAACAGTTATTGAGCATCTACTACTGTGGCTTTTTGTACCAGGAATCTTTATAAATTAATCCATTTTCCACTTGGCAAGTAGTTGCGTTGGCAGGATTTTGGCCTCATTAACTATTAAAACCAGATCAAAATAAAGAAAGTTAAAAAGTGAAGCACTTACTGTTTTGCAGCAGTCATTTTGGGGAAGAAATCTGTATTTTTAACTCTTATACATTATTATTGCAGTCATGATACAAGTGAATTATTTTAAATTGCTCTGAACCCATATGTATGTCAGCTCACTATTAAATCTGATCCGGGAAACAGAGAAAGAAGTATTTGCTACCAAACGAGGAAGTGGCTCGCATTTGTTTAACACTTAAATCTTGGGGTCGCCCTGATTTTAAAACCTGGCTCCCCCAAACAAATGTTACCTGGAAGTCCATCCTCTTGTCACTGCACACGAGAGCGCCTTCTGCAGGTAGGACTGCTCCTTGCACGTGGGACTGCTGAAGCAGGTTCTGCCTTGGCCTGGGCCAGTCAAAACCCCACTTTTGTTACTTAATAAAAAGTTCAGTTTCAAGTTCACCTTTTGGAGTCCTAGCTGCCATTTGAAAAGCAAAATTGATGTAGAAGTTGTGGTTCAATTGCCTGTGTTGAAAATCTCGAGAACAAACAGGGTGGGTCCGTTATTTGGTAGAACTTTATTTCTAGGACCTGTTTTCACTTCTCTTCATTGATCCTTCACTGCATGATACCAGTTTGTCAGGATGCCCTTTTTTTTCCCCCCCGAGGAGGCCTTTTTAAAGACTTCTCTGGACAATTTAGAAAGAGGAGAAGGTAGGGGAAATTGGTTGGTCCAAAGGGGCTGTTGATTGACCTTGATGAGCCAAAATGAAAGAAAACGTGGTTTTCAGATTTGGAACCTTGCAGGGGCACTTTTTTATTGCACACTAGTGGTGTTGTAAGGACACTGCATTCAACCGTTGTCGATCGAGCCTCCGTCCACCTGCTAAGTGCTTGTCTAAAGGGATGGGTTTTGGCCCTTGCCCTCAGTCCTCAGTGGGGGGTCGCAGAGGATGAACAAGTTAGTGGGCTTCAAGCTCCAGTGACTGCTGGATATGCACACATCACAGTGGAGACAGATGAACTTTTAAAGTTTTAGGTTCTGTAAGAGTTGAGGCTTGTCGGGTTTTCAGATTTGTAAAAGCTTCTCTTTGTCTGCTGTTCTCCACGAGAGGTGGGCTCTGAATGGTGTCGAGTCTTTATAACGGGGAGTGAGTTTCTAGATAGCCTGGAGTTAGTGAGTGTTTAAGCCAGTTGAGATAGCTCACCATAGCCAAGGCTGTGTTTCTTGACTCGAGTGGCTTTAAACTCAACAGCCCACCACAGTATGTCCTCTCTACTCCAGGAGACCGAACCTCAGTAGACGTGGTTGAGGCTTTCAGTAATTCTCCTCGTCCTTCTCTTCAGCTTTCTTTACAGTCAGACTTCCTTTCGGCTTCTGCTTTAACAACCAGACAGAGCCTGTTCTTTCTCCCTAAAAAAGATACGTTATATATGACTGCCAACTTTTATTCGTCACTCATTTTTTTAAATTCATATCCTATCGTACACTTGGCCTCTGCAGGGGATTTTTCAGAAACAACAAAGCAGGCCATCTCTTACTGTAAACAGTCCAAGCGTCTGGCCTTTTGATCAGGGGTTTGATCACCAAGCTTTGTTCCGGGGCTGCTTTGGGAACCCCAGTGGGAACTTCCTCCTGGAAGCGCACTGCATTCTGAGATCTGTGATTCCCGTTGAGTGACTGCGGACAGTTGAGCCCCTGCCGGCTGTCCAGGCAGTGAGTTTGGGTGTGTTGGCTCTGCAAGGTGCAGGGAAGTCATGGGCTGCTCCTCATGCCGGAGGAGAGGTCTGAGGATGATGAAGGGCTCCTCTGTTGATTGAGTCTGTGTATATAAACCTGGAAAGGTGACGGAGTTGGGGCCACCTTGAAAGGAGAGGATCGGGAGCCCGCCAGAGCAGCTCCCATTTCTCCCCACATCACCAGCCCATTCTGAGCCTCCCACCCTCCCAGGTAGGCATTTGATGAAAATCACCTTTCTCATGCAAACCTTTCTGGCCCCAAGCACACCTTGAACAGCTGCTTTCCCCTGATCACCTGGCAGTGAACCCTTGGAAGATGGGCGTTTTGATCCCGTCCTCCGGGAGGAAGGAGGTAAAAAATGTGCTACCCGAAAGGGCTGACAGATTTAAGAGAGCGTTAGATTGTGGGCTTCTAGGAAAAAAGGAGAGGAATTCAGAAAGGAATGCTGAAGGATGGCAGAGATAAACGGCGCTTCCTTTGTGAGTAATATGGTCACCAAATTAGAATGTCAGGACTAGTTTGGAAGCTTTTAATCATCATTTTCTAGTTTTACTCCGAGTCTCCAGTGCCGGTTAACCCAGTTCAGTCAGGTGCCTCACCATTCAGTCCCTACCCTTCCTCTGAACCCCAGGGAAAGGGAACTTGTTAACAGCACCGGTCCCATGTGGAACCTTTCCACCCCATGCTGGGGACCAAGCTAGTTAGAGACACTACAGATGGATGTATATATTTATTTGGTATTTATAATTTCTCCACTCCCCCCCTTTAGACAGCCTGGTCATGGATAATATCGTCATACAGATAGAGATGCACACGTATGTGTCATGTAAACTTGATATATGAGAACATCCTCCATTTGGTTATTGTGGTCTGAGAAGTAAGTGTTTAAGGCAAGTTTCTTGAGCTCATGGATTAGTTATAAGACTTGAACTTGCTATGTTTTTTTTTTTTTTTTTGCTGGGTAGTCGGAAGGAGTATACCTTAGACCTGAGAGCTGTTTTAGCACTCCCAGCTTCCTAGCTGTTCTAGGGGAGCCATTGGGCCGGGGCCAGGCAGGAGGGAACGAGGGCCGTGCTTCGGCCACAGAGTTCTTGTCCTGTTGGGCCGCAGTCCCCGGAGACAAATGAGACTCCTTCCTTGCAGAGTTCTGATGTCAGCTGTCGCCACCTCGGACTGATTCTGTAGTTAGGAGGTGGAGTGTAATCATTAATAATGACCAAGATACACCAGGATGGGGGTTTTTTTGTTGTTTTTGTTTTGTTTTGTTTTGTTTTGTTTTACCACAGTCTACCCACCGCAGCCTCTACCTCATGTGGGAGCTTGTCAGAAATGCAGTATCTGGGGCGCCTGGGTGGCTCAGTGGGTTAAAGCCTCTGCCTTCAGCTCAGGTCATGATCTCAGGGTCTTGGGATCGAGCCCTGTATAGGGCTCTCTGCTCAGCGGGGAGCCTGCTTCCCCCTCTCTCTGCCTGCCTCTCTGCCTACTTGTGATCTCTCTCTCTCTTTGTCAAATAAATAAATAAGTCTTTAAAAAAAAAAAAGAAATACAGAATCTGTCCAGGCCATGCCCCTGAGTCAACTCCCCTGAGTTTTCACCTGACTCCCAGGTAGTTTATGCGTGCAGACCATCCTGATGGATCTGTGTGGTCTCTCCATCAGTCCCCCTGCAGCCCCTCAAGGAGTGTGGTTATCATTCCCATTTTATAAAGGAGGAGACTAAGGCTTAACTAACCTTACTTGACGTTACAACTTGCTGAGGGTCTAACAACTGATCAGTAGCTAGGCCTGGATTCGGATCCAGGCCTGGTTGATTCCAGAGCATCTGCTTTTAAATCTGTAGTCTGTTGATTCCGAAATTCTTACCAACCGTTCAGATAGAAAAATCCAATAAAGAGAAGGTGATAGAATGTTGGATTCATATTACTACCTGAGGTACTTTCCTAGAGCAACCTAAGAAGAGAGAATTTGTTACCGTCAAGCAAAAATAAATAAATAAATAGCGGGGAACCCAAAAGAGTCTTTGTGGTGAGTCCGTGCTTCTGTGTTGCTGTGTGTGGTCCCCCAGCCCTCTGTCACGCAGCACTTTAGAAGACGCCGGTGCCGGGATCCCTCCCCCTCATTGTCCGTGGCTCTGTTTCCTCCTGGGTCCGTGGGGAAGGTGGCTACACCCACCTGGCGGGGTCACCTGTGTGCCATGAACTATGTGAGAAGCCCCGAAAGCCTGAGCCTTCTGGGAACATTTTCTGTCATTTTATTATCTTAAAACATAATGTCTTACATTTGAAAAACAACTGATCTTGGTGTTAAACGCAGTTTCAGCCTTCAGTTTGCTCCTGTCAACAGCTTGTCTCTTGTAAATGGCTGTGCAGGGCCTCTGCTATTTCGTCTTCAGGGGTCTGCCCAGACTTGGGCCCGTAGCAATTCCTCTGGTCTCCTAGTCGCTAGGAAGTCTCCAGATGGCCCCTTGTGGTCCGGCTCACCAGGGCCTGACTGTCTCTCATCTCAGAAAGCCTTTGAGGCGCCTGGCTGGCTCAGTCAGAAGAGAGTGCGACTCTGGATCTTGCAGTTGTGAGTTTGAGCCCCATGTGGGGTGTAGAGGTGACTTAAATAAATAAAACTTAAAAAAAAAAAAAGAGCCCATCTCATCCCCATAGATGCTTTACCCCAAAGCCCGTTTTCTTCTCTCCTCTCCTTTTCCTTAAGATTTGCATGTGCTGTGGCCCCAGGCAGGATTGATCTCTATCCCTGTGTAGGTTTATTCTGCAGACTGCCCCCCTTTCTCTTTCAAAAGCCTTGGAAGTTTTCAAGTGCTGGAGGGGTGGGGAGCGTTCCCAGTGGGCATAATTGCTGCCTGGACTCCATCAGATTTGCAAAAGTTGGCTTAGAATGAGATCAGCAGCTTTTTACAAGATACGGAATTTTATTTGGGAAGGTTTGGGATTCTGAGAGTGATCCTAACACTGGTGTTTTGAAAGCATTTGGAAGGTTATTATGGTAATAACTTTCAGTATTCTAGAAGTAGGGGCCTATATTTGGCTAGATCCTATGTTGTGGTATTTGCATTTCCTTATGCATAATTGGACTATAATTTTCTAAAACTCGACTTCTGTCTTGGGGAGTATATAAATCAATAGACATTCCACTTAAAGTTGAGGTATAATAATATATGTTTTGAACAGACTGCAGAATCAGGGTAATTGGTGATGTTTTGATGCCATATTGCTGACCAGTTAACAACCTCCTGTGATTTAAGTTTGACAAAGTGCTCTTATAAAGTAGAAATGATTGATACGATGACGCAAGGATTCATTACCCCTAATTTAGTTTGCCCTTCGGTTATTCACAGTATTCAGCCACCATGGTCCTTTTAAAGGGATAACTTTGGGGGCTTTTAGAATTATATTAATTCTGTTAGTTAATAAATATAATTGTATATCTATTAATTTTATTAAGCCAGCTCATCTGGAATGTTAGCTTCTGTTTTGTGACATTCTTTTTTTTTTTTTTTTTAAAGATTTTATTTATTTGTTTAACAGAGAGAGAACACGAGCAGGCAGAGAGGCAGGCAGAGGCAGAGAGAGGAGCAGGCTCCCTGCCGAGCAAGGAGCCCGATGCGGGACTCGATCCCAGGACGCCAGGATCATGACATGAGCCGAAGGCAGCTGCTCAACCAACTGAGCCACCCAGGCGTCCCTGTTTTGTGACATTCTTTGTGACAAAACTATATCTAAATAGATTTCAGATATTTTTCTTCCTTCACGAACAAATCTCTCTCTCTTTTTTTTTTACTCCAGAAAAAAAACAAGACTTTGCAGGATGTTTATTTTTCACTGGATTGAGGTAGTAGTTTACAATCACATTGCTGTAGAGATGCACAGTTTCTTATTATAAAAGTATAACAAGAATATTGGAAAACTGATTGAGCTTCATTTGCTTTTCCTTACAACTCCGTGTTCATGCACATGCTGATTTTTTTTTTAAAGATTTTATTTATTTACTTGACAGAGAGAGAGAGAGAGATCACAAGTAGGCAGAGAGGCAGCCAGAGAGGGAGGGGGAAGCAGGCTCCCCACCGAGCAGAGAGCCCGACGCGGGGCTCGATTCCAGGACCCTGAGACCATGACCCGAGCCGAAGGCAGAGGCCCAACCCACTGAGCCACCCAGGTGCCCCACATGCTGATTTTTTAATAATTAGCAATAGGATATTCATAGTGCTGGTGATTTTGCTGTCTCCTGGATCATTTCATAAGAGGAAGGAGGAGTGATGAGGTTCTAGGTATGTTTGTCCAGTTGCTTTTTTTTTTTTAACTTGGGAAGAGGATCATGGGGGTGATAGATTCTATCTCTGCATTTAACCACCATCTCAAGCGATACATTTTAGAACCACTTCTAGGGAGATGAGTGATGATCTAAGAAGAGAAAAGTCAAAGTGAAGAATGCTATACAGAAAAACTCTCAAAATAGGGTTTATTTATAAAAAGCATTTATTGAGCACTTACTGTGTGAAAGGTGGAAATTTGGAGGGTATGGAATAATTAGAAATAATATAGAGAAGACACTCGAGAAACCAGAATGACAATACCTAGGTAAGGTCCAAAGAAGGACTAGTTGGGAGAGGAAGCAGAGGGTCTTGCCTCATTTAATGACTATTCACAAGTAAACCTTGGAGAGTAAATGGTATAACTGTCTAAGAAATGGGACTGAAGGTGGCCTAACGAAACTGAGAGACTGAACATTGAAATCTTAAAAGTGTATAAGGAGAATGTGAAAACTTGGAAAAAATAAAATCTCGTCTTTGTCAAAATTTAAGCCTTTTCTTTGCTATCACATTGAGAACACGGC
Organism: Nasua narica; assembly: GCA_028533885.1. NCBI lineage: Eukaryota > Metazoa > Chordata > Mammalia > Carnivora > Procyonidae > Nasua > Nasua narica. The sequence goes on along the minus strand of CM052808.1, from coordinate 40,122,844 downwards.
TATTCCCAATGTCCCAGCCCGAAGCAAGGTGCCACGTTTCACTACCTTTCAGCCCCTCCAAATGTTCACCCAGTTGTCAAAGCATGTATTTTAAGGTGGAGTATTCATGTGGTAACCCAAAGAAATTCAGTAGTGATTCTCCGTCTTGGTTTATGTTTTAATTACCACTTGTGCAATCACTAAAAGCCCGGCTCCTTTGGTGCCCAGCATTATTTCCGTCACGTCTCGGGACTGTGGGACTGTACTGTGAATCCTTGGCTATGCTCAGGTACTTGTGAATAGCGCTTTGCGGATTGCGAAGGGCTCTCTTGTGTGTGACTTCGTTGTAAAGAAGCCACGTAGAGCACTTTCTAGCGTCCGGTACTGAGTCAGATAGATGGTGGGGACACAGATCAAGTCCTTGTCCTTGGAGGACTCACTCCCTGTCTCATGGAGGAGGCAGACAAGGAACATGAAAATAAACCCTGCTCATGAGTGTATCCTGTGACAGTCTCTACATACAAGCAAGCGAAGGGGGCTGGGAGGGTAGGAACTGTCCTTAGACCCATGCTGTCGGTGAGAAACTGACCCTTCGAGAGGTTAGGCAGTTTCTCGGCCTCATCTTGCTAGGGACGAGCGAAGTTAAAGTTCCAGTTCCAACCCCAGGTCCAAGCCTCTGGTACACTGGTACTTTTTTGGCTGTGATTTATAACTAAAAGTCGAACCGCAGTGTTCACATGATGTGTCTTTTATTATTTTTTTAAGAAGAGAGTGCACGGGCAGGGGAAGGAGAGGGAGAAGGGGGTTGCCCAATCCTGGGATCATGACCTGAGCCCCAAAGGTGGATACTTAACCCACCGAGCCACCCAGGCACCCCTGGATGTCTTTTATTTATTTATTTATTTATTTATTTAATCTATTTATTTGACAGACAGTGTGAGAGAGAGAGCACAAGCAGGGGGAGTGGGAGAAGGAGAAGGAGAAGCAGGCTCCCTGATGTGGGGCCTGATCCCAGGACCCTGGGATCATGACCTGAGCCATGGCAGATGCTTAATGACTGAGCCACCCAGGCACTCCCTGGATGTGTCTTTTAAAAACTAAGAGGATCTTGATGTGATTTCTGTGCTTTTGGAGTTGCAGGAAAGCAAGAGGGAACATTCTGGATTAGGGTGAGATAGAATGGCCCAGTCTTCCAAATGTCAGCACACAGTTAAGACAATAGGGGCTGAAAGCTGTAGTTGGATTGATTTGGGGACCTTCCGTGGGGCCCTCCACGGCGTGGTTGAGGGCTGGCAGCGCCCCTTGGGGTCGGGCGCTGGGGCGGGTCACAGGGGTCCCCGCCGGGCCTCTCGCTGTTCGCCACAGAGGCTGAAGACTTGCTCCCCAAGGCCTTCGCACCTTCCCACTTCACTCAGAGCACTTAATTAAAAGAAAGAGTGAGCCCCGTTCTGATGCAGAGTTATGACTAGTAAAAAGAACCAATAAAAATAACTATAAAGTGCCTGACAAATAGAAACTGTTTAATAATACTAAGGCGCTTTATGGGGCAAGGGTTTACCTCTTGGCGCAGGATGACAGACCTTCCTGTGGAGAGGCCTTTCCCTTGCTGCTGCTCTTGGAAAGGCGGTTCTTGCCCAGCCGGAACCAGCCCACCAGACAGACTCCCTCGGCCTCGGGTCACCTGACTGCTTCCCGAAAGGTGATCAGAGGGAAGGCACAGCCACTGACCTGTGGCCCTTTTGTGGGTGACGACAGATAACAGGAAGGATAAAGGACACTTGGGTGACCCAGGAGCAAAAGGGACAACAAGGAAGAGATGCAGGAAAGAAAGGGAGGAAGGGCTTACAGAAGTGTGGAGCAAACCTAACACTCTCCTTCAGTTCTCATTAGACCTACTGAAGGATAGACCAAGTTAGAGTTAGGAGAATTATTACCGTTAATGGCCTTGGGCAAATTTCTTAGTTTCTCATCTGTTAGGGGAGGATAATGGGAATACCGTTGTGAGTAGTGAAAGCCCAGAGGACTGGCTCAGTAACAGTAACTTTGTTAAAAATTCTGCTAGTTAGAGATTATTGACAAGCTAGAGGAAAAGTAGAGGGATGGTTATCATTTACAGCTGATCCTCAATATTCTCTTTCCTATTTTAAGATTTTTTTTTTAAGTAGGCTCCACGCCCATCACGGAGCCCAATATGGGACTTGAACTCAGAACTCTTAAGATTGAGACCTGAGCTGAAATCAAGAGCAGGACATTTAACTGAGCCACCCAGTGCCCCAAGATTTTATTTTTTATGTAAACTCTACACCTGTTTGGGGGCTCGAACTTATAACCCCAAGATCAAGAGTCCCCTGCTCTACTAACTAAGCCTTCCCCATACCCCCTCAATATTCTTTTTTAAAGCTAAGACAGAAGACCCCCCCCGAAAATCACAAAATATTTATAGACACAAGTGAAAGAATGTAAACATGCAAAAAAAAAAAAAAAAACCACCAGTTGGAGGACCCACATCTATGCTAATAAAATAATGATTATCAGAAGGTGTATGATAAAAACTATAAAGTTCAGAGAGCAATGGATACTATATTCTAAGTTTTCCTTTTTGAGCCAATGTGTAATTCACTGAAATATAAAAATAAAATGAAACTCGAGCTTTTATTCTCTCATTTATATCATGAAGAGGAAAATTTAAATATACTTTATATCAAATGCTTAAAGGATTAGTTTTGGACTAACTTTTAAGTAGGTTTTAAGCAGCAGAGTTGAAATGACTTACAAATATTGGCAATATAAGTAAGTCTTTAGTGTTCAAGGAAATTATCCATCTCATTAAAAAATAACCACTTGATTTTTCCTAATCATAAGCATGAATTTATAGAAACTGATCTCTTTTTATAGTTTTCATCAGAACATACTGACACCAGTAAAGCATATTCTAAATTTGTTTGAATAAACAAGTATCTTAATCCTATAGAATATATAACTAGGATCTTTTAAGCTTCTATCATTAAAAGCAGTCCATATGACAAGATGGTAAATTGCAGCGTGCTTTTTTTTTTTTTAATAATTAAAAAAAAAATTCTCATGGCCACTTTACAACCCGGAAAGATCTCATCCAGATGCAATAAAGAATATGAAACTTTCTGGCAGTGTATTACATAGAACAGTGGCACTCTTTGTGTTAAAGTGCTAATTTGAGAGAGATTATGTCACTCTCTTAACTCTCTTTTCCTGCCTAACAAATAAAATACTTGCTTAGCTGTCATAAATCATGAAATAATTCACATTTTACTCTTAATTTAGCTTATACTAACTTGTTTAGCAATGAAGTCAGTAAACATTGTCTACATCGTGAACTGTGTGTTCGATCATAAGTATTGGGTGCACTGTATGGTGTTAGGGCCACACCTCTCATTCCTGCAGAATTCATCTCCGTGGTCGATCGAATTGCTAACATACATGAAGAGCATGTTCCTGGAAATACTCAGTGCACATTCTTCCATCTAATCCCCGTGACAGTCTTACAGTCTAGAGGAGGACTAGCCTGCCCTAAGAAGGACAGGCAGTATGTGGCAAACTCAGGACTGGATTCCGGGTCTCTCGCTCGTCCATTTATTCGACACATATTTATTGAGCACCTAGTATGTGCTAGTCAGTGACAACCAATAAAGAGCAAGACAGAAGGCCTCATTTCTCATGCATTTGGTATCTAACAAAACTATCTTTAACAGGCTATATTGACTGGGTGGCTCTCCCTGCACCCCTCCTTCCCGCCTCCTCCTCCATCACTAGTCCCCCACACACACAGAAGCAGGCCACGCACACTGGCCACTTGTGCGAACTGAATCGCAAGTGGGGCTCTGCACGAGCCCAGGGCAGATGGCACTCTGATGAGCTGCATCTGCTCCTCCAGATAAAGACGCTCACTGTCAGGTGAGCCTCAGTGGACTTCAAGTTTCCCTAGTAAGATAGTAGGGGAAGGACAATAAACCATAGCATGGGGGTTAGCGTGGTTCATTTCTTAAGAACTCAGGTGGGTAACTCTGACCACCTCAGTTAGGTGGGCCGAGGAAATGGAGGCCCAGGGAGCTTGAGTAGCAGAATCTGGCCTAGAGTCAGGAATTAGTCCTGACTTACAGGCTCAGAATCTCTTTCTTAGTCGACAAAGCTCCCCCCC
>CM052808.1:40034094-40118591 GCA_028533885.1 Nasua narica | reverse complement strand
TCTGAATAGGTCCATCAGAAATTCTGCTTTTCTCCCCATCCTGCGAAAGGAAGCAGCTAAGGTGTTACTGATGGACTCAAAAGAAAATATTAACACAGGTAGGCACTTGTTTGTGAGACCTGTAGTCCACGTTTGTGACGCTGAGGAGTCCCAGGATTTGCCCCCGAGAGTGAGAGATGAGCTGGCACAGCCGCTGGTTAAACTCAACTGTATCCTAACCTCACTGGCTGTTAAGCAGCTAACTCACCTAAACCAATTTACCAGCAGCCCTTCTCAGTAAGACAGTTATGACTGGAACACCTGGTCAGGCGACCTTTCCGACTTCCTTCTCCTTAATCCCTTCCTGTGATCCTATCCTGGCAAGAAGGTCTGCAAACCAAATTTTACAAATCAAATGTCTGTAAATTAGCTCACAGTTGAAATGCACTGAAGGAAATTTTGTTTTAGAGCCTTCACTGCTCCTTGATATAAATTGCAGTATCACGGGGGTCTGTCTAACCACACGTTGGCATGCTAATAGGTTCTGCTGCCGTTTCTATTTGGGGCATTTATGTGTTTTAAGGATGTGTACACATATATCTTTTTTTTTTTTTCAGCCTAACGTGCTATAAAAAGTCATATGTCTGACTTAATTTATATCAACCCGTGGTTGAAATTTTCTAATTGACTTAGGGTTATTTTATCTCTTATTTGCCATAGGCAGAGTAGCCCTTCAAAATATAATGGCTGAATATTTTAAGAGAGTTAATATTTTCATGATTTTTATTTGCTTTATTCTTTGAATAACATCCATTCCTGGGACAATGCCTCTTTTGCTTACTGCTTTATTCCCCATACCTGGTACAGTGGTTGGCATATTTGAGGTGCTCAGAAATATTCATGGACACGAATGTTAACATTTTAAGGTTAATTGATAATCTTTGCCCTCTTAGCTTTGAGCAGAGAGGATTTAGGTATTTTACCTTCATTTGAAAGAATGGAAACTAATTCTTTAGCTGTGAAGGTTAGAAACAAGAAGTTCCTCCAATCACACATTAAAAAAAACAAACCCACACTTCCTTCAGCATTTGTGGCACACCTATGTGTGTCTCACTGCTCTGAGCATCGGATAGTTAAGACTATGCCCCTGGAGATTAAGTCAAGTTCTATCGTATATGTTCCAAATTTAATTTGCTCTCTTCTGTTGATTCCTCCTCCTTTTCCTTCTCTATCTCCTCCTCCTCCTCCTCATTATTATCATTATTATTTTATTTATTTGTTAGAGAGAGAGAGAGAGCACACAAGCAGCAAGAGTGGCAGCCAGAGGGAGAAGCAGGCTCCTCACTGAGCAGGGAGCCTGGTGTGGGACTCCATCCCAGGACCCTAGCATCATGAGCAGAGCTGAGGGCGGACACTTAACTGACCGAGCCACCCAGGCATTCCTCCTCTCTTGATGTCTTAGCACACATGGGAATCCCATACACCCACATGAAAACACCACCTGGTGATAATTGGTGGTGGGAGCAGTGCTGTCCTCACAGATGTGTGAGTCTGGTTGGCAAGGTTGTGCACTCTGGGGATGAGGGAGGGACGGGACTAAGACAGACTTTGCCGAGGTCACCAAACCTGGACTTCAGCCTCTTCCTCTGTGTTGTAGGTGGGAACCAGTGTTCACCTCTCTACCACAGGACACTCAGACTATCTTTTCTTTCCTATTCTCCTTGCCCCATCTCCCTCATTTCCCCTCTGTCTCGACCAGGCTCAGCCTCCAGTCTCATAACAGCCGAGAGAAACCCTTTTACGAAGGCACACATTTAATGTCACAGAACTGTGCAGTCTGTAGTATTTGCTCACATAGTAGAGCTGAGAGTGTAAAACAGAGTTTCTCAGGGAGCTCCAACTTGAGCGGGTCAGTGTTATAGGTTGGTTTCAGGGAGAAGAGTTCTATTCACTTTCAGTCTGCATCTGTCTGTCTAGCTTGCTACCTTGAGGTCTGTGGTTATTCAGTCTCTTTTCGCTTTCCTAGTGTTAATTCTATTAATATTAAGACATGTCATCCATATACTGTGTTAGGAAATATCAACGACTCTTGTCGCTAACCCCATTGTACTTTTATGAGATATGTTCATGGACTCCAGATGCCTTTGATTATCCACAGCTACAGAAAATAAAATCAGTCCTCTCAAGATTCTTTAATATCATTTGGGAATTTATGTCTGTTCTGGTTTTAGGCACAACCTCCTTGGGTTATGGTTTCTTTTAAATTTAAAGAATTGTCTGAGAGGACTAAGGACAGTTCATAAAAGAATACAAACCTACCTATTTTTCCTTTTGCTTAGTACTTTTTTTCCACTGGTCTGTTACTCTTGGTTCTTCTTTGGGCTTTTGCTTTGTTTTTACTTCAAGGGAAAGCAGAATAGAGAAGGGAAGAAGGATTTTGATCTGAGAGACATGGTAGACAGAACGAAGTATATACATAAAGGCCTTGAGGCAGGAAAGAGCATGGAACATTCTAGAATATCTGAGGACTCAAAGGAAATCTGAGCTTTAAGCATAGAGAGTGATGGGGAGATGTTGAGAGAGAAAGCTAAAGCATTCTCAGCAAGGACCTTATCATGTCTAATCCATGTTAAAGGATTCAGACCTCATCCTATAGCCTGGGCAGTTTTGGAAGGGTTTTAAGCAAGGAAGTACAGGGTCCAACTTACTTTTTTTTTTTTAACAAGTTCTCTTCAATTAAGATGTGGACCATGGATTGCAGAGAAAGCAGAACAAGAGTGGACAGAGTTGATGGTACCTAAGGGCTATAAGGTGGTAGTAGAGGGGGAAAGGAGAAGCAGTGGATGATTTTGTGGTATCTGAGAGGTAGAATCCACAGGGCATGGAGACTGATCCTGGGGTAGGGGTGGGCGCAGAAAGAGTTCAAGGCGAACAGTGGTGCTGCATATTAGAACAGGGTCCACTGCAGGGCGAGCCCTGGGGAGTAGGGGGAGTTGTGCTTTGGAGATGTTGAATTTGAGAGGCTCCTGGGACAACCAAGCGGTAATGTTGGGTAAATAGGTAGATAATGGGTGTGGCAAAAGTCTGGGCTGGAGTGTAAAAGCTTGGAAGTTCATCAGCTTATAGATGGTAATTGAAGCCCCTCGGGGTGGATTATTTTGCTTGGAAAGAAATCATAGTAAGAGAAGAAGGCCCCAAGACACTCAAATATTCGAGGAACTTGCAGGTACGGTGTATCAGGAGCCAAGGGAGTGGTTGATTTTGTTAATGCAGCTGAGATTTCAAGTAAGATGGGACCTTGGAGTTTGTGTCTGGCTAGTCTAAGAGGAGGCCGTTAGTGATCTTTGCAGAGTAGTTTTGTAAGTGGTGAGCCGAAGACGTGCTGGAGTGATCTGAGGGGGCGGTGAGAGTCCCAGCGGGAACTGGGTTTGACCCCAGGAGAGGGAGGGAGTGGGAGAGTCAGGACTGAAGATGAGGGGGCAGGTTTTGTAGGTTTTTAAGATGGAAGAGACCCAAACAAGTTTACATGTTGCTGGAAAGGAGTCTATAGAGAGCAAGAGAGACGGCAGGGTAGCAGGATCCAGAGGATGGGTGGAGTGACTGGCTTTGGGTTGTTTTATTAATACTTTTATGTACTTTTCTAAAATCCCCGCCTGACCCAGGTTAGACTACCAGGACGCTGTAGCCTCACCTCCCTCCCACAGCGCTCAGAACTCCTTCGTCTGCCAACCCCAACCCTGCTCCCCCGGGGGCGGGGAGATGTTAATTCCTGGTCAGTGACGGGTTCCAGCTTCCCACTTAAAGGACTGTCTTCAATCATGGAGGGTCTTCCCCGTTTAGGAGGAGAAATTGCACATCCTTTATCCTTTGCATTTGAATGGAGTAATTGACAAAGCAGAGGATGGAGTTCAAGGTAGAGTCCCAGTGTATTGAAAGAAAAACTTGATAAAATAGGAGCACTATGAAAATGGTTCTCAGACCAGGGAGGCAACAGACGAGTTGGATTCTGTACAGCCAACTTGCTGGGTCTTGAGTTTCCTGGAATTCAGGTAGGCTCTCGCTAGCATCACTTTACCCGATTATAAGTATCCTGCCAGGTGTGCAGAGAGACGATTTTTAGACTTCAGTCTGAGTGGGGCCTGAATAAAGTAGATGCTCAAAAAAAAAAAAACAAAAAAAAACCGGCTTCTATTTGCTGGCTTGTTCTGGGGGGAAAAACTACTGTCCTTTGCAGCAAGTACAAATTTTTAAACTTATTTTTTTCTTAATAAACTTTATTATTATTATTTTTTAGAGCAGTTTTGGCTTCCCAGCTGAATTAAGCGGAAAATCCAGAAAGTGCCCACTACAGTGTGTCCCCAGGTAGCGCAGCCTCCCCGGCTATCAGCCTCCTGTTGCCCAGTGACATATTGTTACAGTTGATGACCCCCACTTGACACCTCTTTTGCACCCAGCTCCCTCCCAGTGTTACCTTTGTGTTCCTTCTTGGTGCTGCACTCTTCGGTGGGTTTTTTTTTAATTTTTATTTTTTTAATTTTTTCCAAATATGTTTATTTTATCTTTTCAGTATTACAAGATTAATTGTTCATGCACCACACCCCGTGCTCCATGCAATACGTGCCTTCCTCAATACCCACCACCAGGCTCTTCCAACCCTCCGCCCTCTCCCCTCCAAAACCCTCAGTTTGTTGCTCAGAGTCCATAGTCTCTCCTGGTTCATTGCCCCCGCGGATTTCCCCCCATTCACCCGTCCCTTCCCTTCCCTCGTTCCGTGGGTTTTGGCAAATGTACAAGGACATGCACCCACCCTTGCAGTATCACACAGAGTAGTTTCACTGCCCTGAAAATCCTCTGTGCCTCACCTGTTCATCTCTCTCTCCCCACTATTTCTGTACTTGGTTGCTTACAGCGATTCTCTAACATGTAAACACACAAATTTTTTTTTTCAAATTTCTCCTTGTTGAAGATCATGATAGAACCCTAATCATAGCTTTGTTTTGGTTTGAGTACTTTTGTACACAACAGTAGAATTCAGCCATTGACCTGGAATCATAACTTTAAAGTAATAAGGCATCATCGAATTTCCGCTTTTTTCTTTTCTAAGTATTCCTCCCCCCGCCCCGCCCCCCCCCCCCACACCTTTAAACTCTCTGTAGTTAACATTTCAACAGAAGGTTTTTTCCTTTCCTATGGGGGAGGGTGGAGGAGAAGGCAGACCCGCCCTTGACCCTTGCCTCCCAAATCCCACTGGGCAGTCAGCTGAGCTGGTGTTCTTTGTATTTGTACCGGTATCTGGTCCCCTCCTGTGTGTTGCAGAGTAGATTTCTGTTCCTAAAGAGCCTAGAAGGAGAAGCTGTGGCTCTTAAAGGTACTAACGACATTGTCATTGTTCTCGGCAGGGACTTTAAAAGAAAGACGGAGAAAGGTAGTTTGGGGATTAAGGGGTTAAAACATTAGCATTCCGGGGTCTGCTGTTTACTCTTTGCTACTTTATACAAAAAATGGGTTGCTTTGAAGCCTTGGGGACCTGGCAGTTGTAAATTCTGCTGTGTGAAAGTGGTGGGGAAAGATCCCCAAAGTGGGGGGTAGATTGGATTGAAAAGGCCAGTTCTTCAGTGAAGGGCAGCCCTCCGACGCGCAGTATTCCCCATTACCAAGCCTTTATCCAGTGTCTCCTTCTTTCCAGTACCTTCTGGATGCTTCGGAGGAGACAGGAGTAAAGCAGGCATCCCTTTTCGGATTCCACCGTGCACCACTGTCCTGACTTTTTTTTTTCTCTTTTCACCAGTATTCATATTTACCTAGTATTTTTCTGTTGACTGTTTTACACTCATCCCAAGTAGATAGTTGGCATGAAATCACAGGTTTGGTGTGCTAGCTATATTTTCTAGTACTTAGTAAAACACAGTTCTGAGTATTTAGGAACAAGAGAGTAGTCATCCGGGTACCACATGAATAACCCGGCATCTCCACAGTGATGCTGCCCCGCTGTTTGGAACACGGCCTCACGGAGCCGGAGGGACATCCCAGATTTCCTGAAGCTCATGAATTGAGGTCCAGGGAGGTTTGTTGTGCATTCGAGACTCCATCCCCTTCCTTCCCTGGTGTCGGGAACCATCGAGGCAGAGTTGCTCCATTGCTGGTCTCTTCTCGCGAGTTTGTGCATTCTCTGTCGTGCCCCCCACCCACCCAGGGGAAAATGCTGGTAAAGACTGGTCTCCTGCCTGCAGGATTGTGTAAACTCAGGGCCGAGCCCTGGGGGGGTGCGGAGTTAGAGATACCTAAATAATTGGCATATCTCTCCATTACTCTTCCTTAAACACCCACCCCAGGTGCTGTGTCTGCCGTGGAAATTGCTGCTGTCTCCCAGACTGACCAGGGCCTGGCCCTTCTGGAGTTTACATTCCAGGGAGAATGAATGGGAGGGACAAAACAGGGAAATAGTATCAACAAGGAAATACTGCGTAGTGGTCAGTGTTCTACAGGAGATGGAGACACCGGGACGTGGCAGGTGGTTTGGGGCAATGGGGCTGCAGATGAGAGGTGGCCTTCTGGAAAGAAGGCTCAGGGCATGAAGGGCCCCAACCCTGGGAAGAGCAATCCAGCCAGAGGGACCAGCTCAAGCAAAAGTTTTGGGAAATCTCTGGGAAAGACCAAGCCAGTTCAGTTTAACTCTGGGCGGCAAAGAAGGGAAGGAGGTGGACCAGTTGGTCGGACTGCACCCGGCCGGCAGTGGGGAGTTAGGACGCTGGTTCAAGCCGGGGAATCATACCCCAGAATTCGGGCCACACACGAGGCAGATTGCAGAGCAAACCAGACGGAGGGTGTCGTTAGAGTTTGTCTGAGGCCTGAAGTGGGTTAAGGACATTTCACCAGGGAGGCGGCGGTCCTGGGGGTCCTGACTCACAGAGGGACGCCACACTTGGCACAGGCATTCCTAAGCACCCGGGGCAGGTGCCTTCCTCTTCTCCCCTTGGGCCTTCTGGGAAGTCCTTACTTCTAGAAAAAGACTTCCATTACCAGAAATAAGCCAAGATTTTTTTTTAAGATTGATTTTATTCATTCATTCATTCATTCCAGAAAGAAAGCAGGAGACAGAGCGTACACACACACAGGGAGGAATTGGGACGGGGAGCCCATATGGGGCTCGACCTCACGACCCTGAGATCAAGACCTGAGCTGAGCTCAAATGTTGGATGCTTAACTGACTGAGCCTCCCAGGCGCCCCCAGAAATAAGCCAAGATTTTAAAAGTTGGTATTTGGGTAATTCTGACCTTTGCTTACCAGGTGTTGAGATCAGGATCTGGAGTGCCTGAGTGGCTCATTTGGTTGGGTTCCCAACTCTTGGTTTTGGCTTGGGTTGTGTTCTCAGGGTCATGGGATCGAGGCCTGCAATGGGATCCCAACTAGGCATGGAGCCTGCTGCTTAGGATTCTTTCTCTCTCTCCCTTCCCCATCTCCCCCCAGCTCCTGCATGTGAGCTCTCTAGGGAAATCTTTTTTTCTTCTTTAAAGATTTTATTTATTTGACAGAGAGAGAGCTCCCAAGCAGGCAGAGAGGCAGGCAGAGAGAGGGGGAAGCAGGCTCCCTGCTGAGCAGAGAGCTCAATGTGGGGCTCAATCCTGGGACGCTGAGATCATGACCTGAGTCGGAAGCAGAGGCTTTAACCCACTGAGCCACCCAGGCGTCCCAGCTAGGGAAATCTTTTGAAAAAATTAGAAAAAATCGAAAGGCACAAAACCACATATGCTCTTCCAGGGTTATTTGTTAGAACCACAATTTCTACTCCTCTTCTGATGCAGTGTCTTGATCTTTTCTTGTTTTTGAGAGAGAGAGTTGTTAAGAATGAGCAGCTCACCTTCAGGTAGGTTCCTGGGGGCTTCCCCCTGAGTGGGCAGGAGCTGGCTGCCCAAGCCGGTGATCCCAGGACATTTGCATTAGAAGCCCTAGGTCACAGGTAGAATCTCTGTCTTACCTCCTCCCTGTCCCACCCCAGAGCTTCAGGGTGTTCCCTGTGAAGAGTGCAGTCTGTTCTCTGCTTGGAGCCCTTGGCGCTGACTCGGTTTTCCGGTGAGAGTGTCTGGAACTCGCTGGAACCTGGGAGTGGTTCTGAGCGGTGCCAGCCAGCGTTCGTCACCTACACCTTCGTCCTTGCAACACAAATTACATTTTCTAATCTGCTGGGAGCTTTTCTTAAATAAGCAGGGAATAATCAACGGATTAAATGAAGCTCCCCACCACTATTTTTCCAAACTCAAAAGTTGTGTTAAACAGTCAGATTTTCCACAAAACTACACAACACTTGCCTTAGGTTTATGATTTTTCTGATTTTTAATGTCCTTGTGTGGACGTTACCTAATTTAACCCATGCAACAACCCTTTGAGATAGTAGAACTTCGATTGTTATTCATACTTTGGGATGAAACAGTTGAGTCTTGTAATAGGCAAATCCATCACAAATTCAAACAGAAAGTAAGTCACTTTGCAAAGTTGACTTGCCCCAAATAAGTGAGAGGGAACCCAAGGCCTACAGTAACAGGTGTCTAAAAACATAGGGGTGGGGTGCATGGGTGGCTTAGTCAGTTAAGTGTCCAACTCTTGACTTTGACTCAGGTCATGATCTCAGGGTTGTGAGATCAAGTCTCACTTTGGGCTCTGTGCTAGAGCTTAAGATCGCCTGCTTAAGATTCTCTGTCCCTCTCTGTCTGCCCCTCCCCCCTTAAAAAATAAAAATAAATAAAAATAACATTGGGATGCGTGGGTGGCTCAGTCAGTTAAACATCCGACTCTTGATTTTGGCTCAGGTCATGATCTCGGGGTCCTGGGATTGAGCCCCCCTCAGGCTCTGTGCTCAGTGGAGAATCTGAGATTCTCCCTCTCCCTCTGCCCTTCCCCCTGCTCTCACTCGCTCTCTCTCTAAAATAAATAAATCTTTAAAAAAATAAAAAATAAAAACTTAAGTTTCCCAATGAGGTAAATTTAGGGTACGGTCCCATTAACTTGGAAGCCCACATAAAGAAACCCATTGAACTTGGTGTTTCTCAAATTTCTTTGATCATTAATTTGCCACCTTCCTCCACCTGGTAATATCTCTCATTATCGTTTCTCCCAATATTTTAGAATACACAAGGCTGCAACATTCCTAGGGAAAAAATGTAATTTTTAGGCACTTTTAAAGAAATACATATCCGTAAGTTTACTTGTACTCTTTAAAATAATTTTAACTCGAATGCAGAAACTACACAAGTGACCCACATGGCCATCAGTCACTAATGCTATTTTCAGATTCATGGCGCTGCGTGAATAGATGGCACTGGGAGATGCTTGAAACCTACTTTAGGTCTTGGCTACTTACCGGCATTGTGACTTGGCCAAATTAGGTAACCTCTGTAAACCTCTCTCTGAAGATGATGTCATATTAATTCTTTATGGTCATGGCAGAGATTAAATGAGTGTTTGGGTGGTCCCACCCTCCTCTAGGGAGGAGTGGGCCTGTCCCCTTCCTTTGCACCCTCCCCAGCACCCTGCCACGGAAATGTGAAGCTTTCCTCTGAGAAGAGAAAGGTCCCCCATGAACAGACGTGGGGGAAAGAGTTCCTGAAAGAGTTCAGCCTCCTCATTTTAAGGCAGGAGAAGGTTTTTAGCAACTTGGGGCAGCCAGCCTGGGCAGGAATGCTCCTATCCAGCTGCCCACACTTCCAGCCTTTGGGAGATAAAACAAGGGAGATGCCAGCCGGACATGAGATGTTTTAATGTTGTTCCAGCTCAGAGTGGGGACCATTGTTACCCATCTCGATATTTAGTGCCAGCCAGGCTGGAGTAGATGTTTATAGGCATAAATGGGAAGTTAATCATCTTACAGTTTCTTGTTCGGGACATACTAGACATTTTAGAGCTAAACTAGGGAATTGGCTGGCACCATCTTTCTGGCAGTTACTTTAGTTTTGGGTTGTTTTGTCATATTTGTCATAATTTGTCATATTTTTCTCATCCCTTATCCTTCATATCATTTTTGAAATATGTGTGAATTAAGGTCAATTAACATCTGTGTTGACACCCACCCCAAACTGAATCTCCAAATTTTGAAGAGGTAGTAATTTAAGCCTAAGTAGCAATTAAAAAGCAAGAATTATGCTTAGTAACCTCCATGGGGTTACCTGAGGTCTTCTCTTCTGGAATCTTAACAAATGCTCTTCGTGATCCATAATTTAGGTGAAATATCATCTGACTTGCATTTAGTTTTACAAGGTGACACGGGACTCCAGGTGTCTCTCGGGAGACAGCAGGGAGAAAATAGCTGGGCACATACATGCACCAAAGCTGTGCTTTCCAGACATTTCTCAGCTGTGGGCCCCTCATCTTGAGCCTCAGTTTCCCTTTTAGGGGAAACAACCACAGTCTAGTTCTTTTCTAACTCTGGGTTCATTTACTGTTTGTTACCAAAATATTTATATGCAAGTTCTGTCTTAGAGCTGCTAACTCAAATATGATCCTGTGTTACGGGATTAACATTAATTTAGTTAAGTGTATTCTCAGATTTGACATGGAGGACATATTCATGCTAATTAGAACAGGTACAGTGAATAGGCTCCTGCTAGAGCTGTCTCATTAAGACTGAATTGAATTGATTTTGATGCTTTCTTACAGATTTTTAAATTAAGAGGAATAAATGACAGCAATTGTCTCCGAATTTATAGACTTTTACCTAGAACCACTACAGTCTCTCTCCACGATTATTTTTTATACTTCAAGTGTGCTAATTTCTTGCCACCTCCTATCTCCTTCTTTATTATCATCCAACTAAATTACATTAGTGTAACCGAATATAGCTTAATACAGCTTTGGAGAGAAAAGTGGTAATCACTGCTTAATTTGTTTAACATTTTAATTTCCATATACTAGCTGTATGAAACAGGATATCAAGTACATTATTAGCAAATAAAATAATTCCAGTGTTGGGATTTATTTGGAGTCTTTGTGTATATAAATGGTTGAGTAAATATTAATACCCAAGTCGTCTTCTCCAACTCGGAATAGTCAGGCCAGGAAGCTAAGTGCAGTTTTTGTTGACTTTAGTTGATTTACCTTTTAGTGTAGGCTTTCCATGAGAAAGCCAGCAAGCAGATTTGCAAATGTAAAGATTAAGAATTCTTTTTACTTGTTTCTGCAGAAACCACTTTTCCAAGTAATACTGGACTGAACTAGAAATAAGGAGTTAGTAATCTGTTAACATCACTCACATACCAGAGTCTCATCTGGCTTATCTGTCGTACTTCAGAGCTATGGGAAGGAGGCATGTTCCGTATCCCCAAGGGCACTTACACTCACATGTGGGATTCTTTACACAGTCCTCTCCAAGGCCATGGTCAGAGTCAGGAGTTTCTGGAGATATGGACAAAGGAGTACTTATGAGATTCGACATCATCGTCAGGCAGATTTTCATTTGCCAAGTGTCTTCATCAAGATAGACGTTGTAGTTCAAGAGATTTGAGAAGTAGAAGGAATAACTGCTTATTCCTGGTGGTTGATAGTATCAGAAGTTCCTCGATACACATTATGTGTATCAGATCGTGTGTATTATCTTTGCTGAGTTTCCGATTCTGAGTACTTGTACAGCACTGCCTACTGCCTCTGTAAAGTAAGGTGGGATTTCACAGCAAGTTCGGAGCCAGTAGAAAATAGAGAACAACTAAGAATGCTTAGATGAGCAGCTTATGTGTAGACACCTGTATTTTGTAAGTATCCTTGAAAAATGATCAATTGGAAAAGAACAGTTGTCACTTGTAAAATCTTTAAAACCATCATGAAAAATAATAGCTTCCATATTATTTTTGGGTATATTCCAGGACCTGGGTAGGTGCTTTTCATTCATTTTCTACTTTTTATGTGAATTGCGGATTTTTCACAGTAATGATGATCTTAATACCGTCCGAAAGGTGGAGAAACTGAGGCACAGAAGGCTGAATCACTCAGCAGGCGTGTGGTGTCTCAAGGACTGAATTCCAGCCCTCCAGCCCCAGAGCTCATGACTCCTTTTTGCCTCCCTATCCCACTGTTAAAGTGTTAGTGATATTTTTCTATGTAGAATTTATAAGGAGTAGCTGTCCGTTCCTAAGATTATACCGTAAAATAGCTTACTTCACTTAAAAAAACGGTATTGCTTCTGTTACGGAATAAATGTCCACCGAGGTTATGCTTAACGCCTCTGTGGTCTCGGTGTTGAAGCGACGTGTGGCTCCATCGCTACGCTCTGTGACTTCCAGCGTTCCACCTGCTCCAATGCCAAGCCCATTTTTTGTTTCCCCTTCTGCTCGTGTTCTGTCTTTGAAAGTGGTTTCCAACACTTGACACGGTTATTGGAGAGCAGAGAAAAAAGTCTCTGTGCAGGAAGGTGAAAGATGGGGGCAGCTGTGCTGTCCCCACCTTTTACATTCTCTCCTTGGAATTCAGTATTCTGGTCTTCAGCAGGTGTTTATTTAGCGCCTGCTGAATGCCCTGCTCTGTGCTTGAGACGGACCTAAAGTATATAGAAGCCAGTTTCTTGTCCCGTCCCCTCCAGCCTACAGTCTGGTGGATTCCCAAGGGGGATTCCAAGCGTATTTCATTTGGGGAAAGTGCTTCTCCCTGGACGGGATTTGCTGGCCTTTGGCTCTCGGGTCGTGGTCTACCCCACTCCACCGGCCCCAGTCTGTCCCTCGGAGCGGATCCAGAGTTAGCCAGCCAGCCCCACAGAACTGGTTGGCCACCTTCTTGTCATTTTGCAAACCTTGGCAAATGCTGCCAACACCAGAGCTGCCTCTGTTCCTCAGCGGGCGTGTGTGTATGTGCCTCTTCCTGTGTGGTGAGACAGCATCAGCCTGCTGTATTGGAAAGTAATGTGCATTTATTTGCACAAAATCCCTGTCACCTCATTAGTGCTGCATGTTGCCTTAATTAAAATTTGTGCCTGCCGAAGCCATGAGATTGTGGGGTTTGTTTATTTATTTATTTTTAAAGATTTTATTTATTTATTTGACAGACAGAGAGAGAGATCACAAGCAGGCAGAGAGGCAGGCGGGGGTGGGGCGGCAGGAAGCAGGCTCCCTGCTGAGCAGAGCCCGATGTGATGCGGGGCTCCATCCCAGGACCCCTAGATCATGACCTGAGCCGAAGGCAGAGGCTTTAGCCCCCTGAGCCACCCCCAGGCGGCCCGATTTTGTTTATTTTTTCTGGGAGGGATGGGAAGGTAGGTAACAAATCAGAAAGTGTTTGAGGGTCACAGCCCCAAAGGAAAAATCACTGAGGTCGTTTACTGGAAGATCAGAGCACTCAATTATAGACTTGCTCTATCATCGTCAGTACTGTTAATTCCTTTTCTACTGTGCAAAAAAATAAAAATAAAAAGGTATTCCATTAAGTACTCTGGGGAGTCAATAGGAAAAATAATCGGGTAGTACTTACCCCCAGTTTCATTCTGATTATATCTGTGGGGTTTCAGCTGATGCCTGGGATCCTCCAGAGGGTATATGGGCTAGGACCATTTATCCGTGAGCCCATATATCTGGGCACTTTCTCCCCAGGTGAAGGATCTACATGGTTCTCTAAAAATTAGGCTTCAGCCGCACAGTCTTCACAAGGAATCAATACCGAGAGGGATGCTTCAGGTGTGTTATAGAAAAGAGCATAGCGAATTGCAAGACCTGGAGAACCCTTTAAACCCTCTTCCAAAACCTCCCTCACAGCTACCTACATAGAGGGATCCAGTAAGATCCTAGTTGGAATACACAAGAGCATGAACAAGACAGGCAGGCATCAGAGACTGACCTCCTGAGTGGATAAGTAGACCTGTCTGTGGGTAGGAAATATGGGAAAACCAGTCCGGCCCTGTCCAGTCCAATCCCCCCAGGACACAGGCCTTTCTTCTTGCTCCCTCTTCTTGCACTTTCCTTTCCATCACTTCTTTCCCCATCTCCCTCCCGCATCCCTGTCCCTTTCTCACTCTCTGCCCCGTTTTCTGTTCCTTCATAATTCTCTTGTATCTTCTCGGCCCGTCCTCTGTCTCTGTCCTGCCTCTCTACCCCTGACGGCTTTTCTTGCGAGACGGAACTCCATTTCCCCACCTCGCTCTGCCACCTCCGTGGTTATCTGGGCATTCCATACTGTCTTATGGTTCAGTAGGCAGCCCATGAAATTAAGATGGGGCTCTTAAGAACACCGAAGACATTCTGCTGCAGGGTTCCCTTCCCGCTGGCGGAAATGCTCGGTCTGCTGCTACAGGCAAATGAAGGGCCTGTTTTCTGAGTCTGACCCAAGTCCTGCTGGGTCAGACACTACCTACATTGGCCCAGACGGAGCCAGCACATTCGAGACGAGAGATTGCAGGCTTAGCTCCCAGAACATTTTGCTTCTAACTTTAAAGTGGCTACTTTTTTTTTTTTTTTTTTTTTTAAAGCTTTGGGCAGTTCATCTACATATTCCTGCCTCGGTTTTCCTACTTTGCAGAAGACAGTATTGGCCTTACCCTCCTCTGTCTCTGGACCTTTTGGAAGGCTGTGAGTTATGGTTGTCCCCAAGGCCTTCGGAGTTCTAGGATCTAGTAGGTAACTACTGCGCATACATAGGGCAGTATGTAAATTCCAGGTATGGTTTTTTTTTTTTTTTTTTTTTTTTTGGTTTTTTTTGCTAATACATTTCTATTTTTGTTCCAAACTTTTCTTGCCAGTCAGGTTGATCTTTAAAAAGTTGGGTGGCGGTTGTTGTTGTTGTTGTTGCTTTTTTTTTATTTTATTTTTTTACTCTTGTTGGTATTTATTTTAAGATACTTTTCCAAGAACACAGATGTCTCCTTTACCGCGTGAAAATTGTAAAGAATAGCTCATTGCGGTAAAGCAGCGAGGAGGATGACTGCTCGGCTGCCGTCTTTACTGCTCATTCGCCTTCTTGCTCATCTGTGTTTTCAATGCTATCTTCTCTCCCATCTGCTCCTAAGCAGGAAGTTTCATCAACTGAGGTCCCCTTAAAAATATCCCGAGGGGCGCCTAGGTGGCTCAGTGGGTTAGGGCCTCTGCCTTCTGCTTGGGTCATGATCTCGGGGTCCTGGGATCGAGCCCCACATTGGGCTCTCTGCTCGGTGGGGAGCCTGCTTCCCCCCTCTCTCTGCCTCTCTCCCCTCTGTCCCCTCTCTGCCTACTTGTGATCTCTCTCTCTCTCTCTCTGTCAAATAAATGAATAAAATCTTAAAAAAAAAAAAAAGTCCCAAGACGCGAGAGTGCTGTGCTCAGACCAGGCCTGCTGGTTCAGCTGTGGGCGCTGTCGGGTCTCTTGGCCCCTCAGTTGGCTGCCGGCAGACCCAGCATCAGCCGGGTCACCGGGAGCAGGGCCGGGGTAGCCCACCGAGTCACTCCGGTTCCCACTAGCCGCTCGGAGTCATGTAACTAAGCACCTGGACGACCCGAACACTCTCAAGAGAATCTGTGTACATCTTCTCACCACGAAGATCCCACCCAGCCCCAGATGTCACCCAGGAGAAGCATTTCCGGCAAACGGCTAGGTCACCTGTTGGTTCTGGTGTGTGAACACCAAGACTGCCTCCCTCCATCGCCCCCCACTTGTTTTTTTAATCACCCGATAACGTCTTTTTGAAAAGTTGACACCTGATGCTGCCTATGAAAGACTGTTACTTTATTAAAAGCATCCATTTTGTAGCACTAACACAATTTTTTTCTAGTCTGTAAGGGGATCTCAAGCTGCTCGGTGACAGCTCTTGTATTTTAGAACAATGCAAGATATGAATAAATAAACAGCACTCCCATTATGTGGTGCCAAGTGAAGAATGTCTGAAGCAGGCATTCTGTTCACTAAGCACCCTATTTTCTTATTTCCTCCTGTCGGTGAAGGCAAATAAAAAAATGGTAGTGATTACAATGTAATCTTCTGGGGGCACCTGGGTGGCTCAGTTGGTTAAGTGCCTGGCTTCAGCTCAGGTCCTGATCTCAGGGTCCTGGGATGGAGCCCCACATCAGGCTCTCTGCTCAGCAGGGAGCCTGCTTCCTCCTCTCTCCCTGTGCCTGCCTCTTTGCCTACTTGTGATCTCTCTGTGTCAAATAAATAAATAAAATCTTTAAAAAAATAAAAAAATAAAATTTAATCTTCCTAATCATCTAGAGAAAATGCTGCGACTGTGAGGGAACCTCTCTGTGCTGGCTTCTTTCTTTTTTTCTTTGCATTCATGCTTCTGGAATGCCTTTCATTTCACAGCCAGTTCTTGATTTCAAAAAAGATTGGCATTCCAATTCTGACCTCCTAAAATGCTAGTAGTTTCCTTAAGAGATTTGAATCTCTGTGGTTGATATTTATTTTTTAAATTACAGAATAGTAAAAAATCAAGACTGAAAAAAGCATTATAGACCATCTGGTCCAACGGCGTATATTCTCAGTGGGAAGACTGAAGTGACACGATGGGGCTTGCCAACGCCCCCGAACTCGGCAGTGATAGGCTCGGGCTGCAGCTTGAGCCGCTCCTTTGTCCCCTCCTCTGAAGAACGCCGGGTTTAGAACCTGCTGTCCGTGTCAGTACTGTCAGACGCACTACAGGAGTTCCCTCTTTTAAAAAATAATTGGATCAAAAGTTGTTCTGATCCTTATCACATGGTACGGCTAAGCAGACGTATGTGTTATTTAACAGTAATGTACTCCGGGTTCGTACCAGCAAGAGAAGCGCAGTCCTTGCTGTCCCAAAGTCTCACTTGCCCCTAAAAGGATTTGCTTAAGAGCGTCAATAAGTAGTTCTCAGACCATTTATTATTTTTACTATTTTTAAAAGATTTTATTTGTTTGTTTGTTTGTTTGAAAAATAGAGCAAGAGGGGTGCCTGGGGGGCTCCGTCGGTTAAGCATCTGCCTTCGGCTCAGGTCATGATTCCAGGGTCTTGGGATCCAGCTCCGCATCAGGCTCCCTGCTAAGTGGAGAGCCTGCTTCTCTCTCTTCCTGTGCCACTCCCCTTGCTTGTGGTCTTTTTTTTTTTTCTTTAGATTATTTATTTGACACAGAGAGAGTGAGGGGGAGAGAGACACACAGAGCAAGCACAAGCAGGGGGAATGGTAGGCAGGGGAGAAGCAGGCTCCCTGCCGAGCAAGGAGCCCAATGTGGGACTTGATCCCAGGACCCTGGGATCATGACCCGAGCCGAAGGCAGACACTTAACCCACTGAGCCACCCAGGCACCCTGCTTGTGCTCTCTTGCTCACTCGCTCTCACTCTGTCTCAAATAAATGAATAAAATCTTTAAAAATAATAAAATAAAATAAAATAAGTATTGAAAGACCGAGCGAAGAGAGAGAGCAAGCACAAGCAGGGGGAGCAGCAGAAGGAGAGGGAGAAGCAGACTCTCCACTAAACATGGAGCCCCACATGGGGTTTGATCCCAGGACCCCATGATCATGACCTGAGCTGAAGGAGATGCTCAACTGACTGAGCCACCCGGGTACCCCTATTTTTTTTAAAGATTTATCCATTTATTTGAGAGAGAGAGAGAGAGAGAGAGAGCGCGCGCAAATGAAGGGAGGGGCAAAGAGAAAGGGAATCTGCATTAGATTAACATCTGCATTAGACTCCCCACTGAGCATAGAGCACTACAAAGGGCTTGATCTCACGACCCATGAGATCATGACCTGAGCCAAAACCCAGAGTTGGATGTTTAAGGGACTGAGCTACCCAGGCGCTCCCCCTTTACTTGCCCCCCCCCGCCCCCAGTTCTCAGAGCATTTAAAGCGTGATTTGATTTAAAATTTTTTTATTCACATGCGGACCTCTTGTCTTCAGGAACTCACTGTGCATATGGCTAATTCCCAAAGAAGTCTGTCAACTCCCAGAGAAATTCAGTTCCACCTTGCCCTAGCTGCGCTCCAGAGAGAATAGCTAGCCAACATTTTCTGTATGAATGAACATATGAGCAAATGAACTTTTTGAAACATCTGCTATGTTAAGTTAGAGTAGGCTAGTATATTATGAAAGCTGTGTATTTTAATTGTTTATTTTTCAGTGCACAAAGGTCAAGCAAATAGCCATCTGCAAATCTTAGGAGGAGGTTCCCAGGGATGCAGTTAAGGTTCGAAGGAACACATTTAGCTTTTGACACTGCTAGACAAGGAATTTTTATGACCACATCCAAGAAGTCAATAAGTCAAGTTTATTGTCTATTTAGACGCAGATGTGTCCTGTAGTTAAGATCTAGGACTAGCAGTTAGAGGAGTAAATAAAATGCCAGATCCCCGTGGTGGGGGAAATACAGCGTCTGTGGGGCTGGGGGAGGAGCCCACACGCCGGGCCAGCTGGCTCCTGCCTTCTGCGTGACCACTGACGGTCCTCCTAACCCTCCAGCCTGTGGTGTTCATTTCAGAACAGACCAAATGGAAGAATGTGGATGGAGCAGGGTTAATCTGTCCCTTCTCCTGTGAACGCCAGACTGTGGAGAGCCTAGTAAGGAGAGCGGTAACCTTATCCTGCTACACAGTGGCTAGTGTGTAAAATACTGCCGTAAATTCATTACTAGATAATTATAGGCTAAGTCACTTGACCCCACAGTCAACTTCCTTCTTTGTGAAAGGGTGATAATACTTAACATTGTGCAGAGGTTTCTGATTTCGGACTAGAAGGCCGTCTCTGAGCATTAGATACAGTGTCGTTGCCAAGTTCTGCTGCCGTTTGGGTTCGCCTTCCAAGAGAGCGCGGGCAGGCCACCAGCTTCTGGAAACACGGGAGGTGTGCCTGGACGGCTTTTACCGTCTTGCCTTTGCTGTGTTTGGAATCTGGGAATGGAGGGGACTCGGGGAGGGTACGGATGACCAGATAGTTCCCGAGAGTGCGGAAACCATATACGCCTGCCCCGTTCTTTCAGGATCCAGCTAAATAGACTTCTGTGTCGGCTAAATATGAGCTTACCATGACCTGAGGCCCATTTAATTTTCTGTTCCGCACATTTCCTCCCTGGCAAGAAAAGAAAGGGAAAGGAAGCATTATTCCAAACTTCAGTTCCATTTCTGTATTTCTTCATTCAGTCGTTTTTCAAAGATGTCAAAAAAAAAATAAGAATCCTGATTATGAAGGTAAGTATAGCAATATGCCAAGAGTATGTACTAATTGATTTAATTGGACGTTTTTTCTTTTTTAAAAATAGCTTTTTTTTAAAATGTCAGGAGTAATAAATGTGCAATGCCGCAAAGCACCAGAGAATAAAAACAAAAACAAAATTTGCCCATAACATCATCAACCAATCCTAACCCCTACTAATATTTTGATGTGTTTCCAGAGTTTTTTATTGCATATACAAATATCTTTGAAAAATAGCCTTTCCCTGTAGAACTGTTTCAGAACCCATTTTTCACTTTAATGCCATATTTTATTATTTTGTTTGAATTAGTAACATCCATAGTTGAGCTGTAGTGTATCTTTTAAAATACTCTGATGTCATAAGTACATTTAAAAATATCTAAGAGATTTGATTTAAAAAGTAATCCAACTCTTTTTGCACGGCAAAATTCTATCAAAATGGTCTCTTTTTTCGAGTTCATTTCCTTTGAAGGGAAAAGAAAGCGGGGAAATTTTGGCAAGTGCTTATTCTTTTCATGGTCCCAGTTTGGTAATCTAATAAGGGAGCTTCTCAGATACATATTCTATTTGAAAAAGAAAAAAACAAAAAGGCACGTTGAGGGCACGCACTGCGTCTCTGGCAGGCAGGGTGCATTGAAATAGATAAACATTAGTAGCCTTCCTCTTGGCCAGCAGCAAGGAGAGGAACATTTTGCTACTTCATATTAGGAAGCAACCGCAGATTAATTTAATACAGTTGGTTGTCATTTTAAAACAACTTGAAAGTCTCCTATGTTTGCTTTCTGGGCTTTTTGGGTTTTTTTATTTGTTTGTTTTTAATCTGTGAAATTAAGATTTTATTTATTTATTTTTGTTTGTTTATTTTAAAGGTTTTATTTATTTATTCAACAGAGAAAAAGAGATCACAAGTAGGCAGAGAGGCAGGCAGAGGGAGAAGGGGAAGCAGGCTCCCCGCTGAGCAGAGAGCCCGATGCGGGGCTCGATCCCAGGACCCTGAGATCATGACCTGAGCCAAAGGCAAAGGCTTCACCCACTGAGTCACCCAGGCACCCCTATGAAATTAAGATTTTAATCTGAAGAGGAAAATCTGTACCCTTCAAGTGCCATTTCATTTTATGGACATACTATAATGATTTCATTCTCTACTTCCTTTCATATACCTGTCCACAGCACATAATCTTCTGTTATGTTCTATCCTGTTTTCTTTTTTACTTGTCCATACCTCACCAGGTAATCCTTCTATCAGTGCAAAATGCTGTCTTTTTCACCCATGGATCTTACCCCTTCAACTATTTTTAAAGTTCTCCGTAGTTCTCAGTAGGTCCATGGACGTCTCCTTTGTACATCTGGTTTACTGCTCTGTGAGATTTCATTTTTCATGTGCAGAAGGAAAGAAATTTCCTTTGTCCTTCTCTGTGCCAAGCACTGTATTGTACACCTTCATGAACAAGTCTCACCTGCTGCAGGCTTGATCTCTCTGTAGGGTGGGGAGATTCAACCCTGTCTTAGAGATGAGGAAACTAGAGTCTGATAGGTTTGGAAACTTCTCCAAGATCACACAAAGGGTAAGGCTGAGCTCTAAGCCAGTCCAGATTCCAAAACCAGGGCTCTTTCTCTTGTACCCATAGGGTGTCTTGTGTAGGAAACTTTCCCAGCTATATAAAGTTTTGAAAGTTGTCTTACCTTAAGAATGTGTTTTCCTTTACTACTTTTGGGCAGAAATCTTTCTTCAGCCTATTATGTACTTTCCAGTCTAAGCCAGTCTGCATTTGATTTGGGGATGATACAATTTGGGATGATTTTTATAAGTAGATATTGTCCTGTGGGCTAGAAAACCAGTGACCACACCTGTTTGAAATGCATAGATTAAGAGTTAAGTAGGTTCTATGAGTGTGAAGGGGGCTCCTACGATAAAGCGAATGGAAGATTCGATGTCAAATTTGGATGCTCAAAAGGCTGTGATTCTCAGCTGTCTTCAGAGATTGAGAGCAACTGTCCCCTAACTAAGCTATGTAAACAATACTCATTGATTTTAAAGCACTTTTTTATTTTATTTATTTATTTATTTCAACTCACGTGAAACTGTAAGGTTTTTTTTTTCCACTCTCTTCAGGGTCATTCTGCTATTTAGTTAAAGTCTGTAGAGACCACAGAGCTTCACATGTGGTAGGAGCCCAACGAAGTATTACCTGAACGAATGAAGAAACAATGAGCTTTCTCACAAAATACGTTGACATTATGGTCAGGAGTCCTGTTATACAATTAACTGTGGTCAGTATAGTGATGTATTTCTACAGGAACCCTTACTGTGGCTCCAATGGGATTGTGTCAGGTCTGAAGTAACACTCCCAAGGCAACCATAGATTTCCATCCTAGGAACTGGCAGGGTCCATTCCTGAGATAACTGTGATCATAGTTCGTGTATCCTAAGTGGTTGGCTGATCAGAAAACAGAATTAGTGGGAACACTCCAGTGTCTGAGAATTCCATATAGTATAGATGCTCCTTGAGTCTGTGTGTGTGTGTGTGTGTGTGTGTGTGTGTGTGTGTGTGAGAGAGAGAGAGAGAGAGAGAGAGAGAGAGAAATACATGTATTTTAAACCCAGGTTGAAATTGTGGAAAAGCTATGATTTGTGTTAAATTTCTTCATTGCTCTATTAAATGTTATGAATTACAATGTCAAATAATATAGATAAGTATTTTACTATTGACATGCTTTTCTGGAAATATCCCCAAGAAACCTGTTCCTCTCCCCAGTGAAAGAGGCAGTGTAGTCCCACTTGATAGTGAAACGTGACATAAGACAGGGGCATACATTTTTAACAAATAAAGTCATTCAAACTTTCAGTTTAAACTTCAGCTCATTTGTTCTAGGCAGTGCCCCTGGGGCTCCTGTTTGAACAGCACTCAGTTAGGTTAGATTTAGAAGGCAAATTTTTCATTAGCTTCTTTTGAAAGATGCCTGAAGTCAAATCCCTTGAAGAACTCTCCGACTGAAAAATCATTGCGGCTCTGCTGGGTAGGTGAGGTGGATGGTTAAGCTCAGGAATCCTCAGACTGAAAGCAGCCGGGAAATGGAAATTTTAAAGGTAAACTGATCAACATGCCTGGAAAATCCATACGGGATAGAAATTGGGGAAAGAGGAATTTGAAAGAAAATTTCAGATGGCTCTTTCATGTCAGAGTACTATAGTCAGATTGATGCATCCTGTGAGAGGAAACAATGAAATCTCTTTACCTTTTAAAAAAGGCCATATTGGGCGCCTGAGTGGCCAGTCGCTTAAGCAACTGCCTTTGGCTTAGGTCATGATCCTGGAGTCCCAGTATCGAGTCCCACTTAGGGCTCCCTGCTCAGTGGGGAGCCTGCTTCTCCCTCTGACCCTCTCCCCCTCATGCTCTCTCTCTCGCTCACTGTTTCTCAAATAAAAAAAAATAATAAAATAAAAATAAAATAACCAAAGCAGTATTTCACAGAAATTTAGATGAGTATTTGAACAGTAAGATGTTTTGATTAAAGTTTTTTTCCAGGATTATTTTCAGTTTATTTTCTTTCTGAGTGGAACTGAGAGTAAAGTGAATAAATCTTAAGTGTCCATATGTGTGGAACTGTGGGACCACCCAGATCAAAGTTTAGAACTTGTCTAGCAGTCCAAGGCTCATTTGTACCCCCCCAGTCAGTTACCCCCGCCCCCCTGCCCACCCTAGGTGGCCAGTGTTCCGAGTTCTGTCTTCACGGATTCATTTTGTGGTCTGTAGCTTCGTGTGAGTGGAATCATACGGAACGTGCTCTGGTGCCTTTTCTCTCTCTGTGAGAGCTGTAAATGTTGCGTTTTCCTCACTGCGTGGCTATTAATTTCATTTATTTTCATAAAATCAGTCAAAAGAGAGAAATAGTGCTGTGAGGTCCTAAGCTGTCTGTATTCACTTCTGAAGTAACTCTCCTTCTCCATTTAGACATGGCGGGGGTGCCAGGCTGGCTCAGTCCATGGGGCAGATGACTCCATCTCGGGGTTGTAAGTTTGAACCCCATGTTGTGTGAAGAGATTACTTAAAAATAAAGTCTTTAAAGACATACTTTATTAAATAAATAAACATAGTTGATAAGTTCAAGTCTGTCGTGATTTGGGCTTCCACATATTAAGAAAAATTCAAGCGAGGTTTACTGTGCTGTCCAGTGGGACACCCACTAGCCACGTGTGGCTATGTACATTACAATTTAAATTAGTACAATTTAAAATTCAGTTCTTCAGTTCCACTAGCCACACTCAAATGCTCAAAATAGTCCCATGTTGCTAGTGGCCACCTCACTGAATGGAGAAGATCTAGAATGTTTCCAGTGTTGTAGAAAGCCCTGTCGGACGGCACTGTTGAGAAAGCTGGCTGTCAGCTGCCTTCCTCTGCCGTTTCCCCCTTTGCAAACGTAAGGATGTTGTGGTGACTCTGATTTTTCTCACTTTAGTTAACATTTAATTCTGTGGTTCTCAGACCATCATCTTACAGCTCCTGTTTCCTACATTGTCCCTCCAGACCTTGGGGAAAAAGATAATTGGGAGAATTCTCAAACATGCTGCACTTTTAATTTCTAGAAAGTTCCATGTGCTCTCCGACTTTGGGGCCTTGGCAGTACTGCTTGAAACCCTCCTTCCAGCATCTCAGTGTGGGTTGATTTTTCATCTCTCGGATCTTAGCTTAGACTGGCTTTGGCTCCAGGGGACCTTCCCCATCCATCCTCCCAGCTCCCAAGCCTGGGTTATGCGTCACCTCAATTCAGCTTTCATATTGACCTGCACACTCCCCTCCACCTGATAGCAGCTGCTTGGTTCTTGGCTTCCGTCTCCCACTGAACGAGCCTGGTGAGGTCAGGCACCATCCTGTCACGTTCGCTGTTGCATATCCGTCTCTGGTACAGGGCCTGGCTCTTAGGAGAGGGGGATAAATACTGTGGAAGGAGAGAACAATGGGCTGCATGAGGAAGGGCCTATAACCAGGGAGCTTCATGTTGGGGTTCCTCCTAGGTAGAGGGAGGGGTCTGTTCCACAGGGAGTTGTTTCCAGACAGCTTTCTGTCTGGGCATCTTACAGAATACACATCTGTCCCCACATTTGCGCTCTTCCTGGTTAAAGTGGTTTGCCTTTCATCGGAAATCACACTAAAAAAATATCCAGACTGAGAGGATGCTGGGTGAGCAATCAAAGGGAAAAGCAGATGGGGAAGTGAAGCCGCAAAATGGTCATAATACGGTAGAAAATTCTGCATCTGTCAGCGGGCAGCTGTTCTTGGCATCCCAGGCCATGTCTCTCCAAGCCTGATGATCTCATGTGAGGCCGCCAAGTAAGGAAAGGAAGGGTATCCTGTCAGGGTAGGTCACAGAAATCCCAGCTCAAACTAGCTTTAAATGTAAGGAACTTGGTTTTCCCACGTAACAAGACGTCTAGAGAGAGGCTCAGAGTTGGTCGAGTCGGTGTATCAACAACGTCCCCAAGAACCTGGGTCCTTTCCAGCTCAACTTGGCCATCCTGGGCACCAGCTTCCTCCTGAGGCTGGTAGGAAGATGGCACCCCTTCTGGAACCTCGGTGACGAAAGAAAGAAGAGAGAGCCATAGGCGAGGAAGGGGGTCACCGGAATGTGTAAGATAAAGCATCTGGAGTAGAGGCTGTGGATAACTGAGTATTCGCCATAAACCCCAAGCCCTCCCAGCCCCAGATATCTTCCCCTATCCTGGCCTATGGATTTTCCAAGTTCTTTCAGTCTGCCTGAGACTTAAAAGTGCCTTAGAAGTGATCTAACTAAGGGGACACACCCAGACCTGGGAAGGCTCCCAGAATGGAGAAAGAGGGCGAAGGGGAGAAAGTCGAGTGGCTCACGGAAGAGCAGTTCCCATATTGACAATCCTGCCAGAGTCTGGCCTGAGCCCCCCTCCTGGCCCTTATGGGTTAATTCCCCTCTGCCACCCCCGCTGCGGAAGAAAACAATGGCTTAATTTTAAATTTAGCAATATCCATACATTCATGATTTACAATGTAAATGGTATATATTCTGGGAAATCTGGAATCCTTCAACCGATCAGTTATGCTTTAATTTTTTTCTCCTCTATAGACCTGGCAGTCTTGGAGCTGCGCTGAATGAGGTCACAGTCTAACTACAGTATTAACCCTGCAAATCTGTTCATTTTCGCCTGAGCACCCTCAGGCAGGATACAGAATGTGTCCAATTGAAAAACTATTACAGACCCTGCAGTGCCGTGATGGGGTGAATTGTAACGGGGAGGGGGACACTGACTGGGGGAGGGAGGTGTCTGTAGCCAGGTAGGAAGAATCTCTTAAAAGTAGAGGCTATGAGATTGCATTTTTAAAGGAGGAATATTGTTCTTTGTCATTTGAATTCTAAAGCGCTAACTTTTAATATTTTCAAACCCAAACTGTTTTATATTTTCTACCAACCGTGTCTTTGTTTCTTAGTTTTTTTTTTCCCTATCCAGTACCTCTTCACTTTCTCTTCTCTGTGTGCTACAAACATCCATTTGTGTGTTTTTTAATATCCATTTCACATTATTAAAAATACATAGGAACATATAAAGAATAGTATAGCAAACACTCATGAACCGACCACCCAATTTAAGAAATAAAACGTGAACTCTTTTCCTAGGACTGTTTCTGGACCCTGTTTTAATTCAGCGTGGAGCAAAGCACAACACAGATGGTCAGTGTTTTGTGTAAAGTCCCCATCCCACCCCATTCGGGGTAGCTGCAGAGGTTCAGGAAGCGTGTGCGTCCACAGCCCTGCCCGGACATGTGGTTAATGCTAAGTAGTCTAACACTTGTGCCCCAGGTAACTCCTAGAGCTGTTTCAGATCATAAAATCTCTGATGTTTTGCAAATTTTTATTTTATCATGCTGGGTTTTATGCACAAAAACTAGATGACTTCCCCTTTATAATCTCCATCAAAGGCAATTTTCAAAATCCCTTTATTATGCCTTATCCCTGACTCTGCCACACATTGTTTGCATGTTTGAAAACAATTTCGGGCCAAATGATAAATCTGAGAGTATTGTTGTGGCGTTAGTCTTGCAGAACTCAGACATAAATGCTATTTTAGCTTCTTCCTCAATTGCGGGCTCTAAATATTTGACCCCTTCCTTGAGTGCCAGAGACCTGACCTGACTTCTCTGTGGTTTGGGCTCTTATTTAAAAGCAATCGACCGTGTTTGGATGGTGTTTGAAATATTTATATTGTATGCATGGAAAGGGTGTGATATTTTATTTCCTCAAGAGGACGCCTTCGGCATGCTCTCGCGGCCACCCCGGGATGTCCTCCGTGTACTCTTCTCCTCACACCGCACCCCTGCCCGTGGGCCTGCTCTGTGGGCGCCTGCCCCGGTCCTACATAGGGAGCTTGATGTCTGCAAGAAGTCTGGCATGGAAAGGAGCACCGTGCTAGTGGCTCCCAAGCACATACCTACCACTAAAGGGTACAGTCTTTCCAAAGTGTCCCCAGACCCACAGTCTCACAGAGAGAGAGAAGCAGAGAACAAACGGGTAGAGTGTGTGAATTTTGTTTGTTTTTTTAATCTCTTGACTGATGAACTCGTGGTGCCTATTTACAAGGTTGCTTTCCGACTGTGTGCTGATGGCCAAGCTAGTCCTAGCCTCTTCTTCCTGGTTGGAAAAATAGAAATCGAGAAAAACGTTTTGCAGAACACAAGTGCCGAAAGGTCTGTATTTATCCCAACTGCCTAGCAATAAGCTTCCAGAGAGAAGGATAAAGCATCTGTATTTTATTTAGACGTGGGTTGTTTCAAGTGTAGTGTTGATTGTCTTTTCATTTGGAGTGAGTCGTAGCTGTCTACGTGCCATTTACCAGTGGTTAAATGCGAGATTCATTAGTGATATAAGCCGTCCTGGAGCTCGGGAAGATTGGAAGTGAACTCTCTCCTTGACTCTGAGCGTGGGAAGTTTTCCTCTTCTTCGTTACAGATTCTGTTTTCCTGATATTCATTACAAGAGCAAGAGCGCGCTGATTTGGGGAAAAGTTATTACCCAATGAATATCCGCTCTGGTCGCTTGATGATGCATGTGTTTCCTTTCTCTCCACTGAAACGATGAAAACGTGTCTAAACTTGCTTATCTCTCTGTAGGACAGTCGACCCAATATGTCAAGACCTCTGATCACTAGATCTCCTGCATCTCCACTGAACAACCAAGGCATTCCTACTCCAGCGCAACTCACAAAATCCAATGCGCCCGTCCACATTGACGTGGGCGGTCACATGTACACCAGCAGCCTGGCCACCCTCACCAAATACCCCGAATCAAGGTAATCCGGGAAAAAAAAAAAGGAGAAGTCACGCTGGGAAGTGCATGTGTTTGATCTGTTTTTCCTTTGAGCAGCACAGCAGCAGCGTGGCCTCCCGTGTGGCATCCTGGGGCCGGGGCAGGGGTGGAAGGTGAGCCCCAGGTCCCGGGGCTGCTCTGGGATGTGGCGGGCGGTCTCCACCCAGTCAGGGCCTGACCCACAGCTTAGTGGGGTACGCTTAGACCTGTCACACGGGAATGGTGTTTTAGGGTATTTCATCCTGCCAAGATCTTCGCGTTTCCCCACGTAGTGCAAAAAGAAGGATGATTTCTACCTACCGCGAACTTTTCTTCTGTCTTCCTCTTCTAAAACGCACCTTCTTATCAGTTCTTAGAATTTTCTCGATCATTTGGCCCACCAACTTGTGAACTAGAGGGGGAAAAAAAAAAAAACCAACACGAGAGACTTATCAGTGAGTGGGACAGTATATTTAGAACAGTATGCAAAAGTCCAGGAAGCCAAGATAGTTTTGCTTAAAAAAAAAAAAGAGCGGTGGGATTTCTGAGCCGGCAAGGCAGATAGGTAAATATAGAAAGTGTCTGAAGAGGGGAGAGTGGTTTACAAATGGACATTACAGCCTTGATGCTTAGGAGACACCCAGACTGGGGTCCCCTCCCACCCACTTCTAGAGGAGCTCCAAGGAAACGGTTTGCTTTGTTATTGTTGCTGGGACACCCCTCTTGGCTCTGCCTGGATTCGGGGGCTAAGCCCAGAGCCTCTAAGGGAGCTGATCTTCCCCAGCTCTGCTGGTGGGGAGAGGAGGGGGCAGGAGCTCATGTGGGCTCAAGTCAGGGAAAAGGGAGTTTCTCTGCCTGGTTTTCCCCATCTAAAATGGAAACACACCGTTTGGGCTTCGGGAAGGTATCAGTTGCTTTTTGAAGAACTTCTGACGGAGTGACAGATAGCGGGTATAACTCTACAGCCCGACCGGATAGCACTGGCGTAGAAATCACTGGCATCTTGATCACTGCATGAAGACCTGTTTTTTGTTTGTGGTTTTTTTTTTATTCTCACTCTACTGCCTGATATTTTATGAAAGATGGGGAAAGTTGAGAAGAAAGAGGAAATATTTTCTCTCGATTTCCAGATTCAATTTCTGTAATTAAGGTGAAATGGTTTTTTAAAACACAAAGGACTGTGAATTCAATTATCAAAAAAACTATGTCTTTTTAAATGAAAAGATGCTATCAGTCAGTTATTGCTATTACTGAGTCCCCACTTTCCCTAAAGTCATGCTACGTGGTGGCTATATTTCCCTAGACTATCATGATATAAGTTGTAGTGTTTCTTCAAAAAAATACTTACTTCCATTCCCTCTAAGCTAATACCAGCATCAACAAAAGAAAATTGCTGTGCCTCTTCAGATGAGTGCTGAAGTCTAGGGGGCGAGCCACAAAACTTAGAGGAGTCAAAAAGCAAATCCTTAGCTGTAGCAAAATTCACTCGTCAGATCTAACGGCCTTTGGCTTCAGTCGGATTTTTAAACTTGATCCAGGAGGGAAGTTAATAATTACCCCTTGTGCATTTGATGTTAAGTAGGAGGTTTTCTTTGAGTGCTCATTGCAGCTGGGTGGGTCTTCTTATGGGCTGAAGGCCCCCCATGGGGGTCTCTGAAGCTCACCTATCTATCTCACTTAGCCTGTTGCAATGGTAGGAAGTAGAAATTTGTCGGAGGCTCTGTTTATTCAGTTCCTCTCTCAAATAGTCTGCCCCTTTTAAAGGCCTCGCATGGTGTCTCGTTGGGAGAGTCTCCCTCTGGCCACCTGTGCCAGAGGTACTTCTGTGCATGGGTACTTCTAAGAGTCTACTTTCGGTTCCTCATTATCCGCACCCCGAGGCATGCATCGCATTCCGTGGTCTCAGCACTCTGGATATCTGCACCGTCTTGTTCAGCAGCCACTCGCCTGGTGCAGCCACTGAGCCCTGGACATGTGGCTGGTCCAAATCAAATTGTCCTAGATTGTAAAGAATTAGGATCCCACCCCCCCAAAAGTAAAATATCTCAATAGTTTTTTATTATTGATTTCGTGTTGGAGTGAGAATATACTGAATTAAATAAAATGTATCATTTAAGTTAATTTCACCTGTTTCCTTTTACTCTTTTAATGTGGCTCCCAGAAAACCCCAAATTACACGTGTCTTGCTTTTTTTTTCCTATTGGTCCGTGCCGAACTATGCACAGATTTTTTAAAAATCTCATCCAACCTACTTGTCCCCCAACCTGATGCTTCCAGGCATCATAACTTGAATTTCTCTTTCACCAACTTAATTAGGAAAGGTGAAATTGCTCATCTTCCTTTCCCGATCTTTCCTTACACTTCCTTGTCACCACTGGGCCACGGTATCACGGGAGCGACATTGGAAATAATTCATGGTTCGTTAGTCCCACGTTTGAATGCTGACTCTGCCATTTAGTAGTTGTTGGGCCAAAGACAGGTCCGGTTTCTAAGCTCCTGTCTTCTCTCTCTTGTAAAATAGACACAGATATGTCTTCTTGCAAGGTTATTGAGAGGATTAAATGTGATTACAAAAAGCACGCCATGGCCCGGTGCCCAACACATACTGTTGCCTTTATGCTTAATCTTCTGCCAAACCCAGCAATTGTTTCTTTTCGGACTGCCTTCCAAATACCAAATATATCCCATTCCTTCATTTCCTAGACCATGGAAACAGGCTCACTTTCGGATTCTTGCCTGAATTAGTAGTGCAGGCTCAAGGGACTCCTGGCCGGCACCTTCTGGTCCTTGATCTTGATGCCCCTACCCTACCTGTCCCAGAACTCCTGAGTTGTTCCAAGATCATCCTTATTGTCAGGGAGATCTCTTTAAGCCTGCGTTAGACTCTGAAACAAAGTGACTTCTCTTTCTGTTGCCTACACCTAAAGCAGACGACAGCGGTTTAGATGTTGAATTGACCACTCTGCTCCCTCTTGGATGGGGGCGGGGCGGGGAGGGAGTTTGTAACTGACCCGAGGTTCATTTCCAGGCAACAGTCCGTTTAATGGAACCCATACATAAATGTTGCTAGTCAAAGATACAGGGAAGAAAGACTTTCATGTTTTTCTTATCCACGTCAGTTGCTCCTTCCAACTTCTGAGAAGATCTCTTTGGGGATAAATCCTAGGAGATTAGGTTGCCCGTGACCATGGAGTTACAAATAGCTCCAGCTCCAGTTCTCTAGATTCTAGGGCACACTGAGCCCGTCCCACCCTGTGGGGCCATCGCCTGCCCCCTCCCCTCCTCAGCACACCCCAGTTCTTCTCTCACTAGCCTTTCCCTTGGTGTAGCCCAGAGGAAAGAGGGTTTTTTTTCCTTGGTTTTGTTTTCTAGGATTTCAGGGGGAGACTTGTAGTGTGAAAGTCATAAGGACTTGTTTGTAGTAAGGGACCGTAAAAGTTGTCATGTCTTTCTACAATTTCAAAGGTCCTACAAAGAGCCTTTATTCCATCTTGAAATATTTCAGGTGACTTTTTATTCTATCCGAGTATCTCCTTCTTGGCTAAAGCCTACCCTTAGAACCCCAGAAAGTGGTACAACTAAGCACACAGCGAAACATGAGAAGCACCTGGGAAGCATTAAAAGGCCATGCGCAGTCCTGCCCCAGACCAATAAAATAGGAATCTCTGCAATGTGCCCAAGAGATCCTGATTTTCACCACCTGGCTTTGAACAACACCAAGACGTATGGTACCTCTCAGTGGATAGGCTTCTTCCTCAATGAATGTTTCATGCTGTATCATAAGGGCCATCCCGCCAAAAGAAAATACCTTTTGATCTTTATTTCTTTGATGACCAAGGTCACCTGG
The DNA here is from genome assembly GCA_028533885.1 of Nasua narica. Taxonomy (NCBI): domain Eukaryota; kingdom Metazoa; phylum Chordata; class Mammalia; order Carnivora; family Procyonidae; genus Nasua; species Nasua narica. Next base: position 40,087,369 of record CM052808.1, on the reverse strand, counting down.
TTCCACTGTGTGTGGGTTCCCCCGTGCTTTTTTTGGGTCGGAGGGGTAGCTCGTAAGCCCTGAGTAGGGATTCAAGAAGCAAGCTGACTTCTCCATTTTACAGCAGGGTTCATCACTCACATTGTAATCACATCCATCATCAGGTGGTTTCTAGCTGAAGGGACTGAACGTTTCAGATTAACTGTCGTAGCGCGCACATCAGTGATGTGCTCTGTGTTACTGATGTTTAGTGTAAGATGCAAAGCAGCTCTTTGGGGGTGTTTCTAAGACCTTGGCTAAGCCACACCACCTCGGGGATCAAGGAGGTTCCTGACAAGTGCCCTATTCCAGTTGTCATGCGGAATTGGAATCACCCAGGAAAAACACCCAGTTCAGGTCTGCGGTAACTTTCCATCAAATAAGTAAAACAAAACAAAAGTCAGAAAAATATATCACCATCGTGAAAAGATTTTTAATGGATTTACCAAGAAGATAGAACATATTTTACTTGACAGTTTGCCAGCTTGATCGATAAGTGGTTAAGTATCTAGACATAGGAGATGGGCCTCAGTAGGACTCCTGCCCCGGACCCTGCACGTTTTAATGACAGACCCGATTATATCTTATTTAAAAATCTAAGGCACCCATAATTAACGTTCATTGATAACAACAAAATCTAGGTATCTAAGTCATTTGTCATTAATAATTAAGATTGGTACCAAATGACATGACCTCTTTAAAATCTCCCACTGTTGCCCCTGAAATATCTCTCTACCACCCCTGCGTGTGCGACATGAAAGCAGCATCCTATGCTGGGCGTCCGGGAGGCTCAGTCGGTTAAGCGGCCAACTTGATTTCAACTTACATTTTGATCTCAGTGTCATGAGTTCAAGCCCCGAACTGGGCTCCACGCTGGGTGCAGAGCCTACTTAAAACAAGACAAAGCAAAAACATTCTGTGCTTTAAAAGAAGACACGAGTGTGGGTCCAAAGTTAGGTCCCTTTCATTCCTTTATTACCATCTCGAACAAAACCAGCATTACTAGCGGCTGTGTTGACGGTTATTCAGATGTGGGCTTTTTAAAACCGGAAAGTGGGCTGCTGCTGCTAATGAGCGAAGCCTCCGGTGCGGTAAGGAGGCAGGGGTCTTCACCGAAAGAGCTGGTCAGCCGGTGACCTAGAGGTGAAAGACAAGATCTCATGTTACAACCCCCTGAGCCATCCATCTGACTGCTTGACAAAGCTTTTGTGTATTTTAAACCCGGTACATGAGTTAACTCCCACATAAGTGGATTATGCTAAATTGGTCTCTCCTAAATAGCAGCCGAGTTACTAAGCACACCAGCGTTTCGAGGTAATTGCAAAACTCAAGAGACTGGGCTTTCCGCCTCGACGTCAACACCCATGGCCACCCAAGGGGTGTGTGTATTTGGAGCTTTAGGACAGAGATGCCAAACACGTGTGCCTTTGCCAGCAGAGATCCGGCTCCTGGCGCACGTCGCTCTCTGCCTAGTGAGCCATTAAGGCACGGTGCGCGGGGAGCTGCCCGGGGAGGAAAGCTGGATGAGCGCACTCTTAAGGGATTGGTGCACACGCTCGCGGGACGACTGAACGCGCTTGTTTGGAGCTCCATGTAATTGTGCAAGGCCACACTGGGAGGTGTTCTGTAATCCTGGGTCAGGGCTGGGGATTCTGTGCCGTGACTCTGTGACTTCACGGTTCCAGTTGCGTATGACCAGCGCGAGACACATGTCCAGTCCTGTCATCATGCAGGCCCGCATTTCAGGATCCCAACAAAATTGCCCCCAAACATAAATGCATCCTTCTTGCCACACAATTCACTGAGCTCTCTTGCAGAATTGTTGCAGGGCACTGAACAGGAGACTTTTGATTATAACCTGCTCTTTAGATCTGCATGAGTTATAATGCAGCGTCTACGGGGGCGCCTCAGGGGCATGATCGGTGTCCGACTCTTGGTTTCAGCTCAGGTTGTGAGCTCGTGAGATCGAGCCCTCGTTGGGCTTCACGCTCCGTGTGGAATCTGCTTAAGACTGTCTCTCCCTCAAAAAAAAAAAAAAAAGACTGTCTCTCCCTCTCCCTCCGTCCCTCCTCGCTGTGCTGCTTTCTCTCTCTCTCTCTCCCAAATAAATAAATCTTCTAATGCAATGTCTATCTCAAGTTAAAAAAAATTCACAGAACAGATTATTGGGGAAGGAAAAGTCATCCTGAGATGCAAACTCTTAGCACAGATGGAAGGAAGGAGCATATCCTTGCTGCTTTGAAAATGCCCATGGAAATGTATAAAATGAGGACAAGCTAACCTAATGGTGAACACTTCTGATTGCTAAAATGGGTTGATCTTTTAAAAAAGAAAATTAGTTTATGGAAGGAGGGGGTTTGCAAAGGAGATAAAACACCTGGCAAATGAGAAATGGAAAGTTTCTCCGGGGTAATCGAGGCAATTTTCCTCTTCTCTCTCTCTTCTTGTCATCTTACAATATTGCTTTTCCAAAATTGCTCCTCAGTTATATAGGCAAAGAGTAAATGAAACCAGCTTCAAAAGACTTTTTTTTTTTTTTAATGATGAAACTGGATTTTCTCTTCCATACTGAAAACCCAGGAACTTATGCACTACGCTACTGGTGGATTCAGCAAACTTCCCTTTGCCCCTTGGGAACAAAACAGACTTCACTTTTAGAGTAATCTAACTCATCAAGTCTTGTCCTAGAACGGACTTCAGAGAAAAATGTACCCATGCTGTAACCTGTAGTTTTCCCTGTCCTGTTCTTCCATCCGCTGGATTTTTTCTATGCTCCCCAATAGCCAGGACGGAATCTGGCCAACCAAAGTCCTTGCTCTCCTGCAGGGGGAGCGGGGAGGACAGACGATGAGTAAACAGTCAGTTAATGGTATTTGAGTTAGGACCAAGTGAAGTAGTAAGAATAACACACAGAATAAATATGCCCACTCTGGGATAGAGTTTGTCCCTGTATTAAGCCAAAAGATCATTTTATTTTATTTATTTTTTAAAATAGTTTATTTATTTATTTATTTGTTTATTTATTTATTTATTTATTTGAGAGAGGGAGAGAGAGCGATCACAAGTAGGCAGAGAGGCAGGGGGAAGCAGGCCCCCTGCTGAGCAGAGAGCCCGATGTGGGGCTCCATTCCAGGACCCTGAGATCATGACCTGAGCCGAAGGCAGAGGCTTTAACGGAGCCACCCAGGCGCCCCAAGATCATTTTGTTCTTATATACTTGCTCATCTAAATTTTTAAGACAAAATCTGGTTGGCATGTCAGAAGCAGACTTTTGTCACTTGGGTATAACACCTCAGGTCACCTTGCTGGGCTACTGACCCTAACACCATTCCTGATCTGTTTTCTTTAATTTTGCATTCATTGGTCATGGAAGTGATCCTTGGTTTTGACCAAAAGAGTTAAAAAATAAATAAATAAACGCGGGCAAAAGCACCTTGGTGGCAGATAGCGAAGCTGGCTGATCCCTGGCCAGCTCCTGACTCGGGCCGGGAATAAGGTGAAGCCATGGCGCCAGCCTGGACCTCTCAATGGCGGAGCCGTGAGGGTGGCAAGGAGCACTCGGTATCCAGCGTGAAGCAGCTCAAGGCCGGACTGTGGGTCCTTTTTCGATCTTTCTGAACTTCTCCCTCACCAGGAACTCCACCTCATTTTCGATAGATATGCGGTCCCCAGAAACCTCTTTCTCACTCAGTCTCCATCCTGTATTCTTGTGCGTAGCATTGTGCCTGCTGCTGAGTGGACGTTCAGGAGTTGCCTTGATACGTGAATTAGTTATTGGGTGAAACACTGTGCATGGAGGCCAGGTCCTCAAAACAATGGAGGGCAAGTAACTGAGTAAAGGTGTTCCAAGGCCAGGCTGAGCTCATTACCTGGATTTCTCATCTAACGTGCCCCAGTGATTCTAGAGGGAAGAACCGTCATTTACCCTTGTGCACAGATAAAAACACTGCCACTCTGAGAGGCCAAGGCACTGAGCAGGAGTCCCACTCCCACTCCACTCCAGGTCCTCTGTGGTTCCCTTTTATCTAGCTGCACTTCTCAAGTGCACTCTCCCCCCCTCACCTGGGGGCAGGTGAGAATCTGTAGGAGCCCAAGCCAGCCCAAACCACCAACCTGGCCCTCCCGGCCAAGATTCTGGTTTCACTGGTCTGGAGCCGGGCACGGAGTGGTCTCCTGTTCCCGTGGCCAGCCACGTAATCCTCATTCCCACCTTCCGGAACTGTGTTCTAAAGGTGGTCGTGAGTCACGAGGGCTCGTCATCCACAATAAGTTCAAGCCACTTGTTTCTTAAGGTGGTCTTCACCTAGTTCTGTAGCTGCTAGGTTATCGTGAGGACTTAATGGGAGGCCTCGTCCAATCAGAGCAGCAAAGAAGTGCCTGCTTTTTCCTTCGAGGCAGAGCCCAGAAAGGGATTTGCTAGTCCAGTTACCTGAAGGGAAAGAGTCGGGAGAAGGGAATAAGTCAACCGAGGCAACAACCCAGATGCCAGTGAACCAGGTGAATGGAAAGGGGGGACACCTGTCTTCTGAACGTTGTCCTCCACCAGAGTCAAAAATGCAGATTCCTGGGCCCCGCCCACCGTTGGTGTGACCAGTAGGTCAGGGTCTCAGGCGAGTCTGCAGTTTCCATCAGCATCAGGCGATCCACCAGCCGCTCAGGTCTGCAGGGGAGGATGTGGGAGAGAAACGTGCCAACGTCCCCGGCAGGGTGGACACGGTAGGGGTATGCCAGGAGACAGGTTGGGAAAGCGAGACTTTTCTGACTGATTCTGGCTTAGTTCTCATCACTTGGGACAATAGTACTGATGGGACTCCTTTTGATGTGTCACAGTGAAGAGTGTCATTGAGCAATGCCAAGGTCATTTTTGCTCTGTGTTTTTTATTGCATTTTCATGTTGCCCCTCATCATACAAGAAAGTACTTTATAACAATAAACTCTGTGTTCTGTTTACTTGTTTGAAAAGTTAGTTAGTAGGTAGATCATAGAAGATTCTGGTAATCTTTCACAAAGTTAATATGTGAAAAATAGAGTTTCCTTCACTGCGTCTTAAGGATAGTTCCATTAAAAGCCCTTAGAAATAACAATGTTATGTCACACATCCCAGCTCATGGATCTCACGTGACTTTGGCTCCTCAAACATGTAGTTTCTTCGAAACAAAGTGTCACTTCTGTCAGCCGCATAACAGATTCTGGCGGAGCGCTTCCTTTGAGACCGACCCTACGGCAAACGAGGACCACCACTGAAACATTCAAGCGTATTTCCTAAAGATGAACTGCATTTTGGTCATGGAGAGAGTTCTGTGGGCAGCGGTATTACTCCCCACAGCATTATTCTTCTGTCTGCCATATAACTGTGGACAGCCTCTTCCCGGGCCGCCATGATGCACTTTATAGAGACGCAAAATCTCTTCATATCAGGAAGGAAGATACTGTGAGGTGTCCATGCTGTGTGTGTTCATGGCTGTGGTAAAACAAAGCAAGTTATTCTCATGTTGAGGGATTCTTCTGTATTAAGCTAATGCAGGAAATAAACTTTCCCCCCCCTTAAATTCCAAACAGAACCATTTATTATTCAAAACCCAAACATAGGACGTTGTGATTGGCATTTGAATTTTGAGAATTTTAAAAATAATAGTAAACCAAAAAAAGCGGGATGGGGGCACCTAGGGGACTCAGTCATTAAGTGTGTGCCTTTGGCTCAGGTCATGATCCCAGAGTCCTGGGATTGAGGCCCAGCATCGGGCTCCCTGCTCAGCGGGAAGCCTGCTTCTTCCTCCCCCACTCCCCCTGCTTGTGTTCCCTCTCTCACTGTGGCTCTCTCTGTCAAAAAAATAAAAATCTTTAAAAAAAAAAAAGGAAACCAAAAAATAATAGTAATAGTAAACCTCAGAAAGTTACACTGAAGGATCCCTGATGGGTCCACTGAGCACACAGACGCCCCCTGCTGAAAGCTGAGGTATTACGTTCATAGAAAAATCTGGTCCACTATATCTGTCAGACTGTTTGTGCTATTATCATTATGGAAGGAACGCATTAAAATGCCATCTCTTTTCAGTAAAAATGCAGGATTTATGTTTTCAACTAGATGGGTTATTCATATTCTGCCTCTGAAATATTCCTCTCAGGATGCCTAGAGATAGAAAGTAGCAGCAATTGGGGGCCCTCGGGTGGCTCAGTTGGTTAAGTGTCTGATTTCGGCTCAGGTCATGATCTCAGGGTCCTGGGATCGAGCCCTGTGTTGGGCTCCCTGCTCAGTGGGGAGTCTTCTTGTCTCTCTCTCTCTCTCTCTGTCTCTCTGTGTCTCTCAAATAAATAAAATCTTAAAAAAAAAAAGCAACAGTTGGTCCCTAAAAATAACTGGTCCTGGAGAAAGAAGGAACGAAGTGTGTGGGGAGGGGATTGAGAAAGGAGTTGTACTCTTACAACTGTGTGCCTGTCGTGTATTCCTATTCCAAAGGCAGATACCCAGAAGCTCCAATCTGGTGGCAATGCCATTTGCAAAAGAAATTGTTAAAAGAAAAAAAAAAAAATCCATGTCTCAGTCCCCCAGTGATATCAGCTATTTGCTGGACCATCTGAATCTAATCAAGATACAGTGTCAGTGGAAATGACGCTGTCACTGGGTAATGGGTTCCTGCTGCTACCTAAGTGCCATGTGTCAGTTTGCTTAGTAATGACATTGCCGCTTATCTTTTTCGGTGGTAATGATTATTTTTACTTCTGCGCAGTTTTTCTTACTGTGTTCCCATATTCAGAAGATAAATTACGACTGTGCATTCCAGCTAACCACCGCTTTGAAACAGCGGCGAACCTTACCAAGCCAAGGGCTTCGTCACTGGAAGGTGGATCTGAGCGTGCCCAAACTTGCTTTCGTGCTCTGAGCCCGATGTGTTCCAGAACTCCTGCCCAGCTTCATTAGACTTGTCAAGGCCCCTGCCATCCCTCCGAAAATTGATTTTTTTAAGAAACAGTTTAGGAGGCCCTGAGGGCTTGAGAGCTTACCTAAAAAAATGAAAACTCCTCCAGTCTCAAAGCAGTGTGAACAGTCAATAGCAAAGCAGAAAAGAAGGATCTTTTAAGTGTATCCCGCTGATCCATAATCTGAGGGGCCCTAAGGAAGGTATTTTATCAACACGTCACCATTTTGACGAGACATCGCAGAAGGAACAAGACGGCGCGGGGGTGAGATTCGGAGAACGTTGTCGCACACATTAAAACAGACTGGAATAAAGGTTGGAAACAACCAAGCGAACCTAGGGAACCGTGTTAAATATGGATGAAGCTCTGGTCTTCACCATGGCTACGTGTCTGGGCTGGTTACAAACATCAGTGATGGTACAGTTGATATTTCCAAGTGCACATTCTGTGGGGCTCTTAAAGAGCACATTTGTAATCCTTTATGTCGAGTTCAGAACTTAGCACAAGTACTTCTGAGTCAGATGAGCTCTGGCTTCCATGTGCTTTGCCCAGAGGACTTTGAAATGGAGCGGCAAGTGTGAGAAGCAGTGGCATCCAGTGACGACTATAACGTGTCACCTTGATCACCTTTAATGATCATCTGAAAAGGAAGAGGAAAAAGAAGAAATTTTTGTTATTAGCCGGGAACATTCACTTCTTTAAAGTTTTGCAGGTTAGGGCTTGGTTCTGAGTTTTGTTGGAAGGGACAGGGTGAGATACAGATGGCTAACACCCACTGCTTAGGTGTCTAAGGACTGGCGTGGAGCCTAGGGGTGAATTCTTGCACTGTGATAAACCCCAGCGGGGCGGAGATGGTTACGCAAGACGCACACCTACAACAGCCATTGTTGACCATGGCATAGCCAAAGGCGGGATGCTGTCAGCTCTGTGTTCCCTGTTTCCCAACTACACACCCCGAGAATGTTGTCTTTGAATCATGCGCTGATAGAAACTTAGTATTTTTCATGTCATTTTGACTTGGTGATTATTTAAATACTCTTGTGACATAAATTCAGAATCTTAATCTTCTCAGAATAAAAGGCCCACCAGGCACATTGTCCATCATGATTTGAAGAAGCAATTAGAATTAAGAAAAAAAATGACAGTGTGGACATTTTACATGTTCTTTACAATGTTGATATACTTTTGAAGCTGTGTCAATGAGACTCTTGCCCAATTTGCAGCCTTCTTTCCTTCTGTAGAGGGTTAGCTCACAGTCCTGGGGCTAGATCTCCTCCCTTTGGCTTTGTCTCTGAAAGCCTAGTTTCTGAACGTGCTTTCAATCTTCCTAGTCACTCCGAGGTGAGGCAGGGATGGAGGAATTCAGTCATTATCATTCATCCAACCACCTCTCCTCACTCTTGAGCAGTCAAACTGTTCTCTGATGCTGCTCTAAGACCTTTGAACGGTGTCGGCACTAGTGTGTGTATGTGCGTGTGCGTGTGTTTGTGTGTGCATGCGCACGTCTGTGTGGAGAAGCAGGGAAGGGGGGGTACAAAGGAGTCAGGGTAGATTCACTCACTTTCTTCCAGACATCTTCTGTTCAGTTTTGAAAAAGCATTTACCTCATTTTTAAGTAAATTGTATTTTCCTCATTCTTTCTGTTTCTATTAAGCACCATGGTAAGTCTCTGGTTTTTCACTTACGGGTGCTCAGCAAAATATTGAAGTACTTCATTGTACACTGCCGTTTCGCTGGCCCCGTGACAAGCAGGCAAAAATTGTTAAATTGAAAATAGAAACAGCTGGCTTCACCGTAGTCCTCTCCTAGTGGCATGTAATGAATACGGCGCTTTTATTGGAAGTGACTGCTATGACGTGTTCCAGCTCCCAGAGTCTGGAACAGTGAAACAACAGAGGAGGAGATGGGGACAGCTTCCCCTCCACAGGCCGTTGTCGCCAACAATCTCAAAGTGCCCCAGAGAGAGTGGCCGCCACCCGTCCCCCCACCCCCAGAGCACAATCCCAGGGGGCAGGGCCAGATGCCCAGATAGATGGATCAGGATGGTGTCCTCATACAGGAGAGCGCTCGGTCAGCCGTGAGGTCTGCAAATATTCAGAAGCCCAGGAGCACGGTCACTCAAAAACAGATTAAAATAGGTGGGAACACATAGGGAAGAGTTTACTTGTGTAACAAGAAACTAGAAACAGGGGGCGCCTGGGTGGCTCAGTGGGTTAAAGCCTCTGCCTTCGGCTCAGGTCATGATCTCAGCGTCCTGGGATCGAGCCCCGCGTCGGGCTCTCTGCTCGGCAGGGAGCCTGCTTCCCCCCCCCCCCCTCTGCCTGCCTCTCTGCCTACTTGTGATCTCTCTCCTGTCAAATAAATAAATAAAATCTTTAAAAAAAAAATTGAAACTAGAAACAGGAATGACACTGCAAGGTGCATGAAAGCTGGTGGGAGGGGCCAGAGCGCGAAGGGGAAGGGGAAGAGGGGCAGAATGTTCTGGGACAGACAGCCACTGAGGGCTGGGGACAGCACAGAGCATAAGAGCTGGCCCTCGCTCTGCAGGGAAAAGAGCCTGCGGAGCTCAGCGCCCCTCGGCGAGTTATCTGATGGCTCTGCCCTCTGTTTCTCCGTCAGTCGAGTCAAAGTATTACTTTATGGAGTTGTTGTGAGGTGTGACTCTGAGAATCCATAAGGTTTTTAACATTGTGTCTAACAAGCTCAAAAAACGTTAGTGATTATAACTTTTTTTTCTCTGAAGAGTAATTATTATTGTAGAATGTAAACATATTCTAGAATTTCAAATCAAGTGAGAAAAGGAGTGTCAAAAACCCCTCCCAATACAGAACAGACTGTTGGGAGGTGGGCGGGGCGGGCGGGGGGCGGGAGGACAGGCTCGTGTGCACCTGTGCACACGTGCCTGCCCAAATAAAGAGCGACAGCAAACCTAAACAGAAACTGCTTGAGCCAAAAATACCTGAGTGGGCTCCCAAGGGAGGATACCATGATCTGATCCTGGACTGATCTTAGAAAAAGAGCTCTAGAAATAATTTTTAAAGCAGGCATTTGCTCAAACCAGAGAGCAGGACCAGAAGACTGTGAAGGTTTTCATTCAATTCCAGATGCACAACGGGATTTCATATACAGTCAGAATAACGTCTTGGCATAGCCCACCATCGCCGAAGGACGAAAATCTGTCAGCACCTCCCGAGCCCGTGGCAGGCAGACTCAGTGCTCCGCCGAGGAGCTGGGCGGTCAGGGAGCAGCTGCGAGCTGGGGTCCGCGGTCCAGCTGCCAGAGTGTCAATTCTGGCCTCAGGGCTGAGAAGCTGGCCACGGCGACCCCACAAGCCAGGGCTGATAGTGTCCCCCTCAGAGGCGTGTTGTGAGCACTCAGTACTATGACCCGCACAGAGTAAAGTTTCAGGGAATGTAGTTCTTTTTTTTTTTTTTTAAAGATTTTATTTATTTATTTGACAGGAGAGAGATCACAAGTAGGCAGAGAGGCAGGCAGAGAGGGGGGGGGAAGTAGGCTCCCCACTGAGCAGAGAGCCCGATGTGGGGCTCGATCCCAGGACCCTGAGATCATGACCTGAGCTGAAGGCAGAGGCTTTAACCCACTGAGCCACCCAGGCACCCCTCAGGGAATGTAGTTCTTATTGGACATCCATTTATTTGCCTAAGAATTCTTCGGGCTAAGAGGTATCCCATTTCTCAGATGAAGAAATCAAAACTCATTGATTTGGTCTGAAAGATGATAGAGTAAGGATTCAAACCTAGGTCTGTGAGTTTTCGGGCTGAGTGTGCTGAGGGCTCCTAAAACACTCCAGAAAGCACCATGCCCAAGCTCTTGGGAATAACGGTGCCCTTACATGCTCCACGGGGCTCCACACTTTGGGAGAGATGCTCTTCACTTGCTCTGTTCCCACCATCATTTCCTTGTTGCCTGAAATCCCTTTTCCAAGCCCCTTTGCCCTTCTCCTTATACCTCATGATCCCTAGAACCCTACACAGACATTGCCTCCTGAAGGAAGCCTTCCCTCCCTGCCCTGGGCTAGCAAGGCCCCCCTCTGTCCTTCCTTGACTCCCAGTGGGACTGCATTATGCTCATTTTAAAAGGCCTGGCAGAGCACCAGGTACACAGTAGGCACTCAATAAATGCAAAAATAAAAAGCTTGCGTATATAAATTCTGGTGGTTAAAAAAAAATGTTAATTGTAATAATACATTTTTCATAGTTAACGTGTCAATGTAACTCTCAGAATTAAAAAAAAAAAATGGTTCTAGTCAGAGTCCTGGGGGGCACTCATGAGATTCCTAGAGGATTACAGCCCCCCCGCCCCGAGTGGCCCCGAACTCCCCCTTGGCTGTCAGTAGTCCCAGCAGCGATCAATTCTCCAAAATGCCGAGTTCCAGAGATGTTTTGCTCTCATAGTTTTTTTTTATATTTTAGACTTGCCTTTCCTCCCTGGTTTCTTCAGTTCTAAGTATCATTTAAGAAAATGATGCTGCCTCAGGGAACAGTACTGGAAACATTACTTCCCCATAAGTAGATACAATTTGTTTTGTTTGTTCTTACCAAGAAGGTATTTTTTCCCTTCTCTTAAATTACTTCTGTCCGTTTTTATAACAAGCTCTGAATTAATTTGTATCTGTGTTCGTGAAATATAGAGGAAATTTCCCACATGTGGGAACTATAAAGAACTCTTCCTAGAATCGTTCTAACAGTTACAACACTTGAAGCATATTAAACACTGTTTAGGATCATTCAGGTTTCTAAAACAGTAAGTGGACTGGTGATTTCTTTCTTTTTAAACTTTATAATCATACCCAGCATCCCCCCCCCTTTTTTTTAGGAAAAACTTTTTTATTATGGAGAGACTACAGTATTGAACTCCCCAGGGTAACCTTCAGATACCACTCTAGCATGTCTCTTCCCTTGCACTGTTTCCCTCCTTTCCCATCTCCGCAGAAGAGAGAAAGAGGTAGCCCCCTGGTTGCAGTGCTGCCTCCTCTCTCCGTGTCTGCTGTGCTGAGTCTCGTTTCACCTGCAGTGACAGCTGTCCACACACCTGTCACGCGCGGGCACAAACATACGCACCTTCTACCAGCTCTGTACCCCGTTTGCTATCTTTCTCGAGTCTCAAATATTAGGACAGAAACTTGGTTGGGAATGTAACTTGGAGCAGTAGGCATCACTTACTAACATAACAGACTAACTTGAAGTAGTAGTAGACATAAAGTATGAAGGTCCAAGTGCTTCTGAAAACAAAATTATTCAGAGAAAAATACTCTTCAAATGGGATTTTTAAGAAAGTAATGTCCTAATTGGGGGACTAACGGCAGATTGTTTTTCAGTTCTGCTGCTACTGTGTCCTCTACTCTACATTCTTCTAATTTTCAACAATGAGTAGGTCTCACTTTTATCATTTAAAAATATCCCCCAGATGCTAAAAGAGGTAATTTGTCAGTTGCCTCTGAAATCTCTTCCCCCAGCAAAATAAATCTGGACCAGAAACTAAATGTGATCTTTTCCTTGCGTCCAAAACATATTTTCCATGGCTTGGAAGCCCAGTGTGGAGAAAAGGCATTTCTTGGCAAAGAGGAGCTAAGCGGGTGACAGCCCAAACACTTCTCTCCTGCCCCTTTCTTGCTAGCTTTACCCCTTGGTCTGTCTTTGGCCCTTGGTTCTCAGCCCTGGGCCACTATGGATTTCTCCTACTGCCTCCCTCACTGGATCATCACCATGCGGTTCTGGCTCTGGAAAACAGAAAGGATTAACCCATTGCCTCTGGTAAAGTCGGGCCCAGTGTCATAATTACACACCATGGTGCTTGATGTCACATGGTGTTCACCAGCGGCAGGAGGAGGACAGGGTGTGTGCAACTTGGAAGCACTGGAAACCTCTCCTTAGCTGTAAAGTGACAAATCCCACAGGGACGTGTCAGAACTAAATGTAGGGTCACAGCATATAAGGGAACATAAGAGTGGCAACGTAAATGGAGTTAGAACCTCATATGTCATTTCTCTCCCCAGAAATTGTCATTGTCCTAAGAATTCTCACTTTCCCATCCCATTTTATGCCCCTTCCTGTTGTACCAACAGTTTGGAAGCAACCTCTGAAGTCTTGGAGTGTTTTGATTGGGTACATTGAGTTTCGGGGACCTGCTCACTACACCTACTCCCAGCCCCTGAGCCTCAGCTTTTTGTTTCATGGCTATTAAATAGTTTCTCTATGAAGTTGATAATCATCAAATTTTCGTGGGATAACATTCAACATTAGCAAACTCCAATGAACTATAAAAATTGTGCATTCCTCAAAGAAAGTTGTGAAGTTGTCATTTTCTTTGTTTGAAATTGCCCATGAAAAGGTATTATAAATTACTGGTCAAGGACACAGGCTTTAGAATCAGACCCAGATTGTAACATAAGCCAAGTGACAACCATTCTGGGCTTCAGATTCCTCATCTGTGAAATGAGAATAATATGGCCACCTCATAGGATCGAGATCGAGCCCATGAAACAGCCAGCTCCCTCTTTGGCACATAATACAATTCAATAAATAGTAACTAGCATTAGAGCAGTTGGCCTCCATGGGCCTGAACGTGACCTTGGCCCATTACCCCAGGGACAGCATGGTGGGTTCAGAGCCAGCTCTAGCCAGCTAGTTTAGCCAGCTGTGCATCCTTGAGCATTACGTATTTGGGACTCCGTTTCTCCAGTTGTAAAATGGGACGTTGATCTAGGTCATCCCGGAGATCTTTCACTTCTAAAAGTGTGGTTGGCAGTTTCATAAGAGGCGCTGGGACAGAATGATTAACTGAAAACCTCTCAAGTCCGTGATACTGACTTCTTCTTTATGCTCATCCTCCTCACACTGGTTCTCAGCGCAGCTGTTCATCAGACTTACTTGGGGAGATGCCTGGGCCCCAACCCTAAGCGGTGATTACATCAGACTATCTGGCAGTATTTTTTAAAAGCTCCTTGGTTTTTCAGTGTGCCACCAGCGTTAAGAGCCATTGCTGTATGCAAATGACATCGTTCCAAGCAAGGCAGAGGAGAAAAGATGTGGATAAGCCACAAACTGCATCTTCGAGATGTGATTTCAGATTGGTGTTTCATTCAGTCTCACTTCTAAATTTGCTCTTTTTCCTTAACATCACTGGAGAGCGTAGCCTGACATCAGCCCCCGTTGGCCTTGAAACCGAATGCAGACTTCTTGACCTGGCTTGTGCAGCTTCTCATGATCTGATTCTGCTGCTCCAGCCTCATTTTTCAGTTGGCTTGACTGTGCCCCAGTGGGGAGTAATCATGTGCCAGGTTTCTTCCAGCTTCAAGCCTATCTTTCCTATCCCTCTCCTTTCTTCCCTGACCTAACCTGCCGCCCTGGTACTTAGCAACTTCTGCTTGTCCTTCAGGTCTCCACTGAACTTTCTCTTTCTTCCATGCCTCCCCAAATTTGAGTTGGGTGCACCCTGTGTGTACTCCCATAACCCCTTCTGCATACCCAGTAACACACTGCACTTGACCTCCATTCCCAGCCCCACAGACTGGAAAAGTCCACGAAAGCAAAGAATGTGTGGTTTATTCACCACTGCGTTTCCTGTATTCACATGGTCAAGCTCAGTGAATATGGTAGAATAAATAATTGAATGACTGCACAATAAAGGGAAATTCTTAAAGAACCGAGTCATGGTAAATTAAAAAAACCAGATCCTATGAATGAATGCACAAGAAAAAATAAATTCTTTTTTTTTTTAAGATTTTATTTATTTATTTATTTATTTATTAGGAAAGATTGAGAGTGAGAGAGAGCATGAGAAGGGAGAAGGTCAGAGTGAGAAGCAGACTCCCCATGGAGCTAGGAGCCCGATGCGGGGCTCGATCCCGGGACCCTGAGATCATGACCTGAGTGGAAGGCAGAGGCTTAACCCACTGAGCCACCCAGGCGCCCCCCGAAAAAATAAATTCTTAATGATAGAGTCACACTAAGATATATCGGGCCCTATCCCTATCCTCTCTTTCATTTAAGACCATTCTTTAATACCAGGAAGAGGGGGGAGCCATGGTGGGGAATCAGACTTAACTTTCCACAAGAAGGAGCTTAATTTCCTTGGAGACTTGATCCTGCATTATTTGTCCCATAAAGAATAATCAACAATGTTAATATTAAAAAGTAAGAGAAATATATTTCAGTATCTTTTAATGCACATTTTTAGTGAAACTTTATAATCGTATAAGTTAATGAAATGTTTACAGATAAAATGGCAGGATGTTTGGGGTTTACTATAAAAATTCCACAGAGGGAGAGGGAACAGTAGAAGTATACGTGAAACAAGCTCGGCCAAGAGCCAATAGCTTTTGAAGCTGAATGGACACATGAGGGTTCATTATATAATTTTCTCTGCTTTGAAATAAGTTTGAAATTGTCCAAAACAAAATGTTAAAAAAGAAATGTAAAAAAATACAATCGTAGAAGGACGTTTTTCTCAGCATTGCTATTTGGTTCAATGAGTGTCAAAAACAAAACAAAACACACCAAAAACTAAGGCGGCCGTACATCATGCGGAGCCAGCTTGGTCTTGGTCAGTTGGAAAACAGGAATGTTCTCCAAGGTTAGTAAACTGTAATCAGTTCCACATAGTTTTGCAGGCACCAGAGTTTATAAATCACTGCAGTTTGATTTGTAACTCCATTCATATGTCCACAAGAAATACTGCCCATGCCGATGTTCCCCCTTATTTGCTTAGCCAAACAATAGTTTGCCCTGCACATTTAAAACAGACCCCGGGATGCCATTTTACGATCATTGGCACCGCCCTGTCCTTCCGCATTGTTTTCACAGCTCAGAACATGCTTCCTTGTAAAAGTTAGAAAAAATCAGCAGCGTAACATTGCCCTTTACTACTCCTAACATTTGGTGTCTCAAATACGGGGCCTCCTCTTCCTTGGAGAGGCCTGCACCTCCAACAGGAATGTGCCTTCGCAAGGCCCCGGGGTTGGCCTTCCCAAGCCTTGCCCTTCTCTCCACAGCACTTCCCCTCCCAGCTCCCGCCCAGACCACACGGCTGGTGCCCCGCGGGCAGTGACGAAGGTTCCGGCCAGCCACCCTGCGCCTGGTTCTGTGCCTCGCTGCAGCTCTCACCAGTGGGTGGCACCAGCCCTCTCTCCTCAGCTTCCGCCCTCTTTCTCGGCCTAGTGATTCCAACTGGAGACCCAGTTTCCCCCCAGTGCCTCGCGCAGGGACCGCGGCCACCTCTCCGGCCTACATTGGGCCTCCTTTCAGACTTCCCTCCAGCTCTCTTCCTTTGTGCCTCCCATTTCGGCCACGTGCGAGGCGAAGGTGCTTCTCATTGCAGCTAGGCCCAATTTCCCGAATCTGCCAGAGGTGGGGTTTGCTGGGGTCTTTTTCACCCTAAAAGTCTTTTAAATGGTGTGTCTCTCCTATGTCACTATTTTAACAAGACACTTCAGCCCAGATTGTTCCTTTGGGCCCTAAATCCTGTTCCTTGGAGTGCCTGCTGTCTTCTGGGATGTGCCCTCGTAGAAATCTGTGTTTGCTAGTTTGGGATACCTTCTCTCGCTGTGCTCTTTGTGAGCGTGCCGTGACCCCGTTTGATTGTCTCATCAATCTCAACAAAAAGGGCAACCTTATAAAAGAAACAGGTATTTTATTTATTTGTCTTTTAAGATTTTATTTGTTTGTGAGACAGAGAGGGGCAGGGGGAAATGGGAGAGGGAGAAGCAGGCTTGCCGCTGAGCAGGGAGCCCAACGTGGGGCTCCATCCCAGGAAGCGGGGATCATGATCTGGGTGGAAAGCAGAGGCTTAACCGACTGAGCCGCCCTGGCGCCCAGAAACAGACATTATTTTATAAGAGAAATGGAGATACAGAGAAGCCCATTCCCCCAGATTACAGCTAGGAAAGGGCCCAGCCAAATTCCCCTCACCACCCAGTCGTTCCTTTACTGGTTGACTCCGTAGAGCTTCACCAGTCACTCAGGCTATACCAGAGTACATCCAGATCTAGATTTTGAAAATGAGCTTTTAAGAAAATAAGCATAGATTTATTTAAGAATAAAATATTTACTTTTCATCTCTTGACTAAAGTGACTTGCAGTCACTGATACTAATATATTACAGGCCACAAAAATAATCAATATACACGCTTGGATTTCATTGCAAAGCTCTTGCTAAACAAACAAGATAGAAAGTAAAAACTCTAGACCAGAAGCTTTCCTTCGATAGTGGTAATTCTTTTCATTCCATTCGTTGTAGGGAGGCCCCTTTAAGATCAAACAGACTGTGCACAAATCCCCCAATGCTACTTAACTAGTTGGGCAAGTTACTCGTCCTTTTGAGCCTATTTCTTCATCTTTAAAAGGAGGATAATGGATCCTTTACATCTGTGAAGTGCTAAGGATAGTGCATGTTATCTGGACAGCACTTAGTAAATAGAACTCCCTTTTCTTCCCGCCCACCGTCAATTTATCATGTTAACAATGAAGAGTACAACGTCTTAGTAATAAGCACACAAGTCTCGTTCTCTCCCACCCTACGCCAAACTATTCCAGAACACCATAAATAAGTGACTAGGTGTGTTTTAGTTTCACTGTCTCTTTCTGTAGCCTGTTTGATTGATGTGTTAATGGCAAATGAATGACAAGGTTGCGTGCAGTGAAGTAGTCGTGGGATGGTTGAGAGCCACACCCTGGATAAAGTTGTGGAAGGAAGAAATTGTGAATCACCCTCCATTCACGGAAAGTTGGACAAAAACATCAGCTGAGAAAAATACTGAGTTTTAGAAATATGACTGTAATTAGTTGCTTTCTTCTTTGCACTTACTACCTTCAGGTAGGACATGAGTTTTCTAAGTATCCTTAAAATATTTTTACTGAAACAAATTCCCAAGGTTTTTTGGGGGGGGGGGGAAGGCGTGGAAGCAGCTTCTCTATTTGTCGGTTTGTTTGTTGTATTTTAGGAGGGGTGAAAATACTGATTTACCATT
This sequence comes from Nasua narica, assembly GCA_028533885.1. Taxonomy (NCBI): domain Eukaryota; kingdom Metazoa; phylum Chordata; class Mammalia; order Carnivora; family Procyonidae; genus Nasua; species Nasua narica. Next base: position 40,069,446 of record CM052808.1, on the reverse strand, counting down.
ACCTCTGTCACATTTCAACATTTGATTTCAAAATTGTCTTCAAAGCAATAAAATGATGTTCCAAATCAGAGATAGACTGTATGAGTTCCAAAAAAGCTTTTCATGAAAAAATAGAGCCATTTGCCTACCTACACTGTTAGTGAAAAGTACGATGCGCCTTTTGGTCAAGGAAGTGATTTCTAGGGTCTAAGTTCTATTTTCTGATATGGAGTGTTTGTCATCACCCAGCTGTCTACTTGTTTATGGTACAGATGTGACCACTTTGTTTTAACTGAATTTATACTGAAGTATGTAGCTTCAGCTGTCCTTAAAGGATGAAGGATAATGAATGGATGCAGAATGCTTTGACTGTAGTACACTGTTCAAATGTTTACTCTATAAATGGGAAAAACATATCGTGGATTCTTGTTTTTAAAAATTACCCGTAGCCACTCGTATTCCAGTACCAGATCATATTTTTGGGGTGGTCAAGTATTTATTTTTTGATAATGATGCCTGGCTATGATAAATGGTTTTTGTTGAGACCTAAGAAACTAGACTGTATATTGTTAATGGAAAACATATTCTCCTAAATGAGTGATATTTTCAGTGATTCCTTTCTATAATTAAATGTAGATGTTAGCATATAGGCATTGCTTTATTTTTAGAAAGTTTGTGATTCATGGGTGGGGAAAGCTCAGAAAACAGATTTCTTAAAAATGAAATTGCTTTCTCCGTAGAATCTGTTTAAAAGACACTTTGGAGCAATAACATTTTTTTTTTTTTTTTTAAAGTAGCATAGAAGGTGGTTTTAAGTAACCCAGGGGAAAGACTTACTCTTCCATCACCGTGACAGCACTTAGCCATAATCACCATGTCAGGGACATTTTCTTTAAAGATTCCAGACAGTGAATAAGAGGATTTGCTTGAGAAAGCCTCAGACTATTTTGAATTGTCTGGTCCTGAAATATTTATCAAGCAAGTACTAGTACTTCTCTGAGAAGCCTAACCATGTACCATGTGATGTTTCCTGACCGCCATCTTGGAAACTGGTACCTTTGACAGTGACACAGAGCAGTAGTGCTTAGTTTTAGTGGCCAATCGATTCTAATTGTTTTCACTGTTCCCTCTTTTCTATCACAGAATCGGAAGACTTTTTGATGGTACAGAGCCCATTGTTTTGGACAGTCTCAAACAGCATTATTTCATTGACAGAGATGGACAGATGTTCAGATATATCTTGAATTTTCTACGAACATCAAAACTCCTCATTCCTGATGATTTCAAGGTGAGGGATTCACGTTAAATTACCAGTAGCATTAAATATGTGATTTGTTTCAATGTGCTCCCCCCAAGACATTTTAAGGTCTACATTTTTAACGTATTACCAACTCTCACGGCATCAGAGGTCGCTGACATGGTTACACTGTCTTCATGAAATAGAGGATATGGTCATTAAAGTTTTACGTGACCAGAAGGGAACTGATTTTATTTAAAGACTGAATTACAACTTATTTGAACACATTGAAAATAAGTTGATTAAATTCAGTGCTTACTTCTATAAGTCTTAGTAAGGTAGAAAATACAAGGAAACCTCCTTAGCTTAATAGACTTCTTCTCCTAGATATTTAAAACGAGTATTACAATTAACAGTAAAATTTTAGATTGTTCCCTTGGAAGTTAGTAACAAGGGTTAGTCTTACATTATACTGGCAACTCTAGACAGTGGAATCAGACAAAAAGAACAAATAGAAAGTGTTAATATTAGAAGGAAATACATATAAATGTAATCTTTGCAGCTGTTAATATTCTTTAAGGAGATTCTAAAGAATCAACTAAATACTGTTAGAACTAATGAAGAAGTCATAAGGCATCTACATTCAGGATCAATATATCACAATCGATAGCTTTCCTATAGAATAGCAAGAGCCAGTCAGTCATAAGATATAGTGGAAAGATGTATCACTCATAGTAACAACAAAGTTTATAATACCTAGGAACAAAACTAACAAGAAATGGGCAAAGTTTGATGAAGAAAACTGCGGATCTCTACATAAAGTATGAAAGAAAAGTTGTATGATGAAGGAAATTCTGTGTTCCGGGATGGGAAGCATCACTATTTGTTAAGATGTCACCTGTCCCCAGATGATAAATTCAGCACAAACCCATTTAAGTCACAATTTTTTTTTTAATGAAATTTGATCCATTTATAAAGTGTATGTGGAAGAAACAGAGCTTAAGAATAGCTAAATGAATTATTATGGATGATAATAGTGGGGGTCATGGTGGGCTGTGGGGGGTACGTCCTACCAGACATCAGAACATACTAGAAAGCTAGAGTAATTAACAAGTGTGATCCTGAAGAGTCAGGGTCTGGAGACAGATGTGTGTGTAAAGAAATATGGTATATTGAAAGGTGGTAATTCAATCAGTGGGAAAACAAAGGAATAATCAGTAATTGGCACTGAGATGATTGGCACAGGGACATTTGGAAAAAATGTAAAGCCAAAGCCATATGTCATATCATAAATTCACAGATAGTACAGAAATAAACATAAACATTAAAACCATAAAAATATCAGAAAAAAATAAAGGGATTTCTGAAAACATAATTTTGAGGCAGAGAGAGCCTACCTAAGAAAGACTTAATACCCAGAATGTAGCCTTTAAAAAAAAAAGTTGCATTAAAGACACCATATACAAATAAAAGACATGTGCTAGAATACAGGAAATATTTGCAATAAAAGATTAATATCATTAATAAAAGAGTTCCTAAAATCTATAGGAAACCTACAGACAAGCCAATGGAAAAGATTTTTAGATAGAAACAGAAATCTCCCCCCAAAAACACAGAAATTGCCAATAAACATTTGAAAGGATATTTAATCTCTGTAGAATAAAAGAAACAAAAATTGAGATACCCCTTTTTTTGTCTATCAGACTGGCAAAAATGTAAAAAACTGTTAATATACGGTATCAGGGATATACATTGTGGTTGGGAGTAAACATTTTTGGAGGGCAATTGAACAGTTTTTAAGTTTTCAATCATATATACTCTTTGATCAAGCAGTGCGTCTATTATTTATTTTCTAGAAATAGATGTCTATTGTGGTCATACTATTTGTAATAGCAAAAACTTGACAACAACTAAAAAATATGTTCAGCAGTGGCACATACTTACCAATAGCCCTATTATCTGATGTGTGGAGGAAGAAGTCACCAAGATTTTACCATTCAGTAAAAATACTAAGTTTCAGAAGATGCGTAACCATATTCATATTTATATAAAAATATGTGTGCATTAAATACACAGAAAAGATCTAGAAGATTAGGTCCCAAATTAGTAGGGACTCAGGGGGCCTCCATCCATCCTCTCCTTTGGGATTTTGAGTAGTGGGGCACCTGCCAAGTATGCATTTGGTGAGGAAATGGGAGAGAAGGAGTCAGAACCGCAGCTAGCGAGCGAGGGCACTTCCGGCAGCCGTGAAATCAGCCTGAGGCAGCACGTGACCCCGTGGCTCCCCCACCAGTGGCAGCGCACGGGGGTCCTCCCAGAGTGCGCCTCTGATGGTGCCATTCGGGCTTCAAAGACAGACGAAGTTGGTTTGTGCAACATGGCTCCTTACAAAAGTAAGCTACTTTATCAGTGCTGATCTCTTCCAATTCCGGAAGGAAAACATATTGGGAGTCTGTTTCTCAGATGGCACCTTCCTGGAGGGTTTTCAGGGGTAATTTTGAATGTATCATTTTTTTTTCTTTCTGTGCCAACTTTCGAACCTCTTTCCTTCCCTGGCGAGCATCTCTCGCAGAGGCCAAAGGGAGGTCTCCCACCTGCAGCCCTTGGTGTAAGCCTGGGGACACACCTGCTCCGACACAAGTGGAGACAGCTGGCCCGGTGTAGGCAGCAGGCCTCACACCAGCTGCAGGCAGGGCAGAGAGCTAGAAAGAAAGTCAGGACTGCTTCTAGAAACCAGGCACTGGCCCCACGTGGAGACAGGAGGTGGGGCTGAGTTCTGCACTTGGACACAGGGCGTGAGGAAAGGGACGAGAGGGAGGGGGCATGCTGTGCGTGGGCACGGACTTCAGCAGTGGCCTGCCAGTAATCAGACCTGGCACCCCAGATGTCAGGTGCTCGCCAGTCAGGCGAGCTCTGTTTCGGAGAGCAAGGAAGCATATGGAAAAGGAAGGGCCGAAAGGGTGACATGGCAACAGAGGGGGCCAACGTTTTCCTTATCACTCCTGTTTTCCTAGAAGGAATGCAGTGGAACTGGGGAAAGGGGTGAAGGAAGGACATTTCACTTTTAGTTCTATTTTAAGGTGATTGCATTTCCAAATGACCCCTCAGAATCTCTTTGTGGAGAGTTCATTGGCTCCTCCAGCTGCCGGATCATAAGCTGGCCGTGCCCGCCTCCCCAACCCTGCTACCTCTGTGGGATCTGCTCCCTTACTCTGTGTCCCGTCTCTGTAAAACAGGTCAGAATCCACCTGCCTACTCCAGGCAGGAGCCTGGAAGTCGTTCTGCACTTTGTCCCTGTCTTCACCCCCCAAACATGATCCATCAGCGAGCCAGTCTGTAGTACCTTCCAGATACTTCTCGAATCAATTCCTTCTTCTCATCCCACCTCCCTAGCCAAGGCCCAGCTCTCTGGATGACTTGGAGTAGCTTCCTAATTGATTTCCCCTCTCCCACCATTTCCCCCTCACATCTACTCTCCATGTTGAAACCGGGAGACACTTTCTCATTAGACTTTTTATTTTGACATCACTGTAGACTCTCATGTAGTTGTGAGAAGAAATAATAGATCCTGTGTTACCCAGTTCCCCCCAGTAGTGACATCTTGCAAAATGATAGTACAGCAGCACAACCAAGGTGTTGACCTTGATATAGTCAAGGCACAGAACATTTCCATCATGGCAAGGATCCTATCATGGCAAGAGCCACACCCTTCCCCCCCTCCCCCTCCTCTGCCATCTCCCGCCCCATCCCTCACCAAGGGACACTTTTTGGAAAAAACAGAGTTATCATGACTTGCTCTTGCTTACAACTCTGCAGAGGCTTCCCATTCATTTTTCGTGGAGCAAAGCAACATAGCCTTGTCAGAGCCCGCGAGGCCCGGAACACCCCAACCCGTGTTCCCCACCCCACCCCACCCCCAGATATTACCTACGCATATGACCTACAGGACCTTCCTTAGTTCCACAAGCACACCATGTCCTTACCCCCTTCTGAGAGACCGTTCCGTCTGCCTAGCGCTCTTTTCCTGGCCTTTATTTGTCATTAGGGCTCGTTGTATTCATCACTAAGCCATCCCTGCCTAGTCCAGCTTGGGTTTGCCTGTACCCTGCGATTCTCCCCGTGGTCACACACGTCCTTTTGTAATTGTCTTCACTGTTGGGCCCTGTGTACCGAACTGTAAGTTATACGTGCTTTTGGCTGCAGGTGTTGGAATAGCCTCTCAGCAGTGCCTTAAACTAATGGAGATTTGGTTTTTTCTCACATAAGAAATCAGAGGTCCATGGTTATCTACAGTGGTATCTGCTCGGTGGTGTCATCAAGGACCAGGACTCTGTCTTTTTTGTTTTGCCGTCAACCCTGAAGGTTGACGTTTTGGCCTTAGGCTTGTCAACTCAAGATCATAAGGTGCCTGCTGCAGCTCCAGACATCACATCCTCATTCAAGGCAGGAAAACGGGGCAAAAGCCTTAACTCACAAGATTTTGTCCTTGTCAAAAGATTCCCCAGTAGACTTTCCCTTTATCGGTCAGTGGCTAGAACTGAGCCTCCCTGACAGGCAAAGGAGGCTGAGAAAGGGGTGTTTTTCTTTTTTAGCCTCTATAGTAAGAGAAATGGGAAGAGTTGTTGGGGCAGCTGGCCAGCAGCGACTGTCCCAGTAGCCCAGCCCTGGCCCGTAGGAAGCATGTCAAGGTTTATGACGTGAGTGACTGAATGCCTGGATGGGTACATGACCGGATGACGTGACACTCACATTCAAACCTGATTCAATTCTACACCTGCTCATGTACTTTCTTACATTCAAACTCTGGAGATCTTATGTATATATCCGGACTCTCTTCCTTGTAAGGGTCTCCCAGGCAGGAACCTTTTTATGTTTTTCTGAAGGACATTGTGTGCTGGACACATAATAATTACTTAGTATTAATTAAGTTAAATACAGCAGAAAAGGGTCAGAAGAGTCACAGGAAACCAGAAGCTAAATGTAAGTAGACAATACACTAATTTATAGGACGAAAGGGCAGATATAAAACGTGTGTATAATACCATCATCCTCAGCAATTTATGAGGGTAAAATGTTAATTCGTAGTCCCATAATTAAAAAAGACGCAGACTCCAGGAAATACAAAGCCACTGATAAGGAATTGCAGTTAGAACGTGATGACAGCCGTTTGTTGTGAGTTGCAATGTGTCCCAGAAATGGAGCTAGGTGTCGTGAACCCATTCAAATGTGGCGGGTGTTATTTTGTTCTTCGAGAGCATTCAACTTAGAGGTGGAGAGACAGACTTCATCATGGGAGTTAAGCTGCGGCCGATTCCTAACGATAGTCCCTTGAGGGTACCCCCGCCATGGGCTAGGATGGGGAGGGTGGCTTCTCTGTACCTTTCGAGCTCCCTGAGGATTCCCTAGAGCCCTGCTGTTCGTCAATTCTAAGTGCAGAACCTAGCCTTTAATTGCCCAAGGATTTAGCTGTAGCCCACACTTGGGGAAAAAGACAAAAAGCTTGTCAAATGAAACTCATGTCTCCCAAGGCCCTGGAATGTTTCCCATGGAACCTCCAGGCGCCAGGGTATAAATTACGGGGCGTTCTGGAACCTAGAGGAGCAGCAGGAGGAGAGCGGAAGCTGAGATGGCCATTCAGCCCCCTGGCTGATGGTGGGATTGAAGCAGCTTGTGCCGACCCTGAGCACAGATGCGCACACAGATGAGCTCTCAGCCTGCCCACCCCTGAACAACACAACGGGTGCTTTCTTCCTCGTCGGAGTCCATTTCCTGACCTGGGAGAAGAGACACGCCATGAGGAGAGAATGTCTTAACTGGGTTTGGTAGGGAAAGCGTTCCTTGATTTCTGGCTCCCCTCTCCAGCTCTTTAATGCTGGGTTGAGTGAACCCGCGCAACACTGACATCACCGCGTCCTACCTGCCCCCTAAAAATGCCATTGTGCAAATATGCTGTACGCGCTAGATCCCCACTGAGCAATTTAGATCATCGTTGAAGTGGCGGCTGCTCATGCCCTGCTTCCACTGGAAGCCACTGGAGTCTGTTCTCTAATAAGTGACTGTAGAACTTCTCTGCACTCTTTTATTATAGAGGTGACTGTCCACATTTCCCTTCCTCCCAGTGATACGGACTTGTTCACTGTTGCTTTATTTTCTGCTTATGTACATGTGTTGTCTAGGCAGAAACACACACATTTGTAATTTCCAGTACATCAGGAGTCCAGAACTTTGGTTCCCTTTTTGATGGGGAACCACAAAAATTACCTCTTTCTAGCCTTGTGTTCTGAGCATCCAGGTAAATGTCCCCCACGTTGCTGGCATCTTTTGTGGTGTCAGATGAATGTCCGCAGATAAGATAAAGAAAAATTTGCTAACAGACAGCCCACAACTTACCTATCCCTGACTTAAGTTTGAAAAAAATGTATCCATTATTTCTAATAACCTGTTAGTATTATAGAAAAGGATATGCACATTGTAGAAAATTTGAAAAACGTCTAAACCCCATATTCCCACCTCTTGGAGATTGCCCATATTAAAACCTTAGTGGATGCATGGCCTTCTGGATCTTTTCCTGTCCTTATTTCAGACAATAATTTCTACCTTCCTATTTCAATAAAATCAGATTTTCTCTAATACTGGAACCATATTCAGATTTCCCAGCTTGATCCCAGACTGTCCTTTGCAGGCAGTCTCTCCAAGATGGTGGCTGACCTGAGACCACATATTGAATCCAGTTATGTTCCTTCCTTTTATTACCTGGCATAGGCTGTCACTTTTTATATGATGCCGACTCGCTGAAGAAACCGGGCCAGGTGCCCCACAGAGTGCCCCCCTTCTGGATTTGTCTGGCTGCCTTGTCATAGGTAGTTGAGTTCGTTACTGAAGCCTCATTTCCTGTAAACCGCAAGGTATATCTGAAGGCCCGATGGGTTTAGGTTAAACCCTTTGGCGAGAATACATCTCTGGTGATACTGTGCACTTTGCATTACACGACATGGGTAACCATCCGTGTTTGGAGGCTAGCGCAGTCCGTAAGGATCTTGGTCGAGCTCCGAGTTTCTCCTCTTGCGGTCTTCGCGTTTTGGGCTAGATTGTTCTCGGTGCTGGGGCTGTCCTAGGTTGCAGGGTGTTGGGCAGGATCCCTGGCTTCCACCCACCGCCCCTCCCAGTTAGGAGGACCCAGAATGTCTCCAGACTTGGCTAAGCGTCCACTAGGGTCGAAATCCACCCCAGCTGAGAACCAGGAAGAAATAGAGGAAGTTTTTGTGGGAAGCCTATCTCATAGAATTAGCAGGAGCATTCTCTCAGAGGTGGCAATACCGGGGCGACTCTGAGGCCCTCGGACATGGGAGGCCACAAACTCCTTCTAGAGGGATGCCCGTGGCCCTGCCCCACCAGCGCCCGGGGTTTCCTTCCCGACCTTGGTTCCGCGGAGACCATCTGACTGGCTCCAGGGGCTCCACTGCGTCTGCCTCAGCCAATTCGCTGTGGCAAGCAGACGCGGCTTCTAGGCGCTCACTCCTGAGGGTCGGCCTTTCTTGGAGAAGGCAGAGTGGTCAGCCGGGTAGACCTCCAGGAAGTCTCTTCTTCTCCAGTACCTAAGACAGTGCCCCCTGAGGACGGCTGCCCCAGCCCGTGGTCGCAGCTGCTGCCCCCTTGTACTTTGCCCCTGGTGCAGAGACTGTGACTCCTAGGACCCCTGCCCAGGGCCACTTCTGTCCCTGTCCCGAGCACACTCCCTCAGAGGCAAGGCCAGCCGCAGCGCCCGAAGAGGAGGGCCGGGAGGCAGGGAACAGCCCGCCAGCAGCCCCAGCACCCTCTCGGAGAGCATGTCAGCCCCTGCCCTCGCCTCACCCTACACACCAGGCCTCACCCCTGCAGTCGGTATCCCGGTGACTTGCGGCACCGAGGTGTGGCTTCAGATGCAGATGGATCTGCCCGCAAACACCCCGTCATTACCCCCTGCGTCTACCTTACTTTCTCCAGGCGATGGGCGGCTGCTGGGGCAGGGAGACAGTGGTCAGGTGGAGAGGGCACTGTGCCGCTGCTTCTGTTTCCTTTACTAGCCATCAGTCTGAGTGTCAGGCTGGATTGCCCCCGCTCCCCGCCCCGGAAAAGCAAGAGTAGTCGGAGGAGCTGGAAGTCGGCGCTGCCGGATGGGAACGAGGCCTCCTGGCCCGAGTCTCACATTGATGCCAGGCGAAAAGGAGCAAATAGGCCAGGCTTTCTGGGCTTTGAAGAAAGGAAAGGGGTTTGGGGGGGGAGGGATGAACAGGCAGAGCACGGAGGGGGTTAGGGCAGTGCAACTACTCTGTATGGTGCCATTAATGGTGGGCACATGTCATTATACGTTTGTCCAAGCCCATAGAATGTACAGTGGCAAAAGGGAACCCTAGTATGGACTGTGGACTTCAGGTGCTCGTGGAGGTTCATCGCTTGTGCCAAATGCACCACCCTGGGGGGGGATGGGCGGTGGGAAATCTCTGTACTTTCCCTTCAGTTTTATGTATGTATGTGTATGTATTTATAGATTTTATTTTAAAGAGGGGGGAGGGGCAGAGGGACCCGGGAAAGGGGAAACGGACTCCCTGCTGAGCATGGAACCCCAAGCAAGGCTTGATCTCACGACCCTGAGATCAGGACCCGAGCAGAAACCAAGGAGTCAGATGCTTAACCAGCTGAGCCACCCAGGCACCCCTTTCCCCTCAATTTTAACTGTGAACCTAAAACTGCTGTAAAAATATTAAGTCTTTTTAAAGAAAAAAAGGAAAGAAAGAGAGGGAAAGAGAGAAAGAGAGAAAGAGAAAGAGAAAAAGAAAGAAAGGAAAGAAAGAAAGGAAAGAAAGAAAGAAAGAAAGAAAGAAAGAAAGAAAGAAAGAAAGAAAGAAAGAAAGAAAGAAAAATATTGCAGAGCCAGGGAAATTAAGAATTTTAGACACCTCAGACCTGAAATACTGGAAAATCTAAGGTGGCCCACCTCCCACCCAAACAAACAAACAAACAAACAAACTCCAAAAATTAGAACTAAAGAAAGTTAAGTCCTGCAGAGATTTTTTTTCTCCTATGACTACTACCTGGATGAAATGTCAAATACAAAATCCTTCATTTCCCTCGTTTTCTTGGTGCCCCTGCTTTGCAGACCCCTGATACGTACACCCCCCACCCTCTGGGGAGCCAGGCATGTCTGGGAGGCCCGGGAGGAACGAGGCACGTTCCCCGGAGGAAAACCCTTTTTGTACCCCCAGCGTCTAGCGCAGCGTCTGGCACACGAACGGATTTTAAAATGAACAAGTGATTGAGTTGCCTTTTGAGTGGAAGGATGTGCCAACTACTGTGTAAAACCTCAAGGCCATTAGGAGTTAAATAAACCTCTGTCCGGTGGAACCAGTAAATGTGTGCGGCAAGCCGAATAATGCCCCCCAAGGGGGTCCACATCCTAATCCCCAGAATAGATGACTTTATGTGGCCAAAGGGACTTTGCAGCTGTGATTAAGGGTCTTGAAATGGGGAGATTAGCCTGGGTAATCCAGGTGGGCCCAGTGGAATCACAAAGGTCCTTACAAGTGAAAGAGGGAGGGAGGAGGGTCGGAGTGAAAGAAGAGGTGATTGAAGGAGGTAATGTGATTGCTGGCCAGGAGCCAAGGAATGCAGGCAGCCTCGGGGATGCTGGAAGGGGCCAGGAAAGCCATTGTCCCCTAGAGCCTTCTGAAGGAAGGCAGTCCTGCCTGCCGGCCGCTCGACTAGCCCCAAGCCCCATCTCAGACTTCGGACCTCCAGGACTGTAGAAGAGTGAATCTGTGTTGTTTTAAGCCATCAAATTTGTGGTCATTTCTTACAGCAAGAATTGGAAATGAATGCACAGTGTATATCCCTTCCCTCCCTGTAGGGAGAATGTTTTCTGAATTCCAAATATTTAATCAAGAAATAAGCTTTCAAAACTTGGTCCATTTGCATTTTGGAGTCCACCCGTATTTACCTACTTATTCCATGCTCCTCTCTCCAGGGTCTTGCCAAAGCCTAATTTATTCGTCTGTAAAATGGGATCTTGATCTTTCTATGCCTCAAAAAAACCACTGTAAACTCAAAAAAAAAAATTATTTTAGGGACCCCTGGGTGGCTCAGTGGGTTAAAGCCTCTGCCTTCGGCTCAGGTCATGATCCCAGGGTCCTGGGATCGAGCCCCGCATCGGGCTCTCTGCTCAGCAGGGAGCCTGCTTCCCTCTCTCTCTCTCTCTGCCTGCCTCTCTACCTACTTGTGATCTCTCTCTCTGTCAAATAAATAAATAAAATCTTTTTAAAAATTATTTTAAAAATACATATTCTAGGATTTTAAAATTATTTGAACCTGATAATAAGTTTGAATAATCTATTTTCCTTTATCTGGATATGAGGCTAAGCAAGAAATATGAATGACGCTTCCTAAATGAAAGATGATAAAATTGGCACACAAGCAGGGCAGAGGAATGATGGCGTCTAGTACATTCTGGAGTTGCTTTCCTGAAACCAAATGTGGATGCTTTGGGTTCATTTCCCTCAAGAGAAAATCTGGGACCAGGGACACTTGACTGGCTCCATCGGTTGAGCATCCGACTCTTGGTCTTGGCCCCCGTCATGATCTCAGGGTTATGGGATGGAGCCCCTCGTGGGGCTCTGACTCAGCTCAGAGTCTGCCTGAAATTCTCTCTCCCTTTCCCTCCCCCCTCTGCCCTCCCTCCCCTGCTTATGCTCTCTCGCTCTTTAAAATAAATAAATAAACAAAATCTTAAAAAAAGAAAAGAAAGGAAAATCTGGGCCCAGACTTGCTACCGCCCTATAAAATCCTGCTCATTCCCACCTCATACCTTGAGGATAAGAGACTGAGTTGTGTAGAGGTCGTGAAAGCAGAGAGAGGAATGGTGGGTGTTGCCAGATAGGGAGGGACCAAGTGTAAGGAAAGAAGATTTCAAAAGATTCAGAGAGCAGAAGAAGATGAGCACGAGGTCAGAGAGTCTAAACGGAAACTTGATAAAGCAATAAAATATATGGGATTTGGACAATACAATGAAATGATCCTGACTAAGGAAGGAAAGGAGGATGAGGTTCCTAAGGGAAGCAGCCGTAGGCACTGAGCCTGCTCTATAGGGCGTTCTCCAATGAGCCAAGGCTGGAAGCGTGTGTTAGGAAGCAAAGAAAGATGAATAGAAAGGAGCCTGCCAAGAAAATGAATGGCCAGTGTGAGCTTAACTGTGCAGAAAATGGTAACGACAAGAAGGGCCTTTTTAGTTCTTGAGCTGGGAGACACTTGGAGGCAAGTGAGCCTTGAGGCCTGATGGCCAAGCGGAGCCCGCGTGCTTGGGTGCTCTCCAGCGCCCGCTGGCCCAGGGCAGACGGCATCTGCCCCCGAGACCCGAAGGAGCGGCACAGTAAAGGGAGAGATGGGGCCAGACGGTCAAGTCGAGATGGTCAGGAACACCTGGTGGCCTGAGGCAGTTCAAGGCCAGGCCCATGAGGTACATCCCAGGGTATGGGATGACCTTCAGGGGACCTCTTTAAACTACACTTTAAAAACCACTGGCAGAATCCTTGAGAAAGCACTGAGCAGGGCCAAAAGTCTAATAAGGGCCGAGTTTCCCTAATTCTCCAGGAGCAGAGAACGATGAACATGGGCAGCATGGTAGAGGGAGGCGCCCTGTCCGGCCACGGCCAGACCTCGGAGCGGATTACCCGTGTGGCTTGTGAATTCAGACGGGAAAAGAAGGGGGGAGGATTCAGAGTGAGCATAGGGGATTTGCCACCCCAAGTCCTGCCAGCCTTCTGACCTTCAGGTTATGGTGGACGGACAGGTGGGTCAGGACATTGTCGAGGGTATAGACTCAGAATATCAGGCCTGGTGTCGACTTTACTATGATTTATCCCTCTCAGTGTACAGATAAGGGGACTCTCTGGGCAGTAAGGCACATTCAAAACATCAGTTACCCCTCTTCAGATTGCCTGCTGTAAGTTCTGGAGTTTGTTCCAACATACCGAGAAACGTCAATTCTTTCATCCCACGTTCTGCTCTCTCTCTCTCTCTCTCTTTTTTTTTTTTTTGGTCATTTGGCGTCAGGTGTTCTGTTTCGATATGTGAATCATTTCTTAAAAGCAGTGACAGGACCAGGCTACTTGCAGGCCTTGGTTGAGGCTGATACTCAGGTAATAAATTAAGACTCTGGATTCCGGCCATTCGAACATGATCAGGCCTATAACGCTGAGGTCAGCCAGTGCCCCGTTGTGGCATTTTCTGGGTGTGGTTGGATGGGCCTCCCAGGGGAAGGCTGACATGTGGGAGGGGCCCGTACTAGGGTGCCCTATCACCCGTACTAGGGTAAGAGACAGCCAAGAAGGTTAATACAGCCTCATGCTGTGCAGGACGCAGAATGATGGCCCCCCAAAGACGTCCGCATTGTGGTTCCAGGGAGCCAGGAGTATGTCACCTTCCGTGGCAGAAGAGACTTGGCAGGTGTGATTAAGTGAAGGGTCTTGAGGTGAGGAGGTGATAGTGGATCATCAGGTGGGCCCAGTGTGCTCCCAAGGGTCCTTCCAGGTGAGAGGGGGCAGCAGGAGGGCCAGAGTCAGAGCAGATGTGACAGTAGCAGAGGCGGGAGTGATGCAGGACCCCATGCCGAGGCATGCGGGCTGTCTGTGCAGGCTGAAAAAGGCCAGGATATGAATTCCCCTCTGGAGTTTCCAAAATCAACACCGCCTTAATGACCCATTGTAGGCTTCCAGCTCCCGGGACTGTAAGAGAATAAATGTGTGTGGTTTTAAGCCACTCGGTGTGTGCTAATTGTTGCAGCAGCCATAGGAGATGAATGCAGGCTGCTGTAAGACTGGTTAGGATAGGGGCGCTTGGGTGGCTTAGTGGGTTAAAGCCTCTACCTTCAGCTCAGGTCATGATCTCAGGGTCCTGGGATCGAGCCCCACATCAGGCTCTCTGTTCAGCAGGGAGCCTGCTTCCCCCCTCTCTCTGCCCGCCTCTCTGCCTACTTGTGATCTCTCTCTCTCTCTGTCAAACAAATAAATAAATAAAATCTTAAAAAAAAAAAAGACTGGTTAGGATATACAGCCAAAATAATAATAATAATAATAATAATAATAATAATAATAATAATAATAGGGGCGCCTGGGTGGCGCAGTTGGTTGAGCGACTGCCTTCGGCTCGGGTCATGATCCCGGAGTCCCGGGATCGAGTCCCACATCGAGTCCCACATCGGGCTCCCGGCTCCATGGGGAGTCCGCTTCTCACTCTGACCTTCTCCCTTCTCATGCTCTCTCTCACTCTCTCTTTCCTAATAAATAAATAAAATCTTTAATAATAATAATAATAATAATGCCCAGCCAAGCGAAGGTTCTACGGTGCACTCATTAGATCACCTCTGAAATGGCAGGTTCAGTTCCAGTTTGGGATTTCAGAAGTATGCTGACAAAGTCAAGCACATTCCAGATGTCGGAGGACTTCTAAGTCATAACAGAGCTGAAAAGATTGGGTATTTTCAGCCTGAATGATAATTAAGACAGAACCGTTGTCTTCATATGTGTGAAGGGTTCACATGTCAAAGAAAGTTGAGGATCACTGTAACCCCGGATGAATTTGAATAAGTTGGAACTACAGGGGAATTCAGGGCGTTCTAACCAAGAAATTTCCAGAAGTGTAATCAGAGCGGCCAACAGAGTAAATGCTATGCCCTGTTAGATAGTAAGCTTCTCATCACTGGAAGCATTTACTCAGAGGCTAATGGCCACTATTCAGCAGTGTTTGAAAGGATTCCTCCGTAAGGTCAAGGTTGGTCAATAAGATTGCTCTAAGCAGTCTCAGATTGAAGACTTGATGACATATTTTTCACTGGAGTCCAGATTCTTCCTTGTGCTACAATTTTTAATTCTCATAGGAAAATAAAAAGCAGTAGCAGAAATTCTCACTTCTATTGCTCGTGTAACTGTCAATGCTGTTTTTAAATCTCCTTGAGAGCTGTCATCTTGGTAAGTAAGTAAAGGATCGAGGTCACTGTCTCACAGTTGGTGTACTTCCGAGTGGGCAAGGCCCCCCCCCCATCGGGGTCCCAGGTACCCCGGAGGAACCAGCAGTGTCCCCACTCCTGCCCTCAAGCTGGTGGGGGGCCCTCAGTTCTGTCCTGTCATAAGAGTGGCCACACCTCAGCTGAGTTCTCACCTCCTCAAACACACAGTACCTCCTGTGGGTCAGGAGGCAAAGCAGGTGCCAGAGTGTGAAAGGAAGATGATCGCCGGCAGGGAACTAAGACTCCCCTAAGAACGGGGTTGCCAGGAGAAGGGAGAATACTGGAGCCGTCCATTCTGCTGAGGAGAGTCTGGCTGGGACAGCTTCCTCCCCTGGCCCGAAGGTCTCAACACAGAAAGTGGAAGGTCCAGCTGGAGACGCACTGGCACTTTCTCACCTCTCCACATTTTTCTGTGGAAGCCCCAAATACTGTGGCTGCTGCTCCTGCTTTTGCTGCATAATTTGCAAGCAAAAGAGCAAAGCGCCACATAAAACCCACTCTCCCGTGGTCTTCGCCTCCAAGCTCCATCCCGCCCAGATGGCAGAGGCTGGGGCAGCTCCCAGCTTCCAGCTCCCAGGCCTCGGTGTCTGCTCACTCGCGCACCTCGCACCCCCTGCCAGGTCCGGCCGGGGAAGGACCGCAGACCCGCCTGTGTCAGCTCCCTAAAACGTCCTCAGTGAACATGCCTGGACAAGTGTCCACTTGCTTCACACCCAGAGATGATTGTGGTCATAGCTACGTGTACACATAATATTGACTTGCGTGATAACATCATTCCTACCTCGCTGCCTCCCCCTCAGCTTTCCTCGTCCTCCCATTCAGTGACCTGTGTGTGTGTTTTCATATCTGCTTGCCGGGTTGCTGCTTTAATTCGGTAGATTTGTTTTTAAGGCAAGAGAAAGAGAAACCAAGCTCAGAGAAGGGTGACTGTGCTCTCAGAAAGGGACCGGGTTTCCCCTCCGTCCTGCAGGGATCACGGGCTGGTTGGCCTCCCCACTGCAGGGTGGCAGCGCATAGAGCTGGCCGAGGGCGGGGCGTCCGCCTCCCCCAGACCAGCGGAGTCGGAGTCGGGGACCCAGGCTTAGGTAGAAGCAGCCCCATAGGCGCCCACCCACCCCACCTGCAGCCCCGCCCCCAGCTGGCGCCGCTCCCGGGGATAGTGCGCCCGCACCTCCCGCACCCGCAACCTGGGCCTGGCTCCATCACCAGGGCTTAGAATGGGTTCTCAGTCCACCAAGTTTAAATGCCCAGAGGCTCTCTTCTGCTGAAAGAGAAAGGTCGTGGGTTCAACCTCTCTCATCTTGTCTGCACAATGGGATTAATAATGGTTCCAAAATCAGGGGGCAATTGTGAGAGTTATAGGACTTAATTTATGGGGCGAATTTAGAAGAGGGACCTGCCTGCCCTTTAGTGCTCCTTTTATCATCGCCAAATGAATGCATGCACAAATGTGTAGTGAGGGAAGAACTTACACGCAGGTTTGATTATTGGAAAAACAGAGGTGGAAGAAAATCACCCCTTACCTGTGGACATTCTAAGTGCTTCATGTTTGTATTTTGCACTGTGAAATACTCTTTCCTCCCCCCAGGACTATACTTTGTTATATGAAGAGGCAAAATATTTTCAGCTTCAGCCCATGTTGTTGGAGATGGAAAGATGGAAGCAGGACAGAGAAAGTGGTCGATTTTCAAGGCCCTGTGAGTGCTTAGTGGTACGTGTCGCCCCAGACCTTGGAGAAAGGATCACGCTCAGCGGTGACAAATCCTTGATAGAAGAAGTGTTTCCAGAGATCGGCGACGTGATGTGCAACTCCGTCAACGCGGGCTGGAATCACGACTCAACACATGTCATTAGGTTTCCACTGAATGGCTACTGTCACCTCAACTCGGTCCAGGTATAGCCTTGTCATACCCTCTGTGGCATCCAATGTCGCTCTTAATGCTGTTACTTAACCTTGCCTTCACACAGCACCTTCCCTCCAGGGAGCTGGGAAACGCTCACATGATGTCACTTCTGTTGGGTAGGTAAGCGTGGTCACCCTTTATCCACTCATTCTATCATTCCATGGGTTTTTGTTGAACATCTACTATGTGCCCGGTGCTGGTCTGAGCCCTGGAGATTTAGAAGAGGAAGAAAGAGACAATAGCTCTATTTTCCCAAAATTTACATTCTGAGAAGGATGGGGGGAGATGATGGGGGCAGCAAATGGTAACCAAAAGAAATGTTGAGACCCTTAAAAACAAAAGTTTAATGAGGGAAAAAAAGAAAAAGAAAGAAAAAGAAATGTTGGTCAGGCAATGAGAAGAGGACAGCTGGGATGAGATATCCCAAGCAGAGGGACTGGCAAGTTGTGACGACCTTGAGGTAGGAGTCCACTTGGCATAGTAAGCAGCATCAGGAGAGCCCATGGGGCTTGAAGGAAGTGTTAGGGATAGGGGGCACTGAGACACGAGGCCAGCAGGTAGCGAGGGACAGAGCATGGATTGCCTCTTGGGTGGTGGTAGGCATTCTGGGATTTTTTTGTTTCAGTTTCTTTTGGTTTGGGATCATTTGCTTGTGTGAGTAAAATGGAAAGCTGTTTGAAGATTTTGAACAAAAGTGTGGCATGATGTAACTCAGATTTGAAAATGAATACCCCAGCAGCAGATGGAAAGTGGTGGAAGCAAGGGGACCAGTTAACAATGTTTGAGAAGTGTCCAGTTCTGGATATCTTGCATGTCATAGAACTAACAAGGTTCTCTGACAATGGCTTTGGGTTCTAAGAAGCCCAGGATGGCTAAGATTTTTGACAGGGCAACTGGATGAATGGAATTGCCTTTTTCTGAGGCAGAGAAGTCTATGGGAGAAGAAGACTTAGGGGTGGAATTCAGAAGTTTGGTTCACACGTGGGGTGCCATGTCCCAAGAAAATAGGCGCTGTGCTCTAGGCATCCAGAAGTTTTGGGCCAAGGCGTACAAGACCTGATACTTCAACCCACCCCTGGAGTGATTTTAATATTCTCAAGTAATCAGTGATGTTGTTTAAAATTGATGTTTAAAAAGAAATGGCCAGGGGTCGCCTGGGTGGCTCAGTTGGTTGGGCAACTGCCTTCGGCTCAGGTCATGATCCCGGCGTCCTGGGATCGAGTCCCGCATCGGGCTCCTTGCTCAGCAGGGAGCCTGCTCCTCTCTCTGCCTCTGCCTGCCTCTCTGCCTGCTTGTGTTCTCTCTCTGTTAAATGAATAAATAAAATCTTAAAAAAAAAAAAAAAAAGAAATGGCCAGGGGGCATGGCTGTTTGCCTGACGTGGCAGTAAGCTTTGACTACATCCAAGGTGACATTGGGCCAAATAGAATGACGATCGCATCATTTGGGGAGGAAGCTTCGGGATTACCGTATCTAACGATTTAGCAACCTAACAGTACTGCAGAACAAATGGTGAGAGTCAGGTGCTCCATCGTTCTCAGCTTCTTCTACCTTTGTAACTCCTCTCCCAGTCAAGGCAAAGAGTCCTTTCCAGTGCAGTGGTTTGGCCGAGCTTTGGTTTTTCTTGCTGACAGGCTACCTTCCTGCCTCTGCTAAGGAAATCTTGGGGTGGGCTCTTGGGTCTTCACCTTTCTATTGACTTGCCACCAAAGCACTTCTTGATTTTGAACTTAGGGATTGTTTTCTTCATGGACCGTCCCTTTGCTGACCGGTGGGCAAATACATTGTGAAGATAGCTACAGAAATAGAGCACTGTGGGGTAGAATGTTCATTTTGTTCTCATAAGGAATTTTTCTTTTTAATGTGCCAGCATTCAAAGTTTGAGTTTTTAGAAGGCGTACTGTATTGTTTTCCAATCTCTAATCAGCCATTTTGCAAACTAGCTAATTATATTCCACAGAGAAGAAGGGGACCAAAAAATAATGATTCAAGAGAAATAGTGAGAGTTCACCATACACTGAGTAAATTTTGAAAGTTATTTAATAACATTTCACCTCATTCCCCCCAAAAAGTTTTGAGCCAGCCTTTTTTTTTAAGCTCTGATGGAGTTGTCTTCCCTTTAAAGTGGTGTAGAGGTAATTTAATTATACCCAGAAGCCCAGGTAACATTTGCACATCCAATGTCTGTTGGATTTCTAAGGAAACGATGCTCATATTAATTTTCTGTATTTTTGCCTATTTAAGAGTGGAGGACTTGTTTCCTGCATTTAAGGCTGCCCGACATGTAGGTGACTAACCCAGGGATCTTTCTGGCATTCGGTATTTGATCTCAAAATTGAAGAGATTATGAGAAGTGATTATTATATGGAAGTGATTCTCTGAGAAGTTTAGAATATCTTTATTTTGGATGTGTCTTCCAACATACAACCGTTGCATTTACACTCGCCTCCCTGAATGCACACAGGGCAGTAAATCAATTTCAGATGCCATAAGCTTGAAAACCTGTAGATAAACCTCGACTGTTTTCAGCAGTCCATTTGTTCTGCTATTGAAATGATACCTGTCTTCCAAGCCGAAATATATTAAGTTCGTACTGGCAGCCTTCAACAGTGGCAGAGCTGAGGGTGAATGAGTTGAGAATGAATCACTGGCTGAGTAAATTCAGATAAAATCAGCATCTGGCCATATCATCTATCATCTCCTGGACAATATTTTAGTGATAAATGAGATTTGAAACGCGAACCCTCTCTTTTTGCAGAGAAGGTAGTGTTGCACGTTGCAAGAAATGTGGCATCGGAGGCCAAACAGACCTGAGTTGGAAACCCA
The DNA here is from genome assembly GCA_028533885.1 of Nasua narica. Classification (NCBI taxonomy): domain Eukaryota; kingdom Metazoa; phylum Chordata; class Mammalia; order Carnivora; family Procyonidae; genus Nasua; species Nasua narica. The sequence continues at coordinate 40,049,468 of CM052808.1, read as the reverse complement.
ATATCATCACTTACATGCTGGGAGCCTCAGTTTTTCCACATATGAAATGGGCCGACTGCCCATGCTGCCAGGTGGCTATAACCACTAAAGGAACTGGCTTCTGTGTGGCAGGCATGGAAAGGCGCATTTGAGGTCTTGGAAATGATGCTCCCTCCCTCCTGCCCTTCTGTCCAGGGTCTTCCACCGAAAGCAGCAACTCAAGAGACTTGGGGGTCGGGTAAGAGTGACCCGCACTGCACAAGGTCTCAAACTTCAGGATACTTCTTTGGGCTGTGTGTGTGGCCAGAGGTCCCATCTCCCCGCTAACCGGATTCTTGTCTTGGCCCCATGCAGGTCCTCGAGAGGTTGCAGCAGAGAGGATTTGAAATTGTGGGCTCCTGTGGAGGAGGGGTGGACTCGTCTCAATTCAGCGAGTACGTCCTGCGGCGGGAGCTGAGGCGGACGCCCCGCGTGCCCTCCGTCATCCGGATAAAGCAGGAGCCTCTGGACTAAATGGACAGATTTCTTATGCAAAGAGGAAAAAAAAAGAAAACCGTACACAACAAATAACTCAAACAAACAAACAAAAAGGGACATTTATGTGCAGTTGGGACAGCAAACCAAGTCCTGGACCTAAAATTGAATAAAAAGACACATTTATATCCAATAGAGACCACACCTGTATTCATATGGGAACAATTGGAATAGTGATATCCTCAAGGTGTAAAAAAATATATAAATATATATATATGTCAAAAGGTAGGAAATGCAAAAAAAGGAAAAAAAAAGTTTTAAAAAAGGTGGTAGCTACAGTTGGTGCTGTGATGGCCGCGAGGTGTCCCGGGCCTCCCGAGGCCCCCGACCAATATACAAGCCATGAGCAGTGAGGACGCATCTCCTTACGGTTTCCATTGCCAACAGCCATCCATTGTTTCCTTTTCCTCTGTCTTTCTTTTTCCTTTTTTTTTTTTTTAAAAAAAAAAAAACCAAAACACCTTGAATCGAGTTTATTTGCATACGGAGGTTTCGTGTCCTCTCTTTTAGGCGGCACCGGGCAGGACTTCAGAAAAACTCTCACGAGCACACTGCATTCGAAAGACATTAGACATGAAATTTTAAATGTAGTTTGTACAGAAGTCACACTTTTTTGTCCGCCTTCACAGATGTGAACATTACTTTGTTTTTAAACTGATCAGTTTTGCAAAGGGGCCAGAATTATTACTTGTTAGAGTTGCTCCAGTTTGAGTCTGCTGCTTTCCTACAATTTTTCAAATTTTATAATGTATTAAATACAATAAACTCTGTTTAAAAAATAAGGTCTGTGTGAACACCCGTGTGGGGATGAGGCTGTATTAAAATGAGATTTTTTTTTTCTTAGTTTTCTGTGTTGAATATCAGAAAGAGGCCCTCAAAGCTGACGCCAGTTTTGAGGTCAAACCTGCTGAAGGATAAGGATGTGATCACGTGTTCAACACAGTTCCCTTCCCACTCAGCATGTGTCCCGACCTGCGCTTTGCTACTCTGCGCTAGTTAACAAGATAATCTTCCTCCTCGTGAACTTTTCCTTTATAAATTATAGTTATCTCTCGCTGCAGGGCGAACCATGCCAAAACTTAGCAGCTTCAGATGACATTTTATTCTCTCTCGTGATTCTGTGGTTCTCCTGAGTGGCCTGGACTTTGTTGGCCTGCTTCTGCGGCAAGGTTGGGCTGTGATGTCCGACATGGCTTCCCCACAGGTTGCCAGTCCATACCGGCTTTGGGCCCCTCTGTGTGACTCGGCCCTGTCCCGGCTTGGGAGCTGGGTTCTAAGGGAGAGTGTCTCCGGCACACGTGTTCCAAGAGGGAGGAAGCAGAAGCCGCTCTGCTCTGAAGGGCAAGGCCGGGAATTGCTCAGCGCACTTCTGGGGCAGTCTGTTGGTTCAGTAGATACAGAGCCAGCCCACATTCAGGGGGAGGGGAAATAAAATCTACCACCTGCGGGGGAGAGTGACAAAGAATTTGTAACCAACTTGAATCTACCATAACACGTGTCCGAAAAACCCAGAAGTAAGGTATTTGGGAGAAGTAGGGAAAATCTAAGAGCCAGAATGGTTGTTTTTATGAGCCCCAGAAGTAAGAAACCTGAAGTCTCAGGACCACGTTGGAATTAAGCCTTCAGCTCTTCTGAGGTATTAGTGATTCCAGGGGCTCCTCTGTGAACCTTGCCATCACCTCCCTTCCCTCCTTCCTCTTCCTCATTCCAGACACTCATAATAAACCCGACATGATGGGAAGATTGACAGGTAAACTATAATGTGTTTCTGCTGCAGAGACGTTCCTGTAGTGATAGGTGATTTCCATCCTGAACTTTCTTTCTTTTTTTAAATTAAAAAGTCTATGCCTGAGGACACTAGTAATGAAAATATCTCTGGCTTCTGAAACTAAAAGTAAGCTGTTAATGGCTCCTATCACCCCCTGAAACACAGAGGCCCAAACACTGAATGACTCTAATGACTGCCAGCCAGCTTTCCCCATGGTTGTTTGATTTCCCCGTAGTCGAGGCTAATGCAGCACCGTCTCAGACGAGACGGCCAGCTCTGCTCCCACTGGCTGCCTGCTCATCCCTGCTGGACTGAAAGGACAATGAAATTGCGCTCCGATTTTCCTAGTAATCCATTCTCATTAGGCAAAAGTTCCTAAAAGCGTGAGATAAAGCAAGCAGCCTGCTTGGGGACTTACTGGTGCTTGTCATCCTAACATTTACCCAGCAGTCTCTGGGCAGTTGGCACTGTTCCCCCACACAGTGCATTATCAGCATGCACTGTCTTCTAAGTTTCTATGCCCATTTATACAATTAGAACCCAGGTGCCCATTCTTTGTACAAAACCTCCAGTCCAGTCCAATGCAGCAAACATAGCGCATGTAGTTTTCACACTGTGAGGCCTTTGAGCATAGATTCCCAGAATCTTCAGGAAAGAGCTGGTCATTCAAAATATAATTGAGTCACAATTGTATTTTGCCCTATTTTGATTATCCGGTATGCAATGCATATTCAATCTTCACTCATCAGCCCAATAAGGATCTTTGTGGCTGTGCTTAGTTTCCCTACAGAGGCTATGATCAAGGCCTGTGTGCTGTGTTTATTACTCTCTCAGGATTTGTCTCGTTGGTCTCTCGCTGGTAGAATCGGGTTAATTTTGTTTTCTTTGCGAGAATACTGTATAGGCGATATTACATCCTTATTACATCACTTCACAAGGATCTGTCTGGCCCATAATGATGACAGTCATTTTTTAAAGTTTCTAGTTCTTGTTTTTGTCTTTATTTCTGGATTTTATAAATCTTAATGCATGTGGGTTATGGTTTTTCTTTTGTGATGATAATTTTGACCATTAGTTGAAGTGACATCCACCAAGTTTCTCCAATGTAAAAGTAGCCTCTCCCTTCGGGATTAATAAGTAATCAATGGTAATAAGTAATCAATGAAATTGTGAGACTGTAAATATCCTGTTCAACACACTTTTCCCCATGACTTTGAACATCCGTTGGTAATTTTTCCTGAATCAATTGTTACCTTGGTGGTTATAAAAGTGTACTTTAACCAAAAAAAAAAGCTACTATTTCCTGATCCACTGGCATTTTAAATAACGTTTTAATTTTTTTTTGAGCAAAATACATTTCTTTAGTCAGGCACACAAACTATATTCTTTGACCCGCTCTTTTCTAAGAAGTATTTTAGAAAAATGGAATGAAGTGAGCCACTTCCAAACTGGCTCCTAAATATTAGGTGAGTTTCTACAGAGTAAGAATTACAGCCATGCCCTCAGCGTGCGCTCGATGCCAGGCATTGCGTGAAGCACTTTTTCTGCATTTAACTCATTGAATCCTTACGACCACACTGGAGGTCATATCATCCCCATTTCTCATTAAAGAAATTAATACTCTCAGACATTGAGTAAATGATACAATAAAGGTCAATGTTCAGTCAAGCTTTATAAGAAGGGCCTAAACAAACCAGTTGAGAAAAGATAAGTTTTTGTGTTGTAGTAGGCTGAGGAAGAAAGTAGATTATTAATTAGCATTTTCTCCTTAAAATGGAAATGTGTTTCCGTATTTAGATATCGTGAGCCTCCCTTACAATGCGTGGGGAACTCCATGTTGGGGACGCCAGGATGAGCGCGACAGGGTTTCCGCCATGGGTGTTGGAGGGTGGCAGATGTCTGTGCGTCAAACGGCAGAATCAGGGCTTGTGCTTAGCTCACAACGAGGCACCACATATAGGCTGTGTGTCACTTCATATTTACAAACCAACGACTACCAATGTGGCACTTGGAAGATGAGGACGCTTTTGCAAAGAAGGAGTATAGAGGAGGGCAGAGGCTCCGAGCTGCGGAAGCGTAAGGCAGGTTCAGAGAATGGTGTGCGAAGCAGCTGGGTTAGCTGGGGAAGAAACACGGCTGGAAAAGGAAGGTGGAATTGGGTGGGGGCGCAGGTTGATCTCGGAGGCCAGGCTGGGGTAGGGGATGTGTTCAGGAGCTCTTGGAGAATCATGGACACTGGGCTCTGTGGATATTCAGCTGGGGGTCTGCAGGCTGGACAGGCTGAAACTGTTGGTGTGCGGGGCAGTTCAGTTGCTGTTTTTCCCACTCATCCATTCATGACCTACTACTAACCAGGCAAGAACTGACGGTCCATGGATGGATGAGAAGTGAGACATCATCCTGGGTGTAGAGGTAAAAACTCAGCTGCCTAGGGGCCCTTGGGTGGCTTAGATAGTTAAGCATCTGCCTTCCGCTTAGGTTATGATCCCAGGGTCCTGGGATTGAGCCCCGCGTTGGGCTCCCTGCTCGGTGGGAAGACTGCTTTTCCCTCTCCCACTCCCTCCCCCTGCTTGTGTTCCCTCTCTTGCTGCTGTCTCTCTCTATCAAATAAATAAAGTCTTAAAAACAAAAACAAAGACAAAACTCAGTTGACTACAAGGACCAGGTGAGTTGCATGAATTAGGAGATGGCCAGGAGCACGTGTGCCCCATTCAAAAGGGGAGGCACCTACTTTAATGCCAGCAGGCTTCTCCAACAGAACAGGATCCTCGACCCTGAAACGTCTCATCTTTCCCTAGGAAACGTGGAAATCTAGATTTTTGTGTCATCTCTAGATGTGTGAACGTTAGAACTAACTCATTTTTTTCAAGCGTGCAGATAAGACATCTGCAGAGTTTGTGGTTCTGAGAACTATGGAATAATAAAACAGTGTTAGACACTTTAGAAAAATTCCATTTGGGTAAAACCACATGTGATGGCACCAGAACTAAGTTGTTTGAGGCCATAACATTTAAAAAATATGAAGATTTAAGGCAAACTAGTAGTCATACATATCATTTGATCATAAAGATTGAAATCCTAGTATATAACTGACAGTAGCAACTGTAAGCTTTTGTTAAATGCTGACTCTGTGCTAGGGCTTTACAGACGCTCTTCCCTTCAATCCTCATAGAAACCCTATGAAGTTGGCGCTATTATCCCAATTTTGCAGATGAGAACATTGGTATGTCAAAAGATTTTGCTAAAGTCCCCTAGAAACTTGGAACCATATGTACACACACACACACAGACACACACACACACACCATGTTTGATTAACGCCTTGGACTCAACGTTTCTGGTTTTCTAATTCATGCAAAAAATATTTTGCTCTGTCCTTGGCAAGTTCAGCGTGCTTCATTATAAAGCCACTAGACAAAAATGTTGCTGCAGTGATTTACTGGTTTTAGATTAGGAATTACTAAACCCTAGATAAAACCTATACAGTAGGAATTACTAAATGGAAGACACACCGTCTCTGACTTTGTAACCACCAAGCAGCCCTTCTCGTTAGAAGTTTACATTGGGTATATCAGGGTTCCCCAAACTTGCCCATTTTTTAAAAGACTTTATTTATCTGAGACAGAGAGAGAGCATGAGCGGGGGTAGGGGCAGAGGGAGAGGGAGAAGCAGGCACCCCACCCCTCTTGCTGAGCAGGGACCCTGGGATCATGACCTGAACCCAAGACAGAGGTTTAACTAACTGAGCCACCCAGGAGCCCCCAAACTTGCCCATTCTTTTTTTTTTTTTAAAGATTTTATTTATTCATTTAACAGAGAGAGAACACAAGCAGGCAGAGAGGCAGGCAGAGGCAGAGGGAGGAGCAGGCTCCCTGCGGAGCAAGGAGCCCGATGCGGGACTCGATCCCAAGATGCTGGGATCATGACCTGAGCCAAAGGCAGTTGCTTAACCAACTGAGCCACCCAGGCGTCCCCAAACTTGCCCATTCTTAAGACACAAAAAAGGCACTTGTTACAGTTTCCAGACTCCTCCCACCCACTTCACCCCATGTCCCCACAGATGTCCTGAATCTTAATCCACAAAAGCCTGGGAGTTTGTTGGGCACCTGGGTGGCTCAGTCGGTTAAGTGGCTGCCTTCAGCTCGGGTCATGTTCCCGGGATCCTGGGATCGAGTCCCACATCGGGCTCCCTGCTCAGTGGAGAGCCTGCTTCTCCCTCTCCCTCTGCTGCTCTACCTACTTGCGCGCTATCTCCCTGTCAAATAAATAAAATCTTAAAAAAAAATAGAAGCCTGCGAGTTTATATTTTAACAGTGCCCACTACAAATGATGTCTTGATCTGGCAAGTTTGGAAAATACTCGGTAATATCACTCACTGTGCTCCCTCTATCCAGGCTAAGATTAGTAGAGGAGAATCCTCCAGGGGTGTTTTTGTGATGTGCCTTTTCATTACTTCATTGATGTTTATTAAACAATAGTTGGCTTCTATTCTTTGGAAAGCCAGACTGAATACTTCAAATGCAGGGAGAGGGGGCGGGGAAATACCTAACTGAAATTTAACCTGAGGGCCCTCATCCTTTCCTAATTAGTTAGAGAACTGCCTGATCCTGTGGAAATAGTCCACCAGCTACAGAATTCTTCCATCTCCTCTTAAAAAGCTATCAGAGGCTTGAATGAACAGAAAAGTCACAACATGGAAAATCACTAGTGTCTACCACCTGTAACCATAGCCTTCTACAGGGGTGCAGGAATCTACTTTGTCCCATAAATTTAATTAGTATGAGTTTCTTCAAAATTGAAATGATGATCTTAGCCCTTAATTTGAAACATATATAAATCTACAACCCTAACCTTTTACCACAAAACTCCTTTGCACACGCTTTGACCTATGTTAGATTCAAAGAGCTCGATCCCACTATAGTTCCCATGACTCCAAGTTCATCGTCTCTCTCTCTCCCTCTCCCTCCCCACTCCAGGTTTCTCTTTCTCCTTCACTCTGAGTGTGAAACCCAGTATTTTTTATCACTCTTCCCAATCCATCTATCAGACTGTGCTTGTCAGAATAAGAAACAGACATTACAGGTATTAAATTATCGGGTTGACTAATAAGACTGAAAAAAGCCAGAGAAACACTTGCTGTGCATTCCATTCAAACTCTGAAACTTCACTCAAAAAGCCTGTTCTGGAAGTTAAAGACCAAATCCTTGTCAAAGACGCTTCACATGAGATGGAAAAGAAGAAAGACCAGTAGGGACAGTTGATTAAATCCAGCCTGAAGAGGCCTTAAAGGATCATGTAAAGGTCTGCAACTTGAGTGATCTATTTGATGCAGCTGGTTGGTGTATTAATAATAATGGGCAACTGGATTGGCAAGAGGAAGTTGTGGGTTGCTGGTGCCCCTAAAATTTAAATATTTCATCCACTAGTACTCTTTATTTGAAATGATACTGTATTATGTAAAATATTGTTGTCCTAAAGTCATTCTCAAGTATGTGGTCTCTTAATACATATGAACACCAAAAAGTTTGGAATTCTGTTAAGTAGATTGCATATTTATGAAAATAACTCAGTTATAGCTCTTACTTTAAGCAGAGTTGATGTATCTCTAAGGAACACTGACCTATATAATCTTTTCCCTACAGTCATTGTAATTTCAAAATCTGACTTAGTTCCCAGTGCCCCAGAAAGTAGAACTATATCCATACCCCCAAACCCTTCCAATAGCTTTCTGCCTCTGCGTGAACCATGCTCTACCCCCTACCCACACCCCCACCCACTTCTTGGAACTTTTCTTCCAAGCAAAGTTAGTCACGTGATGGATCAAAAGGATTTCTACATAATCACTAAGAGCCTTTGTGTTAATATGAAAAATACACGAAGGCAAGACTTACCCAAAATCCAAACCACCGACAGAATAGCAGGATGGCATCTAGGCGGTATTTCACGGGGCCGGTGGATGAGCCCCATGACCAAGTGAGGCCACCGGATCACTCATTTCTCAGATTCTCACCCCAAGGCATAAACATCTTTTTCTTGTGTGTCACTGTTCTTCTCGGCATAGCCTGTCTCCCTGTATGATCTCATCCACTGATGGCTTTGCCACCACTTCTGCTTCAGGGCCAGCCTCTCCCAGAGCCCCAGGCAGGGCCAGCTCTGAGGACACGGGAACAAGCAAGACATGGTCCTGCCATCTGACTGGGAGTTAAGCAAGTGTGTAAGATGTAATCTTAATTTTAAGTAATCTTACGGAAATGATTTGTTTCAGTATATTCTGTCATAAGCAAGGATAGATGCAGAGTCTGCAAAATATTTCCATTGGACCATCCAGAATTATTTTTTTTTTTAATATTTACTTATTTATTTATCGGAGAGAGAGGGAACACAAGCAGGGGGAGTGGGAGAGGGAGAAGCAGGTTTCCCGCCAAGCAGGGAGCCCGATGCGGGGCTCGATCCCAGAACCCCGGGATCATGACCTGAGCCGAAGGCAAATGTTTAACCGCCTGAGCCACGCCGGTGCCCCCAGAATTATTTTTTGACTCCTAGTCCTATCCTTTCTCTCTTTAAATTTCCTATCTCCACTCAGGATGCTATGTCCCGTCCAAACGAGGAATCCACTTCCCACCTCCACCCCTCACCTGGGTTGGTTACCAAATTCGGCATAAAGTATCTTCTAAATGTTTCTCAACCCAATATCTTCCTCTCCATCTCTACCACCACTTCTCACTGTCATATTAGCAACTCCTCTCTCCTATGTGGCCTCTTTCTATAAGATCTTACTTAGTTTTTCTGCTGGGAATTGGAAGTGTCATTCCCGCCATGCGCCCCCCCAAGGTGCAGCCTGCTCAGGCACCTGTTAAAAGCCTCACCGTGATTTCTCATTGCTTTCAGAATGATCTTACCGACTTAGTGTGGCATCCAAGGCCCTCCCTGATCTAATTCTGCCTACCTCTCCACCTCATCTGTGTCCATCCTCGGTCTCCTGCATACTACTTTCAATTCCCCTGTGTGTCCATATTGTTTTAGGTCCCCCTGCTTTGGAATATTTATCCTCTTATTTTCTTAATGGCCTTCCACTCATCCTCTAAGACACCCTTTATCTATCACCACTTTCCCATATGCCTCTCAGCTGGGTGAACCTTCTCTGTGGTCCTAAAGCACCCTATTTGTACTTTCATTATTGCACATACCATATGATATTGAAAAATCGGTTCATAGGGCATCTGGGTGACTCAGTCAGTTAAGTGGCCAACTCCAGATTTCAGCTCAGGTCATGATCTCGGGGGCCTGCAATTGAGCCCTGCATTGGGCTCCACGCTCAGCAGGGAGTCTGCTTGACAATTCTCTCTTTCTCTCTCTCCCTCTGCCTCTCCCCCTGCTCTCACTGTGTCTCTCTCTAAAATAAATAAGTAGGGCACCTGAGTGGCTCAGTTGTTGAAGCGACTGCCTTGGGCTCAGGTCATGATCCCAGAGTCCCAGAATCGAGTCCTGCATTGGGCTCCCAGCTCCATGGGGAGTCTGCTTCTCCATCTGACCTTCTCCCCTCTCATGCTGTCTCTCACTCTCTCTCTCAAGTAAATAAAGAAAATCTTTTAAAAAATGAAAATAAAATAAGTAAATCTTTTTTTTTAAAGATTTTATTTATTTATTTGACAGAAAGAGAGAGATCACAAGTAGGCAGAGAGGCAGGCAGAGAGTGAAGGGGAAGTAGGCTCCCTGCTGAGCAGACAGCCCCATGTGGGGCTTGATCCCAGGACCCTGAGATCAAGACCTGAGCTGAAGGCAGAGGCTTTAACTGACTGGTATAGTAGCCTCTGAAAATTTGACCGGCCATCATTCTCTAAATAAGACTGCATTCTTAGAGTGAAAATAGCAAAATAGAACAATTACAGAATGATTAAAAAAAAAAAAAGCCACCCAGGCACCCCAAATAAGTAAATCTTAAGAAAAAGAAAAATCTAGGGGCGCCTGGGTGGCTCAGTGGGTTAAAGCCTCTGCCTTCAGCTCAGGTCATAATCCCAGGGTCCTGGGTTTGAGCCCCGCATCGGGCTCCTTGCTCAGCAGGGAGCCTGCTTCCACCGCCGCCTGCCTCTCTGCCTACTTGTGATCTCTCTCTCTCTCTCTCTCTCTATCGGATAAATAAATTAAAAAAAAAAAAAAGAAAAAGAAAAATCGATTTACATGTCTACGTCTAATGGCCCAACTTAAGATCTTCGGTGGAGGAACTCTGACTTATTTATATTTTTGTCACACCTAGTAGGTTCTAAAGAAATGCTTACTGATGACAGATAAAGTAAACAAAGGAAATCTATTATTCCTAGAACAAGGCAGAATATGGGTTTTATGTTACTAACTCCATCAGTTGGAGAGCTTATTAATACAAACACTAGATTAAATGAAAATATATGTAAAGTAACTGGCATACAATAGGGAATTGATCATTAGTAATATCAAATCCCTCAAGCACTAGGGGTTATTAAATGTTTATTTGCCCAATTAAAAGTCATGGTGGACTCACACATTTCACTGATATGGAATGATGGATTTACTCTCCCACCTGAAACAACTGAAAAACTAGACAAAATATGTGAAACAATGGCTTTCAAGAGATTGGACATCAGGCAAGAGAGGATGGTGATCCATAAGGTTGCCCTGGCTAGCTACCTTGAGGAATTTTCCAGACCTGGTGCAAGGAAGGGTAATCCAGGCAGAAGCCAGGGCTTCCCTTAGCTGGAGAGACAGAGCTGGCAGTCTATGGAAGCAAAGGCAGTGAGCGGAAGGTAGTGGAGAGGAGAGAGCTGCATATGCAAGGAGAAGAGCAATGAACTGAAGAGGCTCTTCCTAGAGTCTTCATCTGGGTACTGATTAGTGCATGTGTCTGAGGAGGTTACCCAAGGCTAGGCAAAGAACTATGGAGAAAGACAGAAAAATTATTGCACAGACAGAGCCAGTAACAGTTACTATTCCCATCAGCCAGAGTGGAAAACTTTATAATTAAGGGAGCGTTGGCTAGAATACTGAGAATGCCTCATTGGTAGGGAAATATTAGCCCTAGACTAAACATAGCTCTGATCTCACCTAACAAAGCTTAAAAGCAAATCCCAAAAGGATCGAACTATTTCTGAGCAACTCAACCTCATGCTAAAACAAAGTTCAAGAATATTTATAGAAATACAAATATAACCAGCACCCAACAAGGTAAAATCCACCATATCTGGCATCTAATATAAAATCACCAGGCATGCAAAGAAGCAGGAAAATACGATCCACAGTGAGAAGAAAAAGAAACCAATCTAAACCAATCTAGAGATTATAGAGGTGACAGAATTAGTTGACAAAGACACAAAACAGTTATCTATTTTTTAAAAAAAGTTATTAGTCTATGTCCCATATGTTCAAGGAGCTAAAGACTGAACATATTATGTTGCAACATGAACAATATGAAAAAGAACAACATAAAATTTCTAGAAATGAAAATTATGCCTGAAAAATATTCCTGACAGGATTGATAGTACATTACATATTAGAGAAGAAAAAAATTGAGAACTTGAAGATATAGCAATAGAAACTACCTAAAATGAAACACAGATTTCTTTAAAAGGCTGAAACAAAGTGAACAGAGCATAACTGAGCTGGGGACAACTGCATGTAATTGAAGTTTCTCTCAAGGAGTGTGTGTGTGTGTGTGTGTGTGTGTGTGTGTGCGCACGCGTGCGCACGTGTGCATGTGTGTTGGGAGGGGGAACCACAAAATATTTGAATAAATAATGGTTGGATATTTTCCAAACTTGAAGATGACCATCAGCCCACAGATCACAGAGCTCAAGGAACTCTGAGCAAAAGAAACTTGAAGAAAAACATACCAAAGCACATCATATTCAAAGTGCTTAAAAACAATGATAAGGAAAAACATTTCAAAGGCAGCCATGAGGGAAGAGGGAAGATATAAACAGAGGAAGAAAGATAAAGGTACTAGAAAATTTCTTGTCAGAAACAATACAAGCCAGAAGACACTTCTTCAGTAAGCAACAGCTTTAAAATACTGAGAGACAAAAACTCAACTTATTTTTCTATACCCAATAAAAATATCTTTCAAAAACAATGGCAAAACAAAGAGTTTTCCAGACATACAAAGGCTAAAAGATTTCATCACCCACAGATCTCTGAAAATGTTGAAGGAAGTCCTTCAGGTAGAAGGAAAATGATACTAGAGGGAAACTTGGATCTATAGAAAGAATGAAGAGCACTAGAAATGATAACTACACCAGTAAACATAAAAGCCTTTATTCCTTATTATTTAAATATTTTTAAAGGATAATTAACTGTTTAAGGCCACCAACAACACTACATTGTGGATGTTTAGCATATGTAGAAGTTAAATGTATGACAACAATAGCACAAGGAAGGGAGACCAAGGCATAAGGTTCTCATACTATACATCAAGTGATACGAGGTCACTCGAAGGCAGGCTGTGGTATGTTAAAATACTATATCTAGGGCGCCTGGGTGGCTCAGTTGGTTGGGCGACTGCCTTCGGCTCAGGTCATGATCCCGGAGTCCCGGGATCGAGTCCCATATCGGACTCCCGGCTCTGCGGGAAGTCTGCTTCTCCCTCTGACCTTCTCCCCTCTCATTCTCAGTCTCTCGCTCTCTAATAAATAAATAAAAATCTAAAAAAAAAAAAAATACTATATCTACTAAAGCAGCCACTAAAATAATGTAATGAAGTTACAGCTGATGAGCCATCGGGGATAAAATGAAATCATAAAAACCTCATTTGATCCAAATGAAGGCAGAAAAAGAAAAAAAGTAAACAAAGGAGATGAAATAAGTAAAAAATAGCCTTCAACTAGAAGTAAACCAAGCCATATCAATAATCACCATAAATGTAAATGGCCTAATACCTCAATTAAGAGACAAATGTTGTCAGATGAGATAAAAATGTACCACTTGGTAACATACACTGCCTACAAAAAACCCACTTTTGGGACACCTGGGTGGCTCAGTCAGTGAAGTGTGTGTCTTTGGATCAGGTCATGATCCCAGGGCCCAGGAATCAAGTCCCTTGTCAGGCTCTTTGCTCAATGGGGAGCCTCCTTCTCCTTCTGCCTGCTGTTTCCTCTGCTTGTGCTCTCTCTCTCTCTGACAAATGAATAAAATCTTTAAAAAGAATTAAGGGCAATGCCTTCAGGTCCCCTCCCTCTTTGGGGGCTTTGCACTATCCCATTGCTATCACTCAATAAACCTTGCTTTGCTGCCCACAAGACAAGACAAAAAACCACTTTCAATTAAAAAAATAGGTTAAAAGTAGGGGCGCCTGGGTGGCTCAGTGGGTTAAAGGCTCTGCCTTCGGCTCAGGTCATGATCTCAGGGTCCTGGGATCAAGCCCCACATGGGGCTCTCTGCTCATCAGGGGGGCCTGCTTCCCCCTCTCTCTCTGCCTACTTGTGATCTCTCTCTGTCATATAAATAAGTAAGTCTTTAAAAAAATAGGTTAAAAGAAAAAGATACAATATATTAATACCAATCCAGCTAATACACAGATAGAGTTGCTTTATTAATATTGGGCAAAGGAGATTTCGGGGCAAAGAATACTACCCATGATAAAAAGTTGGTTTCATAATTATAAAGGGGTCAAGAAGACATACTCCTAGGCATTTTTTTTTTTTTTTGCACATAATAACAGAGAAATAGAAGAGACAAGAATAGAGGAACTATGAACTGATAGAATTGCAAGGAGATAGAGGCAAATGGCAATTATTGTCAGAGATTTCAACACAACTCTCTCAAGAATTAATAAAGTAGACAGAAAATCAGTAAAGAAGTAGATCACTTGAACAACCTTAATAACATAAAACGGAAATGAGTTAGGCCATACAAAGGATGTTCTCTAATCATAATGGAATTAAATTAGAAATCAACAGAAAGATCTCTGGAAAATCCCTAAATATCTGAAAACTAAACATACATATCTAAAAACACAAGAACCTAAAAAGAAATCAAAAGGGCAATTAGAAAGTATTTTGAACTGAATTAACATGAAAATACAACATATCAGAATGTGTGGGATTCTGCTAAAACAGTACTCAGGGGGCAATCATAACACTAAACATCCACATGAGAAAAGAAGGAAGTCTTCCAATCAATTACCCCAACTTCTACCTTAAGAAACTAGAAAAGAGAAGAGCAAATGAAATCCAAAGGAAGCAGAAGAACGAAAATAATAAAGATCAGGATGGAAATCAATAAAAAAGAAACAGAAAACACAATAGAGAAAAACAATGAAATCAAAACGGGTTCTTTGAGAAAACCAGTAACACTGATAAAGCTAGCCAGACTGATCAGGGGGAAAAAAGCAAGAAGACACAAATAGTTAATATTAGGGTTAAGCCAAAGAGTAAATCAATGAAGGAGCCCAGATTCTAAGTCAGATCTGGTCAGCTATTGTGCCCATGCTCCCATGGACTCCTTGGGGTTCCAGGAGGGACACCAGATTGACAAACAGATTGGGCTTGCCTTGTGTAAAATTTTCCTGGGTCCATAAAAGGGTGTCTAGAAGTCTAATAACTTCCCAAATGACACATTTGCAACACAAACACTTCCCAGCAACATTTTTATGTAAAAAATATATTCTGTTACCACCTAGATGAATTTGTAACGAATTATTTGAAACATCACTTCTTTCCTTTGGCAAGTTATCTGATTTTCAACATTAAATTAATTTTAAAAATAGATTCTTAAGTTCTGTACTTTCTTCAAACTAAGCATATTTGCCAGAGAAGCAAAAGTAATTATGGCTTATATTTCAAAGATGCTTTATGTGTGGCAACATGCTAGAATCCCGGCTATATTTGAGTTTTAGGTGGGGCTGCCCCCTCTTCTAATAAACATCAGGAAGTAAGTATAGAGTTAACCGGAGGCATGGAATACGGGTTGAGAAAAGAAACTTAAACAGCCTGATCTTTCCCTCTGCCCCTCCAGTCTGGATGCGGCTGATAAATGAGTTCATCTACCACACAAAACAGCCTTTGTTTTATTCTGGAGCTTACTGGCCTTACACTGCTAAGAAAAGACAAGAGGTAACATGGTTTGCCTC
>CM052808.1:39928016-40033594 GCA_028533885.1 Nasua narica | reverse complement strand
GTCTCCTGCCAAGAAGGACTCTGCTAGCTGATTCGGTGGGGGGGAAAAGTCGACAAGCAGAAGGCTCTGCCACACCTAGTTCACCTAGGATTGCGTAATAGAAAAATTTGCTTTCCAATGTAGAGTCTTCACCTATCCTGAGTGACAAACATCCCCAGGACCCTACCTTACAAATGCGTGTAGAAAAGCAGCTCAGAGCAATTTCGGCACAAAGAACCAACCCCTTGCCAGAAACAGTAGCAAAGAAACGTTCAGGCCTGGGACCCAAGGGCCACCAAGGCCAGAGGCGAGGGTGCAGCCAGCTTGTTCTGTGGATTTGGCGCTGTGCTGGCTCCCTAGACCCAAAGGCTCTGAAGACAAGAAATGAGCAAAATGTTTTCAAGCCATATGAAATTCATTAATTTGACATGAGGATTACCGTCCTTATCTCCAAACTGAGGCAAACAAGGGAACAGGAAAATTTGCCACCACTTTTTTCCTTTGGTGGCACTCAGCTTTTGCTAGCTTCAGCTGCATAACAAATGTCCCCCCAAATCTGAGTCTTTTTTTTTCTTTTAAAGATTTTATTTATTTATTTGTCAGAGAGAGAGAGAGCACAAGCAGGGGAAGCAGCAGGCAGAAGGAGAAGCAGACTTCTCGCTGAGCAGGGAGCCTGACGTGGGACTCGATCCCAAGACCCCAGGATCATGACCCGAGCCGAAGGCAGATGCTTCACCAACTGAGCCACCCAGGCGTCCCCCAAATCTGAGTCTTACAACTACAACAATAGAAGGTTTATTTCTTGGTCACATTTCACATCTTCTGTGGGTCAAATGTAGCTTTTCTTTCATTCTAGAACCGAGGGTGGAGGTATAGCCTGTCTCTGGGGCAAGCTGGTCTTGTTGCAGGGAAGAAAAAGCAAGAGAACCGGTAGAGACGCGCACTGGCCCAGAAGCGGCGTAGACCACTCTGACATGCACTCATTGGCCAGCGTAAGTCAGTGTCAGTGAGGGAGAGAAAAGCAATCGCCTCACAGAAAAAGCAGCAAATAGTTGCAACCAAAGTATGGGCTGCCACATTTTTCCAAACACTGCCAGAAAGACTAGGCTATACTTCTTGAAGCCAAGAATTGAGAGCTTTTTCCTGCGTCCCCACTGCCTAGTGCGGAATCTGGTGATACTGGACGGCACCTACATTTACAGGTTAAAAAAAAAAAACAAAACATTGCCAAGACGAGAAGTCAGATGTCCCGCTGCCAGCCTTCTAAGTTCCGATCACTACGCGATGCTGAAATGCGGTCGCCTAAAGGGCTATGACCTCATGCCTACCAATAATTTTCAGAATTATTGATAATTCTGCCTTTCAGAAATTCTTAGGGCCCCAAATCAAGAACAAAATCAACTGCTGACTAGGGATTTGAAGACGAAGAGGGATGAGTGGGTTGGGGGGTAGTGAGCATTAAACCAAGAAGCATGGAACCTCCAACTTATGAAGGCCTTTTGCATACGGTGTCTGATTTGGCCTTCCCAGAAACCCAGAGACTAAGCCAGGGCAGGGATTATTTAGGCTGTTTTTTTGTTTTGTTTGTTTTAGGCTGTTTTTGATAAAGAAACAGCACTTAGATAGAATGCCGTGGTGTAGAACACAGGTTCTAGAATCACCTGGCCTGAGTTAAGTCATGGTTCAGTCCCTATGTGACCTTGGGAACATTGCCTGACCTTAGTTATGCTAATGAACATAGGCAACCGCACAGTGCTGCAGGGGCAGGCTGGAGCCTCCGGGGAGAAGGGTCAGCTGGTGCCCTGGAGGGGGGGTGGGGGGGCATTCTCTCAGCACAGTAGGCCATGCTTGTGCTCTGGTGGAAGAAATCTTTCCCTTTCTACTGGGCATGAAAGGAGTTTGGGAGGGTCAGGGACAAGTCATGCTGGTGTGGGAGGAAGTCTGAGTGCAAACAGGGGCTGTTCAAGGAGCTGCTAGGAATGCCGTTGCCCAGCATCTGGAGACACCGAGCAAGATAAGGTCGTGCACAGCCCCTCCCACCTCAGTGCCAGAGACCCTGTTGCCAGGCAACTGGAGGGGGAGCCATGAACCATTCATCTCCTCTCTCTGCATCCTCTCTCCCTCTCGGTTTCCTCATCTGTAAAATGGGTGCAATAGCACCTCCCAGAGAGGACTGTGGTCTTTCGCCCAGAGCCTGGGCATGGAAAGGGCACTACCCTGCCCACAGCAGGCAGCTCTGGAGCTGGCACCTGGATCTAGATTGCCTACGCGCTCGGCTCCATGCACCTGACGTCAGGGGAGCTTCCTGACTTACCCTGTGAACATGTGTCCCCAAGGCCCCCGCTGCCCTAGGACAGCGGCGGTAACGGAGAACCTTTCCTGTTCCTCCCATGCTTCTCACTCCACAGATCCAGGGGTTAAAAGGGATGTGCCTAAAAAAATAAATGTACAAATGAGGTTTTCATAATGGGCATCCACTCCAGCAAAGATTTCTGGGAGCTGCCTAGGGCCCCAGGATCCCAGAGGGCATTCAGCCACGGAGAGGAGCGCTGGCAGAACGTGCCCTGCACCAGGCCTCCCTGGGAGGGTGTTTACCCAGAGGAAGCGGTGGCCAGCCCCAGCCTCGGTGCTGAGTCAGCTCGTGCCCTTGAGAGGAAAGACGGGCCCGGCAGCCCTCCCTCCTGAAAGCCGTGATCGCGGGCCCTGTTTTCTTAGGGCTGCGCTGGGAACATAGGGAGCTGCAGAGTGCTTGCCCCACCTGCTCTTACCAGACTTTCAGGGTGGCCTGGCTCACCTGCTCGCTGCCAGTAGAACCTGAAGGCAGAAGTTGCAAGGTGGCCAGTAACACAGGGAAGGCCCGAAGTGCAGGCCCAAAGCACCTTTGGCCTCTGTGGGCCCCTTCCTCGTAAAAACAATTCAAAAATTAAATTTTATGACTGCACTGGAGCGAAGACAAATATAGTCCAGACTGGATTTATAGGTTACACATTATGTAGTTATTATTATTACTATTATTATTATTATTTCTTCCAATTTTAAAACAAATAAGGACATTTTTGCGGGTCCCAGGCTCCGCGTGTGCCACCCTTGGGGGAGTTGACCCTGAAAGGTGACAATGGGAGAGCCCGGGGAGGCCTGCAGCCCAATGCTGTCCTCCTTAGACTGAGCCAACCACCCCTGGGGTTAAGTGAGTTGCATAAAAGAACCTTCCATGAAAAAGACTGCATGCGCTAAAATAGGAAACTAGGGACCGACTCCTTTTAACAAAAACAGAAACTGCACTGTATGAATAATACCCAAAGAAATGAAAGAAGAAGGTAGGTTTAAACGAAGTGTTTTAAACCTATTGGTAGTCTTATCTCACTCACACACACACACGCACACACACACACACCTCTAATGGGTGAGCCCCCAGTATTTGACATTGGTTTTCGGCTAGCAAATGAGTTTGGTTTGAAAAAGGAATATTTGGGGAGGATAGCAAGAGCTTCCCTCTTTTCTGAAGACTTGGCACCTCGGTGGTGTCTCCTAAGAGTGCTCCCCACAGAACGAAGCTTCCTTAGTCCTGTCCATGCTGGAGGACCCCCACTGTGTACCAGGCCTGGTGCCTGACCCTGGGCTGGGGACGGCGGGGCCAGCAGTCGTGCTGGCCTGGAGGGGCTTGCAGAGTGTAGGGGACAGACATGAGAAAGTTGGTGCAGCACCGTGTGTGTGCTGTGAAGTTGCTCAAGGATATGAGTGCTGAAGCCTGGCCAGCGGTGGGGAGGAGGAGGCTGCCTGGAAGGAGGAGGAGGAGGAGGGGAGCGGCTCCCAGGCCAGGGGCAGCGGGAGCAAAGCCAGAGGCAAGAACCGCCATGGGCAGTGCTGAGGAGCTGTGCAGGGCAGGAAAGTCCCGGGGCCCTGCTGCATCAGAGGCCAGGGAGGAGAGGAGGGAGGGGCTGCCTGCCAGGGCTGGGCCCTGAGAGCTCTAACAGGGCCCAGCTTCAGGCTTCATTCTGCGGGATGGGGAACCAGAGAGACAGGACTGGTTGCATAGTTCAGGGGGCCCAGTGCAAAAGGAAAACGCGGGGCCCCCTGTTCAAAGAAGCTTCAGAATTTCAAGACAAGGGCAAGAGAGCATTAAACCAAGGGCTGGTCTTGGGGAGGAGAGGTGGGGGGGGGGGGTGGCTGTGTGACCGCCCAGGCCACACACCTGGGAACCTGGTCCTGGGTGTGGTTGGGGGAGGAATCTAGCCCCAGGAGATTTCCAGTCTCTGCCAGGAAAGGCTTTCCACTTGTATTGTCTCTGTACGGTTGCTATTTTACTTTTCCTTCAAATACAGGTTTTAAAAACGTATTATTTTAATCCTTCATGGGATGTTGACGATTTGTTTTTAAATATTATATACCATTAAATATATAAATTATTCTATTCGTAGAAACATATTTCAGAGACAACTTTTCCAGAATGTCTCTTCTCCAACAGTAAGGTCTACTGTGGAGGCCCAATAAATTATGGAGCGCCCCCCCCCACCCCCCACCCCCCCGGGCTGGCATGCCCCTAAGTCCCTGCTAGGGCCAGCAGACAGTGTTGCCTTATTAACTGTAGTGACAACTGAGGTTTAACTTCGGGCCACAGTGGAATTTCGAAACCCACCCTCTCCATATTTTACAGATAAGCCAGCCAGTTCATCCTGAAACTCCCTAAGAATTTCTCTCACTGCATCCCTAGGAGAAGGCAGACTTGGAAAGAAAGACAGGAAGTGCATTTTAAAGAATAGGTGAAGCCCCTCCCCTTGGGAGCACTCACCCTGCGCCTTCCTCCTGAGTCCTGGGCCTGTCTAGCTCTGTGGGGCCCCAGGGGATCAGCAGAATTCCATCAGGATTCAAGGTCAGACTCCAGAGCCACGGGAGGGCCCAGGCCATGACAGTCTCCCCTTTCTTCCTCACCCAGAGAACCCTGCAGAGAGAAGGCTCTGCTTGCTGAGCCCAGCCCCTCCAGGTGGGCAGTGTGGGAGGCAGCATTTAGTAGATGAGATTTCTTTTTCTTTCTTTCTCTCTCTCTCTTTCTTTCTTTCTTTTTCTCTTTCTCCCTTTGTTTGTTTCTCTTAGATTTTATTTATTTATTTGAGAGAGAGAGGAAAGCATGAGAGGGGTGAGGGTCAGAGGGAGAAGCAGACTCCCCACCAAACTGGGAGCCCGATGCAGGACTCAATCCTGGGTCTCCAGGGTCATGACCCGAGCCAAAGGCAGGCAGTCACTTAACCAACTGAGCCACCCAGGTGCCCCTAGATGTGACTTCTTAAGCTCTTATTTCTCTGGAGCTTAAATTCCTTCCTGGAATGTGAGGAAGTGTCCACAGAAGACTCCAAACTGTATCCTGAAGCAAAAACATGCAGAGGGGGGACCCTGGACTGCCCACTTAGCTTCACAGAGGGTTTCTGAGCCCCACCACACCTCACTTCCCTCATCTATAAAATGGGTGTAATAAGAGTCTGTCCCCACGAATCACAGCAATGCCATAAGGATGAAGTGGGAAGATGGACGTGAAACACTTTCGAACCCTGTGTCTGGCACACAGTGAGAGTCTAATAAATGTTGTCTAAGGACTATGATTTCTGCCCAGTTCCCAAAAGCAAATATCCTCAATCTGGAAGGTTCATAGCAGTCAAGTGGTTAGAAATACTGGGTGGAAGGCTGATTTTTTATAAAATTACTGTCTTTACCCAATGCCCCCATCACCTCTCCGGGATGCCTGCCCAGTAGCACCTGTTTTCCCTTGTGAACCCACTACCCTGGGTTTTATCTCTGGGCTTTGGCCTCTAGTAATGGCTGTGAATGGGACTCCTGGTCACTCTGAGTTTATCGACCATCCCCCGCTACTCCAAGCCCCACACCAGCAAATGGCTTTAGTTCCATAACAATGCCAGCTGTTCTCAAGTTCTCACTGCTTCAAGTTTTCACATCCCCAAACCATAATTTTTATATGTTTACCTATTAGCACAAAAAAGTGGATTTCCCCTCTTTCTACTGGAGAGAGGAACAAATGGGGAAGAAAATTATTTAGATTATTATTTAAGGACCTCCTGGTCCTGTGCAGGCTGGAAGGTGAGGCTCCGTTCCCCCTTCCACAGTGTGTTCTGACCAGTGGGCTAGTGAGTCACTGCCAAAAAATAATGGAAAGAGTGGAAATTTCTGGAGGTATGAGAGCTTCTGTAACACCTTAAGCTTCATTCTTACAGGGCATGACTCAGGCCCTGGGAACAACCTAAGACCTTTAACCCTGGCTCTGAGGCCATTAGCTATAAAACAGAGTCTTAATTACTACTGATGATGTTCACTACGGCTCTCCAGAAGGGGGAAATAACACGCAGCATTTCCCAAACAGAATTCACCACAAAATGCTTTTATTTGAGGAGTTCTGAATGAGTAGTTCCCTTAAGCCATTGATCTAGGGGCATAAGGCAAAGAGAGAAGACACAGCATCTGGGCACAAGGAGAGGGCAAGCTAGTCAAGGCCATGCTCCTGCCATATTGAAGAAACAAGATGCACAACCCAAAGTAGCCAAGCAAAGGGTGGGTTGTCATGGACTGAGGTGCATTCCCCTAACTTTTTCCTCTCCTTTCTTTTGTTCCTCCACCATAGCACCATCAGAGAAACTCCCACGGGGGAGGCTCTGAGCCTTCACCCCACTCTGGGCCTGACCCCAGCCCACAACCAGGCCTGAGGCAGAAGTGAGGTTTTGCATCTTGTTTTGGTGCTTTCTATGACTGTACTTTCCATCATCAAATGGCATTTTCAAAGCAGTCATTCTCATTGTTTTAAAGGATGAAATTTATGGCTTGAAAGTAATGGCCACCAACCTCATAAAATGGCCACCAGCCTCATAAAATGAGCTTTAATATTACCACAAACATTCTCACGATTGGCCAAATCCCCAAGACCCCTATGAAGAGTGAAATGCCCTAGGCAGAAAAGGATCGAATTTATTCAACATCATAAAAATACACAACGACCTTTCTCATTTTCCAGCAACAGCCATGCTGGGCAAGGCTTCTTTGGACATGACCTTCTCTCACCTTGCTGTGTCTACTTCCCAGCATCCCCATGCATTGGCCTCCACACTCTCCCCACTCAGCTTTGTCTTCCATCCCTGGCCTCAACCTCTGATGTCAACCTGGACCTACTCCAGTCCTGTCAAAGTCAGTGTCTTCTCTTGGATTCTGAAGAACCAGGTGAATCCAGAATTTGTTTTCTGACATTAGGAATATGGACTCATTGATTCATATAGACTGATTAAAACCTTATATTCACCTTGACCTGTGAGATGTGTGAAAAATCTCTTCATAGACTGTGCTCTGCTTCATAGCCTGTGACCTTGGGAAAAGTACTTAATTGCTCTGAAATTGTTTATTTCTCTGTTAAAAATATTTAAAAATGGAAATGTAACTTTATTGTATCATCTCACTCAATACTCACTAAAATCCTGTGCAATGAGTGATATTACCCTCACAGAAATTGAGGACCTGACACTCCCCAGCCAGTAAAGAGTAGACTGGGGATTCCAATCCTGAGTTTGTCTGATTCTAAAACTTATACTACTCTTTTTGGGGTACCTGGCTGGTTTAATCAGTGGAGCATGTGACTCTTGATCTCAGGGTTGTGAGTTTGAGCCCCATGTTGGCTGTAGGGATTATTTAAAAATAAAATCTTAAAAAACAAAACAAATGCATACTACTCTTTTTCTCTAGACCTCCATCATAACCGGGGGCAGGGGATAATTTTTGGAATACTAGGCAATGATGTGCACAATGGCTGAGAGAGGAAAGAAATTGATAGCAGAGCCTCACAACCATCCAGAGGATGAGGTCCTCAACTAAAGGAAAGGCAACCAGAAGGGAAAGAGATATTGTGAAGGCTGAACCCACTTGATAGGAGGAGAGAGACAGAGGAATAAGAAAGTGGGAGGGACCAAACTAAACAGATTTTAGAGCCTACATGACCCAAGAGATGATGGAAGAGGTGAGTGCAAAATAATTTAGGAAGGAAAGCCATTTTGAGCGTCGGAACACTAAGTGAAAATGTCTGGGAGGAATTCAGGGACGCGGGATTTCAGAATGAAAAGAGATTAAGAACAAAGAATCAGGATGTGACAAGCAGCCACATGAACAAGACCTGAAGTCATAAAGGCAGTGGGCTTCCCTCATACAGACAGGAAAGCAGTGACATGAGAACTGGCTCGGATGGAGGGGTGGGCAGGAAGGACAAGCAGTCGGAGGGCAGGGGGAATAGGCAGGGTAACCTGGGGGCAGAGAACACTTTCCCGGCAGGAATGTTCAGATTCATGTACAAAAAGCAGAGGAGAGGTCTTGGTAATAGAAGGAAAGCTTTCATTTTTAAGAGTGTAATCTCAACAGAATGGTAAGCGTGGAGGTCACACTACAGATGGCTAAAGAAAGACTCAGGGCAGAGAGAAGACATATGTTTAAGAGATTTAGAAGAGAAAAGATAAAAAAGGGAACAGCAGGACCAAGTAAAGATAGTTTTCTTTCCCTTCAATGTCAAATACTCGAGCGTGTCTGACCATAGAAGGGAAAGATCTAGTGAAGATGGAGACTGAATATGGAAAACAGAGCACTGAAAAAGCTGATTTGGAGAGAAGGTAAGAAGAGATTCTGTTGTTAATTCAACAGCATTTACAGTGAGCCACTCTATGCAAAATAGCGTGCTCAGCACAGTAAGAAATAGGAGGATAAAACAAAAACCAGTGCCTTCTCTAAGTAGCTTATAACTTAGTAGGAGAATTGAGTTTTGCCAATAGTAATGTTGCATGGCTGTGTAAGCCCTGTGTTCATGTTAACAATAAAGCGCTATCGGAGTTAGGAGTATCGTGATTAAGGGGGAAGGGACATCTAAATACTATTACCGGGTGCCTGGGCGGCTCAGTCCATGAAGTGTCTGCCTTCGGCTCAGGTCATGATCTCTGGGCCCTGGGATGGAGCCCCACATCAGACTGCCGGCTCAGCGGGGAGTCTGCATCACCCTCTACCCTTCCCCCTGCTTGTGATCTCTCTCTTTCTCTCTCTCTCTCTCAAATAAATAAATAAAATCTTTAACAAAAATATCACAGAAAAGAAGTACTGAACTCAGCCTTGGAAGATGAGTAACCATATGATTGGCAAAAGATGCAGCGGAAGAGTGTGGCAAAGGAGGAATTCCAGCTGCAAGGACAGAGTTGGCCTTGAAAGGAAGGGACAGTTCTGCAAGTGGTACTTAAGGGACGAATAAATAGTATAAAGAGGTATTGTGTAGTAGAGAGAACTCATACCTAATGGCCTCACTGTACTATGTAATATAGACAAGCAGAGGAGCCTCTGAAAGCAGGGGTCAGGGTTCAAGGACAAGAGGAAAGTGTGAATCTGAAAGAGGTGGAAACAGAAACTGCAAAGCAGCCAGATGGGCTTGCTCTATTGATGTTAGAAACTTCTAAAATTTTGTCTAACAAAAATTAGCACTCTGAAAATAGGGATTGGAATAGTAACTGTTGGGAGGGCTTTTCTGTCTGGAAGTATGATGAAAAAGATACCCTGGCCTATCCTCTTATGGGGGATGGGAATACATATATATAAAACATATTTTAAAATTTTATTTAATTCTGTTATAATTTATTATAATGCATATAATACATATTTTTAAAACTATATATACACACATATGTGTCTATCTATACATGGACACACATACATAAAAAGCATTGCTGAGTTTGACCAGAAATATAGCGAGAGATTAAAAACTAAGGGAAAGTAAAACACCAGAGATAAGCAGACTTCCAAAGCCAGCTTACACCTTGATAACATTCACTGGAACAGTGAATTTGGATTTTTATTTTCACAGCCTTGTCGGGTGAAGGAAACAGGACCCAATCAAGGTGGGGAGTCTAATAGAAGACTCCTTTACATAAAGCTAGAACCCCCAAGGGATTATATGAGAGAAAATAATCATCTACCTAATAATGCATATCCAATGAAAAATGTTCCCAGGTTGAGAGTAAATTAAGACATTTTCAGATAAAGAAAAACCACATGACTTTCCTTCAAAAGATTCACACACACAAACACATACAAGTCTAAAGGTTATTACTTTAGGCTGAAGGAAATGATTTCATACGGAAGATCTAAGATGCCACAAGGAATGGTGAGCAAAAAGAATGTAAGTATGTGAGTAAATCTAAACCAATGTTGATGGCACGAGATAGTAACAACGTCTTACAGGGTTAAAAATTAGAACCAAAACACAAGACACCAGTAGTCCATAATTTTAGATTAGAGGAGGGGTTTATTGGTAGGAATTAGTGTCTCAAAGGTCATATGTTGTTCAAAAAGAGGCGGAAAAATACCGATTAACTTCAGACTTCATAAGTTAGAATTTCTAGAATAATAAGAAAAATGGCAAAAAGGTGCATAATTTCCAAGCTAGTAAAGGACAAATGAGATAAGAAAAATAGTGTTTATTCTAAAAGAAGAAAGAAACGAGTGGACCTTTTGGATACAATTCAAACAAATCAATAGTAAAAATGAATTTTTGGGGGGTGCCTGGGTGGCTCAGTGGGTTAAAGCCTCTACCTTAGGCTCAGGTCACGATCTCAGGGTCCTGGGATCAAGCCCCGCATCGGGCTTTCTGCTTGGCGGGGAGCCTGCTTCCCCCTCTTTCTCTGCCTGCCTCTCTGCCTACTTGTCATCTCTCTCTCTGTGTCAAATAAATGGATAAAATTTTTTAAAAATGAATTTTTTGCAAGTGAGACAAGTAGGAAAATTTGAACACTAACTGGTTATTTAATGATATGAAAGAGTTACTATTTTTTAAAAGATGTAATCATGGGAAGGTGGGTTTGTTTTGTAAAAGACCTCTTAAAAATTATAGATACACATTGAAGAATTTGTGAGTGAAATTACATGATGGTTTAGTTTTTGTTTAAAAACAATCCAGTATTGGGATTTTTTTGATCTTTGGTGAACCTGAGAGATGATTTCTTTACTTTTATATGTTTAAAATTTTCTGTGACAGAAAGTTAAAATGAGAAAATAAATGTTAAAAAAAGAAAAGAAGGCAAGAAAGGAAAGAAAAAGAAACAGAGAACCAAGACAAATAGAAAGCTTTTAATAAAATGACAAATATATCAGTAATTAGTTTTAAAAATCCATCTAAGAGTGCCTGGGTGGCTGGGTCGGTTAAGCGTCTGCCTTCAGCTCATGTTTTGATCCCAGGGTCCTGGGATTGAGGCCTGAGTGTGGCTCCTGATTCAGCAGGAGTCTGCTGCTCCCTTTCCCTCTGCCTCTCTCCCCTGCTTGTGCTCTCTTTCTCTCTCTCTCTGTCTCAAATGAATAAACAAAAATCTTTTAAAAAATTAAAAATTCGGGCGCCTGGGTGGCTCAGTTGTTTGAGCGACTGCCTTCGGCTCAGGTCATGATCCTGGAGTTCCGGGATCGAGTCCCATATCGGACTCCCGGCTCTGCGGGAAAGTCTGCTTCTCCCTCTGACCTTCTCCCCTCTCATTCTCAGTCTCTCGCTCTCTAATAAATAAATAAATAAATAAATCTTTAAAAAAAAATTTAAAAAAAATTAAAAATTCATCTATCTGCTACTTATAGGTAATGAGTTTAAAACATAGGAACATAAAAGGTTGAAAATAAAAAGAACTGAAAATGATATTCCAGACAGATGCTAGTCAAAGAAGCTGATGCCCCTAAATTAATAGCAGACAAAATAGACTATAAGGCTAGAAGTACTACTAGAAATAAATAAAACTACTATATAATAATTAAAGTTTGAGTTCATTGGGAAAATATATGAGTTTTAACATGTGTAACAATAATTTAGCCTCTAAATACATAAAGCAAAAATATACACAATTACGAAGGTAAGTAAATAAATATACTCTTTTTTTTTGGAATTTAAGAATTTTATTACTCTTTTTTTTTTAAAAAAAAAGATTTTATTTATTTGACAGAGAGAGAGAAATCACAAGCAGGCGGAGAGGCAGGTAGAGAGAGAGGGGGAAGCAGGCTCGCTGCTGAGCAGAGAGCCCGACTTGGGGCTCCATCCCAGGATCCTGAGACCATGACCTGAGCCTAAGGTAGAGGCTTTAACCTACTGAGCCACCCCAGGTGCCCCGAATTTTATTACTCTTCTACACTTATGGTATTCTACCTGTCCCATTATATGAAATATCAAGAAGGCCAAAATACAAAAAAGTATGAATATAGATTTAACAGCATAAGAGTAATCTATGTTTATAGAAAACTACCCAACAACTATAAATTGTTTTTAGCAACAGCATACTGAGCCAAAAAAAAAAAGTCCCCCCAAAAAAAGTAAAAAGATTTTAAAGTATCAGTATCAGACAGATTATATTATCTGACTACACTATAGTTAAATAAGAAATCAGTAACAGAAGGACAATTTCCCAATGGCTGGAAATTTTAAAATATGCTAATAACCATAGGGTCAAAAACAAGCATATAACTCATAATAGAAATAATGAGCTTAGCATACAACACAAGATAGAAAAAAATAGAATAAACCCAAAGAAAGATAAAAGAAAGAGGAGAAACTAATGAACTAGAGGACAAAAATAAAATAGAACTAACACAGCCAAAAGTTACTTCTTTGGCAAAATCAATAAAATTGATAAATTTCTGGAAAGATCAAATAAGAAAAAAGAAGACACCAATATCAGAAATGAAAATGAGACATAATTACAGATGCTATTGACATTACAAAGATGTAAGAGCATATTATAAGCAAACTTTTGCCAGTAAGTTTGAAAATGTAGATGAAATGTAGATAAATATAATTTTCCATTACTGACTCAAGAAAAAATAGAAAATTCAAACAGTCTTCACCATGAAACTGAAACAATAGTCTCAAATCATTCTACCATGGATATAGGAGACTCAGTGATTTTACCAGCGAGTTCTACCAACATTCAAGAAATGAAACGAGACTTGTTATTTTAAAATAGAGAAAAATAGGTAAGATGCAGCAACTTATTTAATGAGGCTAGCATATCTTTGGTATCAAAACCAGATAAGGACAGAAAGGAAAGTTTCAATCTCACTTAGGAAATACAGATACAAAAATCATAAACTACTAGCTAAGAGATGGCAGATGAAAATTGACTGCACATTCTTTGCTACTCCTCCCACTGAGAGGTAGAGTCTAATTGCTTCCTCCTGAATCTAGGTTGACTCTAGAAAAGTGCTTCTTAGAATACAATAGAATGCGGTAGAAATGTCACAGCATGACTTCCCAGGGAAAGAGAAGAAGTTTGCAGTTTCCTCCGTAAACTCTAAGAGCCTCTAGGAGCCCTGAGCTGCCAAGTGGGAAGGAAAACTACCCCAAAATGCCAGGTGGGGGGGCAACAAGAAGGTCCTGCAGTAGACAATCTCAGGAGAATCCACTTTTTCAGCCCTCTCTACCAAGGGGTTGGACATATGTACCAGGCTGTCTTGGACCTTCAAGACCAGCTCATCGGCCAGCTTAATTCCACCAGATGACCTCAAGGAGTCCCTCTGGAGCAGGAAAAGCCCTGAGCTGAGTTCTGTACGGCTTTCTGATTTGCAGAATTATAGGAAAATAAAATAGATGCTGTTTGAATCAAGTTGTGAGGGCACTTGGTCACGCAATAAGAGAGAAGGGGCGCCTGGGTGGCACAGTAGGTTAAGTGTCTGACTTGGCTTTGGCTCAGCTTATGGTCACAGGGTGGTGAGATCAAACCCCACACTGGGCTTTGCGCTGAGTGCAGAGTCTGCTTGAGACTCTCTCTCCCTCTCCCTCTGCATACCCAGGTTCTCTCTCTCCCTCTCTCTCAAATAAATAAATAAATAAATAAATAAATAAATTTAAAAAGAGAGATAACAAGAACACTAACAAACTCAAGTACTGTTTAAGACCATTATGAACTACTTGGTCATAAACATTAGAAAATCAATTCATGCAATTTACTCCATTAACAGATTAATGGAGAAAAGTCAGCTATCCTCTCAATTAAAGCAGAAAAAAGTAGCTGTTAAAATACTAAATCCGCTCGTGACTTAAACACAAAACAAAACAAAACAAACGGGGTGCCTGGGTGGCTCAGTCAGTTGGTCTGACTTCGGCTCAGGTCATGATCTCAGGATCCTGGGATTGAGCCCCGAGTTTGGCTCCCCACTCAGTGGGGAGGCTGCTTCTCTCTCTCCCTCTGTCCCTCCCCTCACTCATGCTCTCTCTGTCTTTTTCTCAAATAAATAAAAAAAATCTTTTAAAAATAAATAAATGGGGGCAACTGGGTGGCACAGTTGGTTAAGCCCCTGACTCTTGGTTTAGGCTCAGGCAGTGATCTGAGGGTTATGAGATCAAGTCCCACATCAGGCTCCTAGCTCAGCACAGAGTCTGCTTAGGTTTCTCTCTCCCTCTTTTCACCTCCCACCCCTCACTGCTCACTCACTCTCTCTTTAAAATAAATAAAATAAATTTTTAAGAAATGAATAAATAAAAACAAACAAAACAACTCATAACCACCTAAGGATATAAAGGAATTTCTTTGATGCCATTCTATAGACATCATCATTAATGGTGAAACATCATATATATTCCCTTTAACATCAGGTATAAGGTAGAATGCATCCACTCTCACTATTTCAATCCATTTTGGACTCGAGATTCATGCCAATAGTGGAGGGGGAAAAAAAAGAAGGAAAGAGAAAGTGCAAAGATTGCAAAGGAAAAAAAAAGCTGTTGTTATTTGCAGATGATACAATTGTTTTCAAACTCAACCCTAAAAAACCTACAGAAAGTAGTATTAGTATTAGTATTGATGGGATTTTAGTAGCGTGCTAATATAAACTAAAGCTCAGTTGTATTTTCATCTGTCAAAAACAAATGCTGGAAAATTCGTTTCAAAAATACAATTAAAAATATAATTTAAAGTAGTGTCAAAAATTTTTAATCAGCAAAGATAGCAATTTCTCCCCAATTCATTGACAAATTCCATTCAATTCCAATCAAAATGCTGATAGAGTTTTTGTGGAACTTAAAAGCTGGTTCTAAAATTTATATGGACGCGTAAAGGGACAAGAACAGCTTAATTGCCAAGACGCTTTTTTTTTTTTTAAGGTTTCTTTTATTTGAGAGAGAGAGAGTGTAAGCAGGGGGAGCAGCAGGCAGAGGGAGAAAGAGAAGCAGACTCCCTTGCTGAGCGGAAAGCCCTACATGGGACTTGATCCCAAGATCTAGGGATCAAGACCTGAGCCAAAGGTAGACACTTGACTGAGATACCCAGATGCCCCAAAGGCCAAGACCGTCTTGAAGAAAACCTGTGGGGAGGGGTGCAGAACTCTCATCAAAAACTATCAATCTTTAGTTAAGCCATAGTAAATGAAACAGTGCAGTACTAGAGCAGGCAAAGTGACCTAGAGAATTGAGAGCCTCAAAGAAACCAATAAATATCTGAAGGCAGCATTACCAATTCCGGGAAAGGACAAATTATTCAATAAATTGGTAGAACAATGGTTTATCCATATGGAGGAAAAATTAAAATTGGACTGTAAACTCATACCGTTAAAAAAAAAATCAATTTCATGGGCACCTGGGTGGCTCAGTCATTTAAGCAACTGCCTTCGGCTCAGGTCATGATCCCAGGGTCCTGGGACTGAGTCCCGCATTGGGCTCCTTGCTCCACGGGAAGCCTGCTTCTCCCTCTCCCTCTGCCATTCCCTCTTGCTCATTCTCTCTCTCTCTCTCTCTCTCTCTCTCTCTCTCTGTGTCAAATAAATAAATAAGATCTTTTAAAAAATCAATTTCAGGTGGGGCTAAAGAGCTAAATGCAAAGATAAAACTTTTAGAAGACAAGATAGAAGACTATCTTTACGAACTTGTATGTAGTAAAGAAGGAGGATTCCGAAACCAGACACGAATATACAATCTCTTTCTTTTTTTTTTAATTTTTAATTTTTTTTTTTAAGAGAGAAAACACACGCCAGCAGGGTGAGGAGGGCAGAGGGAGAGAGAGAATCTCAGATTAACCACCAAGCATGGAGCCCAACTTGGGGCTCAGTCTCAGGACCCTGAGATCGTGACCTGAGCCAAAACCAAGAGTCCACCACTTAACCGACTGAGCCTCCCAGGCCCCCACAATTATACAATTTCTAAAGGGAAAGATTTAAGAATTGAATTCTAAAAATTAACAACTTGTATTCATCAAAACACACCATAGAGTGAAATAATAAGCCCAAAGAGGAAGTACATATTTACAACATATATAATTGCTTAAAGATTGGTATCTAAAATATATAAAGAACACCTATCAACCCATTAAGAAAAATAGGCAAAATATCTGCAGGTGTGTGGCACAAAGGCTAATTCGTGTATTAAAAGATACCCATCTTCATTGGCCAACAGGAGAATTCAAATCAAAACCATGGTGAACAACCATTTCCTGCCCACCAGATTGGCAAACATTAAAAACAGTATCAAGTGTTGGTAAGGAAACAAACAGTACTCTTTACTCCATACACTCCGAGGCAGACCAGGGACTGACCTAGCCACTTTAGAAAACTGACGATGTACATAGCTTGGAACTCAGTAGTTTCATTTCTAGAGAAAGTCTGGACTAAGGAGACGTGTCTAGGATGTACGTAGCAGAGCAGAGAAGTCTGGAAAACCAGGGAAATGTGCATCAGAGTCAAGAGCTCCACACAATGGGACTCAATGCATGAGAGAAACTCAGTGAACCAGACCTGCGGCCCCAGTGATGCTGTTCAGGGGTCTGACACTGGCAGGAAGAAGTGAGTCGGAGAAGAACACTATCCCATCATGTAAGGTCCCGAGACATACAAACAGCATCTTCTCGTTGGAAATATCAGCGTACGTGAAAATATACGGAAGAGCAAGGGAATGGTGAACACTCAACCCGGGATGATTAATGGCGTCTGAGAGGACAGAGGAGGTGGGATGTGAAGGGCGCCCAGGGGACCCCAGAGGTAAGAGCGATGATCTTGTATTTAAAGCAGGTGCTGAATCGTTAGTCTTTTTATTCTACTCAGTCTTGTTAAAAAGTCAGTGTGTGTCACCCAGGACAGCAATTCCTGCCCAGCCCAAGCCTTGAGTCTGGCGGGCCTTGGGAAGAACGTGTAGCAGTGTTCTTTGGTCACCCCTCAGGAATAGGAAAATGGTTTTGTTTTTGTTTTTCTTTGTAAAACAGGTTTTCTAGCTGAGCTAGAGGTAGGGACACCTCTGACCCTGGTAGATTGAGGATTGTGAATGTGTGATGGATGTGAATGTGTGTGTGTGCCCGGGGAGGGGCTGGAGAAGGATGAGGGGAGTCGAGAAAAGGGAACAGGGTATGGTCAGAGGCTTTAGGGCCCCAAAGACAAGGAGGGCTCCAAGTGGGAGAGGTTAATGGGAACGCTCATCATAGCACCCAAAGAAAATGAGGATTAACATTGAAAACACCAATTCATTTATATTGTATCTACTCTCAGGGCCTGATGAAACCAGCTTGATTCTGGCCAATAGCCAAGGGGGAAAAACCAGAGGCCAATTTCACAGCGCCCTTGAGGATGTGCCTGGTAAATGGACACCTGAGAAGGACTTATGTGAGCCCCTTCCAACTTCGTATCCTTGCACGGTTATCCCATCCATTAAAAATGCCTCCTTCCTGTTTGGCCTGTCTTCCAGGGGACAGGGTGGAATAGGTTGGCCTCACCTACCTAATACCGGGATTGCTCTGCCTTAGTTTTTCCTGAAGCCGAACTTGGCACTGACCTCCAGCATGGCAGAAAGACAAGCCCATCCCTCCCAGGCCACTCATTCTTCTCCTAGGCTCGGGGCGGGAACATAGGTGATGCATGAAGCGACTGGGAAGGGGCCCCCCCGGTGGGGCTGGTCTGGCTTCTCCAGGCTCAGCATTTGAATCAAAGGGCGGGGAGTGGGGGCGGGGAGCCTCCGTGGCTCCAGTTGGACTGTCTTCAGATCCCCAGCTGTTGGGTCTTTTTGGTTTTTATTACATTAGCCTTAAAAAAAGTTTTTAATCAGCAAGAATCAGTGAAGCAGGCTTTATGGTGCAATAATTCTGCATGTTTTGTTATAAATATCCCCAGGCAAAGTTAAGGTTATTTCATACCACTATCAAAGTAACACACCCGCTTGGGTTGCAACAAGGAATCTGTGAGGGCTCGCAAGCAGGAAGCATACCATCTGCATTTTAAGAGGCTTTTGTTTTAATAAAATGGGCACATATTTACCCATAAAAGAGATTGACCGGCTTGGCAAATTCAGAACCCATGAGAAGTCAAGATACAGAGACAGGCCACATTATTTGCTGAATTAAAAAAAAAAAAATTTCACCCATCCACCCACTTCCCAATAATAGCGCTCAGTTGTGGGTTTTGGCGATACTGATGTTTACAATAAACTCTCAGAGCTCAAAGGCTCCAGGTCCGGCACCAGAGGCCTCGGCTCTACCGAAGACGCTGAGGTCTGTTTTTTTATTAAGAGTTAAGACTTTCCCCCCTCGACTCCCCTGAAAAAAACATCAGATGAAAGTTTGAAATTGTTAAATCCAGGATGAAAAGACACTCCCCTGGTTCTGTTTCATAGATTGCATTCGGTCTTGTTTATTTAGACCCTGAAGAGGTTTGGCCGTGGGCGCCGGGAACTTGCAGAGGGGCCACGCGGAGGCAGCGAACTCCCGCGTTCTGTTCTTTCCTGCGCAAGCTTACCGACTGGCCTCTTGAGACACATTTCCAAACTCCATACTCCCTGCCAGGGAAGATTTCACAATCCTCTTTCATCAAACTTCCCTAAAGCTGCAAGTCTTTTTTTTTTTTTTTAAGTTTTTATTTAAATTTCAGTTAAGTAAAATACAGTCTTATATTAGTTTAGGGGGACACTGTAGTGATTCAACACTTCCATAGGACACCGGGTGCTCGTCACAAGTACCCTCCTTGATCCCCATCACCTATTTCATCCATTCCTCTACCCACCTCCCTTCTGGTAACCAGCAATTTGTTCTCTGTAGTTCAGAGTCTGTTTCTTGGTTGGCCTCTCTCTCTCTCTTTTTCCCGTGTGTTTAGTTTCTTAAATGCCACATATGAGTGAAATCATATAGTGTTTGTCCTTCTCTGACTTATTTCTTTTAGCATTAATACTCTCTAGCTTCATCCGTGTTATTGTAAATGGCAAGATTTCATTCTTTTTATGACTCAGTAATATTCCATTGTGTATATATACCACCCTTCTTCATCTACTCATCACATCGATGGACACTTGGGCTATTATCCATAATTTGGCTATTGTGGATAATGTTGCTGTAAACATCAGGGTGCATGTATCCCTTTGAATTAGTGTATTTGTATTATTTGGGTAAATATCTAGTAGCACAATTACTGGGCTGTAGGGTAGTTTTATTTTTCACTTGTTGAGCAACCTCCATACAGTTTCCAGAGTGGCAGTACCAGCTTGCCTTCCCATCAACGGTGTAAGAGGGTTCCCCTTTCCCCACATTCTCGCCAACACCTGTTGCTTCTTGCATTGTTGATTTTAGCCATTCTGTGTGAGATGATAGCTCATTGTGGTTTTGATTTGCATTTCCTTGATGATGAGTGATGTTGAGCATATTTTCATGTGTCTGTTGGCCATCTGGATGTCCTCTTTGCAACAATGTCTATGCATGCCTTCTGCCCATTTTTAAATTGGATTATCCATTTTTGGGGTGTTGAGTTTTATAAGTTCTTTATATATTTTGAATACTAGCCTTTTATCAGATATGTCATTTGCAAATATCTTCTCCCATTCTGTAGGTTACCTTTTTGTTTTGGTGATTATTTCCTTCATGGTGCAAAGCTCCTTACCTTGATGTTGTCCCAATAGTTTATAATAATAACAATAGTTTATTATTGTAATAATAGTTTATTATTTTAAAGATTTATTTATTTATATGACAGAGAGAGAGACCACAAGTAGGCAGAGAGGCAGGCTGAAAAAGAAGGGAAGCAGGCTCCCTGCTGAGCAGAGAGCCCAATGCGGGTTCGATCCCAGGACCCTGAGATCATGACCTGAGCCGAAGGCAGAGGCTTTAACCCACTGAGCCACTCAGGTGCCCCAGTTTATTATTATCTTATTTATTTATTTGATAGAGTGTGAGACAGCGAGAGAGAGAGAGAGAGAGAGAACACAAGCAGGGGGAGTAGGAGAAGGAGAAGCAAGCTTCCCACTGAGCAGGGAGCCTTATACAGGGCTCGATCCCAGGATCCTGGGATCATGTCCTGAGCTGAAGGCAGATACTTAACTATTGAGCGACCAGGCACTCCTTATTATTTTTTTAAAGTAGGCTCCATGCTCAGCCTGGGGTTTGAACTCAGCGCCCTGAGATCAAGAGTCGCACTGAGCCAGCCAGGCACTCCCCATAGTTTATTTTTGCTTTTGTTTCCCTGCCTCAGGAAACATATCTAGAAAGAAATTGCTAGGGCCATTGTCAGAGAAGTTAGTGCCTGTGTTCTCCTCTAGGAATTTTATGGTTTCAGGTCTCATATTAATCCATTTTGAATTTATTTTTGTGTGTGGTATAGGAAAATGGTCCACTTTCATTCTTCTGCATGTGGCTCTTCAGTTTTCCCAACACCATTTGTTAAAGAGACCGTCTGTTTCCTATTGGATATTCTTTCCTGCTTCATCAAGAATAACTGACAATATAGTTGTAGGTTCATTTCTGGATTTTCTATTCTGTTCCAATGATCTATGTGTCTGTTTCTGTGCCAGTACCATACTGTTTTGATGACTACAGCTTCGTAATAGAGCTTGAAGTCCAGAATTGTGATGCCTCCAGCTTTGGTTTTCTTTTTCAAGGTTGTTTTGGCTATTCAGGGTCTTTTGTGGTTCCATCCAAATTTTAGGATTGTTTATTCTAGCTCTGTGAAAAATGCTGATGGTATTGATAGGGATTGGATTAAATGTGAAGATTGCTTTGGATAGCATAGACATTTTAATAGTATTTATTCTTCTAATCCATGAGCATGGACTGTCCTTCCATTTCTTCATTTCAATTTCAATTTCTTTCCTCAGCGTTTTATAGTTTTCAGCATACAGGTCTTTCACCTCTGGTCAGGCTTAATCCTAGGTGTCTTACTGGTTTTGGTGCAATTATAAATGGATTGACTCCTGAAGTTCTCTTTTCTGCCACTTCATTATTAGTGTACAGAAATGCAACAGATTGGGCGCCTGGGTGGCTCAGTTGGTTGAGCAACTGCCTTCGGCTCAGGTCATGATCCTTGAGTTCCAGGATCGAGTCCCACATTGGGCTCCCAGCTCCACGGGGAGTCTGTTTCTTCCTCTATCCTTCTCTCCTCTCATGCTCTTTCTCACTTTCTCTGTCTCTCAAATAAGTAAATAAAATCTTAAAAAAAAAAAAGTCTTCATTAAAAAAAAAAAAAAAGAAATGCAACAGATTTCTGTACATTGATTTTATGTCCTGTGACTTTACTGAATTCGTTTATCAGTTCTGGGAGTTATTCAGTGGAGTCTTATGACATAAAAGGTCATCTGCAAATAGTGAAAGTTTTGCTTTTTCCTTGCTGTTTTGGATGCCTTTCATTTCTTGTTTTTGTCTGATTGCTGAGGCTAGGACTTCCGGGACTACATTGAATAAAACTGATGAGAGTGGACATCCCTGTCTTGTTCCTGTCCATAGACAAAAAGTTCTCCGATTTTCCCTATTGAGGATGTTAGCTGTGGCTTTTTCACATATGACCTTTATTATGAAGAAGTGTGTTTCCTCTCAACCTACTTTGTTGAGGGTTTTTATCATGAATGGATATTATACTTTGTCAAATTAAAGCTGCAATTCTTGAAGCAAAGGTTGTCCTGGGTTGGAAGGCTATATCTACAGGGTATCACATTTAGTAGGAAGGCTGTTCGCTTACCTTTTCGTTTGCTAAGCAACTCACCCACCCCAGCCAGGGCCCTGGACATTTGCATATTGAGTCATGCAATGATCCCACAAGGCAGGCATCCTACCCCTGGCACAGATGACTCGCAGAGGCGGGAGAGGAGAGGAAGGTGGGCAGAAGGGCAGGCTTCTCAGTTACTGAGCACTTGGGGGGCAGAGCTGCCCGCTGTGCCCTTCTCACTCTTTCCTGCCATCGCCCTTTTTGCTCTCCTCCCTCGGCTTCCTTCCGCCATCCAGGTGGGTGAGTTGTGAGAAATACGAGCGGCCATGAAATGCCCCATGAACCCGGCCTTGGGGGCAGACTATGTGATAAGAGTACATATGGAGACAGCAGCAGCATCCATTTGGATTTTGAGTTGGAAGTCTTGGCCCTGATTGTAGGGCCACGGTGACCCTCCCTCTGCCCTTGGTTGTGCCCTGTCCTTGAAGTCCTTCCCGGGGGTGCATCCCAGGGGCACTGTTGGCCTCCTGTCGTACACTGACGTGCACAACAAATGTCTTGATTGTCCTGAACTCCAGCCCCATATTTCTGGGCTGTGCGGTGACGAGGCCTCTGACAATGGGGCTTGCGAGCTGGGGTGGGGGTTGAGGGGGGAACCTCCACCCAGATCTCCTCAAGTAACATCCCCTAGCCCTGTTGTAACTTGGGGCTTCCCTTCGAGCCCGGGCAGTGACAGCCACACAGGTGGGGCTGTCCATCTAATCTTCCTCGACCCATAAATCCAGGCACAACCCCTTGGGGCTCACCTAGGGTGTTAGCTTGGAAGGGCTTTCTTCTCTTGAACCCCTTCCCATAATGGGCAGCCTAGGCTACTAGGCAGTAAACTAGTTCTCCTAGCCAAATGACTAGGAAACCCGTTGTTGGTTAACAGGCCTTTAGCTGGTGACGGAGTGGAAGAGGTGGGGCTCCAGTTAGTGGTAGAAGGATCTGGAAGTAAAACAGGTCTCCCTTTGTGGGGCCTGGGGCTTCACTCTCAGGACAATAGGGTGGTGGGAAGGGTACTCGCCAAGCTTCTCCCTTCAGCTTTCTGGTTGATGTGATGAGACAGCATCCAGGCTTGTGGCGGAGAAATGGTTGGGATCCCACCAGAGCCCAAGGCTGGAAGGAGAGAGGGCGATGGCAGGAGGTACAGCTGGCTTTCCAGGTCAGAGCTGCACGCTGGAAAGAATGGCTTTGATGAGGATCCTGGGCCCATGGATGGGTGCCTAGGAAGCCGCAGGAGTCTTTTTATTACAGAACACATTTGAAAAGGCTTCACCAGGTTCATGGTTCACATGGCACAAGCAAAGCTTCTGGCTCCGGCTCCTTCAAAGGGCTCTGCACTTGGAGGACCCACCTAAGTAAGCCCTCTGGGAAGAGCCCGGGGCCATGCCTGGGACTCGGAGGCGGCCTGTGCTGCCACCAACAGTCAGAATAACCACCAGGCCCGCCTTGCCCAGCCGGTTTGGCTCCTGCTGACTTCCAGAATTTCCATTCCAGAGGAGCTTAAAAAAGATGATAAAATCCCTAATTATGGCTTCTGTGGGCACTCCTCCCCCAGGCTCAAGCTACCTGGCAGGCAGCTGAGAAGCTTCCCAGGTGCCAAGTACCTGGGGAGGGGACCTCTGCTGGCACTGAGCCCCAGCCCCACAGGGTCCACAGACACCCCCTCAACCTTCAGACCTCTAACCTAATGTAGGCTTTACCTGAAGCAAGGTTGCAGTGAATGGGGAACTTCTCTTGTTAGCACAACACAAGTCAAGTGGGACCTCCATGGACCAACCCCAACCTGGAGCTGTGCCCTTAGCCTTGACCCACCCCCACCAGTCCCACCAAGGGGGAGGAAACCTAGAAAGAGGCCTCGGGGTCCTGCAGCGCAGGGGCTCAGTAGGGGCCCCCCTTGAATGCTGGCTCAGACGGCAGGTCAGTGACCCACCCACTCGCTCTTCTCTCAGTGATGGTGCCTAGCTGGCAGGTGGGGCCATCGTGAGATGTCCTGTCATTAGTCCTGCCACATAGGAAAGACCAAAGCCCACAAATGGGGGTGGGCTGGTGTATGTGAACTGCCGGCCAAAGTGGAGACCGTGAAGGCTGAGGACCTCTAGCACCTATATTCAAGTGGCTCTTACCTCTCGTGTGCCCCTGTGTGTACCATCAGCACACTGGAATTACGGGGCTTTGAGTTTGGATACCGGCCCTATGCCCCCACCAGTGGAATCCGACTAGAGTCTGATAAACTCCTGAACCCCTTGACCTTGGCTTATGACTGCTGTCATTCTGTCCTTTGCACTTGACACGCTGCAGCCTTAGTAAGCGAAGTAGTCCCCAAGCAAGACCTGTCCCAGTGCCCTTGACTTCTGCTTGCACGACCTTCTTCCTTGAAGCAGGAAGCGTCCCAAGGCCCCATCTCCACCAGAGCAGGCCCTCCTCCTGTGAACCCCGCGGGGCCTTGCATGTCCTCTGTCCCGGCACTCAGCAGACACCACACAGTTACTCGGTGACAGGTTTGTCTCCCCCATGTGGCTCCTCAGTGTGTGGAATACAGTGGACATGTGATAAAATAAAACAAAGTTCTATCCTTAAGCTATCTGATATTTATTCTTTTTCAAAAAGAAAAAGAAACTAAATGCAGAAAATGAGAGAAAAGCAGGCTGATGCTAACAGCAATGGAAACCCTCCCGTGGCACTCAGTTCATCCTTCCCCCTTGGCACACTGTGCTCCAATCACCTGCTTCCTGTACGTCTCATCCGCCATGCAGGGAGCTCCTAGAGACAGGGCATGTGTTTTCTTCATCCGCGAGCACCCCTTTACGAGATGCACTGCTTGGTATACAGTAGGCACCAAATATATGTCTGTTGGGCGCATGGCAAAACCAATGAACACAGGAAATCTAGAG
The DNA here is from genome assembly GCA_028533885.1 of Nasua narica. Taxonomy (NCBI): domain Eukaryota; kingdom Metazoa; phylum Chordata; class Mammalia; order Carnivora; family Procyonidae; genus Nasua; species Nasua narica. The sequence goes on along the minus strand of CM052808.1, from coordinate 40,008,773 downwards.
ACAAGAGCAGCACTACTGCACGTGGAGGGACAATGGGAGAGCGAATTGAAGTGTATCCGACTTACAAAGCAGAAACCTGTCTATCGGGAAGGAAGAGCCAAAGGTAAGTAAGCCCCGTCCCTGGTGAACGGATGTAAATATTTTGCGAGGGTGCCCAAGCAAATGCCCGGATGTCAGGCTCTCGGGCAATTCCCACCTGTAGGCTCACAGCTGCAAGGGACACTCGACTGCTCTTTGCACTGTCCCCCCAGGCTCGAGTTTCTGCTTTGCCATCGGCCTTTTATGGGCATTCTTTTGCTCACCTGTAAAACGATGTGCTTATTCCAGGCTCTCTAATGTTCTTTCGAGTAGTCACGTGTCTAATTCCACCATTTCCAAACTCTGTAAAGTGGCTATTTCGTAGGTAACTCTCGAATGAACGATGACCCTTACAGAGTCGAAGAAAAATATTTTAAAATGTAAGATCGATTCATGAATCAACTGGGAAATTCATGGGGGTCAACCCCAAAGATTGTAATGGTACATTTTTTTCAGAATCATAATCTCAATGTAACATACACAGCTCATCTCTGTAGTCGGCCTCAAGTGCTGTAGTTAACTACGGTTGCTGTCAGTGCTACAATTACTTTTATCATCGGCGATGAAAAAGTTGTGGGGGCCCAAGGCATTCTGATGCAAGTCAAAATGGAAATTTGAAATGTAAAAGATGTGGGAAAATTTTCTTAGAAATGCAACAAGCTTTACTACTCTCTCCTAAGAGAGGAAAGATGGATAGAGAAAACTGCCAAGTGTTGGCCCCCGTCACTGGAAGAACGGTGGTGTTTCTCTTTGGCAGACAGCCCTTGTAACTTTTCTCCAACCCCCCCATGGCACTGACCCCTTTGAATACAGTTAATATATGCAGCTAGCTAACTTTAGACCCAGTTAGTTAACTTCAGTTAACTTTAGACCCGGTTAGTTAACTTTAGACCCAGTTCTTCAGTGTATTTGGCTCAGAAACTGACACAGCATTGCCAGGTTGCGTAAGAAAATATATTTTTATGTTACGAGTGTCCCTAGAAAATTGTGCACAATTAAATGCATTCAAGTGTCGTGGCTTCCAGGCAGATCACCTCATCTTTCTGGGCTCCCATGTCTCATTCTGAAATCTGACTACATGGCTAGGGTTCAGTGCAGCTTTAAAATTCCTAAGCCTAGATCTGATTCTGACCCAAGGGGTATAAAGTTTTAGGCAAACCTAATAGAAAAGACCAAAATTACTAAAAAATCAACGAGAGGGTTGGTAGCGTCATGAAAACATACTGGATGCACACAAATCCCCTGGGCATCTGGTGAAACGCAGATTCTGACTGAGCTGCTCTGGGGCAGGGGCCGAGGTTCTGCATCCAACAAGTTCTTGGTGATGCTCATGCTGCTGCTGGTTCACCCGCCACACTTTGAGTGGCAAAGGTGTAGCATACCTGCAGTGCCGAAGTCTCCCTTTAACAACACCGGCAAGGGCACTTCCTTGCACGAGATTTGTCTTGCTTTCAACCTGTGACACTGGCCATGCCAGCCACAGCTGTCTGCATTAGCACCTGACACTGGCCAGCACCTATGGGGGGGATCAGCACAAAATTGCATCCAATAAGGATGTATATCCAAGAGGAGGAACATTTAATAGATGCAACCACTCCCTCTCTCAGGTTTGAATGCGACGCACAGAGAATTGTGCCCAGATGCAAACGTGTCCAAGAAGGCGTTCTAAAGAGAGAACAAGAGTAGTAGCAGAAACGTTAGTAGGAGAAGCAGGAACAGTTTGGCTGGGGCACTTCTCTGTCACAAGCTTTGGAGTTGAGAGAAGGGGATTCTGACATTGAGGGGACAAGATGACAGGGCTGCCAGAGTTCGTGCTGAATGGTGAATCATTTTTTCGGTTCTCCTAGCAGTCTGGTTCAGGGGTGCTGTACACTGACTTTCCTGCCAGCTTTGATTCAGTCTCGTGAATGCAGACACCTTGAACATTCCTCTGTAGCTTGGGAGCCTCGTGGTGATTCTTCCTTTAAGATCTTTATCTATTTATTTCACAGAGAGAGATAGAGAGGGCACAAGCAGGGGGAGCAGCAGGTGAGGCGGAGGGAGAAGTAGGCTCCCCTCTGAGCAGGGAGCCTGACGTGGGGCTCGATCTCAGGACCCCAGGATCATGACCTGAGCTGAAGGCAGGCGCTTAACTGAGTCACCCAGGTGACCAATTCTTCCATTTAAAGCCATCCTTTACCTCACCTAGGACTTTACTGTGGCAAACACCCCTGAGGCATTGTAAATGTATCATTTTTGCCCACATTACTCATACGGACAGTCAAGGTACCACCTCAGCTTATCCTGCTAGAGCCAGATGACCAATTCTGCCAAAGAGTAAGGGCAGAAGAGGGGAGGGAAGGGTGTACTAGTTAGCCTGACTGCCATAAGAAAGTACCACAAAATGGGGAGCTGAAACAACAGAAATCTATTTTTTCATGATCCTGGAGCCCAGGAGTCCAAGATCAGGATGGCTGCAGGGCTGGGTTCTTCTGAGGCCCTGTCCTTTGCTTGTAGATGGTGCCTTCTTGCTGTGTCCTCACATGGTTTTCTTTTTGTACTTGTACTGGGTCCTACTCTCCTCCTCAAAGGACACCAGTCATATTGGATTAGGGCCACTCTATAAAGACTTGATTTTAGGGAGGCTGGGTGGCTCAGTTGGTTAAGCAACTGCCTTCGGCTCAGGTCATGATCCCGGAGTCCCGAGATCGAGTCCCACATCGGGCTCCCAGCTCCATGGGGAGTCCGCTTCTCACTCTGACCTTCTCCCTTCTCATGCTCTCTCTCACTCTCTCTCTTTCCTAATAAAATAAATAAATAAACAAAATCTTTAAAAAAAAAAAAAGACTTGATTTTAATTTAACTACATCTTTAAAGACCCTATATTCAAATGCAGCCACATTCTGAAGTACTTTGGGTGGGGGACACTCCAAAAATAGATTGCAGCAATACAGGCTGAGAGAGAGAATGATATAGTTGATTTACTAACTTGAACTCAAACGTCCTCCATACATCACAGAATCCAAATTTAAATGTCTGTGCCTGGCTAGAACCCACAGGCCCAAACAGAAGGAAGCATGGCAGAACATATGTGAGGTCTTCTCTTCAGGATGATAAAGGCAATCAGTCAGAGCAGTGCTTCTCCAGCTCTAGGGAGCACAGGAATCATCTGGGGGATCTTGTGAAAATGCGGGTTCTGATTCAGTAGGTCAGGATGGGCCTTGACACCCATGCTTATAACTAGGTAAGGAGAAGGTGCTGGCCCACTCACTCCTCTCAGAATCATGAGCGTGCAAAAGCCCTGAGGTGAGTCGCTAGCCACAACCTTCATACTTCCACAATTCGACTTTGCACCAGTAGCACTATGGACTTCGGCCGTAAAGAGCAAACGGGCGCGCCACCCTCCCAACTCTCCAAGCCCTATGGGCTGTGTTGCATATAGCGTGGGAACTACATGTTAATGTGGCCTTTAGTGTGATGGAATACAGCCAAGGGAACAATTAAAATACTGAGAAATCTAGATGACCATTGTGAGAATTGACGAACTGGGTCCCTTCAGTTGTAGACGTGAAATGAAATGGAGCTATCCCGGCAGAGTTAACGTTCTATCACATGGGTCAGAGGTTAGCTCTGAAGCATTAACAAACAAATAAAACAAAACCATCCCCCAACACACCCAACCCTGGCTCAGTGTAGGAGTCAGAGTGCGGGTTGTGGGGTTGGACAGCCCTAGGTACAAATCCCGACTCAACTACTTTCTCTGTGACTTCTGCTAAATCAGTTAGTCTCTTGCCACACCAGTGTCCTTATCTGTAAAATATAAATACTATGAGCAGCAGCTATCTGCAGTATTACTTCAGCTATATGAACTGCGAGCACAGATACGGTTAGTTGTTTCCACATTAGATGTTTATTTCCCACTTGTATGTAGGCCACAATGGTGTCCTTGATCAACAGGAAGTTTTGCTCCAAGCCACAGTTCAGTGAGCCGAGGCTCCTTGCGTCTGGTGGCTCTGCCACCTTCAGGCATGTAGTCTTAAGTTCATATTGGAAAAGTTGCACATCACTGCTCCCTACATGTCTTTGGTCAGACTTCATACATACGGCCACATTTAACTAAAGGAGACTCATGGTCTAGGTGTGTGTGAAGGAGGAAATGGGTCCGTGCCACTCTCTCATAAGGCTGTGTGTGTGTGTGGGGATTAGATAGCGCAGGTGGAATGCTTAGCATGGTAAGCCTGGTACCTGATAGTCAGTACTTGAAAAATTGCTACTGTTACATAATTTAACAGTACAGAAGTAAGCCTGAAATACAAAATTATAGGGAGGCAGATTTCAAATTAAACCAAGGCAGAATATAGAAATAACAGGATAATTCAACTATGGCTTGTATAAGATACTAAGGTCACCACCGAGTGCACTATTCACGTAGAGGTTCCTGTGTTTCAGGGATGGTGAAGGGAGTTCCTGTGTTTCAGGGATGGTGAAGGGAGTTCTTTTATTAGATGGGATTAGATAACCTTTAGATAGCCTCAGAAATATCCAGAACTTTGGGTTGCAAATACTTGGCTTGATGTTAAGTGGATTTATACTTAAATGTGGTAGACTAGATTACATAAACATCTTGTTCAACAGACAAGTTCATCTTGGTAACCTAGTCTGTGCCTTAGCAAACTGATGTCACTCAGTAACCTTGCAACAGCCTTAACTGGACAGAGGATGCAACATCTTATTGTCCTGCTTGATTTGATATCTTTCTCTCTTAATCCCCATGCCTGCCTCTGCATCTTTCAAAAAGATGGATTAGGGGCACCTGGGTGGCTCAGAGGGTTAAGCCTCTGCCTTTGGCTCAGGGCATGATCTCAGGGTCCTGGGATCAATGCCCCACATTGGGCACTCTGCTCAGCAGGGAGCCTGCTTCCCCCTCTTTCTCTACCTGCGTCTCTGCCTACTTGTGATCTCTCTTTCTCTCTGTCAAATAAATAAAATCTAAAAAAAAAAAAAAAAAAAGATGGATTAAACCTTGATCTTAGAAACCTGAGATTTCAGTCTTCCCTAGAGATAAACAAGTTTTGAGAATCTGCTCAATGATTGTTCCTATGCTAATATTTTAGGCAAAGGCTGCTGTTTTCGGACTTTTACAGACTGCATTCAATAGACTTTCCTGTGGGGCTCTCCTTAGTGTATATGCAGACTTCTAAAGGCCTTTCTCCTAAACCACTGCCAACCATTTGCCTAGTTATTTAGTAAATCGTAAGAAAATAGAGAGAAGATGGCTTTTTAAAGCTATAATAGGCAAAATATATATTCTTTTAAAATTAGTTAGGATCTTTAAATATTCTCTCTCAGAAGAAATCTGATAAAAACCTGAACTGCCTGTAGTGACCCAAGATTTAGAACTCAGTACCAACTCCCAGTTCCAGAGGCTAATGCCCTGTCTGTGATTAGTCAATGAAGCTATTCTTGATGTTTCTCCAATTTCCAAGTCCCTCCTCGATGACGGGTCTCTCTCCAGGAATTCTAGACTTTACTCCTTCCTTTCCTTCCTCCCAAAATATTGGAGGCAGATTCACTTGAGTACACTAAACACTAGGACAGCACGGTCTTAACCACATCAAAGACACATTTCTCAGAACAAAGCCACCAAAGGTCTTGTCTGAAGGGGAAGAAAAGAGGGGAGAAGGGCAGAAATCTTGAGAGAAGTCAAGATTCTAAGTCTCCAGGAGTGCTTGGGTGGCTCAGTGGGTTAAGCCTCTGCCTTCGGCTCAGGTCATGATCTCGGGGTCCTGGGATCGAGCTCTGCATCGGGCTCTCTGCTCAGCAGGGAGCCTGCTTCCCCCTCTCTCTCTGCCTGCCTCTCTGCCTACTTGTGATCTCTGTCAAATAAATGAATAAAATAAAAAGAAAACTTAAAAAAAGATTCTAAGTCTCCACTATAAAGAGTTACAAAATCATCCCTTTCTATTTTAACAATCATTAAGTTTTTACTATTATTGAAGTCAAAGGCAGAAAATAGAAGTATCAGGAATATTCAATCACATACAGGATCCTTCTGCAGTGGGCCGAATAGTGTCATTCTCCCCCTACCCCACCCCGAATTTGTGTCCACTTGGAACCTTACAATGGACCCTATTTGGAAATAGTCTTTGCAGATGTTGGTTAAGGGCCAAAATGAGATCATACTGAATTGGAGTAGGCCCTAAGTCCAATGACTAGGTGTCTTTATAAGAAAAAAGGACACAGAAGACACAGAAGCCATGTGAGGATGGAAGCAGACAGTGGCATTCTGCTATCATGGCCAAGGAACATCAAAAGCCACCAATAGTTGGAAAGGCAAGGAAAGTTCTCTCCTAGAGCCTGTGGAGGGAACCTGGCCCTTCCAACACCTTGACTTCAGACTTCTGGCCTCCAGAATTGTGAAAAAAATACATTTCTGTTGTTTGAAGCTGCCAAATTTGTGGAAATTCGTTATGTCAGCCCTAAGAAACTTCTACAGCTCAATACACATCAGTAACAGTGCCTGAATTGTCCTTTGATTGGGGTTTAGCCCAGCACCACCCGCTTTTTGATAACGACGGAAGCCCCGGAAATGACACAAGGTACCCTTTATCCAACTGTCCTGTCCTCCTTCATGTTAGAGGTGACCACTGTCTACTTCTATAGGAATTAACATTGATGAGGAGTACCCAGTGAGATATTCATATTGCCATCTGCAGCTTTAAAGGTTCTTTGGAGACCACTCAGTACCATGAAATGCAATGACTTCATACTTCTCTTCAGGGAAGTAAAGGCCTAAGATAGAAGATTTCATCAAGAAGCCAACCTTCCCCTCATCTTCAGACAAAGCCTCCATTAAAATTACAAACAGAAGCTATCAGTCCAATAGCCTAAATCTCATGAGTAACATTTCCATACTAGCTTTCAATGTGCTAATAAACAGCTTACATAGAATTATGGCGGTTCTCCTTCCTCATTACCTTATCATGTAGAGGGTGAGTGCAAGCAATGGTGAGATTAAAAGGTAAGGACCCCTAAGGACAACAAATTGAAATAGTTTTAAACAAATCCAAATGCTATATGAGGAAATGAGAAACATGGCCTTGATCTCAGTTTGAAGGACAGATTTTGACAGCAATGTTTTATTTTCCTAGTTGTGTTTTTCTTCCCATTTCCTCCCAGCATCTCCAATGGTATATAGGGAAGGACACCAAGCTGGATCAATAGTATGACCTAAAACTTCTACAGATTTAACATAGAAAAAAATCGGAAGTGGGGCACCTGGGTGACTCAGTTAGTTGGGCACTTGGCTCTTGGTTTTGGCTCAGGTCATGATCCTGAGGGCCTGGGATCCAGCCCTCTGAGTTGTAGGGCTCCATGCTCAGTGGGGAGTCTACTTAGGGATTCTCTCCCTCTGTCACTCCTCCTAATCGTGTGCTTTTTTTTTTTTTTTAAATAGGAAGAAATGCACCAATAATATTAATAGTGTTTTCATTTTCCTTATGGTCTTTTATTTTCCAGATGAGGACATGAAGGCACAGAAAAGTTAAATATTTTGCCCAAGGTCACACAACTGGTCAGAGGCAAGATTGAGACAGGCAGCCAAGGCAGTGCTGCCTCAATACCATCTACAACAAGAAAACTTAGAAAGGGGTCAACCTGGCATTTAAACTTCAAAGGAGAAGAGCTGCCATTAAAATTGCTCTCATGGTCTACCCACAAAGTCGAAATCTTAAAATGAGTTCCCAGGGAGTATTTTCTTCCCACAAATATTCAAAGTGCTAGGTCTACATAAACTCGGAACCTTTTACTGTTACAGCTCTGTTCCTCTCACCTACCAGTCAGTGTTCAAGCATATGGTGGTGAACTGTAGGTTGCTTGACTGCACAGCACAGCCTCAATGTTTCCCAAAAGAAAAATATGGCAAAGAAATTCTATGGAGGACCAATTTTCAACTTGTGAAACAACTTCAGTAAAAAACCAAATGCACCAATGCAATACAACTGAAATGCATAAGAAAATACTCAGAAGTGGTTGAAAAGTCAGAGGAAAGGATACTGATATCAGATGTAAATCATGCCCACATTAAGGGGGGGGTCTTTTCTGTTCAGGGAGGACTATGAAAGTGCCTGAAAAGTTAACAGTGCTAACAACAATAAAATAAAAACTAGCTACCAGGTTGTGTATAAACATATGACATATTATACTTTTATTTCATGCAGAATCACCGAGTCTTGTTGAGGTCAAACTTTTAAAAACACAAGTTGGTTCATTATACAACTAAGTATAGAGATAAAATCCAACTTAATCAGCCTAAGATCTTGGTTCCATATTTTTCTAAATATGCCCTAATATTACTTGTGTTCTTTGCTGCAACTATGACATAATTAGTATAAATGGCCTTAATTCTAAATAAAGTTTTGCCAGATTCTAACAAAACAAATTTTTTCCAAGATTTTATTTATTTATTTGACAGAGAGAGAGATATCACAAGTAGGCAGAGGCAGGCAGAGAGAGAGAGAGGGTGCTCGATCCCAGGACCCTGAGATCATGACCTGAGCCGAAGGCAAAGGCTTTAACCCACTGAGCCACTCAGGTGCCCCTCTAACAACAAAATTTACCTCAAATGCAGGTTTTAAGAAATACAGGCTTTTAAAAGAATGTTAAATGTTGCTCTTTTTTAGAAGGATCTTGGATCTTCAAGATACTCGAGAGGAAACAATTTAAAACGTCAGTCACAGTAAACGTAAATGGATGGAATATAGGTGAATTTTATATTTATATAGAGAGTATATCTCAATAAAGTTTTAAAAAAAAAAAGGTTAGAGAATTTCCAGTACTTTACTCTTACTGGTCATCACCCAAGATAAATATTGAAGGCAGAGGGTCACAAATTTCAATACTTAAAGAGTTCAAACAAGGGAAGGTAAATTTATGCCCCCATATCTAAAGTGAATAGGCACCGGATGGTTCCAGTGAATTATCATACACAAGGATATACCTAATGATTCCAAATCTTCTGATTTTTCAAAAGAAGTGGAAATAAAGATTTTTATAAATTAAAACATGGGCAACACTGTATAAGTCACAGAGAATGCTTTTATAGATCAAATCCACCCCAAGGCCACCATTTTGCAAACTGAGCAGAATACTCTGGATACACTGTATTTGTTCTTTTGTGGCTAAGATACACTTCATAACACAAAGTTTAAAAATATATATTAAAATTGAATTTTGAAAAAGAATACTTTAGTAAGAAAATACTGGTGGGCCAAGAAAAGCTTTTATAATGAATATGCTTAGCTTCCTTTGTGTGTCAAATAGCATGCAAATCCACAACTATTTCGAAGAAAGTGATATAGTAACTTGGATTTGAAGTCAGGTTCTAATGCTGATAATCCAAAGTAAGCAACAATCAGAGCCAAGAAAGATCCACTGCCTGCCCCCAGCTATGGGGCTTACTACTAAATATACTGGTTTTCAAAGTCAGGGACTGAGCAAAGTTATTCTTATAATAAAATAATTATTTTAATGAAGTACTTGAAATAATTTTAAACATCTGATCAATAAGGTTATACACAAATATGGGAATATGCTGCACTTTACAAAAAATAAAGCTAAGCATTTAAATATACAAAAACAACTTTGGGTATAGATCTCTTCTGAAAGTATTCTTTTAACATATACATAATTTATAGCATTTTACATAATAACTTGCTCAAACAAAAAAATATGGCCAATTTAACATTTACTACCGTATAGAATATGGCCGTAACAATCCCGATGGGAAGAACAGGATGAGGAGTAACATACTGGAGATGTGTTTTTCCCCTTGAATTCTTTTCCTAAAAAGCAGCTTTCCTGTTTTGTTTTGTTTTAAAAAAAATCTTCCTGGAGGATTTACTGGTTCTTTCTGTATGTGATTCTAAATAGAGCTATTATTTTTCACAACTACATGTCACAAAGGTGGAATTTAAAAAAAAGAGGGTTTGCTTTACAAAACATCAGCTTCTTCCTCAGATGAATATATATATATTTCATATATATATATATATATATATATATATATAACGTGCTTCTCACAATACATTTAGAGACAAGATCTCCAACAATGCGATGCTGACATTACCTTTTGAGTACTGAATCCAAAATGGAGTCCTATTGTTAAAAATTTCTAATCATCAGTTAGGGTTTTTTAAACGCAAGAAGATGCTTAAAACTTGCAGTAACGAAAAAAGACTTTACGAAACTATCCTTCGTGAGATTTAAAACCACACACAAAACAAAAAAATAACTTCTTCCTTTTGAAATGCTACAAATTTGAAAATGTTTGATACATTTTCCTTTTTGGTTGGACTATAATTTTGTCCTGTCAACAAAACCTGTACCAGCTGCGCTGGGAGTTCCAATCTCACCCCCGGAACGGAGGGGGCGGGTGTGGCACACTTCCCGCTCTGGGATTCTAGTTTCACTCTCCCCTCTTCAGGTGAAATGCAATGCCCCTTCACTCCTTCCAATACTTCCCACCTTTCCCAGTTTCCAGTGAGGTATATCAGCAGGTCCCGGGTTACAGTCTCCCTGACAGGGATGTTCCCTCGCTCAGTATCAGAAGCAGCATATGGTGATGAACCACAACCTCAAGCACAAACTATCCCCATTTGCCTCAGTTTTGACAACACTGGGATGCAGCTGACCAAAGTAACCACAGACCCTATTCTGTGGCTTGTCACCTGCAACTACAGAAGGTGACTGTCACAATCAGTTATGCAACTTCTGATCCCAGCCCAGAAAACCCAACACCTTGAAACAGGTTTAGTAGAGGATGAAATACAGTTTGCTTGGTAAGTAGTTGCTCTTCCTTTCTTTCCCTTGCATCTTAATGCTGGCTGTATTAGGGAAATCATCTCACTTGTTAACGGTTTGGCAAACGAAACAGGTATTACCAAACCGGGCCTTGGCTTGCTGTAATTAAACGCACAAGTAGGCAGAAGCCTACATCTGTATAAACTGTATTTCATTAACCAATTTCCAGAAGACAGAGTTGAATTCTAGTTATTAAGAACCCCATGGGATGTATAAATAAGATTTAATAAAAGTTTATAGATGTAAACAATGGTCTTCCCTATTGGTGATTATTTTCCAGAAACTGAAATTTCAGGAGAGTGCAACAATGTTCTTTATGTCTTCTTTGGCAGTAAACAGCAAGGATCTGGATGGAGAGTGCAGCGGTCACTTCAGAAGGGCAAGGTATAGAGCTCGAGAATACCTCATCTCTCTTTCCTGTTCCATACAGAATATCAAGTCCCTGAGACAGATTCTTGTGATTCTTGGACGAAGCAACTGTTTGGTGGCCGTCAGGCTGGATGTCCCAGAAGCAAGAAGATTGTCTTTTAAGCCCTAAACAGAATAAACAGAGAACAAAGTTTAAAGTAAGCCATCTTTTGTAAGGGAAACACTGTCTTCAGAATGAGGAGCTCACGAGCCTCTGGCGCTGAGTTAGGTGCTGGAGGGAATGCAATGATGCAGCAGACTCAAGCCTGTCCCCAGCAGCCCCAGCTCGAGGGGGAGGGCCGACTGCCACACACTAGTTCATGACCTCATTCATTCTTTCTCTCACCTGGACCATGGTGACAGCCTCTTAACTGATTTCTCCACTTCCAGGCTTGACTTCACTCCATTCTTTGCTGTGCACTGAAGGCCAGACTTTCCCCTTTAAAGGTCTTAGACAAAACTTTTGGGAGTGATGGATGTGGTCATTATTTCAATTGTGGTGGTGATTTCAGAGGTGTATATAAAAACCTGTAAGTGTGTGTAGTCTTTCGTGTATCAGTTATAAAAATAAAAGAACCTTACATGGTTCATATCCCACCATTCTGGGGTTCAAAAATCTCTGATAGCTCACCGCTATCCAGAGTTGTTACCTGAGCACTTGTTATATTGACAACTATGGGAATCACCTCCCACACATGATCCCTTTTCTTTCATTTAACATTGCAGCAAGTTACATGGGTGCTGTCTCCATTTAGCGAATGAGAAAATTGTGCTTAGATAGGTTACGCAACCTGTTTAAAGTCACACAGCAGAACCGAACTGTGACTCAATTTCTAATTGGATCTGAAGTGAGCGCTCTTAGTCACTGTACTATATTATCTATCAAATCAGGTACAAACTCATCACCTGGCTTCCCTACAGGCTCACTTGCCACTTCTCCTTTACAAAGCATCTTAACTCAGGCCAATAGATAAAGATCACCAAAAGGCCATTCCAGACCAATCTACTCATCTTTTAAGACCCATTTCAAATGGGTCTACTTGCATCCTCCACCAAAGGAATTCTCACTGTAGCAATTACCTTACATAGTATTACAGTAAATTGTATAGGCTACCACCACCACTACATACCCACTAGATCACAAGCTTTTTGAAGATAGGGACTATCAATGTGAGGTCTAAATGTCATTCAAAAATGAGTGAAACCTAATATGCCTATACTAAGGCAGTTCTCTAAATATCAGTGTCTACACAACAGTATTAAAACAAACAAATAGGGGTGCCTGGGTGGCTCAGTGGGTTGGAGCCTCTGCCTTTGACTCAGGTCATTGTCTCAGGGTCCTGGGATCGAGCCCCGCAGGGCTCTCTGCTCAGCAGGGAGCCTGCTTTCTCCCATCTCTCTGTCTGCCTCTCTGCCTACTTGTGATCTCTCTCTCTCTCTGTCAAATAAATAAATAAAATTAAAAAAAAAAACCCAAACCAAATAAAAAAGATTGGAAGGAGAAATGAAAAATACAGAATTTCCAGATGAAGGATAATTTTTAAAGATTTTATTTATTTATTTGGGCAGAGAGTGAGTGAGACAGCGCGTGCACAAGCAGGGGGAGCAGCAGGCAGAGGGAGGGAGAGAAAAACAGGCTTTCTGCTGAGCAGGGAGTCCTACTTGGGGTTGGTTCTAGGATCATGACCTGAGCAGAAGGCAGCCTAACCAACTGCGCCACCCAGGCACCCCCAAAGGTTAATTTTGTAAAGGTGAAATCCTTTATTTTCTCATTCTTTTTTTTTTTTAAGATTTTATTTATTTATTTGACAGAGAGAGAGAGAGAGAGAGAGAGACCACAAGTAGGCAGAGAAGCAGGCAGAGAGAGAGGGGGAAGCAGGCTCTACACTGAGCAGAGAGCTCGATGCAGGGCTCGACCCCAGGACCCTGAGATCATGACCCGAGCCAAAGGAAGAGGCTTTAACCCACTGAGCCATGCAGGCGCCCTTCTCATTCTTTTTTAAAACCATACTTTGTTTTCAGAAACATCTTGGTAGGGTTGGTAACCCTCCTTTCACCCTCGAAAAGACTTATGTAAGAAAAGATATTTTCCTAACATAGGAAGCAAATCTGGTTCTATAACTATCCTTTTACAACTATTAAATTTTAACTATTTCCTCTACATTTGTTTGCTTTGCTTTGTTTTATGAAGGAGAAAAAAATCCTTTTTAAGGTATCCAATAACACCATGGTCAAACCAAGTCAACTTAATTCCACGCATGTTCCAAGAATGACTAAGGGGCACTTTATCTGATGGTTAAATAAAATTTCCTTGAAAGATGCTTTGCAATTTTGGGGGAATATGATATCACAATCAAATTTCTATACTCATTAGGTTAAACTTGCTCAAAAGGGTCCATGAAACAAATTTTAGAAAGTCCACATTTTTAGAAAGGACAAAAATATTCTCGGCTGCAAAGTTGCCTGGCTACTTATCCAGGAGCCCATCTACGGTATATAACTAGTCTCTCACCACTTCTGCAAGGTTCTTAGTAATGAATGCAGTTTGTAGAAATACAAGAATCAGCCTCTATAACCTCTGTAACTCTGGTAACTTCAGCTAAGTGTGGCAGTCAAACACTAGCACATTCCTCTTCCCTGTTAATGTTACCACTTAGGGGTGGTATAATGTAGATGTAACCTTAACTACTGTAAATTATCACCATCACAATATTTTCATAAAATTTTTAAGAATGAGGATGCCTCAGCTCAGGCCATGATCCTCGGGTCCTGGGATCAAGTCCCGCTTCGGGGCCCTTGCTCAGTAGGGAGCCTGCTTCTCCCTCTGCCTGCTGCTCCTCCTGCTTATACGCTCTCTTTCTCACAAATAAATAAAAATCTTTAGTAAAAAAATTTTTTTGCAGAATGGACCAACAACTCAGCTTTGGAAAACTGGATTAAAAAAAACCCACACATTAGGAAGAGAGTTACAAAACACATCATGGGCAGTGAGTGGCAATTTTGTTGTATACAGGAATTATCTGTTTAAAACTATAGTACATTTATTTTTAAACTGTAGTACATTTAGGTAGAGGCACATTTCTTAGCCAAAAATTAGATATAATATGCAAAAGCTGAATCGATAGTTGTTTATAAATGTGTAAGTACTAAGAGTTTGCCTAAAATCAGTCATTTAGTGTTTTATGTGAATTTTGAAATTAAATGACTAGCTGGATACACTATGTCTCGGCAATTCCATTTCTACATAAATACCCAGAACTCTATCATATGTTTACCAGAAGACATGTATGAGAATATTTAGCACTATTACTCATAATAACCTTAAACAAGAAACATTCCAAACGCCCATTTAGAATAGGTAAGTTGTGGACCATCTACACAAATGGAGTACTAGACAGCAGTAACAAACTGAGTAACATGGCTGAATACCACAAAAATGGGAAATGAAAGGATCCAGGCGTAAAGGAATACAGAGTTTGATTCCATTTCTATAAAGTTCAGAGCTTTAGAAGTTAGGACAAGGATTCCCCTTGGGGGAGAGGAGAAGTGCCCAGAAGGCAAGAGGAGAGGATTATCTGGGGTTCTGGGGATATTCTCCATCTTGAATGGAGTACTGTCGACATGAGCGTGCTTGCGCTGTGAAAATGCAGTGAGCTCTGGTTTGTGGGCTTTTCTGCATCAGTATTATACTTTAATAAAAAAACTAAAATGCTCCCCGAGCCCCACAATGACCCATGTCTAGGTAGGAAATAAAAAAGGGAGCAAAGAGGGAAAAAGAGGTAAAGAACTAAGGCAAAAACGTTAAACAGAAAAAAATTAAAGAAACCAAATCATCTGGGTAAAGAACAAAGGGGTCACAGTTCATGTTTGTCATGTGACAAGCCTAAAGGATTCAGGAGAAAGAGCCGTATTACAGCTGCCAGCACGGGGTTGAAAAGAAGGTCATTCCAACAGGATGTAGCAGAAGGCCTGAGGCAATGTTATAAATGAAACAAACCCCAAGGGACATTCAGTAACCCAACAGAAATGTCTTTCATAATTCACAACTTTACAAAGGTGATAGCATCCTCTTCTCCCAAATACTGACACCCTTAAGAAAGTCAATCTTTCTTGAACATAGATACATATATATAGCATTTTTATTCCTATGCTTGTGGTTTGGGGATGCCTACAGTCTGACTTGTCAGTTTCACAACGACCTGGCCAGAATAATCAGCTACCTCTCGATTATCCATGGTTAAGAGAGCGGATAATGCATGCCTAACTTAAAACCATAAAAACTCAAACCTGTCTTTTCACCATCAACTTTAATTTTCTCCCACCTCACCAAATCCCTTTTCCAAAGTTTTCTAGGGCTGACTTTTGGTCAGATTACACTATCAATGCCAAAGAACACTAATGTAAGAGACCAGAATTTGTATGAAGGAAAAAAAAAAAGATCCTGTGACAACGTACTGTTGATTTCTGAAAATAGAGTATGTTTCCCCAATCATCTTTCTATAGGAGGATAGTCTTTGATTTGGATTCTTCACCTGGATGAAAAGCAGGTAAAATGGAAGAGAAAGGTCAAAGAAGATGAAAGAAATAATTCACTTACCAAGCATACAACAATTGTTCTTAAAAATCATAGTAAGACCTAAATGTTTACATACTTTACTACTGCTAGGCCAATTAAGTTAGCCTTCACTACTTTGTTCAACTGCATTTTGAGGAATTCTTCTTCTCTAGTAAGAAAATCATAAAGTTACCAATTTCAGAGAAATAACACCATTTTAAGAATAACACTAATTAAAAATGACCCGTTATCCAAACTTTTATTCCCTCAAGTTAATGGAGTGGGTGCTGTGAAGTAAAACCTTTAAAAGTTTGTCTACTTCTTTTTCCACATTTCCTTAAATTCTATTACTGCTATACTAACTGAAAAGCAAATATAACATCTTTATGAGCCCAGGGGCTTTATGAACCCTGCTAAAGTTCTCAGTGACTCTGTATGGGCCTCTGTTTCTAAAAGCTGCCATCCATGGCAGCTTAACTTCACGCTAGTTCAATTTAAAAGTTACCTGGATTACTGGGCATCTGCTATGGGCAAGGAACTATGCTAGGCAGCATAAGATATACAGGAATATTAAACAGTGGTGAGCACCTGTTGTTTCCTACATAAGCAACCTCACACAAATTACTTAAATTCTCTGTGCCTCACTTTTCTAATCTGCAAAATACAGACAGTAACAGTAATTATCTCATAGGGTTGTCTTGAGGATTAAATGAGAATAATGCCTCCCACACAATACACATTCTGTAAGTATTAACCCTTCTTATAATAAATTAATTCATCTGACAGTTGGGAGGTTTGAAGGTTTATAAACAGGAAATAGTGTAATTTCTAGTTCCAGATTTTTCCTGACATTCCCTAGTTAAAACTAATTATAATAAACTTCTTGCCTATGTCCTATTCTATTAAGTCCTAACTAACTTAAATAATTTCTCCTGCCACATTTACTTTGTTCCTTCCTGTGAAATCCTTGAGTTTTAGTGGAGCTATGAATGCCTAAAGCTAAAAAGTAGACTCATGGGCATTTCAGGTATGTAGCAGGTGGACAAAGGATATATCCCAGGACAGGAAGCTTTTCATCAGCTCCTCCAATCAAATACCGGAGGAGCTTGATGCTTTACAGACCCAAGCTTATCAATACTGTTTCTAGAAGCTAACATCAACTTCTTCCATTCTATTCCCTGGATCAGAAGACTAACAAAACGCAAACGTGACCCTAAATCTTAATAATTAACAAGAAGCAAAATTTTTTTTTAGTAGAGGCAAAGATTCATTACATTTTCAGGCTCTGCACCTGATTTTATCCTAACTCCATGTACCATGGCAGCTTGTAACATAAGGACTCAAGTCTTAAACTTTAGGGAGGAAACAATGAATATACGTGGGAACAGGGGTACAATGAAGACTGGCTCCAGTAAGAAAAAAAAAATCAATATCTTCTAAGTCCTGGAAGCAAGGATAAACAAAAGGATCCTAGATGCCTGACCTTGTGTAAGAGGAACACTAAAAATCTATATTCCAAAGACCTGAGCTTCTAGGCCTTAAGGGCAGCATAGAGCAAAACATACTGAGCTTCAGGATTGAGCGCCCTCTGCTGGTCAATGATAAGAACTTTTGAAGCAACAGAGCTCCTGCTTTTATCACCTTCGTTTTATTCCTTTTGAATTATTTCAGAATATTGACAACTCTACATGTTATCTTCTGCCCTAGAATTTTGTTACTTCTACGAATCCATGTTTCAACAGTCTTTTATAGAAATAACATGTTTAAACAGACTGAGATGACATGTAATCATGGGCTTTGAGTTCTATTTCTAGTTCCGTCATTAGGAGAAATTAAAGATAAGTCTGGTTCTTCTGCACTAATGACAATCCCCCTCCTTTATTTCCGAGGGAATGCTTTCTTAAAATCCAGACCTCACTGTTCAACTTCCTAATGAAGCCTCCAATTAAATGTATCTAAAATTCCTCATGTTTCAAACCATTATTCCTCTTTTCTATTCTTCTTTCTTAAAGAACAGTAATACCATTCACCTCCAATGCCCAAGCCCGAAAATTGGGTATCATCCTCAGCCCTTTCTTCTTCTACCTTCCATCTGTCACTTATCAGTTCTACCTCTTAGTGATTGCTAAATCATCTGCTTCTTTCTATATTTTCACTGTCATTATCTTTTGCCAACAACCTTCTTACACAACTTCCTTTGTTCCAGTATTAATATTGCTCACACTGGAGTGGGAACGGTCTTTCCAAAATAATAATCAGATAACACTGTTTTCCTGCTCAAAATGCTCCAATAGCTAAAAATCTATAGGACCCAGTCCAAGTATCCAAACATGACAGAGGTAGTCATCCACGAGCATACCAAAGTCTCTCCCCAGTTTCATCTCTCATTTTTTCTTCCTGTCCCAAACTACTGAGCATGCCACAGAGTACTTTTTTCTTCTTTGCTCCAAGACAGGTAATTCTCTTCTCCTGAACTCAATCTCTCTGTCCCATCCTTGTATCACATCACCTTACTAAGTTCTTTAAAATTCAGTTCAGGTACCTGTTTCCCCATTGCTACAGATCCAAACTTACCCCAGGTCTGGACCAGGTGTGTCCTTCAGTAGTACTCTGAATTTCATTTTACTGTCACATGCATTCAGCACAATGCAGCTACCTCTTTAATTTTCTTACTCGCTAGAAGGGAAGGATTTTGGAGCTGTGAATATTTTATACAGCATTTAGCACTTAGCTGGTATCCATTCAACGTCGTAGTATGATTATGTGTCTAATGTCACTCAATAACATCGCTTATGTGAATTAACAATGAAAATGAACCTTATTATGGCTTTATAATCAAGATCCTGCTGCCATTCTTAGCTTTAAGCCAAATAAATCTAGGAGAAAATGTAAAGTCCTTTGATGGCTTGCTCCTAAGCATTACCCAGCCTTCTAACAACTTATCTCACCCACTCATCCCCACCAAGCTGCCACCACCAGATGAATTTGCTAAAAGGCTGTTTTTTTGTCACTCTTTTCAAAAAGAAAATGCTTCAGCCAACAAATAATACAACACACAAGAACAGAGGATTACCAAATAAACAGTTAAACTCTGAAATGTAGCAACTTTTCCTTTTAACACTATAGTTATTTTCTTCAACCTTTAATTAAGACACTTACAAAGTCCTCTGAAAACTCAAACCATGTCCAAAGATAAATTTTACCTATTATTTTGTGAAAACTTCAAAGGACTGCCAGTTAACTTTTTTTTCTTCTTTCAGAATCACCTTTGATTTTATCCTTGGAGAATCTTAATGTTAAGAAAAGCTACAATAAAATCAGTAAAGGTTGTTGTGCCTCACAACTAAAGGTAAATTTACCAATATATTTTAGTACAAATAGTAGTTTTATTTAAAACTCTGGTAATTCTAGGAACACCTGGGTGGCTCAGTTGGTTAAGTGCCTGCCTTCAGCTTGGGTCATAATCCCAGGGTTCTGGAATCAAGGCCTACATTGGGCTCCGTGCTCAGCAGGGAACCTGCTTCTCCCTCTGTCTGCCACTCTCCCTGTTTGTGCTCTCTCCCTCTCTCTGACAAATAAGTAAATTCTTTTATTTATTTATAAACAAACAAACAAACAAACAAATAAAACAAACTCTGGTGATTCTAGAGTTGGTAAGTTGCATAGGACTGACAGAAAATGATATTACAAAGAAATTGAATTTATAGGAAAAATAAAAGAGCACTACAAGTGGTAAATATCAAAACTATTTTTATTTTCATAAACTCTTTAAAAGACTATGACCAAGTAACAACAATGTACTAGAGTTAAAAACATATGTAGAAGTAAAAAGGTGATAAAATAGCACAAAGGATGAGAGGGACTTGTGTAATGGAATTATACAGTTAAAAGATTTTCATATCTTATGTGATGTGGTATGAATTCAAGGTTAAGTGTAGTTAGTTAAGGATACCTACTATGCCTATTAACAGATACATAGAGCAACCATTAAAAAGATAAAAGAGGAGTATAGTTAAAAGTCAATAGAGGATACAGACCATCACATTAAACGCTACATAATTCACTCAAAAGATGACTGGAAAGGAGAAACAAAATAGCAGAGGGGACAAACAGAAAATAAATGGCCAGATGACAGTCCCAAATTCAATCAAAATGAAATTATATTAAATGTAAATGGGCTAAACACTTCAAATACATTTTTGGACTGGATACAAATTGCAAACACAATTATATGCTATTCATAAGAGACCAACTTTAAATAAAGATACAGGCTGGAAGTAAAAGGATAGAAAAAGATAAACCATGCAAATACTAAGGATAATATAGTATTTGGTGTGGCTACAGTAATATTAAACAAAGTAAGACTGTAAGGAATACTACTAAAAATGAAAATAATTTCACAATGATAAAAGGGGGAAATTCATCAGGAAGACACAATGTGTTTACACCTAATAACAGACCATCAAATAAAAGAAGCAAAGATTGATAAGAAACAGACAAATGTACAACCATAGTTTTAAAAAAAGAAAACAACTTACAAATCTCTCTCAGTAACCCACGTAACAAGCAGCCGCAAAAAAAAAAGGTAAGGATATAGAAGACTTATAGACTCTTACTCAATACTAAAGAACACACATCCTTCTCAAGTGCACAGATAATATTCTCTAAGATATACCATATGCTAAGATGGGTCTCAAGAAATTCAAGAAGATTGAAATCATAGAATATGTTCTCTAACTATAATGAAAACACCAAGTATTTGAAATTAACACATTTCTAAACAGTCTGTACTTCAAAGAAGATATCAAAAAAGGAAACTAGGAATTTTTTAAAAATTTAGTGATGATAAGATCACAACATATTCAACGTATCAGAGCTTTTCTGCTTTGGCTTCACTCCTACAAACTAATGGCAATTTATAACATTACATGCTTATATTAGAATAAAAAAGTATACCCAACCTTCACCTCAACTGAGAAGGTGAAAAAGAAAATATTAAACTCAATGGAAATAGAAGAAAGGAAATAAGCAGAAGTGGAAATCAATGACACAGGAAATAGACAAATATTTTTTTAAAAAGAAAGCCATAAGTTAGTTTTTGGAAAAGATTAATGAAATGTACAGACCCTTATCTAGACTAATCAGGAAGAGAACACAGAAATGATCAATATCAGGAATGAAAGAAAAGAGAACATCACCACAGAAATTAAAAGATAATGAGATACAAAGAATAATTTTATGTGAATGTCTTCAACAACCTAGATGAATGCAAAAATTCTTTAAGAAACATAACTTTCAAATATTAACACACACAAAAAGAAAATCTAGTATTGAGTTTTCTTTACATGGAGAACTCCTGGCTCAGGTGGCTTCATTGGTAAATTCTATCAAACATTTAAGGAGGAAATAAGACCTATCTTAGACACTTAAACACTTAAAAAAAAAAAAAGGAAGAAAGAACACTGGCATAACTCAAACCAAAATTAACAAGGACACTACAACAAACTAAAATTATAGACCAATATCATTCATGAACACAGATGCAAAAATACTAAACAAAATGAATGAAGAGCAAATAGAATCCAGCAACATGTATAATCAATTTTATATTGTGACCAATTGGGATTTATCCCAGGATTAAAAAGCTGTTTTTAAATTAAAAATTTAAAAACAAATACAAATGACCAAAGTAAGAGAATAAAGGAGAAAGCTCATATGATAATCAGATAAATTCAGACAACCTTTGGCAAAATTCCATACCCATCATCATAAAATGTCTCAGTCAACTAGGAAGAGAAGAATTTCCTCTATGAAAAACCTACAGCCAAAATCATACTAAAAGGTTAAATACTGAATGCTCTTTCCCTAAGATCAGAAACAAGGCAAGAATGTCCACCCTCACCATTTCTATTCAACACAGTAGTAGGGATGTTAGCTAGTGTTCTGAGGCAAGAAAAAATAAATAAAAAGCACAAAGACTGGAAAGAAAAAAGTACTTTGATTTGTAAACATGATTGTTTAGCAAATCTTTAGGAAATTACACCGAAACCTACCAGAACAGTTAAGTAAATTTAGCAGGTTGGAGGATACAAGATTTGCTATATAAGCAACAAACTGGAAAGTAGAATTTTTAAAATACCATTTCAATAGCATCAAGAAAATAGTATCTATGTATAAATGTAATAAGAGACATGGAACACTTTTTTTTTAAGATTTATTTATTTGTCAGAGAGAGAGAGCGCATGTGCGAGCATAGGCAAGGGGAGCAGCAGGCTCCCTGCTGAGTAAGGAGCCCGATGTGGGACTCAATCCCAGGGCCCTGGGATCATGACCCAGGCTGAAGGCAGATGCTTAACCAACTGAACCACCCAGGTATCCCAACATCGAAGACTTCGAAATAGAAAGCTAAAAAGCTGCAAAGAGAAATTAAAGATGATAGATATAAATATAAGGATATACAAAGCTCATATTGCCTCAAGACAGTTAAGATGTCAGTTCTTTGCAAACTGATCTTAGATTCAATGCCATCCTAACATATATCTACACATTTTTGTAAAAATGACAAGATGATTCTGAAATTCATATGAAAATGCAAAGGTCCCAGAATTGTCAAAAACACTCTTGAGAGAGGACAGAGTTGGAGAATTTCGACTATCGGATTTCAAAATTATTACGGTAAGCAAGAGACTGTGGTACTGGAATTAAGTATAGAAAAACAGATCAACAGATTAAAGTATGAATATGTACTTCTATATACAGTTAATTGATTTTAAATAGAAGTCATGATAAATGGAGTAAGTCTTTTTAATAAATGGGATGGAATAACAAGATATCTGTATATAAAAATTAATTGTCCTCAACCTCTAACTTCAGATCAGACATAAAAATTAAAAAGATCAAACATTTAAATGTAAAATATACAGCTCCTAAGGAAAAAATCTTCTAAAATTATGGGTACACATTCTTTGAAGAATATAGAAAGCAATAATCATAAAAGAAAAAAACGATAAATTACACTTCATCAAAGTTAAAACCTGTTCTTCCAAAAGACACCATCATGAAAATAAAAGTACACTGCTAAAGGGAGTGTGAAATGGCACAACCACTTGAAAAACTTTAAAGTTCCTTATAAAATTAAACAACACTAAAAAGGAATGTACTACTGAAACATGTGCAATGTGAATAAATCTCAAAAACATGTAACAGAGTGAAAATTTAAAAACAACATACAATTCTCAACTACACAAAATTCTAAAACAGGTAAGATGAAGCTATGGTAACAGAAATTAGATCAGTAACTGTGGAGTAAAAGGTTGGATGGCAGTGGTAATGACTGAAAGGCATGACAGAACTTTCTGGGGTCACAGAAATGTTTTGTGTCTTGATTTGGGATGGTGGTTATAATTAAAACCAGCACACCTTATTGTAAGTAAGTTACACCTTGATCTTAAACCAAGTGCAAAGTTCCTTTGAAGTTTTAAAAGTCATTCCCTCCTTCAGACTTCCTCCAAAGGAATACGGTTACTCTTCCCCACTGTCTGGTGTGCTTTGGTATAAAAGTTTGAAAGGCACTGTGATGTTGGAATTCTATACTCACAAATATTATGGCAGGTACATAGAATGTAGACAAAGAAATGTTTATTCTAACATTATGTGGAAAGTTGTTTGTAAATAAAAAAACCCAGTATCTTACCCAGAAGATATTGTAAGACTCTAGAATATATTCAACTCAAAAGATTATGAGTATTATTGAAGTGCTTGAAAAATTTAAGTGTCAGCATTTCTCCATGGGGGTGTTATTAGAATTCTGATTGGGTTTGTTTGGGTGGATCTGCCTCTCATATTGCATAATGTCTAGTATCACTGGCACCCTACCACCAAATGCTAGCAGCACAGTCCTAACTCTTGAGTCACTGTGTTAGAACAACAATACTCCACAGATTTCTGAGCATTCCACAGGAGTAGACACTGTCCCCAGTTGAGAAGCACTAGTCTACAAGTTAATGGCCAAAAGCATATGTAAACAGCATGAAAAATCATCCAGTTAATAGACTCAGTCTACCATACCATTTTAATTCCAAAGCTGATAATTTAACTAATGACTACCTTTACTTAATTTTCAAAAGAAAAAAGTCCATACTTTTATGTGCTATATATAAGACCAACTTGGGAGGATAAAGAACAACTGATTTTGTTGAAATCTCTAAGGGAAACCAAATACAATCACTGACAACACTGTCCATAGCAACTAACTGTCCAAGACAAGAAATACATTAGAAACCAAACTACTAAATGGATAAATCCAGTAGATGATTCATCATGGTCAGAACCCTACAAATGGCCCATGAATGTAGCAACATCAGGCTTAGAAAAAAATCAGTATACTCCCAAGGTATTCTTTGTGGTAGAAAATTAGCAAACATTCTAAGCTAAGTCAGGCAGATATTAACTAATTTGCTTTATGGTTCCAAAATTCAAATTTGCTCTTCATGTTGCAATCAAAACACAACATAGTCATTTAAAGACAAGAAAGGTTTGTTAGGCTACTAGCATTTTACTGACATATGTGAGTTCAAGAATGGACACTGAGAAAAAGACTCAAAAATGGAAAGGGATATAAGGCCACCTACATGCCCAGTACTAAGAAGAGAAAGATAAATTAAATGGCACATGGTTCTTATAACAAGAGACTGAAATAGTGATTAACCTTCTCTCTGGTGGCTCAGTTGGTTAAGTGTCTAACTCTTGATTTCGGCTCAGATCATGATCTCAGTTTCGTGAGATGAAAGTCTGTGATAGGCTTTGCACTGCTTAAGATTCTCTCTCTCCTCCTCTCTCTGCTCCTCCCTTCCCCCACGGAACTATTACTCAAATTGATCTATAAATTTAATGTAATCTATATCAAAATTGCAGATATTGACAAAATGATCTTAAAATACACATATAGGGCGCCTGGGTGGTTCAGTGGGTTGAAGCCTATTCCTTGGCTCGGGTCATGATCTCAGGGTCCTGGGATCAGCCCTGCATTGGGCTCTCTGCTCAGCAGGGAGCCTGCTTCCCCCTCTCTCTCTGCCTGCCTCTCTGCCTACTTGTGATCTCTCTCTCTCTCTGTGTCAAATGAATAAATAAAATCTTAAAAAAAAATAAAAAATAAAATACACATATAAATGTAAGGGACCCAGAAGAGCTAAAACATCTTGAAAACAAAGAATCAAGTTGGAAAAATCACTTCTGATTTCAAAACTTACTGCAAAACTATAGTAATCAAGACATTGTGGTATTTGTATAAGGATATAACAGACACAGATCAACAGAATAGAGTCCAGAAAGAAACCCATACATCTATGATTAATTTATTTTCAACATGGGTATTAAGACTGTTCAATGGGAAAGGACAGTCTTTTCAAAAAAAACCTGTGCCAGGACAACTGGATATCTACATGCAAAAGAATGAGTTTGAACCCATCTCATACCACATACAAAAATGAACTCAGAAGGATCAAAGATGTAAATAAATATAAGAGCTAAAACTATAACACTCTTAGATACAAATCCTGTAACATTGGGTTAGGCAATGCTTTCTTGGACATGACACCTAAAGCAAAAGCAAGCAAAGAAAAAGATTGGACTTCATTTTTACAAAGTAAACATACAAATGACCCATGGGGACATAAAAAGATGTCCAACATTATTAGTCATTAGAGAAATACAAAATAAAACCATAATGAGATACCACTTCACACCCACAGGAATGATTACTAAAAAAAAACAAAACAAAACCAGACAATAACTGCTGACCATTATGTGGAGAAATTGGAACTTTCATGCATTGCAAGTAGGAATGTAAAATGGTACAGCTGCTACGCAAGGCAGTTTGACAGTTCCTCAAAAAGTCAAAGAGTTACCATATGAGCCAGCAATTCCATTCCCAGAAATAAAACTTGAATATAAATGTTCCTAACAGGGACGCCTGGGTGGCTCAGTTGGTTGAGCAGCTGCCTTTGGCTCAGGTCATGATCCCAGCATCTTGGGATCGAGTCCTGCATTGGGCTCCTTGCTCCGCAGGGAGCCTGCTCCTCTCTCTGCCTCTGCCTGCCTCTCTGCCTGCTTGTGTTCTCTCTCTGTTAAATGAATAAATAAAATCTTTAAAAAATAATAAAATAAAAAAATTAAAAAAATGTTCATAACAGCATTATTTATAATAGCCAAGTATATAAACACTCAACCAGCTGATGAATGGATAAACAAAATGTGACGTAGCAATACAATTTATGGATAATGGAATATTACTCAGCCATATATAGGAATGAAGTACTGATATATGCTAACATGGATGGACCTTGCAAACATCATGTGAAGTCAAAGAAGTTAGACATAAAAGGCCACATATTATATAATTCCAATTATATGAATGAACAGAATAGGTAAATCCATAAAGACAAAAAGCATATCAGTGGTTGCAAGAAGCTGGAGGGAGTGCCTACTGATGGCTATGGAGATACTTTTTGGAGTGATGAAAGTGTTCTGGGATTAAATAATGGAGATAGTTGCATAGCCATGTAAATATACTAAAAACTACTGAACTGTATACTTTAAAATGTTGAATTTTATGGTGTGTGAATTATATCTGAAAGATTGGCAAGGTCTGATAAGTCAAACAAACAAGTTTGAAGAAACATTTTAAAAGCAACTTATACTTACTGTTTTCAATACTCTATGGAATTCTTAGGAAAAATGCAAAAACGGGAATTCAACAATATACTCTAAATGTTATCAGAAAGTACTGTTACAGTATAAGGCAGAAATATTGCTTTCCAAGTAAACCTGGGGTTTCACTGTAACATTTATTGACAATCTGAACATCTACTTTGGGAAAATTTCACAGTGAAATTAACTGTCACTTAAACTATGGAAAGATAAGCTCAGCAAAGGAATTACCAACCACTTTTCCCATAAACATTAGTTTGTTGTTAATTAGCACTCATCTATCACTTTGGAAAACCCTCTAAGGCCTGATATTTACTATAGGCATCCCTACACCACACAGGCAATTCTTGCCTTTCATAGTAACTAAAACTGGAACCAAATAGCTGCATACAAGGCTAAAACAAAGAGCTACTAGTATATTAGGGAATAAGCATAACAGTATAACTGGTTATATGAGAATACTACAATTTAAGAAATCTAAGGAGAATAACCACTAGTCTAAATTACAGAAGCGGCATGCATATAGACACACTTTCAAAAACTGCTTATGTGGCGCTTGAGTGGCTCAGTTGTTAAGCATCTGCCTTTGGCTCAGGTCACGATCCCAGGGTCCTTGGATCAAGTCCGGCATCAGGCTCCCTGCTCAGCGGGAAGCCTGCTTCTCCCTCTCTCACTTACCATGCTTGTGTTCCCTCTCTCGCTATGTCTCTCTGTCAAATAAATAAATAAAATCTTGAAAAAAACCCAAACAAACCACCTGCTTCTTAGAAGCCTGACAACTTAAAGGAATCATCTTAAGGCTTGGTAAATTAAAAAAATAGTCTCTCTTAGCATAAGAACATTATTATGCTAACTATAATTAAAGTGCTTTGAAGGAAAAAAAAAACCACTTATAAAGCCTCAAATATCACATATAAAACACCATGAAAACACTATTTTTGCCCCTGAGGAGTAATGGTGAGCAAAATACTTAGCGTAGCAGAGGAATGTAACAAAAATACTTGAGGAAAAGACATGGGAATCTTAAAGATTCACCAACAACTCTCACAGATAACTTGTTATTTTCTATACATAATATTAATTTCCAGTTTAACCACAAGTATCCATGGCCAACTGCTAAAAGGCCCACCGTGCTAACAAGGTTCATCATTGGTGTCCTGCCATGCTCAGTTACAAGGCAGAATAAGCCAGACCAGCATATATACAGCACAGCTGCCATAAAGAAAACTAACTTTTTTAGCAGGATGAGACCTACTTCTATTCTTCTCACCACTGTACCTAGTACAGTTGGGTGACTGAATAATGAATAAGTGAATACAAATGCCATCTCTTCCAAATAGAGCATAGAAAGGCCTTTGATTAACCAAAAGCAAAGAGATAACAAATGGCATTAAGCTTTGAAAATAACAGGGGTGCCTGAGTGGCTCAGTTGGTTAAGCAGCTGCCTTCGAATCAGGTCGTGATCCCAAGTGCTGGGGTCAAACCCCACGCTGGGCTCCTGCTCAGTGGGGAGTCTGTTCTCCCGCTAACCCTCCCCTGCTCCTTCTCTCTCAAATAAATAAAATCTTCTTTAAAAAGGTTTTAAAATAACGATACCCAGTACTGACTTAGATACTAATAAATACACACTTTCATATACTGCTGGTAGAAATATAAACTAGATCAATTTTGGTGGGCAGCAATTAGCAGTAAATATTTAAAAGGAACTTTAATAATAAATATTTCTTTTTTTAACATTGTTAAAAACATTTATTTTGATACAGTCTATGATAAATAAGTCAGTAGAGGTTCCACTCTGCTACAGATTCATCTGAGCAGAGCCCTGTGCCATTCAACTGGTGAATGTCTGAACGCCGTCCCATCTCTTAATCCCAGCCAGAGCGCACACCTTCATGTTGTTCCTGTCCATTGATTGCTTCCAAATCCAGATGACCTTTATCCCCAAAGTAAGCTCAAAACAGTTGGTTCAGGCATTCCAGGATCTGCACCCCTCTTGAATCCCAGGTAAATCACGAGAGGAATAAGGCCCCAGCGGATAGCAAACTGGCCGCCCTTAAAAAGCTGCTGCAGCCTCTGCTTGGCCTCTTTGCTCAGCTTCACCATGGCGACAGCCCGGATGACGTAGTGAGGACCCTCAACACCAGCGGCAGCGTAGGGAATCCCTAATAATAAATATTTCATTTGACCTCGCAACTCTACTTTTGGAAACAAAACAAAACAAAACGAAATCCATGGGGTTGCCTGGGTGGCTCAGTAGGTTAAGTGTCTGCCTTCAGCTCAGGTCATGATCCCAGGGTCCTGGGACTGAGCCCCACTTTGGGCTCCCTGTCAGCAGGAAGTCTGCTTCTCCCTCTCCCTCTGCTCCTCCCTGTTGCTTGTACTCTCACTCTTTCTCTCAAATAAATAAAATCTTAAAAAGAAAAATCCACTCTAGCATTCTAATCTCCTTAAACCTTTGAATAACTTCCTCTACAGTATTTAAATAAAGTTCTAGGATCTATCTCAACTTTACTTAGTTTAGGCTACCTTTAATGTAGTTTTCAGTTAATCAACCAAGCAAACTGTTAGAACCACTCACAGCCCTCTGACTTAATATCTTCAGTCTGGAATCTTTGTTTAGTGAGCCCTTACCAATAAATTCAGCCTGATACAATTTTATATTCCTTTTCCTCTATTTCATTCCCACATCATTCTCCAGGTAATTGCAGGCAAAATCATCATCACTCACACTTCTCATGGGTTAATACCTAGTAGGTAGGTATCGCATATTCTGGGGGCTGTTGGAATTTAAGTGGGGTTATCGAGGTATAAAAGCAATTAGAAGTGGTGAGAGTTAGGTCCTGAAGAAAATCAGCAGTCTCTTAAAAGACAACAACCTGGGGCACCTGGGTGGCTCAGTGGGTTAAAGCCTCTGCCTTCGGCCCAGGTCATGATCTCAGGGTCCTGGGATCGAGTCCCGCATTGGGCTCTCTGCTCAGCATGGAGCCTGCTTCCCCCTCTCTCTCTGCCTGCCTCTCTGCCTACTTGTGATCTTTCTCTCTGTCAAATAAATAAATAAAATCTTAAAAAAAAAAAAAAAAAAGACAACAACCTTAAGAGAAGCCATTACAGATTCTTCAGGAGACCAACCTCCCTCCGACATGGATAGGACTTGAAAAGGTAGGTAGGCAGATTAAGGAATCCAAGTACTCAGCTTCACTGCAATTTGCCTATATTCCCCACCCCATTTTTCAGTTTTCCATTCTTTCCCAACGTAATCCTAACACAAGAGACCACAAAACTAGAAATTCAATTTGTATTGTAACTCAGCCACCTGCAGGATTAGACTTTGGATTTAGTTTTCAGAATTCTCTGCCTTTGGCTACAGGAGATAAGGGTTTCTTTCAGAGCAATCACAGAGGCTTTCACTCCCTTATGTGGATTTTGAGCTCAGAATTTAAAGCCTTTTCCTTCCCTAAGTTCCCCAGTGTACTCTGAAGGGACCACTATTCTTATTTTCATGTAAAACGTTTGTGGCAGTAAATACTTGGTCTCCCAAAGCCTTACCTTCTATGGGCACTTGATTACTAGTGTCTACAGCTGATAAAGTAACTGTTTTGCTACAGGTTGTATGGATCACTGGTGTCTCCTCTGCCACTATGAACAGGGCCATTAATGCTTTTAAATCTAATTAGACTGGAGAACCCATCCTGGAAAACCTAGAGCTAACTTAGGAACCCATCATTATATTACTGTTCCTCTACATATGATACAGATGTCTGTATCAGTTAGCATTTGAACAGAGAACACTAGGAATGATACAGAATATGGCATTTATAACAGAGATTTGGTCCTAAGTAATTATGGACCTGATCAGTTTATGTCCAGCTGTTGACTTCGGTGCTGGGCCTGGCCCAGGATTTAAAGAAGCTAACAGAGAGGATGGGGGAAGCTGAGGAGCTGTGAGGCTCTCCCATGCCAAGGACATTTGTGAGCTGCAGTAGCTCCCAGTGTCTCCACACTGACCTTCTGAGAATAAGAATATGGCTGCAGTTTCACTTCCACCTTGCAAAATCAAAACACCCCATTACTCGCGGTAACTAGGAGCTATGCAAGAAAAGGAATTCTGGGAAATGTAGCTCCAGCTTAGCAAATCTGACATAATACAAATCCACCATACCATCTTTGTCTTTTTAAAATTCTAACCCTTCTATCATTGTTTATTTCTGCTCTTACACTTTCAATTTCCAAGGATCTTTCACTTTTTTCCAGTCATTGTTAAAAACAGCTTTCTATTCTTGTTTCATGGTTGTAATACATTCTGCTGCTTTTAAAATTTTTTTCCAGTTTCCTACTGCTTCGTGCTTTTCTTCCACATTCTCCTTTAAATCTTTTATGTAAGAGGTTTCCCTTACATATCTGGTTATCCTTGCCAACATGTTCATATTTAAAGGGCACTTAACTATGAATATTTAAGGCCTCTTCTCTTGGTTGCTTTTTTTCAGAAAGAATGCCTGTAGTCTGCAGTCAATTTCAACTCACATACTACTAAATACTTACTGCTCTTTTCTCCTCTCATCTATAGTCTTGTGTATTTATGATGTTTGCACTCCTTTATTAACATTTAAGGGGAATTTGGGAAGAAGGAAAGATAAACCCATAATGTGCAATTCAATATATTTCATAGGAAGTTCTTGAGCATAGCTGACAAAGAGTCAAACTTTAAATCTCTGGAAAATTTAAAAGATTTGACTACAATTTAGATTTATGTTTAAGTTATTTATGAAAAAGTGGCAGATCTATTTATAGAAGTGTGAACTAAATAACATTTTTTTAAAAAGATCTCAGAATATAAGGAGCTGCTTCTTTATCTAAAGTAATAATGTACTCTAAATTCCAGTGAATCTACATGATATTTATAGAAAATGCTATATGACAATAAGTACTCTGGGACACGAGGGTAGCTCAGTTGGTTAAGCATTTGCCTTCGGCTCAAGTCATGATCCCAGGGTTCTGGGATCAAGCCCCACATCAGGCTCCCTGCTCAGCAGGGAGTCTGCTTCTCTGTCTCCCTCTGTCTGCCGCTTCCTCTGCCCATACTCTCTCTCTCTCTCTGGCAAATAAAGAAATAAAACCTTTAAAACCAATCAATCAATCAATCAATCAATCTCTACTAAGTCAGCTATAATGGATAACAATGCCTACTTCAGAAAGTTATGGTTCCCCTGTAGCCTGGCAAAAAAGAAAGGAAGTAAAGAATAGCACTACCTGTGCCCCTTAAGAATATAAAGATTAAAGCTGTGCCCTTTCACATCAATAACCTTAATTTTGATTTCAAGTTTTCTAATTTATTGCTAACCAAATTTTCATAAAAGTCCTTTCTCCTCTTACCCCAAGAGTTAAAATCTTATAGGGTAGAACTCTAGCCTGCTTCTCGACAGAAAGAGCATATATTATCCACTTCATAATTTTTTCATTCTGGTTAGCAAATGA
The DNA here is from genome assembly GCA_028533885.1 of Nasua narica. Lineage (NCBI taxonomy): Eukaryota > Metazoa > Chordata > Mammalia > Carnivora > Procyonidae > Nasua > Nasua narica. The sequence continues at coordinate 39,976,714 of CM052808.1, read as the reverse complement.
ACACTATTTTAAGCAATATATACCAGACACATCAATACTGTAAGCACCATGTAGCTGATCTAGTACTGTAACCACTTAATTTGAAAAGAAATATCAGCATGGGGTAACTGGGTGATGGACACTGAGGAGGGCACGTGATGTAATGAGCACTGGGTGTTATAAAAGACTGATGAATCACTGACCTTCACCTCTGAAACTAATAATACACTATATGTTAACTGAATTTAAATAAAAATTAAAAAAAAACCCAGCATTTTAAGCCAATTGAATAATTAAATGTTCTCAAGAGACTTCATTTATTTATGTTTGTAAAAAAGCATTGCAAGTAAAACTGCATGCTGACGTTCCAAAATTCATACTTTCCTAGCTCCAAAGTTGTTTTTATGTATAATGATGTGATTTTTTAGATACGTTGTGCAGTTAAAATAAAACCTATCTTTATATTCAACAAAAATTAAGAAATATAATTATGAATGTTGGATCATTAATAAGCTACATGAATATCTGAAAATACTGCTAATAGGAAAAAAGATCCCTTCTAATCTAAGTATCTAAAATTAACATAGGAAATAAAGTTATTAATGTTTTAATATCCCCAAGGACCACAAACACATCACCTAAACAATATACATAAACAATACAAACATGCAAACACTCTGTATCTTTTTTTTTTTTTTTTTTTTAAAGATTTTATTTATTCATTTAACAGAGAGAGGACACAAGCAGGCAGAGAGGCAGGCAGAGGCAGAGAGAAGAGCAGGCTCCCCGCGGAGCAAGGAGCCCGATGCGGGACTCGATCCCAAGACGCTGGGATCATGACCTGAGCCAAAGGCAGTTGCCCAACCAACTGAGCCACCCAGGCGTCCCACAAACACTCTGTATCTTAAAGTAGGTCCTAATTTACTATATAAGTATCTGTACAGCCTGTTATTAATTTAAAAGTTAATATATATGTAAATCAAATCAGAGCTGTAAATTAAGAACAAATTCAAGTACTCCCAAGTAGTAAATTTTAACTATTTTCTTTTCTTTTTAATGTCAACAGGTTTATGGCACAAATATTTGATCCAAAATGGTAACTGGTACTTGTTGCTTTTTGCTAGGGTAATACAAGGAGACAGCAGCTGATGTTATTCAACTTTTTCAAGACTTCTGAGAGTATCAAATACAAATCTATTAGAGGCCAGTTTAATATATCAGTTGCACAAATAGAAAGATCTTTTTAGGGTAAGAGGCATTTTTCCTTTATGTTACATAACAGAAAAAAATACTAAAGGACAAAAGTCTCCAAATTTATTATTATTGTTGATTTATTATCAAAAAATGGTAATCTATAAGTGCAAAGGTAGTAAGCTTAATTTTCTAAATTTTTAGTAGACAAAAAAACTGCATTTGAACTAAGGGGTTGCTCTTCAAAGAACCAGACTCTACCTCACTCCCCTCTGGAATTATGTGCTTATTCTAATAAATTTAAAACCAACAGGTAAGATTTCAGGTTTCCATCTATAAAGAAAGAAGCAGACAAAAGCAAAGCCTCAGTTTCCAAGGTATAGAATATTAAAATATAAATGTTCATATGTCATTTTTGTGTTATTTGTGAGGGAGTAAAACAAATGAATAAGGGTTTTAAATAACCCTGATTAGGGTGCCTGGGTGGCTCAGTTGGTTAAGCATCTGCCTTCAGCTCAGGTCATATTCTGAGGGTCCTGGGATTGGGCTCTACATCTGGCACACTGCTCTGCAAGTAATCTGCTTGTCCCTCTCCCTCTGCCTCTCTCCCTTGCCCATGCTCTCTCTCAAATAAAATCTTCAAAGTAAATAAATAAACAAACAAATAATCCTGATTAATGCTATTTAAGTTATTGGAAGGGCAAATACATCAGCAATAAAGATCAAAAGAACATACAGTATGGTTTTCTCTAGCTTTGCATTTTTAAAAGAAAATTGCCTTTAAAGTTAAAAACACTACAAATAAAAATCAACAAAGAAGAAAGTAGTTTGTAGCTAATTTCAAAATAAGGATCTAGGGTAGGGTGATGGACATTGGGGAGGGTATGTGCTATGGCAAATGCTGTGAAATGTGTAAGCCTGATGATTCACAGACATGTACCCTGGGGCAAATAATAATTATATGTTAATTAAAAAAAGGATCTAAATAAATACTAAAACATCACCAACTCGTTAAAATGGATATTTTCAATTTAGGTTAGTATTACTTAAAGTATTGGCTGTTATATATTACAGTAAAATCTGACAACCCCCTAAACTTAAAGTCCAAGAAATATAGGGGAAAATATACATACTCAAATTCTCAAAACTAAAGAAGCACCACACAAACAGACTATTCAATATATTTATATCTAAGTTAAGATACATCCATTTTGAAATATAAAAGTTAATAATTTCACATTTTAATGCCAATAGATAAATCATATAAACTGATTTTACCTGTCTGAATACCAAAAGTACATTTCCCCTTGACCCTTAACCTATGACCTTTCTCAGATTCAAACATAAAATAAAAAGACACTTAAAAAATCTCTGATTATTGGGGAGTCCTGAGATCGAGTCCCATAGAAGGGCTTCCCTGCTAAGTAGGGAGTCTGTTTCTCCCTCTGCCCTTCACCCTGCTTGTGTTCTCTCTTGCTTGCTCTCTCTTTCAAATAAATTTTAAAAATCTTTAAAAATTAAATAAGATAAGGGGCACCTGGGTGGCTCAGTGGGTTGAGCCTCTGCCTTTGGCTCAGGTCATGATCTCAGAGTCCTGGGATCGAGCCCCACATCGGGCTCTCTGCCCAGTGGGGAGCTTGCTTCCTCCTCTCTCTCTGCCTGCCTCTCTGTATACCTGTGATCTCTCTCTGTCAAATAAATAAATAAAATCTTAAAAAAAAAAATTAAATAAGATAAAATAAAATAACCTGAGAGACAAAAAACTTACCTGAGAAAGTTGGTGTAGATATAAAGACTGAGAATAAACTGATGGTAGGTGTAACAGCATGCTAGGTATATGGGGATTCATTATACTATTCTATCATTGTGTGTTTCAATTTTTCCAAAAAGTTATTCCTACCATGCACAGTCTTTAAACCAGGAATTCCATTTTTAGGAATTTAGCTTATAGTTACATTGGACAAACATAACAATGTCAGTACAAGAACATTCTGCAAAAAGGCCTAAATTTCCATTAAAGGACAGGTAGATAAAATTATGTTTATCTGAACATAGTATGTCCTGTATCTTCAAAAACTATGGATGTCAATGAGGGAGATTATGGAAAAAGATTATGGAAAAAGATCCTGGAAAAAAAAAAATCAAGGGCAGAACAAGAACTCTAGTTTGAACATGTTTAAGTAAAAAAAATCAAACGTCAATTTATGAACACCCATGAGATATACGTCCATATTCATAACAAATCTCTGGAAGGCTACTTCAAAATGTTAATAATGTGTATGTCTGGTTGGGCAGGAGATGGGGAACCAGAAATCTGTGACAAGGAAACATTTATTTTTCAACATTTATTTATATTGTGATGGGGGGCATGTGAACACATTACATTCATTACATTTATAATGAAAAATAACTGATTTTCTAAATCATTCTTCTACTGAGATGATTGTCATTCATTTAGGAACTGTCTGTGTTCAGGGTCAATGCTAGGGAGGAGCTTGTCTCAAGCAAAACAGATGAGCCCTAACACTCGTATTGCTGACCCTATCTCAGGGCTCTTACTATACCTCTATCTCACCCTGATGATGGATCCATAAATGTACTATTACATCAAATATTTGTTCTAAAGATGTAAGTAAGATCCTTCCTTGGTGCTAGTCAAACAATTAACAATTTTTATTGAGTATATAAATAAGTGCCTAGTTCTGTGGGGGAATACAAATGAATAGGATTATAGTCTTGCTCAAAATGTTTAAAATCTTACAAAGAAAAAAATATGCATCCTATGTGGAACAGAGACTAATTTGCCATGCAAACACATTATGTACTGAGATGAGAAGAAGTCAGTGAGGAAATGAATAGTGGTTCATGTAGGAAATAAAGAGGGCAGATCTGATCTTAATAGATGAGCTAGATTTAGATATACAGCAGGAAGAGGATTATATAAGACCACTGGAAAGAATGTACAGAAATAAAAAACTGAGATAGTGAGACTCAGTAGGACTAGAGATGGGGGACAGAAGGAAGTATAAAATAAGTGATCAGCAGGAGTAAAGTTGAAGGTAATATATATGCTAAAAACCAGGAAAAATTAAAATTTTGTAAAACAGGCAAAGGAGAGTTTTAACAAGCATTTGGCAGCACCAGCATGCTAGATAGGGTAAATTATCTACACGACTTTGCTTCCTTTTGGTTTGCTTTCTTGACATGAAAAATAAAATAAACGTTACTTCAATACCTCACTTCCAGACCCAGATTCTAGTGGTCTCTTCTTTCTTGGTCCAATAGCCGCAAGAGCTGTGAGGTTAGCATCTCTATGCTGTATCTGCGCAAGCTCCAACTGTTGTAACTAGAAGATGGAATAAAAGAAAAAAAAACAATGTTTACACAGTCATGCTCAGAGGGGGGAAGAAATTGATCACTAAGCCTACTTCTGTGTTCTTCACCAAATAAGTTACAGTACAAAATAAATATCAGATTCCCCTAATAGCCAAGAGCACATCATTTCCTGATGCCTTTACTCCAACATACTCTTTAGTCCTGAATCTATAAATAGGAGAGACATAATTTTGGTAAGGAAGAAGTATAGAATAAAAGAAATACAAGAAAAGAAAGGCATCTAGAGTTTAATCTTTTACTTTAATCACAGGTAAGAAATAAGAATAAATTGGACAGTAAATTGGAGAGAAATTGACCAAACTATAGTCAATCTTTCCAGATTAAAAGAAAATAAAGATAGCTTTTGTGTGTTATAGGAAAGAGTTCTATGTTGTATGACTTACAAATTACCTTGTTAAAAATTATTTTAACTCTCACAACCACATTGAAAAGTATATATTAATTATTATAACAGGATATGAAAATTATACATGTACTCGTTTTTTTTTAAACTAAGGAAGACATGCTCTAAGAGCTTAGGAAAACTTCATAAAGGTCACATAAATAATAAGTAGTGGAAACAGAACTCAGAGCCAAGTGCTCTTGTTAAAAACCCTTTCTATATATCACACTTTCACATGGATTTACTCTGTGTTTATCTTCATGCCAAAAATTGAAAGTACTCCTCAGCAAAGTAGGGATAGAGGGAACATACCTCAATATCATAAAAGCCATATATGAGAAAGACCCACAGCTAATATCATCCTTAATGGAGAAAAACCGAGAGCTTTTCCTCTAGAGTCAGGAACAAGACAGGGATGTCTACTCTCACCATTGTTATTTAATATAGCACTGGAAGTCCTAGCCTCAACAATCAGACAACAGAAAGAAATAAAATGAATCATAATTGGCAAGGAAGAAGTAAAACTTTCACTATTTGCAGATGACATGACAATCTATGTAAAAAACTCAAAGACTCCACCCCAAAATTGCTAGAACTCATACAGGAATTCAGCAAAGTGGCAGGATATAGAATCAATGCATGGAAATCAGTTTTATTTCTATATACTGAGACAGAAGAAAGAGAAATTAGGAGTCGATCCCATTTACAATTGCACCAAAAACCATAAGATACCTAGGAATAAACCTAACCAAAGAGGCAAAGAATCTATACTCAGAAAACACTCATCAAAGAAACTGAGGAAGACATAAAGAAATGGAAAAACATTCCATGTTCATGGACTGGAATAGTAAATATTGTTAAAATGTTTATGTTACCTGGAGTAATCTATACATTCAATGCAATCTCTATCAAAACACCATCAACTTTTCTCACAGAGGACAAACAATCCTAAAACTTATGGAACCAGAAAAGAACCCGAATAGCCAAAGGAACGTTGAAAAAGAAAACCAAAGCTGGTGGCATCACAATTACAAAGCTGTAATCATCAAGATTGTATGGTACTGGCACAAAAACAGACACACAGATCAATGGAACAGAATAGAGAACCCAGAAATGGACCCAAAACTATATGGTCAACTCATCTTTAACAAAGCAGGAAACATTATCCAATGGAAAAAAGATAGTCTCTTCAACAAATGGTGTTGGGGAAATTGGGACAGCCACATGCAGAAGAATGAAAGTGGACGACTTTCCTACACCATTCACAAAAATAAATTTAAAATGGATGAAAAACCTAAATATGAGACAGGAAGCCATCAAAATCTTAGAGGAGAAATGTGAGACAGGACCCATCAAAATCCTAGAGGAGAAACAGCAACCTTTTTGACCTTGGCCATAGCAACTTCTTACTAGATATGCCTCTGGAAGCAAGGATAACAAAAGCAAAAATGAACTCTAATGACTTCATTAAGATAAAAAAGTTTCTGCACAACGAAGGAAACAATAAAACTAAAAAGCAACTGACAGACTGGGAGAAAATATTTGCAAATGACATATCTGATAAAGGGTTAGTATCCAAAATCTATAAAGAATTTAACAAATTCAACACCCAAAAAATAAACAATCCAGTTAAGAAATGAGCAGAAGACATAAAGAGACATTTTTCCTAAGAATACACAGAGATGGCTAACAGACACACAAAAAGATGTTCAACATCAGTCATCATCAGGGAAATACAAATCAAAACCACGAGAAATACTACCTCGCATCTGTCATAATGGCTAAAATTAACAACACAGGAAACAAAAGATGTTGGCTAGAATGCAGAAAAAGGGGAACCCTCCTACATTGTTGGTGCAAATATAAGATGGTACAACCACTATGGAAAACAGTATGGAGGTTATTTAAAAAGTTAAAAATAGAGGAGTGCCTGGGTGATTCAGTCAGTTAAATGTCTGCCTTTGGCTCAGGTCATGATCTTAAAATCCTGGGATCAAGTCTTGCATTGGGCTCCCTGCTTCTTTCTTTCCCCCTCCCCATCTACTCATGCTTGCTCTCCCTCCCTCTCTCTCTTTCTCTCTCAAATAATAAAATCTCTTTATGTTAAAAACAGGACTACCCTACGACCCAGCAGTTGCACTGCTAAGTATTTCCCCAAAGGATACAAAAATATAGACTCATATTCACGTATTATATATATTCATATATGTTCATATAGCATATTCATATATATGAATTTTATTCAAATGTTCAATATTCAAATATTCAATATGGAATATATTGAATATTGAATATCTTCAAATATCAAATATTCAAATATTATATATGAATCATATTCATGTATTATATATACTCATATATATTCATATAGCATATTCAATATATGCTATATGTTTATAGCAGCATTATAACAGCTAACCTATGGAAAGAGCCCAAATGTCCATTAATTGATCATGAGTAAAGACAATATGAGAGGGGTGTGCATGTGTATATAATGGAGTATTACTTAGCCATAAAAAAGAATGAAATCTTGCCATTTGCAGTGAGATGGATGGAGCTAGAATGTATTACGCTAAGCAAAATACGTCAGAGACAGACAAATACTATATAATTTCACTCATATGTGGAATTTAAGAAACAAAACATACAGATAGAGGGGAAGAGAAAAAAAGAGAGGGGGAAGCAAACCATAAGAGACTCTTTTTATTTTTTATTATTTATTTATTTATTTTTAAGATTTTATTTATTTATTTGACAGAGAGATCACACACAGGCAGAGAGGCAGGCAAAGAGAGTGGGGGAAGAAGGCTCCCCGCTGAGCAGAGAGCCTGATGCGGGGCTTGATCCCAGGACTCTGAGATCATGACCTGAGCTGAGGGCAGAGGCTTTAACCCACTGAGCCACCCAGGCACCCCCATAAGAGACTCTTAACTAGAGAATAAACTGAGAGGTGATGGAGGGGAGGTGGGTGGGGGGTTTGGGCTAAATGGATGATGGGTATTAAGGAGTTCGCTTGTTTTGATGAGTACTGGGTGTTATATATAAGTGATGAGTCATTAAATTCTATACCTGAAACCAATTTTACCATATATGTTAACTTGAATTTAAACAAAACTTGAAATTAAAAAAAAAAGAGAGGGTCAGCATTTGTTCTATTCAGGTTTTCAACTGAAAACAAAAAAAAAATCAAAGTATTATTTTGCTGTAGTTTTTATCATAATTCACCCAGAATACCCAAATCTACAAAGCATAATTATTTAGTACCTGAGTACTAAGCTATATAGAGACGCACATATGAAAGAGCCCCCATTAAAAGGCAGATAAGACATTAAAACTGGAAAATAAACGCATGAAACAGAGCATCATTTCATGAAGGCAGGTGAGTGTCAAACAGTATTCATTAAAAAAATAATAATAACAACCAGTTGAAATAAAATACCACTATGCGAGTCCTTAAGCTTTCCAGAAGAGGAAGAACATTCAATTACCTTCAAAATCTTATTACTATAGAGGGAAAGGAAGAAAAAACCTGGCTCTGGTTGCTAGACAAATATTCAAACAAGATCAGGCTCCAAGATAGCCAAATGAAAGTAACCTGTTGAGGAACTCGACACACACACACAGACACACAGACACACAGACACACACACACACACACACACACACTGAAAATATTCTTTTAAAAAGAGCACTGACCAAATTTTGAATCTATTAAAACAAGAACAGGATGAAAATAGGAAATAGTTTGTGGTGAAATAGGCAGTCTCAAGGAGATAAAATAAACATTGCTTCAGATTACTTTATAATATTAAAGCAAAGAACAAAAATAAGCCATAGGTAACTAAGTCTTGAGTAAAGAAGAAAACATAACTTTAAAACAAAGAACAATTCTCCATTTGCTTCACAAATCACAGGGCAGAAGTTTCTCTTTTATGTGGATTCGCTTATATACAAACTATAGAAAGCTTTTCAGGAGTTAGAAATGATCTTTTGTTGATGCTGGCCTTTTAAATAGAATATATAGTATTAGAATCTGAATCTGATGCTGTCACAGTCTAGAACTTCTAGACGACAAAATATAATTTTAGTTAATCTACACAGCAGCACAAATCAAATGACAAGCTATATTTTAAAATCTTTCCCTGGAGAAAAATGGCTTCTGCAAGATAGACAACAAATAAAAAGTTTTTAAACTGACCTCTGTCACCAATTTTCCATATCTATGTGGTAAAACACTTCTCCCATTCTGCAAATTATACTTTGTTTTTCTGAAATCTAACATTTACAATGTTTTAAAATTTTGCAAAACTTTAACAAAAATTAAAACTGACCATAGTTTTGGTTTGCCGTGTTACAACAAATTTTCGTAAAAATAATGTATCTTGGCCAGTACAATAAAGAAAAACTAGGCATTTTTAACCAGAAGAACATTCTGCGGATTAATGCAGAATTGGCATACACAAGTGGGGAAGATGATATGTAAGCCAAGTTTGGTAAAGACAGCCAGGCACCAAGTTAGAGGCTTGTGGGTAGAAACAGGATTCAAAGTGACATGATTATCTACACACAAAACCTCAAGACAGCTACAAAAACAAAAACAAAAATCCTACTAGGATTAATAAATGAATTTAGCAAGGTTGCAAGATGCAAGGTGAATGCACACAAAAATCATTTCTAAATACCATTAAAGTACAATTGGAAACTTAGGTATAAACCTAAAACCTATGGATATTTGTATGTGAGAAATAAAATGCAGATAAAAGAAATAAAACACAGACAAATGGAAAGACATGTTCATGGACTGCAAGACTCAACATCGTAAACATTTTAATTCTCTCAAAATTTTTATAGATTTTTAAAAAACATTTTATTTATTTATCTGACAGAGAGAGATACAGTGAGAGAGGGAATACAAGCAGGGGGAGTGGGGGAGGGAGAAGCAGGCTACCCGGTGAGCAGGGAGCCCAATGCAGGGCCTGATCCCAGGACCCCAGGACCCCAGGATCATGACCTGAGCCAAAGGCAGATGCTTACCAACTGAGTCACCCAGGTACCCCTTATTTATTTTTTTTAAGTGGGCTCTACTCCAGCATGGGGCTTGAACTCACAACCCTGAGATCAAGACCTAAGCTGATATCAGGAGTGAGTTGCTTAACCAACCAAGCTGTTGAAATCTATCTAATGTATTTCTGTATCAATTGACATGATCTTTCTTAGGCTGTTAATATGATAGATTACATTCACTGATTTTTGAATATTATCAATCCAGCTTTGCAACCCTGGGGTAAACTCCAATTGGTCATGATATATTGTTTTTATATATTATTAGATTTGATTTACTAGTATTTTTTGAACATGTTTACATCTATGTTCATAAAGGATACGAAAATGTAGTTTTCTTGTTTTGTAATGTTTTTCTGGTTTGTTATTAGGGTAATGCTGGTCTCATAAAACGAACTAGGAGTCTTTAACTCTTCTGTGTTCTGAGAAATTGTGTAGATGTGGTGTTAATTCTTCTGTAAATATTTGGAAGAATTTACTAAGTAAAATCATCTGTGCCTGGAAATGTTTTTATTGAAAAGTTTTAACTAGAAAGTCAATTTAATAATTATAGTACTACTGGGGTTAGTTACTTCACTTGGCTAAATTTTGATAGCTTGTGATTTTAAAGAAACTAGTTCTTTCTTTCTTCCTTCCTTTCGATTTTATTTATTTATTTGACAGAGAGAGATGGTGAGAGAAGGAACACAAGCAGGGGGAATGGGAGAGAGAGAAGCTTCCGGCTCAGCAGGAAGCCCAATGTGGAGCTCTATCCCAGGACTCTGGGATCATGACCTGAGCTGAAGGCAGACACTTAATGACTAAGCCACCTGGGCACCCCTGAAACTGGTTATTTCATCTAAGTTGTCAAACTACCTGCACAGAGTTGTTCATCTGTATTCACTTATCCTTTTGACATCTGCAGGGTCTGCAGTGATTTTCCATCTTTTTTCTGATATTGGTGACTTATATCTTCTTTTTTCTTTGTCAGTCTTACTAGACATTTATCAATTTTGTTGATCAAAGAACCAGCTTTTGGTTTTATTGATTTTCTCTATTTTTTTCTTCTGCTGGTTGAAGTAATTGATTTCTGCTTTTATCTTTATTCTCTTCTTCTGCTTGATATGGTTGTACATTGCTCTTCATTTATGAATTTAAAGTAAAAGCTTATTGATTTGAGATCTTTCTTATCTAACATAAGCAACTTTTCTATCCTTTTACTTTAACCTATTTACATCATTACATTTGAAGTGAGTTTCTTGTAGATAAATATAAGTTAGTCAGAGTTTTTAAATCCATTTTGACAATCTCTATCGTTTAATTGGTATATTTAGACCATTTACACTTAATATAATGACTTGGCCATGTTTTGATTTAGGTCTACCATTTTATTATTTGTTTTCTGTTTGTTCCATTTTTCATTTGTTTCCCTTTTCCTACTTCTTTTTGGTTATTCAAACATTTTAAATATTTCAATTTATCTGGTTTTTTTTTTTTTTTTTACTGTATCTCTAGTTTTTTAAAGTTTATTTTAGTGGTGGCTCTAGAGATTACAATACACTTATTTAAAATTTCAATCTACTCAAAATCAATATTTTACTTTAAGTGGCACATAGACACCTTATGATGTTCTCTTACCCTCCATACTTTGTTATATTTGCTTTACGCACACACACACACACACACACACATTGAAAATCCCTGAAAATGTAACAATTTTTGCTTTCAAAATTTTAAAAAGTTCAAAAGCAGAAGACTAGTCTATTACACCATTTCTGTTGCTCTTTCTTCATTCCTGATGTTTAAAATTTCCCTTTGGTATCATTTCATTTCATTCTGAAGAACTTCAATCTCCTTAAACAATTCTTTTAGAGCAGGTCTGCTGGCAACATTTTCTATTTTTTTCCTTCATCTGACAATGTCTTTATTTCACTTCCATTCCTACAGGGTATTTTCACAAGGATATGGCATTCTCGGTTGGTTGACAGTTCTTTTCTTACTGCACTTTAAAAATATGTTGATACTTTCTTTTTGGTCTCCATGGTTTCTGATAAGAAATGTACAATCATTTGAATTGCTGTTCCCTTATTGGAAAAGTGTACATTTCTCTAGCTACTTTCAAGAATTTTTTCTATGTCTTTTGTTTCCTAAGACTAGATGAGACCGAACTGGAGTTTTTATGTGATTATCCTGTTTGGGAGTTCACCGAGGTTCTAGAATCTTTAGGTTTGTCTCTAAATTTGAGGGGTTGTTAGCCATTATTTTTTTAAATACATTTTTAGCATCTTACTCTTTCTCTTCTGAGAACTTCAGTAACAATAATGCCAGACCTTTGGTCATTGTCCCACAGGTATCTGAGGCTCCATTTTGCTGATTTTTGCTTTTGATCCATTTCCCCTCTGTTAATTTAGATTAGATAAATTCCATTAGTCCATCTTCAAGTTCACTGACTGCTTCCTCTTTCACTTCTTTTCTGTATCTAGCCCATCCAACAAGTGCTTTATTTTGATTACTGTCATATTTAGTTCTAAAATTTCCATTTTAGAACTGTATTCCTGCGTTTTCAAGCCAAATAATTTTAAATGGTATCCTGAATATTTTAAATATTATGTTATAAAACTCTGGGTCTTCTTTAAATTCCTTGGAGTATATTCTTGTTTTAGCATGCAAAACAGGCCACTACATTTAGGCCACAAATTCCAATGTGTCTTTTGTGGGCTTAGACTCCAACATCAGTTCAGTTTTCAAAAACTCTGTTGTGCTCTTTGGATCTGTCCCAAATATGGACTACTCAATGGTCAGTCTAGGACCTAGGGGTGCTCTGTTTGCTCCATTCTTAAAGTTGTTATGTATGCTGACTTAGAATCAGATTCACATATGACAAATGTGTAGCTCAAGAGTCAGTCCAGAAATTTAAAATATAATACACAGTTGCTTTCCTGAGCTCTCTCAATTCCATAACCTTCCCAGTAATTTTTTATTCCTTAGGCTCTTCTTTTTGTCCTCTGGCCAGAAGGCTGGGGCTTTAGTTACTCTATCTTGCCATACATTTCTGTGACTATATCCATGTCTACAGTAAGCAAAAGAATAGGAGTGGGGAGGTGAAAGAGGGATGGCAACCACACTGCTGGTTTAGTGGGATTTTGGATTCTCATCTTCTTCCCCAATTTATCTACTATTTACTTTTCAAAGCCTTCAGATAGATTCTCTGTGCACTCTGCTCAGACTTTATAGCTGCATTCAGTGGGAGAGACAGTGAAGTGTGTTTTTAGTCCATCAACTAGAACCTTTAAAAGCTGGTTTAACCAGAATTCTGACAACAGGTTTTGGTTAAGCTATATTCCTATTACATTTTGTTTCATAAACCTTGAGCCTGCTTGTTCACTTACACCAGCAACACACACTTTGGTCGAAAAAGACCTAACAGGCTTAGCAGGTTCTCTTTTTAAGAGTATCCTCACTGCTTCCTTATGGCTAATGAAAAAGGCAGAAGCCTTCATTTCCCTTATCACAGTCTCTCTGATATCAAGCAGAAGTCCCCAAAAATTCAAGTCAGTGCCTTAGAGAGCAATAGAGCAATAAGAGTTGAAGGTTATTTTATTCTTGATATTTAGTACTTGTCTCTATACATTTTTAAGTATAATTATGGTAATCACTTTAATCAAGTCCAAAACACCTTAACAGATTACCTTAAAGAACACATAAGCTCTTGGTGTAAAGTTCAACAGAGGTACTTCTTGATGCTAAGTACATAATTTTGAAGGACAGAGATAAGGAAAAATAAAAATTAATGAAAACAGAATCCAAAACCTCAGGCAGAATTAGAGGAGATGAATAAAGAATGAATAAATCAAGTATTCTATAGCCAAGTCGCTCCACAAATAAAGGGACATATTAACAGAAAGAACTAAATTATCTAGATAATTGTGACACTGATACCACGGGAAATGCAAAAATGTGTTTCTTTTTTTATACTTAAGGAAGGCAAGGCATTAAAAAAAGTTGCAGGAACTGCAAGTACGAAAGACAACAGGAGAGTTGTCCTTTATAACAAATGATCCAAAAATATGAAGTGCTGTCATCTTCAGTATGATTTTGCTCTGAGCTTTTGGAAAGTGATAGTAAGGTATAAAGCAAAGGGGGGAGTTGAGAGATAAGTTAATGTCTCCCAAAGCTTATGTGTGCTGTCCAGCAACACCTACATTAGTGGGAATGAAAATAGTTAATACTAAAGTAATATTTGAAATAATCTAAAAAAATAAGAAAAATAAAGTACATTACCTCATTTTGAGTTCAGCAAAGATTTAAGAATAATGTCTTGCTTAGAATTCACAATTAATGTTCAATGTACATAGCAATAACAATAAAACCTTACCACCAAACAACAAATGTTTTTTAAATAACAAAATTTTAAATAGAATTTTAGATATGCTTTGTAAAGATTAACTGACCAAACTCTAAAATTCTAAAATAAACAAACAAACAAATAAATAAATAAAATCTTTTTAAAAAATAAAAAATAAAATAAAATTCAGGGATACCACAATAAGAACACAGGATCCCTTTCAATCCTTCAAAGAAAATTATTAGGCAGACATTCCACCAAACCTAACAAAACTTGGTCTGATTTTTTTTTCTCCCAATAACTAACACTAGAGTTCTTATGATGTCAAGACACTGGGGGCACCTGAGTGGCTCAGTAGGATAAAGCCCCTGCCTTCACTCAGGTCATGATCTCAAGGTCCTGGGATCAAGCCCCCACATCGGGCTCTCTGCTCAGCAGGGAGCCTGCTTCCGCCTTTCTCTCTGCCCGCCTCTCTGCCTACTTGTGATCTCCTTCTCTCTCTCTGTCAAATAAATAAATAAAATCATTAAAAAAAAAAAAAAAGACACTGTCCAGAACACCTGAAATACTTGGAATCTGGAATGTAGAGTCCAGTGCCTAGCTAGTCAGCCCTTTTATTCTATCCCCACCTCTCAGGAAAATAGTATGTTCCACATAATCTAAATTAGATACTTTCTTCCTTAGACTTAAACATAATACTTGATTTATGTACTGTTTAATACAAATGCAATTTGTATTAGATTACAGAACTTCCTTCCCCCTAGATCTTCCCCTTATTTTTTCTTTACAACCTTCTTTCCAGTCTTCTTGAAATAACACACACACACACACTCACTCACTCTCTCTCACTCTCTCTAACATATCCCTGGATCAATCTCAAGCTTACTTATTTAAGAGTTTGATGGCATCTATCTTAAATGTTTCTATAGCTAATGTTCTTAAGCTACTATTTTTTCCTTTTATACCTGACCTTTCCCTAAATTATGATAGCTATGTAACATAAGCAGAGCATGGACTGTTACATTCATTTTAAATACAGTTGCTCCCTGAACAACATGGGTTTGAACTGTGTGGGTCCACTTATCAGTAACTTCTTTCAATACAGTGTACTACTGTAAATATATTTTTCTTCCTTATGACTTTTTTTTTTAAGATTCTATTAATTTATTTGACAGAGAGAGAGAGTAGGCAGAGAGGCAAGCAGAGAGAGAGGGGGGGAAGCAGGCTCCCCGCTGAGCAGAGAGCCCGATGCGGGGCCTGATCCCAGGACCCTGAGATCACGACCCGAGCTGAAGGCAGAGGCTTCAACCCACTGACCACCCAGGCACCCTTCCTTATGACTTTTTAAAAAAATATTTTATTTATTTGTGTGTGAGAGAGAGCGCGCGCACAAGCAGATACAGTCGCAGGCAGAGGCAGAGAGAGAAGCAGGCTCCCCACTGAGCAAGGAGCCCGATGTGGGACTCGATCCAGGACCCTGGGATCATGACCTGAGCAGAAGACAGCCGCTTAACTAACTGAGCCACCCAAGTGCCCCATTCCTTATAATTTTAACATTTTCTTTTCTCTAGCTTACTTTAGTGTAAAAAATACATGCATAATATACAGAATATACAACTATGTTTTAATCAACTATTTATGTTACTAGTAAGGTTTCCCATCAACAAAGGAGTCAGTAGATACATTTGGGGAAAGTCAAAAGTTGTATGTATGACACCTGGGTGGCTCAGTCGGTTAAGTGTCTGACTTTGCTCAGGTCATGATCTCAGGGTTCTGGGATTGAGCCCCATATCGGGTTTCTGCGCAGAGTGGGCTCTGCTTGTCCCTCTGCCCCTCCTCCTGCTCATGTGTGCTCTCTCTCTCTCTCAAATAAATAAAATCTTTTAAAAAAAAGTTATATGTGGATTTTTGACTGCACAGGGTGATCAGTGACCCTAACCTGTGCACTGTTCAAGGACTGACTATAGAAGGAAATGGGAGTAAGTTCAAAGAAGTAAAGTAACTTTCCCAAAGTGAGATGCAGACAATGGCAGGTTGAATCTAGAACTGAAGACTCCTGACTTTTAGTTCAATGCTATTTCATTTATAATATGTACCTCTTCTACCAAAAGGGTAGAACTACCCTCAAGCTATACAGATCCTATACTTCAAAATCAATGCATGCAACCTTTAAAAAAAAAAGATTATTTATTTGACAGAGAGAGAGAGAGAGAGAGAGAGAGAGAGAACACAAGCAGGAGGAGTGGCAGGCAGAGGGAGAGGGAGAAGCAGGCTCCCTGCTGAACAGAGAGCCCGATGCAGGACCCGATCCCAGGACCCTGGGATCATGACCTGAGCTGAAGGCAGACGATTAACCAACTGAGCTAACCAACTGACAATAACCAACTGAGCAATGCATGCAACCTTCTGATGAAGCTCTAAACAAATATTATCTTTCCTATGCAAGGAATACCAATCAAGAGATACAGCCAATAAATGTATTTTGTGAAAAGTACCTGCTGAAAAAACGAGTATAGCTTTCCTGGCTCGAAGAGAGAACTTATTGAATGGTAATTGGACTATGCCAGCTCAAGATGCCAACTCTCAGATTCTCAAACCATAATTCTGTTTGACTTTCTATGACATTTAGTCACAAGAAAATAAAAGTTATGGATAAAAGTCCTTTTTCTTCCCTTCCTAGACCAATGGTTCCAAGTATGATCTCCAGAGCAGTAGCAGCAATAGCAAATCACCTGGATATCTGTTAGAAATGCAAATTCTCAGGCCTCACCCAGACCTATTGTATCATAAACTCTAGGGATGGGACCCAGCAATTTGTGTTTTAACAAACCCTCCGGATAATTCTCATGTACACCGGAGTTTGAAAACCATGGTCCTGGACTGTCAATGCTTTGAAATATTTGTGTCTGTTTCTCTATGTACAGCTTTCCACAACTTGCCATTTTAAGAATGCCTTCTCCATACTAAATTAATTGAACTGCTAGAATATATTTTTAATGACAAGTTTCACTTCATCCTGTCCAATGTTCCATGAGTTTTGGCTCATGCAGAACAAGCATAAAACTTTAAATACGAACTGCTATAATTTAATAGTTAGCCTTAATTATCACATTTCATTGACTCCATATCTATAAAAATTCCATTTAATAATCTTTTGCCTTTCTCATAATGAAATATTTTCTGATTAATAACAAGCCTTATAATACAGTATTTTATTTCTTATACAATGATATTTTATGTGTGGAGAATTGTACTACTTTTTAGTCCTATGTTTTCTATAAACAAAAATCCTAAACACTTGAGGGTACAAGTTTTCTAATCTGTCATGCATTTTAATCATTTAATACTTATTCTTTTGCCCAGTTTCTGCAGGTTGCACTGTGGAGTAATGTGCCAGAAGGTACAAGTCTTGCATTTCTTTTTCTTTCTTCTATTGTCTGATAACAAATGTAAGTGGGAATGCTAGGAATTGTTAAAAGGAAGTAAATGAATTCTTTGTCTCACTCTGCACAGATGTGCTGAATTCACATTTCCCAAAGGAGAAAGAAAATATTCAAAAGGAAATAAAGGTCACAGTATATATAATAAATGTTTAAGGAATCAGGATATATGAACTATAAGGTCAGGTGGCTTGCTCCTCAGAATTCTGGATGATGTGGTAAGAAAGGAAAACATCGAAGGCTAGATGATAATCTAGGACACACGGCACATATTTCGACAAGTCTATAGCTGCATTAAACAAAGATGTGCCTACTTGTTTGAAGTTAAAATTTGGCACTTAGTAATCTATTTTAAACCTTTCATAAATAGGTGGTAAAAATGGAACAATGTCGGTACGTACATTTTAGGAAAAGTATCTAGGAAAATTTTTAAAAATCAGAATTTAAAATATCAATATTTAAATTATAAAATTTAGAGAGAGAGAATGTTTACAATATTGTGGGGTGGTTTTTTTTTTTTCTTTTTTGGGCAAAAACAGAAAAGGGGAGGGAAAAGCCCTAAAGTTGAAACCAAAATGTTTGAATTACAGAGATACTCATAGACATTTTAGCCAGACAACAATAAGGTTTTCAAATAGACAGATAACCTGTCAGGTCAATAAGAACAATATGCAGCAGGAGCCACTTCAATGGACTGAGAATAGACTGGCGGCAAATCCTACAGGCAGCCCATTTTTTTAAGTGCCAAATAAGAATGACAAAATTGTAAGAAGTCTATATGAAGAATGAAAATAAATTATTAGACACCTTTATAAAAACCTGCTTGATTTAACACAGTTTGTCATTATACCCAGAATGCAAAGAAGACATGAATAGACTCTAAAATAGTATTAGAAGAAAATGCACAGGAGAAATGAAGATCCACACTCTAGTTGCTAACAGTTGAAACCACCATGGATTATAAAATTATGTATGAAGGGGATTCAAATTATGATTTAATATTTATATGAAAAACATCATTGTTAAAACATTTCCCAAAACAGTAAAGCCTACGACTTCTCTAAACAGTTCCTCAGAGTTCTGCACTTATTTAAGGTACAGTCTTTACTCTATTTCCTGTGACCAGCTTGGTAGGTAGGTAGTCACCTGGAAAAGGAAAGCAATTTCAAATTGAGCAACTGAAAGGAATCTGTGCTAATTTTCACACTGAACAAAGAAAACTTCCCAGAGAGTCAAATACCAAAAAATCACAAACAAAAGCTTTATAGTTTATACCAGTATGATAACAATTACCATATCCCATATGATAATCTTACAAATTGCCATAAAAGAGAACAGTTCAACTCTATATTAAGATAAAGTCATTGATTTTTGCAACCAGACAAAATATCATATCCCTGTGCATTTCATTCTAAATTAGAGTCCCTTGGAATATTAAAGTTATTAAAAGCTTTAGGGGACAGAGGAATGATACAAATGACAATATTGTAGTTTTATCAAACATTTGCAACTAATACACAGTGGCTCTGCTCTTGGAATGAGGCCAATGTATTTGATTTTTTTTTTTAACAGAAAGATTAAGTAAGGATAGTAAGCAACTAGCGAACTTTTAAAATATTTTAGAAAGAAATTACACAGTCCTTTAAATCTTGCTACAAAAAGAAATAAATGGAGGTGCAAAAAGGGGAAAAAACTAAGTTTGCTACCACCTGCTCTCATTGAGGTATTTTTTTTTCACATTTACTTTTACAATTTTCTTTGAAAAATACTGTCCACCTATTCAGCCCTTAGAGAATAATTGAGCACAGTATTAAAAGAAAAACCAAACAAACAAACCATCCTATACAAACCCAAAGGAAATATTAATTGATCCAGATGTTTATGAAGGTTTACGAAAGAGAAACATACAGGACAAAAATTTTTAAAGATAAAAGAGCAAGCTTTCTGATATATCTTTTCCCAAAAGTAGGTAGAATTAAAAGATAAGCATCTAATCAGCCCTTAATTAAAACAAGAGGAATGCCCATGATTCAGAGCAACAATAGGTTGCCCATCCCCAAATAACCTATGAAGCCAGGCTTGCTTAAAGAGGGTAATTGGTAAGGTTCTCATACTAATTTTTTAGATAATATCTTTAGATACATTTTCCACTGAAAAAGAAATGAGTATGAGAAGTGTTCTGTTGTTAAAATGAAATGTTTCTGGCTTCAATTCTTTCTAATGTTCTCCCTTTCCAGTTCTCCTCATCTCAATCCAGAAACCTCTCCATCCAGAGTTCATGCATTTTCCTTCTCTATTTTAGTGAAAACATACCACATTGATTGTAAGAATCTTACTACATTTCCATTTGTTTTGCCTCAGCTCCTACATTAATCCAAACAATAAGGGCCTTTAAAACATTCATAAATAACCTGCTGCTGCTGGCACCTAGGAGCCGAGTGCTGCAATGTTAAGCAACAACAAATTTCATAGTTCAAGAGGCACAGTTAAGGAAAAAGGTTGCTCAGGAAATCACTCTTATTTAGCACAAAGATCCTTAAAAATTGCATGAAATCAGTCAAGTAACTATAGAAACCAATTTCTTCAGCTCCATATCACATGTCTCACACCTCAATTGTCTTTATTATCGTCTGCTGTCAGATCCTTAATCAGAAATGTGAACAGGCTTGATGATTTATTCAGCAGGGAAAAGAATCTGTAGGTCAAGTGAAAAATTTCACACACACACCCAAACACACATCACATCTTCAACCTTAGGTACTTTCATTTCCTTCTGTTCTCAGCAGCTCTGGGGGCAACTCCAGTGAGATCCAATATTAAGGCTCAATTAAAATAAGCTCCAATTAGTGGAGCTTTTTTCTCTGGGGCTAGAAAAGTCAGGAAATGGATATTGGGAAATGTAAAAAGTCAGCTACTGAGAGGAGGCTGCAGACATAAATGAACTTATTTGTTGATTTCTACAGTTGCTATGCAGAGGCCTCTGGGAGTAAAAGCTTAACCAGTCTAAGCTATAAACTAAAACCCCTGCAGCTAAACATGAACTGTGTGAAACAAGGGCTCCATTCCAGAACAGAAAACTGCTGGGCCCAGAAAATTAAAAGCCAGAGGCGTTTTCCATTTAAAACTAAATCCCAGTACCACCTCCCAGCCAAAGAATTATAAGCAGTATCAGATTTACAAAACGAACAATTACCCTGGAAAAATGTAGCCTATTGTACAGTCCCAGATGCTAAATCTCAGAAGTTTCTTTCTTTCTTTTTTTTTTTTAATCCCACATTATATTCCTCCAAGTACACTGCTGTAGTTTACAAAGAGCCATTTCTAGACAGGCCTAAGCCTTGAAAATAAATTTTAAAAAGAGAGCACATAACTCATTGACCTCATTTGAAGTACTGCCCTTGCCTTCAGCAGTTCCTGTCCTTCCCCAAGGCTTCTGCAAATGGTATGCAACAGCAAAATAAACCCTGACCTAATTGCCAGGAGAGAGCTGCCAACCTTCCCTCCAACACAAAGACAAGCATGGTAACTTGAAAGTCCTACCTCTTTGGCTTTCTGCTTTAATCTCAGCTGTTCTGGATCTTCTTTGTTGGAACGACTCTATCAAAGGAAAAGAAAATTTTAATAGAAATTACTAGCATCTAAACACCATAGTTGCCGTTAAATATTTAATAAATGACAATTTTCTCTTGTGATTGAAAACCTTTGCTCCAGGGGAAAATGCCTCAATCCAGTCTGGTGCACTCCCTCCTTTACGCCCCCTCCCTCTCATCATCTGGGCTGGCTGCTGCAGTTCTAGCCCGGAGGAAGCTTATACTGAAAATGATGCTAACAATGTCAGTCAGGTCCAGTTGAGGCATGACGTTGTTCTTGTTAGAACACTAAAAACTAAAAAAACGGATAGTACAGATGAAGGAAAAGAAAAGAAGGATAACTGTTGGCTCAAAGAAGGAAAGCAATCAACATTGGCTAATCCTCAGATAAAGCCATTTTGGAAAAACATGGTATTTCAAGGACTATTAAAATCAAGACCCTCACAGAGTGATGTAGGAAATTGTTGAAAAACTATTATTGTCTACCTGAAACTACTATAACACTGTATGTTAACTGGAATTAAAATAAAAACTTAAAAAAAAATAAATTAAAATAAAATCAGGAGCATGACTTTAAACCAAACCAATCTCTTTAAAAGTATAATTTTTAAAAACTAAGTAGAAAATATATCTAAATATTTTCATTAGAGTATCTTGTCATTTTTGGGTCCTCCATAGCATTTAATTGAATGCTGTGCACAAGTAAAAGTCCAATAACTGCTTATTCAATATTGTTTTCCATACTGATTCAGTTTAACATTCAAAAATGACCAATCTTACAGGACTGCTATAAGGAGAGAGCTATCTTCTATATGCAATGCTATAATGAAACAAGCGGTAAGATGACACTGTGTTCTGACACTATGAACATCTGTTCACTGAAAAATATGTTCAGGAGTATTCTTTTTTCTCATTTCTAGCCCAAAGTTATCTGACTCCTTATAAATCTGAATATTTATTCTATAAAATGCAACATCAGCTAAGTATAGCTAGTAAAATAAAAGCTAAAAGTATTTTCTTATGTACTAAGTTTACTTGATTGTTTTACTGATGTATCAGTAATTTTGTCAAAGGGAAGTACAAGAAAGAAATCATTTAGATTTAAGAGTGCCTTGTAATTTTTTTAAAGATTTTATTTATTTGAAAGAGAGAGAGTACAAGTGGGGGTTGAGGGGGAGTGGGAGATGTACAAGCAGACTCCCTACTGAGCAGGGAGCCTGACACGGGGCTCAATCTCAGGACCCTGGGATCATGACCTGAGCCGAAGGCAGATGCTTAACCAATTGAGCCACCCAGGTGCCCCAAGAGTGCCTTGTAATTTAAAACACATGAAGTGTTTACCTACATAAGGCTATTAATAGCTAGTAATTTTTTCTTCATTTTTTCCCCTATCTACTAGAACAACTTAACCCAAACTAAGATAAACTCCTTATTATTCCACCTATAATATTAGGAGACAATAAGCATATACACACACACACACACACACACACACACAACACACACATATATATGTATTTTAAAAATTTGTGTGTATTTATGTATACATATGTATGTATGTATATATATATTTGTGAGTGTATGATTTTTGCCCCTCTATGAAATGGGCACATTTGTCTCTATTACTTAACCAATATTTATTGATTATTCATAGATAAATTCTACTCTGTGTGCCTCTATTCTGAGTCTGGAGTGAAATGAAATAGCAGAATGAGTAACAGAAATGAAATAGCAAGACAGAGTCTCTGCTTTTGAGTGACTTACATTTTAAGAAGAGAAAATGATAAAACAAAATATTTTAGAAAAATTAAATATAGTTATGATATGTAAAACATTTATGATGGGGAAAAATAAAAACAATTACTGACAGTGATAAGTGCTATAAAGAAAATTGGACAATGTAATAGAAGGAGTGTGTGTGTGGGGGGGTATTTATTTAGTGAGGATAGGAGAGAAGACATCTGAGAAGTGACATTTGAGTAGAGCTCTGAATGACAAGAAGGAGGCAGTCATGTAAAATTCTGGGGGAGGAATACTCCAAGCTAAAGGCACAGTCATTGCAAAAGCCTTAAAATGGGAACAAGCTTGGTAAAATTGAGGAAAGTGTGGCTGTACCACAGAGAAAAGTTGAAAGAGATAAGGTTGGAGACCATGTAGGCCAAGATACAGAGTTCAGGTTTAATTCTAGTTATTAAAAAAAAAAAAAAGTCACTAAAGGGCTTGGAGAACAGGAGTGAGATGCCACTGCTCTGACACTTTAGAAAGATCACTCTGGCTACTATGTAGCGAATGCAGCACTATAGGGATCCGAGATCAGAGGCACGGGCTTACAGAACAACTCAAGAGGCTCTAAAACAACTATGGTTTTAGGAAAAGATACAGGAAACTTGGGTTAATGTCATAGCAGGTTAGATTAGGTTGAAATATATTTTGGCGTCAGGGCCAACTGGATTTATTGATAGACTGGATACAGGGTATGAAGTAAAGAGGAGATTCGAAGATGATTTCCTAGAATTCTAGCCTAAGCAGTGGAAAGATGAGAATGTCAACTTTCTAAGACAGTAAAGACCAAAGCAGATGTAAGACATAGGGTCTCAAATTTCAGGTTGAAATGCCTAAATAGCAGTCTAAGATGCACACTTGGCACCCTCAAAGGTCAGTGTGACTGGAGCAGAGCTAGTAAAGAACAGAGGGATATGACAGATAGGCAGGTACCTTTTAAAATCTGGTAGGAAGTTTGGATTTTATTTTAAGTGCAAGAGGATGTCACTGAAGTCTTTCAAGTAACAGAGACCTGCATGATTTGTTATGAAAACATTATTCTGACAAGAGTATGAAAAATGGATTGTAGAAGGAAAGAGTTCAGTTAGGAGACATTATACAAATCCACTGAAAGATGATTTAGACCAGAGTGGTGACAATGGTGATGAAGAGAAGATGATGAATACATTTGGGAAACATAACCGGAAGTGAACTGCATGTAGAGAGAGAAGACACCTAGGTTTTCTGGCTTGAACATCTGGGCAAATAGTGTCATTTACTAAGTGAGGAAAATGTATTAAGAGTAAAACATATTTTGTGGGAGGAAGAAAATCAGAAATTCTTCTGGACACATGATAACTGAGGGCCTATTGGCCAACCCCATGGAGACTTCACGTAGGCAGTTAGCTATGAGTTCAGAGGCAGACAGACTTGGAAATACAAATTTAAGAGGGAGACAGAGAAGAAGTCCTAGGACTGAACCTGGACACTCCAATATTTAGAAGTCTGGTAAAGGAAGAAAAAACAAGAGAGAGCAAGAGGATAATATATCCAATAATAACTAAACAAGTATTTAATAGTTTATGATCTTGTTTACAGCATAGTAATTGGAAATAAAATACCAATAAACCACCTCATTACCTTGGCTATGTGCTTGTTTATAATACTTGACAGCTCAAGGAAGAGGATCTTTCTTTCTCAGCTGTCCCTCCCGGTACAAGAGGGGTCAGCATGGGGACTGAGACTGTGGGCCAGTGAGAAGCAGCACAGTGACAAGGTTGTGGTGCACCACATCCTTGTGGGGGGTTGGGGGACATGAAGGTATAGACCTGTGGCCATGAATGCAGGGTGATGAAGGGCTGGAAAGACTGACCAAGGCATGGGCCAGTGGGCATGGCTGCCAATTACATGGGGAATGGAATGAGGGCAGGGGAAACAGTGGTAACAAACAGAGGAGGCAGGTAGCGTGGCTGTTTTGGAGATTAGTTACACTGAGAAAATAAGTAAATTGAGGACATAATATATCAAGCATAATGATAGCCAAGTTTCAGACTATGGAAAAAGTATTTATTTATTTTTATTTATTTATTTTTACATATATTCTTTTTTTAAAAGACTTTATTTTTATATAAATATATTATATAAATATATTTATTATATTTATATTATATACAATATAAATATAATATATAAGTATATTATATTTATATTGTATATAATATAAATATATTATTTATAAATAATATAAGAGAGAGAGAGAGATCACAAGTAGGCAGAGAGGCAGGCAGAAAGAGAAGGGGAAAGCAGGCTCCCCGCTGAGCAGAGAGCCCGATTCGGGACTTGATCCCAGGACCCTGAGATCATGACCTGAGCCGAAGGCAGGGGCTTTAACCCACTGAGCCACCCAGGCACCCTGGAAAAAGTATTTATAAACAGGAAAAGGTTTAGGCTAGAAAAAGCCCTAAGATACTAGAGTTGGAGGTATCTCTATAAACTATGGTTTTAGAATATATACACACAGAGAAATAGTTACAAATATATGTTTGTGCATATGTGTGTGTATATACACACACTTGTACACACACATACACCATACATATATTTCCTAGATCTATCCATTTGAGAGAACCTACTTGTAATGATACCCCATTAGCAATAAGCATACTGTATGCTCTACTCTTGGTTTCTGGATAACATTCTCAACTAAAAAGATGCAGGATTCCTTGGGGGAAATGGCTGATTCCAAGGTTAAGGAAGGACAAGCAAAAGCTGGGCCTGGAACAAATTGTGCCAAAAAATAAGGGTAAGGGTGCCTGGGTCGCTCAGTCGGTTAAGCACCAGCCTTTGACTCATGTCATCATGATCCCATGGCCCTGAGATTGAGCCCCACATCGGGCTCCCTGCTTAGCAGGGAGTCTGCTTCTCCCTCTCTCTCCAGCTTCTACTCTCTCGCTCAAATAAATAAAATAAATTATTGGGAGGAAGGAAGGAAGAAAGGAAGGACGGAAGAATGAATGAATGGAAACATGAGTAAGAGGCAGATGTGCCAGCTGGAAGGGGAGGAATTCGAGCATCAAAATAAATAATGATAGTAATGGATTACAACCTATTGAATCAAATAGAAATCCAAAGCCCATTTTTTATCAATGAATACACGAATGAATGAATAAATGAGAAAGGAAAGCTCATCCACATACAATGCTAATAAATGTAGAAAATGATGAGAATTTAAAAATTACCATTTTATATTTACGAGTGGTGTCCACCACAAAGGTGGCTGATTCAGGTAGATATCATTTATGGGCACTAAAGTTGATACATGGAGGTTTGGTAAGGAAGAGATATTTGTATGATCTTGTTGAAATAACTTCCTGTGAAAAACTGATTGCTTATAAAAGGTAAAATGGTAAATTTGAAATGGAGAGAATTGGAAGATACCACACTGCTGGGTGATCGAGGCTGCCCTTTGATAGGATCAGCTGAGAAGAATGTATACATTCCTGCCATGAATTCATTACCTAAGTCATGGGGAAATATCAGATGAACCCAGGAATTATCAGTTACCCTATAGATAGTAAGGCCTATACTCTTAAAACCTGTCAAAGACATGAAAGAGGAAGTAAAACATCTGACTAAAGGAGTCTGAAAAGAGACGACAACTGAATGAAACATACTGCTGAACAGGAAAATAGACCAAGAAGGAAAAGGACACTGGGCTGAGACAGTTGGTGAAATCTGAATGGGGTCTGTAGATCACATGGCAATATTATATTGTTCACACCCTGACTTGGTAGGGTTATATAGCAGAAAGTCCTGTTTTCACAAATACATGCTATGATGTTTAGAAGTGATGGGACACCAGGACTGAAGCTTACTTTCAAAAGGTTCAGAGAAAAGCTAATTAGAGATGATAGCTGCACAACTTGTAACTAGACAAAAAACCTCTGAATTGGAAAAAACAAAGGAGAACAAAGGGATGAAAGAGAATAATAATAAGGGGTGTGTGTGTGTGTAAATGTAGAGATGAAAAAAATGCAGTAACATGTTAAAAATGGGGGCATCTGAGAAAAAGGAGATGAGGATTCTTTATATAGTTGATAACTTTTCTGTATGAAGTACATCAAATTAAATTAAATTTTGAAAAAAGTGATTAGTATATGAAATACTCTAAAAGGGGAGGCTGCTCTAACAGCACCAAAAAAACCTAAGGTGTTTAAAACAACAAAAAAATCAGTCTAATGCCCAACCCTTATGACTACTAGCAAAGGCCCTATGCCTGTGGGAAAATGTGAAACAACAAAAGGCAAACCACAGTGAAACCAGCTTTCACTCCATCTGACACTAACAGTCCAAGAAAATGTTTCGATAAAGGAGAAAGAAAATAAATATATTTATATATATTTATAAGATAAATATCTTTCTTCTTACCTGTTCTTTTATTCTCTAACCCATTTCTGCCCATCCTATATTTTGTTCCATATAATCCTAATTTTACCCATAAATTTTCCAAACTTTCCTCTCTCCAATTTAACTTGGCACACATCAAATTACATTCCTAAAAAGACCTTGGAATTTTTTTTTAAAGATTTTATTTATTTGACAGAAAGAGAGAGAGATCACAAGTAGGCAGAGAGGCAGGCAGAGAGGGGGAAGCAGGCTCCCTGCTGAGCAGAGAGCCCCATGCAGGGCTCGATCCCAGGACCCTGAGATCATGACCTGAGCTGAAGTCAGAGGCTTCAATCCACTGAGCCACCCAGGCGCCCCGACCTTGGATATTTTTAAAAACATTTTTACTGGGGTGGGGTGGGGTGCCTGGGTGGCTCAGTCAGTTAAGTGCTTGGACTCTTGATTTCAGCTCAGATCATGATCTCAGGGTCTTGGGATCAAGCCTGGGGGTGGGAGGAGGTCCATGCTTGGTGGGGAGTCTGCTTGAGATTCTCTCTCCCTCTCTCTCTGCTCCCTCAGCCCCCACGCACTCTCTCTCTCAAATAAATAAATCTTTAAACAAACAAATGATTTTTACTTGGGGGTGGTAGGTATGATCCTAGGCACAAAGGAACTGAGAATGAGGAGACAAAAGATTACATATCATTAATTAACTGAAAGTCACTATACTACACCATCCTGGCTGTGGGAGATGTTATTAGTAATTTCATTTAAAGAAATCCTTCAGAGAAATCTAAAAGCCTAATAAAAACAAGACAGATGCCCAACAATAAAGCCAATTCTAACCTTGCGAGGTCATGTTCAATCATAAATCACATAGGCTCTTACCTTAGCTACCCTAAGTAACATCTCTCTTTCTTCTAAATCCTTTCTCTGTTTCTCCAATTGATCTAGCTTTTCGAGAAATTTGAGCTGTGATCTGGTATCACTAGACAGGATGTAATTTTCACTTGCCTGGAAAAAAAAAAAAAAAAAAGAAAGTCATGATTGTCCTAGGCAATACATTCTACATTAGGTCTTTTTATAAATCAGCTAACAATAATACCAACATACATAGGAAGCTAAATTTTCAGGATGTAATATTTATATTTCTGGTAATACAAACAACAAAAAAGAACCTTAGTCATTCTTAAAAGTTGAGAGGTAATTAAGCATTTAAATTTCAGAGCTTTCCTAGTAGACCTCATTCAGAGGGGAAGCCAAGCAGATCCTAACAACAGGAAGTAGAAAGCAAGAGAGTGTAACATGTACTTATAATCTAAATCTTTTTAGTTAAATTATTGTTTATCTCTGCAGATCTTAGTATAATTAATTAAATCATAGGCCTGTGAAAGACAAAACAAAAAACAAAAAAACCAATTACTTCACTAAAAAAATACACCAAAGATGAAAGTTATCACCCTTGTTTCCACTGTTGGATTGGTCTAACCTTGACAAGTGAGTACATCTTCAATCAAAATGTAACACGAGATAAAAGGGCTACCATTTATTTTTTTTAAGATTGTTTATTTATTTGACAGAGAGAGAGAGAAAGAGAGAGAGAGAGATCACAAGCAGGCAGAGAGAGAGGGGAAGCAAGCTCCCAGGACCCCGAGATCATGACCCGAGCAGAGGCCTTAACCCACTGAGCCACCCAGGAGCCCCAAAATGGCAAACACTTAAAATCCTAAACCTTGTTTTGAGGATTCCTTTAAGCTATGGGCAGGAAATTATAGTCAAAGAAATTAAATATAAATGAGAGCCAGAACAGAGAAGTATAATTATTTTTCTTAATTTGCTCCATAAAATGATAAAATTTATAGTTTTATTTATTCTGATATTCTAGAGTATAAGACATTGCTTTCCAATCTAAATATTTTGTAATTTTCTTCATCTGATAAGACCACCTATATCTCCTCTCTAATACACATAAGACAGGGGCATGCAGCAGTGGGCAATCTTCCTAATCAACATTTAAGACATCCTGCCATCTAGTCATCTCAGTAATTCAGTCATTTAAGCTATGGGATGGAGACTGGGGAGACTGTATAATAGGAAAACTGGATGTTTTTAAACATTTAGTCCAACAGTCAGTGCCTGGTTTAGAAATCATAGTAGTATAGCACCAATCTCATCTTTGTTTTATTCCATGCTTATGGTTGATTCAATTAACTGGGACCAAGAGATTTCATATGCCCAAGATTCCTTCTAAATTAAATTTTTATTGTTGGTATTTAACTAGATCAAAAGAGTATTACATAGTATAACAAACAAGGATGTATAGTGCTACTTATTTTAGTTCATGTATAATACAAAACGAATTCTCAAATGCTTTTAAAGTTAAATAATACAAGATAGAATATGGAATACATTATAGGCCAACCATGAGGCATAAACATAATAACCAGTGGTTTCTTAAATACTTCATCTTTACCATGTTTGTCCTCAGATACTCTGGAGATATTTTCCTGACAGAATTTAATTTTAAAAGGACAACAAATGCTAAATTAAAAAGGGGCGCAGACTTTGTAAAACTTAACCCAGTATCATCATGGTGCTAAGATCCCTTTCCTTCTCTCAACTTGGATACAACTGCTTCTGGCTTAATGCATCCTTCCTTTCTTCTTACAGATGCTAAACAAATGAGAGCCTCCCCTAGTCTAACTGATTCCCAAACCTTATTTAAACAACAGTAACCCCATTCTTAAAACACTGCTTCCTGTCTACCAAGCTGGTCTAACTGAAGTCTTTATGTACCACTAAATAGGGTAGTTTAACAATAAAAATATAAGGACTCAGACAAAATGATAACAGAGCAAATCAAGCAAATCCCATCTAAAGAACACTACAGCCCCTTTCAACTAGAAAACACTGAAGGGGCACCTGGGTGGCTCAGTTGATTGAGCATTCAACTCTTGATTTCAGCTCAGGTCATGATCTCAGCGACGTGGGATGGAGCCCTACAACAGGTTCCATGCTCAGTGGGGAGTCTGCTTGAGGATTCTCTCTTTTCCCTGCCCCCCACAGCTTGCACATGCGTGCTCTCTCTCTCTCTCTCTCTCAAAAATAAATAAATTTAAAGAAAAGAAAAAGAAAAGAAATGCTCAAGCTTCTCTACAGCCACTGGTGTGCAGAAGACTATAATCTGTTTTTAGTGGGAAAACACCTGGGAACAAGAACAAAAGCTTTGCATTGCATGTGTCACTTTCTATTTCTTTATTTAAATCTGTTTATGGACTATGATTAATTAGATAATTATATATATACACATGTGAAAGATTATCAAAAGTAGATGGATGTCAAATGCAAAGACATGGTGGAATTTTGCTTTTAATAAAAGTAAGCTCGCTTTTGTGAAATTCATGGGGTAAAATTTCCTACACCGTACAGATAAAAATAAATCCTATCAGGGATGAACTGAAATATAAGGACAGGGCTAAATCTGTGACATGATGATTATTATAATATCAAAATCTGCAAAATAAGTATAATTTTGAACTAGATCCAAATATAACTAAATGATTATTACTTCTGTTTAACGGAGAAGAATAATGTAGCTACAAATTCAGACAGTGGCATTAACTGTATTAAGGAATGAGTGTGGAAAGGCAGGCTGGGGAAAATCAATCAGGACAGGCAGTGTACAAGACAAAAGGTTAAGGAAATGTTAGCTTTAAGCTAAGTTACTGAGGTTCCAGGTGGGGTAGTTATTATCCATTTTGCCTAGGGCAACTAAAGCCTTAGAACATATGCTATTAATATACAACAGAAGAATTCCATCTGAAAGCTGGAACATACAATAGAGATTCGGATGACAGAACAGTAAACCCTACTTGGAAAAATTCTATTCCATACTAAATTGTACAGTTCCATTTTATATAGAAACTGCCCATTGTAAATAAAAGTGCCCTCACATAGCTCTTAAAATATACAACAACTGAGGTGGGAATAGGGGAGAAGCAGATTTGAAAATTTTCTAAGACTTTTAAAAACTTACAGTAAAAAGCCAAAAGGAAGAAAATTTTCCCCACATCCCAATATGAAGGAAAACTATCGAGTCAAACTAGATTATTACAAATTTAGGATGTTAATTGTAATTCCCAGGTAACCACCAATAAAATATCTATAAAAGTATACACAAAAGGAAATGAGAAGGGGATCAAAATAGCACATAAGAACAACAAAAATCAAACAAAAAAGGCAGTAATAATGGAAATGAGAGACCAAAAAAAAAAAAAAAAAAAAAAAAAGCTATAAAGCCTACAGAAAAATAGTGAAATAGCACAAGTTCTTCCTTATCAGTAATCATTTTACATGTAAATGGACTAAACTACCCAATTAAAAGGTAGAGACTAACAGAATACATAAAAAACATATCAATTACAAGCTGTCTATAAAAGATCCACTTTGGATAGAAGCACATGAACAGACTGGAAGTGAAAGGATGGAAAAAATTTTCATGCAAATAATAACCAAAAAAAGCAGAGGTGGCTATACTAATATCAGGTAAAATAAACTTTAAGTCAAAAATTGTTAAAAGAGAGATAAATAAGGGGTGCCTGGGTGGCTCTGTCAGTTGGGTGTCTGACTCTTGATCTCCACTCAGATCATTAGCTCAGGGTCATGGGATAGAGCCCTATGGTAGGCTCTGCACTAAGTGGGGAGTCTGCTTGAGATTGTTTCTTTCCCTCTCCCTCCCTCTGCCTTGCCCCACCCCACTGCCACCCTCTCTCTTTCTCTAACAAATAAATCTATTTTTAAAAAAAGGCATAAAAAAGGCATAAATAAGGACATGATATATTGACATGAGTTAATTCATCAAGAAGATATATACATAACAGACAACAGAGTCCCCAGATATATGGAGTGAACACTGACAGAACTAAAGAAAGAAATACAGTTCTACAGTAACAGTTGAAGTCTTCAGTACCTCCTTTTCAATAAGAATACCTACACAGATGAAGAAGGAAATAGAGGACTTTTTTTTTTTAAGATTTTATTTGTTTATTTGACAGAAAGAGACAGCGAGAGAGGGAACACAACAAGCACGGAGTGGGAGAAGGGGAAGCAGGCTTCCTGCTGAGCAGGGAGCCCAATGCGGGGCTCGATCCCAGGACCCTGGGATCATGACCTGAATGGAAGGCAGACAATGACTGAGCTACCCAGGCACCCCAAGGACTTAACATTATAACCCAACTAGACCCACCAGACTTTTATGAACATTCGACCCAACAATAGCAGAATACATGTTTTACTCAAGTGCACATCGAACATTCTCTGAGAGATATCATGTTAGGCCACAAAAGAAGTCTACATAAATTTAAATTGATTGAATCACATAAAGAATCTCCTCTACCCATATGGAATGAACCTAGATATCAACAATAAAAGAGAAACTGGAAATTTCACAAATACGTGGAAACTAAAGCATACTTTCAAAAACAATGGATCAAAGAAATCTCAAAGGAAATTAGAAAATACTTAGAAGTAAATGAAAACAAAAACACAATGTACTCAAACTTATAGAATGCAGTGAAAGCAGTGTTCAGAGGGAAATTTATAGCAGTAAATGCCTACATTAAAAAAGGAAGACCTAAAATCAGTAACCTACTTTTATACTTAAAGCAACTAAAATAAAAAATGGAAGTGGGATCATTACTGCTGACCTTAAGAAATAAAAAAGTTTGTAAGAAAATACTATAAACAATTGTATGCTAACAAAATAGGACCTAGAAGAAATGTGTTTTTGTGTGAAAACACACAGAAAGAAAGAAATGGTACTGTTTTTCCCCCACAGCCTTTTCTCCTGATGACCACTTATTTTTAAGCTGGTCCTGAAAATTCTCACAAAGATTTATATAAGTGAGGACCTCAGCAACTATAAATAGTTCTTCCAAAGTTCTAAATAAAGCAGAAAGTAGAGAAAATAGAATGATTCCTCCAGGGAACTTACCAGTGATGTGGTAGCTACTATTCCCCTGAGTTCCTTTGGCTAGGACAATGTGACAATGACCAGTCTCACAAACTCAAAGCCTCATAAGGTTAGCCACATACCACGCTGCACAAAATCTAGCTATCAACATTTCTTGTTATGGGAGAAAAGGTTATCTTTTTTCTTTTTCATCTCTCATCACCCAATAACTTCGCTCTCTACCAAAACCATAATACAGATAAATCAGGTCTTTTCATCTTGATGATGACAAGTGATTTGGTTCATACCATTAGAGACAAGACAGGCTATCCTTCCATTTAATTTGTTTAAAAAGCAGGCAATGACCATAATGAGCAACACCAGCATTAGCACTCAATGCAATTATTCAACTTATGAAAAGGAACAACAGTGCTAACAGAGTACAGAGCACTGAAGAGAACACAGCTATCCAATATTCCATTCTAATATATTCTCCCTGCCAATCAAAAGCTGTAGGAAATGTCTCAGCCAGGACAAATGCATATCTCAATCTACACTGACACAGAAGCTTCAGATACAATATTACTCTATGTTAATTTTGTCATGTAAGCATATCTAAATCAGGCAAATTAGGAATGAAACTTTAGTCTACCAATATGAACTATATCTCGACCATTTCCTTCAAACATATACTTAAAATATGAATCTATACCAAAATACTATCCTTAACATGACAAAGAGGAAAGAGAGGAGTTTGTACTTCTTTAACGATGTCTTTTACCTTGTAAGTTGTCATTCGATGCTGAGCAATTGTAGTCAGTTTTTCTAGAAGGCCTCGTAATCGCTCTTGTGTTGCATGGGAGATCAAGTTCACAGCATCAGAGTTAAGTTCTGTAATGTCATGCTTTTTACCTGTAGAAGCAGAGAAAATCCATTACGTGTTTTAGTAGTGGCTGATAATTGAAATAATTAGCACAGCAGGTATTCTGTTCCCCCTGGAAGTCATACCCATTATGAATAAAGGTTTGGAGATTATGATTTTCCTGGTAAAGTCACAACTTCAAAGATCTTAGACATTACATTAATAAAACCTAGCCTGAAGCCTCAGAAAATATAGACATTGTTTCACTTAGCCTCTAGAATCATTCTCCTTGCAAGGTCATTTATAGGACAAAGTTAATAAGAACACAAATCAAGTCTAGTGTTCAGGGAGGAAAATGGTAACTGCAGAAATTAGTGCCGTATTCTGTTAATTTTAGTAATTAAAAAAATAGAAAATTACATTTTGCCCTGTTTGACACTGTTAACGATTTATGACATTTATTTCAATGAATTCAGATTGTGGGTCCCTGTTACTGCCTTGTCTTCAAGACATACCTACACTCCTTTTGTCCATTACCAATCATGCTTATTTTGCACTAACTTATGTTCTAATAAATTGACCTGGTAATTAATTCAAAAGTTGAAATGGGTTCAAAGTCTCATCATTTCACCCACCCATTTGAATAATTTCTCTTTTAATGTATCCCCTTCCATTAATAAACCAAACTTCTATTCTTCTTTCGCTAACTAGGAAGATTCAGGAAAACAATCTGCATCACATACCCAAAGGCAGAAGCTTATTTATAAAGCAACCTTATCAGTATTTACATAGTAATTCCTCAGCTCAGTGAAACCAATCTGTATCAATAGAGACCTAAATCTAAAGATATAGCCAATTGTGTAGTCTAATTTAAATGAGCTTTTAAGAGTGCTACTGTTTATTTTTAACAAACATAACAGTTTACTTTTGCACTCTCATCTGAAACATACTCTTATATACTCATCAAATTATGACTCAGTACAGCAAAAATAAGTTTTAATTAAAAGCCAACAAATCTTAAATACATTCTTTGACATCATTCCATAATAAATGTTAAACCTCAAAGTGTAGGCTATAGGATGTGAGAGCTATCTGGCTGTGACATCTGTCACACCATTGATCACCAGGGTGGATCTGGTTGATCTGGCTGCCAAGGTGCAGTTCCCTTCCTCTCTCACTGTTCCTTGTGCATCCCTCCCAAAGCTGTATGCTCCCTTGAAAAGAACGACCTTCCTAGATGTAGGAAGGCCATTCTTTGGTCAGTGTATGCAAGTAGCTGTGTTCCCCTACTAGAACCTCCAAAGCTCTCAAGGTCCAAAATGCAGACTATAGTAAACCAAACAGGAAGAAGATACAAAATTATTTAGTTTCTTCAAACTAAGCCAAACCTTCAAAATATAATTTGTTACTGTCTAGCAAAACTGAATGAATTTTAGATTCAATCAGGGAAAAAACACTACAAAGTCAAATCTACTCCACTAAAACCATTAGCATACATAAATAATGAAGGCCTGCTAAATAAGGAACATAATTTCAAAACCATCCAATGATTAAAATTGCAACTAAACATAGGGTAGTTGACCTGTCAGTTCATGTTTAAAGGAAAGAAAATGAACATTAAAAAATATGTAGTGTTTTGGAGGGAAACTTTGAAAATAATTTTATATGTATTTATAAAATAGTTTATGCTATATAGAAGAAAAATCCATATTTTAAAAATATTAGAAATAAACAAGGGTAGGGATTTGCAAACAATTCCAGGATTTAGTGAACAATCAAATGTTTTAATGTCTTCACTAAACTGATAATAAAACAAGCCAAAGTTACCAAGTTAAAATACTGTACGAAAAATTCCTACTTTAAAAAAAATACTTTATTTATTTACTTGTTTATTTGGTGTGGGGAGTAGCAGTGGGAGAAGGAGAGAGAGAAGAGACTCGTGCTTGAGCATAGAATTCAACATTGGGCTTGATCCCACGACCCTGAAATAATGACCTGAGACTAAAATCAAGGGTCAGATTGTGCCACCCAGGTGCCCCCCAAAATTCCCACTTTTAAATAAAACACTCTAAGTCAACATAATTGATGAAAAAAATCTAGTTACTGCTTGTAAGCTTGTTATGTGATTTTATAGAATGTCTGTGTAATTTAATTTAGATAATTAGCAAAAAAGGAAGAACATTGGCATGTTTACTCTCCTAACATTATTCAAGTAGAAAAACCTGCCCCCCAAAATTCTTTGGGTTAATTTATAATTTCTATGATTAAGGAATAGTTCAGGTTCTGAGGTGCTCTGTAAAGATGGAATTTTACTACAAGTGAAAACATTCCTAGAAATACATAACTACACCCACTCTCTAGTTTTATTTTTTAAAAAGCTTAAGTAGGGACGCTTGGGTGGCTCAGTTGGTTAAGCAGCTGCCTTCGGCTCGGGTCATGATCCTGGCGTCCTGGGATCGAGTCCCGCATCGGGCTCCTTGCTCGGCAGGAAGCCTGGTCCTCTCTCTGCCTCTGCCTGCCTCTCTGCCTGCTTGTGTTCTCTCTCTGAGAAATAAATAAAATCTTTTTTAAAAAAATAAATAAATAAAAATAAAAATAAAAAGCCTAAGTATTTCAGAAGTAAGAAATTCAGAAGTAAGAAAAATGCCATTTTATTAAATGACAAGTTTGTGCTTAATTATTAAGGACTGAAAATACCAAAGTTACTCCCAGAATTCTCCTTGAAAGCAGAGATTGGCAACTAAATTTTATCTCTTTTTGTATATAAAGTTTGATGGGAATACACTCTGGCCTATTTGTTTATGTATTCTCTATGGCTGCTCTTGCAATGTAATAGAGTTGAGCCGTAGTGACACAAACCACATGACCCACAAAATGGCAAATATTTACTATCTGGTCCTTCACAGAAAAAAATTAACCATACCTGTCCTAAATACTCAAATTATTCTTTCAATGCTAAAAACTTTCCTATCATATAATTAAAGTATAAGTCAAGCTAGAAATGAAATTTGTTGGGGGAGGGGTGGTGATGGGAACTGATAAAGCAAAGTATTTACTTCTACTCTACCAAAGCTCTAGATCATTATATGGTTACATGGAGTCAATACCAATAAGCTTCCTGAGGAAGCTAGTATCATAGGAAAGTATCATGCTTGTTCCAAAATTAAGGAACTGGCTCCTGTACAGTACACAATACATACGCAAAGAAAAGACTTAAAGAGACAGTAAGAAAGAGAGGGAAGGAAAAAAGGAAAAGGAGAGGTGCCTGAGTGGCTCAGTGGGTTAGAGCCTCTGCCTTTGGCTCAGGTCATGATCTCGGGGCTGTGGAATGGAGCCCCGCATCAGGCTCTCTGCTCAGCAGGGAGCCTGCTTCCCTCTCTCTCTGCCTGCCTTTCTGCCTACTTGTGATCTCTCTCTGTCAAATAAATAAATAAAATCTTAAAAAAAAAAAAAAAAGGAAAAGGAGAAGGGCATAGGGAGAAAAGTCAAAACACACGCAAACATTTTACCATCAGCTCTTCTGAATTCCTACCCTTTTGGATTGGTTATAAATTCTAAGTTTTTGTAATAAAATTAAGACAACAGAGGGGCTCCTGGGTAGCTCTCAGTTGAGTGTCCGACAACTGACTTTTGCTCAGCTCATGATCTTGAGCCCCATTGCTGGGCTGAGGGCAGAGTCTGCTTGAGATTCTCTCTCCCTCTCTGCCCCTCCCCCTATATACATGCATATTCTCTCTCTCACTCTAATAAATAAATCCCCCAAAAAGGAAAGATAACAGATACCCAAGTTAAGTTAGAAATGGAAAAAAAAAATGGTAATTTGTATAGTATATAGTAGGAGCTCAAACATTTATTTTGTGAAATAGATTTAAAATATGTAATAATAATGTTTGTAGTCCTTAAAAAACTATAGGTGTAAATCAGAAACCTTCACATTTTTGTGTTAGGGCTTCAATATAAAATATAAAAATCCTTACTGAAGTATACTCAAAAGTCACTAGTATTGACCTCCCAATTTGATATGGGTGATGAAGAAGGTACTCCAAGAAGTCCCAGGGTTAGGACACAAGAAATGAGATAACTCATACACAATAATCTTTCCGCAAACTATCTTGTTTTTCAGCCAATGTGGGGAGAATGTATTCTTTCATGTTTCTGCAAGGTGTGTTATTAAACAACAACAAAAAAGCTGTGTGGCTCTCAAACGAAACTGGGACATTCTCTTCCATTTCCTTCTATACACTGCAGCCACCTAATAAGTACTTGTGGACCTAGGGAGAAACCTAGTATTTTAATTTAGTTCTTTTAGGGTAAGGACGAATTTGAATTTCAGGATTGAGAGAATAAAAGAGGGACTTACTCTCTATTTCTATGTTTCACAATACTTGGCAGTTTCTAGATTTCATAAACATAAACTTGCAGTCTATGTATGCATTTGTACACGTATGTGCCTAGTCCAACCAAGAAAGGCACAGGACAGAAAAAAAAAGAAGTACATCACATGTACAAATTCACTTAAAAATATACATATCTTTCTCCCACTAAGAAATGTAAGTAAATATAAGTGCAGTAAACAAAAGAGAAAAAAGAGAAATAAGTAAAATATTAACTTCTATTATCTAAACCAGAAACCATAGGTTATGATTTAAGTTATGTTAATAGTTTTTAAAATGAAATACTTCTTTCTATAATACCCATGAAACCCTGATCATTTCCAGAGCCTTATTTAAGCCTGAGTTCCAGGAAAACCAACCCAGGCTGTCTCTTTTGATAACTTTCCCTAGAACAGATAGTCCTCTTACGTCAATAATTTTAAGTCTGCACTTACCAATGTCTAAAATTCTCTTTTGCAGAGCTCCGATGAAAAGAAATGGTTCATCTTTACATGACTGAACAAGTGTGCCAACCAATTCAGAGTTTGTTGCTAAGATGCAGGCATTTTCTTCACTGAGGTTGACCCCTGCCATGGAAGTCACATCATTGATGTCGTCTTCATCTCTAAGAGGAAAAAATGATAGCTTTTCAGTGGTGGTAGTGGTGGTTGGTGATATGTATATGAATGATTTAAGAGAGCAAAGAATTATAGATCTCTCCTTATAACTAAAGTCATTATTTTACTCAATTTATCCAAGCAAGAGAACTGAAAAATAGCTATCTTTCCCTGGATGCCTTTAAAAATTAATTGGTGAGTCTAACCACTAGTGTTCATTTAATATCAGAAAGATGACTCAGAACCAACTTTGTCTTCTAGTGCCCATCTCCCCATCTTTCAATTTAGTAAATGGATATACCAACAGGGACTTGGAGGTTAAACTAAGTTATCCACAAAT
Organism: Nasua narica; assembly: GCA_028533885.1. Lineage (NCBI taxonomy): Eukaryota > Metazoa > Chordata > Mammalia > Carnivora > Procyonidae > Nasua > Nasua narica. Next base: position 39,937,062 of record CM052808.1, on the reverse strand, counting down.
GCCCTGCAATGAAAGACAAAGAAACAAAAACAGACTTCTTTGTCTTCATCTGAGATGAATAAAAGCCCATCGAATTTCCCCAGTGCACTCTACTGTTCCACCAAGGATCAGGAAAAGTCCACTGGTCCTGAAAGATCCATACCTACATAAAGACCCTTGAGAAGAAGCTTTCTTGACTAGTTATTCTGAAACCAAATGGTTAAAACTAGTTTTGATTTTCTCCTTCAGACTTTTGGTGTATTCCATCTGTACCAACTGAATTCATTAAACTACATCCTCAAGTAAACACCTGCAAAGGGTCTAGATATAAAATTAGACACACACACACACACGATATATATATAGATCTATATCTAGATCTGTCTAGATATAGATTCACTATACATATAGATCTATATATATCATGTGTGTGTGTGTATGTGTGTGTGTGTAAACTCAAAATATGTTCGAGCTCCTTGAATTGCACCAGCAAAATTAGTTGTTTTTACCTAACAGGATTGCTACATGGCTATAGTGTTAAGATCAGTATATATGTTTAAGGATAGGGAAGAAAGAAAATACAAAAATTTCCTCATAGTATTCTTATCACCATATGTAATAAGTACACTACTGATCATAACTCACCTACCAATGCATAACATAATTTACACAAACATGATAATATAAAAAAAGATGTTGCTTCTCTTTATTGCATAGGCCAAATGGTATATCACGTTGTCTCACGCCAAAAGATTTAAATTATGAAACTCTCTGTGGTAATGCATTTGTGCACAAGAAAGGGAAATAAATTATAACTGTCAAACACTCAAGAAATGAAGGTCTCTGGTGTTCCACTTTAAAAAGCAACACATTAGGTGTGAAGGGGGACATGCTTAAACATATAAAAGAGATTTAAATTTAAAAAAAAACCTAAGTAAAAGAAAGGTAGACACAGCAGTAAGAAAGTGAAGAGACAGAACAATGGTGTTATAATCTGAACAGTGGATTTAAAAGTCTACCATTAAAAGGTGTGTCTTTACGAAGGGAAAAAAAATTTAAATTTAGTATCTCAAACCACCCAATAAAACATGCAATACAAAAAAAGTATACCAAAATGGTTGGACTCCAACATATCAAATGTCACAGAAGCATTGTCAGAAGTATGGATGCCAAAAATGGCTCTAAGAGCCCCGGCCACTGGCCGGAGTTCAGTGGTGCCTCCAGGCAGGTTCCCCCCACCGCCTCCACAAGATACTCTTTCCTGAAATATCCAACGCCTTAGGATTGGAGATCCCCACTGCTGGCCCCACTGGGACGACCCCCCCCTGCTGTCAGACTCACCAGTCAGCAACCCCAACAGGAGGTCCCTCTTCTGGGGTTGAAACCATTGACTGCCAAAAATATATTAATCCCCTGTTTGCTTTTTCTGTGACAATAAACAGAATTCTACCAACCCCCCCCCCCCAAAAAAATGGCTCTAAGAATCATTCTGCCACCTACATAAATAAAACATTTCCAGACACATCTAAACATGTAAACATCTGGGGTGCCCGGGTGGCTCGATTGGTTAGAGGACTGCCTTTGGCTCAGGTCATGATCCTGGACTCTCAGGATCAAGTCCTGCATTGGGCTCCCTGTTCAGTGGAGAGTCTGTTTCTCCCTCTGATCTGCCCCCCGCTTATGCTCTCTCTCAAATGAATAAATAAAACCTTTAAAAAACAAAACAAAACCAAACCATGTAAATATTTCAAGTGTAAGAATGGTAAAAACCATAAACCCAAAGACAGACCAAGATCCAAGTAAAAAAAATAAAAGGTCTTAGTAAAAAATATATCTATTTTTTTAAATAAAAAATATTTTTAAAAAACCATGTCTCATGGGGTCCTGGTGGGCTGAGTTGGTACAGTATGTGACTCTTGATCTTGGGGTTGTGAGCTGGAGCCCCACGCTGGGGGTAGAGATTACTTTAAAAAAACAAAAATCAAAACAAACCCCCCACCATGTGTCAAGAGAACAAAAAGACAAGCCACAGACAAGGACAAAATGTTTGCAAAAGACATCAGATAAAGGACTGTTATCCAAAAAGATAAAGAACTCTTAAAACTCAACAATAAGAAAACAAACAAACCAATTAAAAAATGGGCCAAAGATCTAATAGATGCCACTAAAGAAGATATACAGATGGCAAATAAGCATATGAAAAGATGCTCCACATCCCTGTCATCAGATAAATGCAAATTAAAATGAGATACCACTATATATCTATTAGAAAGGCCAAAATCCTAAACACTGACAACATTAAATGCTGATGAGGATGTGGAGCAACAGAAACTCTCATTCACTGCTGGTAGTAATGCAAAATGGTACAGCCACTTTGGAAGACAATCTGGCAGTTTATTATAGAACTAAACATACTTTTACTGTACAGCCCAGCAATCACATTCCTCGGTAGTTATTCAAAGGAGTTGGAAATTTATGTCCACCCAAAAACTTATACACGGATGTTTAGAGCAGCTTCAGAGATGATTGACAAAATTTGAAAATAGCCAAGATGTTTTTCAGTAGCTAAGTGTATAAATAAACTGTGGTACATCCAGACAATGGAGCATTATTAAGTGCTAAAAAGAAATGAGATGTCACACCATGAAAAGACACAGAGGGGAACTTAAAAATGCAATTTATTAGTGAAAGAAACAATCTGAAAAGGCTACATACTGTATGATTCCAACTACATGACATTCTGGAAAAGGCGAACTATGGAGGCAGAACACAGAATTTTTACAGTAGTGAAACTAAACTACTCAGTATGATACTATGATGTTGGATACACATCATTATACACTTGAGTTTTTTAAGACTTATTTATTTGAGAGAGAGAAATCAGGGGGTTAGGCAGAGAGGGAGAGGAAGAGGGGAAGCAGGTTCCCTGCTAAGTGTGGAACCCAATGTAGGGCTCGATCTCATGGCCCCGAGATTATGACCTGATCTGAAACCAAGAGTTGGATGCTTAACCGACTGAGCCACATAGGTTGCCCTCACTATTCATTTGTTAAAACCCATAAAATGTACTACACCCATAGCAAACTGTAAACTATGGGCTTTGAGGGTTAATGACTTGTCGGTGCAGGTTTGTCAACTGTAACAAATGGGCAGCTCTGGTAGGGATGCTGATAATGAGGGAGGCTATACGTGTGTGGGATTAAGGGGAATTCTCTATCTTCCAATCAATTTTGCTATGAACCTAACCTGCTTTAATAGACAAAACCTAGCAAAAAAACCCCCACTTTTTTTGTGTGTGATGCATTAACTACACATTAATGTAGTTTATTTTTGTATTTTGTAGTTTATTTACACATTAATGTGTAATTTAATGTGATGCATTAACTACACATTAATGACATCAATGAAGAGCTAGTTCATTACAAAACAGAAGCCCAACCAGTTACTTAACATCTTTAGGATTCAAAGTTTTCCTTTAAAATATGAGTAATTTAGATTAGGTGCTTTCTAAAGTCCCTCTTAACCACTTAAAAGAATGAGGCTGCTCTCTTTGACCTGACACAAAACAACTGCCAAGGTGTACTATGAAATGGGGAAAAAATGAGGTAAAAAGACTGCCCCTTGGCAAAAAAAAAAAAAAAAAAAAAAAAAGATACACACACACACACACACACACATATGGGTATAACATATCTCTGGAAAGATACACGAGAAACAGCGAAGTGGGGATAAGAAAGACTTACTTTAGACTCCAGTATATATACTCTTTTCTACCTCTTGAATGTTGTACTATATACATGGATTAACCAAGCAAAATGATTAGTGATATTTAAAAAATAGTAAATAAATATTTAGGAAAAGAAAACTAGAAATAGAAAATATGATGAAGTTTAGACATATAACCCCCCCAAAATGTACAAAACATGGCCTTTACACACATGCACGCAACACTGAATGTTTACAATCTCAGATGTATGTCAGGTACATGGACCCTATAAACTGCAAATTGTTTCCACAGGAGAGTTCCTGCATAACCCCTGTTGAGATCTCACACACAGGCTGGAGAGACCCCAGTACCAAGCATGCGTACACCAGTACTTAGCACAGTACCAGAACTGAACAGAATTCATCACTGAGGAGACAGTGCTATGTTTTTAAGAATCTTCTTGGACCCCTTCTCTGAAATAAGCAAGGAGTTAACTACTCAATAAGATTTGTTCTTGTCTGCCTTCCCTCCTACTTGGCCCCAAGCTGAACACAGCTCCCTCTAGTACAGCTGTCAGTTGCTCTGGTTACAGAGGGCAGGCATAGAGGAAGATCCCCACTGAGGGAATAGGAACAAGTACTAAAATAAATAGCACCCAAGCCATTTAAAACTTCTTCTAAGAAAGGAGGCAGACTAAAGGAAAGAAAAGTCAACACAGTGTAGTAGCATCATTACCAATAAGGCTAAGATAGGTCAGATAGTATTATAAGAGGCATTGATGTTGAAGGATAGTTGTGATTCTAGTTTGGTTTTAATTCCAAAGGAGAAGAAAATGAGAGTCCCCAAACTATATCTTCAAGTCTTCTGGTCTAATGTAGTGTCTTTTAATTAAGATACTGTGCAAAATAATTTTTTATTTTAAAAGATTTTTTTAAAAGCTATTTATTTATTTTTTAAAAGATTTTATTTATTTATTTGACAGAGATGCACAAGCAGGGGGAGCATGAGAGGGAGAAGCAACCTCGCTGAGCAGGGAGCCTAATGCAGGACTTGATCCCAGGACCCTGGGATCATGACTTGAGCTGAAAGATGCTTAACCAACTGAGCTACCCAGGCACCCACAAAAAGGAAATTTAATAGTGCCTGAGTAGAAAAAGCTTTCGAATTCAAGATTCTGTGAGTAATAAGTTACTGTGTAAACATTAAAGAAGCATTACCAAATTATCATTAATGTCTTACATTTTGGCTTTTAAAACTGATCTAATTCCTTAGCTTTTGATATGGTTGTCCATTGCTTATGCCTGACTTGTTAAATCTCTTCTTCTACTGTCTTAAGATCTGAACAGCCCCAGACTGATTCTTCTAAGGAAGACGGAATCATATTATTTTCCTGTTCAAAAACCTCTCATGTTCCCAAGAACTTAACTTGATATTCAAGGTTTTCCAGGTAATGACCTTAACTTAGCGCTCTTCCCTTCCATTACTCACTATCACATAGCTCCTACTGATTCTGCCTTTTGTTCAGGCCATTCCCCACTTCTGGTTTTCATCTTCAAACTCTTGTTTTTAGTGTCTTTCAGTTGTCAAAGCTTTAGCTATACCCCAGTCCTATTTCAAATGCCTAGTTTAGAAATGCTGGTGTAATTTGCTTTTATACTTTTGTTTTTATGCATTTTTTAAATTCTGTTTTTATATTTTCAAAGCATTTATCCAGCTGCTACAACTTCTCAACTTCTGAGAGCATGTTGTATCTGTTACGGTAGGTTTGACTCTGTCTTCCATTCTAAACATCAGAATGTTTCTCTTAAACACAAATTAGACTTATTTCATTGATTATATGCAATAAATATATTAAATATAATAAAGATTGTATTATATTCATTGCCTATCATTCCTAGCAGAAATGGTAAATAATTGAAGAATTTCCCTGTGTTCAGAACATATGCTATTTATCTGTTACAAAGTACTGAGAAGTAGAACAGTGGGTAAAAATGGTAAGTCAAACTGTCTATAGGGCAATTCTGACTGCTAGTTATTATCTATGTGAAACAAAGCAAATTAATCTTTCTAGACCTGCATTGTCCGTAAAATGGAGGCAATAAGTCCTTACATGGTAGACTGAAGACTGAAGGAAGTAATTCATATCATTGGAAAAGGAATTAGTTTAATATAGAAAGAGTTCCTACAAATAACTAAGGGAAAAAAACCATGATTCAATGGAAAAATGGACAAAGCACATGAATTTTCACAAAAAAATTTTTTAAATGATTAAAATACAAGATAGTCTACTCATAACAGAACTGTAAGATATAATTTTTCACCCATTAGACTAGCAAAAACTATTAAAGTTCATTAGGACATGTGAAAATATGCTACCATAAGCTTTGCTGCTCAGTGTAATTTGTAAATTTAACCTCCATGGAGAGTCATTTCCTATTATCTGACAATTTAAAATAATAAGCTCAGGGTAACTGGTTGACTCAGTTGGTTAAGTGTCTGCCTTCAGCTCAGGTCATGATCCCAGGGTCTGGGATGGAGTTCCACATTGGCCTTCCTGCTCGGTGGGGAGTCTGCTTCTCCCTCTCCCTCTGTGCTTGTGCTCTCTCCCTCCCTCTGTCTCTCAATAAATTAAATCTTAAAAATAAGTAAATAAATAAATGTAAGACTTGTTTTTAAATAAATAAATAAATAAATAGTCTCTTCTTCCTAAAAATTATGTGAAATGATAGCCACTCTGGCTTTGCTTTCCTAGTAAAAAACACTGGAAATATCCTAAATATCCACCACTACGTAACTTTGTTAAAAATCTAAATCACAATGATTACACACTGATATAGAACAATCCCCAAGATTTATTACTACTAAGGTGTAAAAAACAAAATGTAAAACATTATGTGTTATATGCTACCATCTGTGTTGAGAAGATTACATCTAGAAAGACACACAAGAGGGCACCTGGGTGGCTCAGTTGGTTGAGTGACTGCCTTCGGCTCAGGTCATGATCCTTGAGTTCCGGGATCGAGTCCCACATCGGGCTCCCAGCTCCACAGGGAGTCTGCTTCTTCCTCTAACCTTCTCTCCTCTCATGCTCTCTCTCACTTTCTCTGTCTCTCAAATAAATAAATAAAATCTTTAAAAAAAAAAAAAAAAAAAAGAAAGACACACAAGAAACTGCTAACAGTGGTTGGCTTGAGAATGGGAACCTGGGTAGCAGAGAGAAAAAGAAGCAGGGGAGAACCTTATTTTTCCACTGTGTAATCTTTCTTCCTTTCAAATATTGTGCAAAATGTATATATTGCCTGGTTGAATAAAAAAATAATTTGTTTAGAAAGCAAAAACAAAAAATTTTATTTTAAGAAGAGTAAGTACAAGTTTGGAAGGAATTCAAACACTTGGAGGCTAAAGACCAACCTGCTCAAGAATGTTTGGATCAACCAGGAAATCAAAGATGAACTTAAACAATTCATGGAGACCAATGAGAATGAAGACACATTGGTCCAAAACCTATGGGACATGGCAAAGGCAGACCTAAGGGGGGAATACATAGCCATCCAAGCCTCACTCAAAAAAATTGAAAAATCCCGAATACACCAGCTCTCTTTACACCTTAAAGAACTGGAAAGTCAACAACAAATTAAGCCAACTCCATGCAGAAGAAGGGAAATAATCAAGATTAAAGCAGAAATCCATGCGTTAGAAACTAGAGAAACAGTAGAATGCATCAATGATTCCAGAAGTTGGTTTTTTGAAAGATCAATAATATCGATAAGCCACTGGCCTAACTAATCCAAAAGAAAAGAGAGAGGACCCAAATTAACAAAATTATGAATGAAAGGGGAGAGATCATGACTAATCCAAAGGAAATAGAAGCAATCATCAGCAATTACTATCAACAGCTAAATGCCAATAAGTTAAACAACCTAGAAGAAATGGATGCATTCCTGGAAACCTATTAACTTCCAAAACTGACACAGGAAGAAATTGACAACCTGAATAGACCAATATCTAGTAATGAGATTGAAGCAGTGATCAAAAACCTCCCAAAAAAACAAGAGTACAGGACCTGACAGATTCCCTGGGGAATTCTACCAAACATTCAAGGAAGAAATAATATCTATTCTCTTGAAACTGTTTCAAAAAATAGAAACAGAAGGAAAACTTCCAGACTCTTTCTATGAAGCCAGCATTACCCTGATCCCCAAACCAGGCAAAGACCCCATCAAAAAGGAGAATTTCGGACCAATATCCCCGATGAATATGGATGCCAAGATTCTCAACAAGATCCTAGCTAATAGCACATTAAAAAGATTATTCATCATGACCAGGTGGGATTTATCCCTAGGATGGAACAAGGGTGGTTCAACATTCACAAATCAATCAATGTGATAGAACAAATCAATAAAAGAGAGAAGAACCACATGGTCCTCTCAATTGATGCAGAAAAAGCATTTGACAAAATTCAGCATCCGTTCCTGATTAAAACTCTTCAAAGTATAGGGATAGAAGGAACATTCCTCAACTTCATAAAATCTATCTATGAAAAGCCCACAGCGAATATCATTCTCAATGGGGGAAAAGCTGACAGCCTTCCCTTTGAGATCAGGAACACGACAAGGATGCCCACTCTCGCCACTCTTGTTCAACACAGTACTATCCTAGTGACAGCAATCAGATAACAAAAAGAAATAAAAGGTATTCAAATTGGCAATGAAAAAGTCAAACTCTCTCTCTTCGCAGATGACATGATACTTTATATGGAAAACCCAAAAGCCTCCACCCCCAAACTACTAGAACTCATACAGCAATTCGGTAATGTGCCAGGATACAAAATCAATGCACAGAAACCAGTTGCTTTCCTATATATTAACGATGAAAATATGGAAAGGGAAATTAGAGAATCGATTCTATTTACAATAGCACCAAGAACCATAAGATACCTGGGAATAAACCTAATCAAAGAGGTAAAGGATCTGTACTCGAGGAACTACAGAACACTCATGAAAGAAACTGAAGACACAAAAAGGTGGAAAAGCATTCCATGCTCATGGATCGGAAAAATAAACATCGTTAAAATGTCTATACTGCCGAGAGAAATCTATACTTTCAATGCCATCCTGATCAAAATTTCACTGGCATTTTTCAAAGGGCTGGAACAAACAATCCTAAAATGTAACCAGATGGAACCAGAAAAGACCCCGAATTGCTAAGGAAATGTTGAAAAAGAAAAACAAAGCTGGGGGCACCACCTTGCCTGATTTCAAGCTTTACTACAAAGCTGTGATTACCAAGACAGCATGGTACTGGCACAAAAACAGATACATAGACCAGATACATAGACCAGTGAAACAGAGTAGAGAGCCT
>CM052808.1:39829015-39927916 GCA_028533885.1 Nasua narica | reverse complement strand
TATTCGCAGATGACACTACAGACAAACGTCTGATATCTAAGATCTATAAAGGACTCCTTGAACTCAACACTTACAAACAGATAATCAAGTCAAAAAATGGGCGGATGACATGAACAGACACTTCTCCAAAGAAGACAATGTTAGCCATACAAATGGCTAACAGACCATGAAAAAATGTTCATCATCATTAGCCATCAGGGAGATTCAAATCAAAACCACACTGAGATACCACCTTACACCAGTTAGAATGGTCCAAATCAACAAGGCAGTAAACAACAAATGTTGGACAGGATGTGGAGAAAGGGGAACCTTCTTACACTATTGTTGGGAATGCAAGTTGGGCAGCCACTTTGGAAAACAGTGTGGAGATTCCTCAAGAAATTAAAAATAGAGCTATCCTATGACCCTGCAATTGCATGCACTACTTGGTATTTACCCCAAAGAAGCAGATGCAATACAAAGAAAGGCCACATGTACCCCAATGTTCATAGCAGCCATGGCCACAATCGCCAAACTGTGAAAAGAACCAAGATGCCCTTCAACAGATGAATGGATAAAGAAGATATGGCACATATATACAATGGGATATTATGCCTCCATCAGAAAGGATGAATACCCAACTTTTGTATCAACATGGACAGGACCGGAAGAGATTATGTGGAGTGAAGTAAGTCAAGCAGAGAGTCAATTATCTTATGGTCTCGCTTATATGTGGAGCATAAGGAAAAACATGGATGACATTGTGAGAAGGAAAGGAAGGGTGAACTGGGGGAAATTAGAGGGGGAGATGAACCATGAGAGACTGTGGACTCTGAGCAACAAACTGAGGGTTTTGGAGGGGAGGGTGTGGTGGGTTGGGTGAGCCTGGTGTTGGGTATTGAGGAGGACACGTATTGCATGGAGTACTGGGTGTGGTACATGAACAATTAATCTTGTAACACTGAAAAAATAAAAGGATTTGGGGAAAACATAAAAAATAAAAAAATAGTTCACACTCAGGAGAAAAGAAAAAAAAAAAAAGAAGAGTTCAGTGCTTCCTTTAGATTACTAATCCCTGGTAAAATAACTCTGCCTTTAATACTCTTTTGGTAAACCCTTAGGTATAACCTCTCTACCACAGCCAGCACATAAACTCACATAACACCAGGTTTATTCCTCCTTCCATGCCTTTGTGAAGTTATTTTTCTCACGGGAAATTCCCTTTGTCTTTCCTCTTTTGACTCAAATGTAGCAATAATATACTGCAAGATTTCCCAAACTTTAGTGATTTTATTATTTTTTAAAGCTTTTATTTACTTATTCATGAGAGAGCAAGCGAGCAAGAAGCAGGCTCCCTGCCAAGCAGAGATCCCGACATTGGGCTTGATCCCATTATCCTGGGATCATGACCTGAGCCAAAGGCAGATGTCCAGTTGACTGAGCCACGCAGGCACTCAACTTTTAAGAACCAACTAGGAGTATACTTAAAATACATGTCTCACAATCAAATACGAACCTGCACATCACCCACGATTTGCATTCAGTAGGTCTAGCCTGGAGACCACAAACCTGGAATTTTTTTTTTTTTTTTAACAAACATACTTAGGTGACTATGAGGCAAACAGTCTGTGAACCACACTTGGAAAAATACTGAGTTATAAAAATTAAGAGCACTAAATCTATAGTTAAAGATGAAGGTTAGGCCCCGCTCTGATAATTACTAAAAGGATGACCTTGAATGAGTTTCTTCACATCTGCACTCATTAATTTCCTTATCTATGAGGGTAAAAACTATACCTGTTACATGATTTTGAATGAAAACTATGTTAGAAGCCAGAACTGTATTAGAAATAAAAAATGAGGGGTGCCTGGATAGCTCAGTTGGTCTGCCTTCATCTCAGGTCATGGTCCCATGGTCCTGGAATCGAGCCCCACACCTGGCTCCTGCTCACTCTGCCACTCCCTCTGCTTGTACTCTCTCTCAAGTAAATAGATAAAATCTTTAAAAAAATAAATAAATAAAATAAAATGAGCCTGGCTGGCTCAGTATGTGACTGGAGTGTGACTCTTGGTCCTAGGGTCAGAGTTCAAACCCCATGTTGAGTATAGAGATTACTTTAAAATAAAATCTTTTTAATACAGTGGAATATTACTCAGCCATCAAAAAAACCCAAAATCTTACCATCAGCAACAACATGGATGGAACTAGAGGGTATTATACTAAGCAAAATAAGTCAATTAGAGACAATTATTTTAAGACTTCACTCATATATGGAATTTAAGAAACAAAACAGAATCATAGGGGAAGGGAGAGAAAAATAAAATAAGATGAAATTTGAGAGGGAGACAAACTATAAGAGACTCTTAAGTATAGGAAACAAACTGAGGGCTCCTGGAGGGGTGGGGGTAGGGGGGTGGGGTAACTGGGCGTTAAGGAGGACATGTGATATAATGAGCACTGGGTGTTATATGCAACTGATCAATCACTCAACTCTACCTCTGAAACTAAGAATACACTATATGTCAACTGGATTTAAATAAAATTGAAAAATAAAATTTTTTTTAAAAATCAGCATTCATTAAAAATTAATAAAACCATTATATATTAACATAAAAACATTTTAATGAAAACCAACAATACCAAAATTAAAAAATTAGTCAAAAGGGTGGCATTATTTTCTATTTTTCTAAATTCTTTAAAATCCATTGATCCTTTCCACTTTGAATAGATCTTTTAATGATGATTTTGTAACATGACATGTTGGTGATCTGAAAAATACTGGTTCACTGAGTTATACAGATCTTCCAAATTTAGGTTCATTATACATAATCCAAAATCGCATGTTAATATCTGTACCAATCTAATCAGAAAATCTAAAAATTGGGAAGATGTGAAGTTCATGGCAGTGGACACAAGTTTTCCAAATTTTTAATTTCTGCTTCAAAAGCTCAAACTCTATCACTGGCAAAAAATGCTGCCAGTTGTTTTCCCTGAAGTGACAGGCTCACTTTTTTCATTTTCACAAAAATATCTGTCAAATTCCCAAGTCTAAATAATCACAGTTTTTTAGTTCTTTGTTCTTCCAAATAAAAATGGTGCTCCATGAAAAAAGTGGTTAGGTTAGCTCACAACTGAAACATAAGCAGAGTGCCTAGGTGGCTCAGTCAGTTGGTTAAGTGTCCAACTCTTGATAAGTTGGACAACTCCTGATTTCAGCTCAGGTCATGATGGGAGAGGGGATGGCGGGATCGAGCCTCCCGGCCCCCTGTGCTTCATGGGGAGTCTGCTTCTCTCCCTCTTCCTCTGCCCCCTCAACATGAGCATGCAAGCTCTCTCTCTCTCTCAAAAATAAATTAAATCTTAAAAAAAAATAAATAAGCACAAGCACTTGTCCTTATTTGAAACAACCATGAGACTCCGGCATGCAGAAGAAGAGCTTTATGAAAACTTCCCATTTTGTCACACAGAATATTAAAAAGGTGTGTACTTAAGGGTAGAGACTTAAAAAAAATAATGTTTGCCGCCTCACTAAAAACATTAAAAACAAAACAAAACCCTGGCTTCTCTTCTTTTCATTTACTTTGAGTGTCTGAGGGTAAAGAATAAGTGGTTACTACTAGCATAGTTTGGTGCCCCTGTCTTAATTAATGTTAAGGTGCCAGCAGTTTTGCCACTGGGGCTTTTGAACCATCAATCAAATAATATACCGAAAAAGGCAAATAACATCAACATCATCATCATTATTAAAACTGTTTTAATCTCACATACCCCCTGAAAAAGTCTTAGTTTCAAAACTGTTTTCTGTAGGTCACATTTTGGGACCTGCTGGGCATATATTTATAGTCCCAAGCTTATAATGAAAATCAGAAATACTATGAGAATTAATTTTAAAGGTACAGATTTCTGTCAAGGTTCAGTTTGCAGAGATTTCATTGTGGATGAGCCAACAAATCAACAATTTCGATAAGTTCCCTGGGTAGTTTTCAAATTGTTGATCTATACTATATTAGCAATTATTTACTTATACATTATTTTGAAGTACCTACCACCCCTTCCTATATTGATATATTTTCAATTGAATTATTAATACTGTTAAGAAATTTTTATTATGATACTCTATTATTATCACTGTCTCTTGGCTTTGATCCTTCTTGAAGATGCCCATGATATACAAATGATCTCATATGCCCTATCTCCTGCCCATATAATTTCAACTTTTGCTTCACAGTGTATCTACCTCTAATATCTAATATCTTTTCTTTCCAGTTCATTCTGCATCTAAGGACAAACAATTTTCCTAAACAGCATTTTACTATGACAAAATCTTGCTAAAAACTTTGAAAGACTTCACGATCTCATCTCCCAAGTGTTCATTTATATAATTTCTTTGTGAATAATGTTTAAGAACTTAATCCAAGATCTAGCATTAAGGCAACTCCTCCAAGAAGACTGTTTCGTTGCATTTTTACCCTAGATTTAGAGCTAATACAGGCACAGCTTACACTGATGCTTCTTTTTCTCTGTCTCCTTCATCTTTCCAATTTGGGAGAGGTTTTTTGTTTGGGTGTTTTGTTTTGTTTTGTTTTGTTGTTACTAGAGGCTTTTTCTAAGTTCCTGCTCTGGAAAGATTAACCATATATATTATGTCTTATATAACTATATATATTATTGATACACTTGTACATATAAGGAAAAGCAGACTCTTTAATAGAAAGTACATGATGAAACAATTAAATATGAAGCAAGATGAACACATGTTTAATCAACAATAGAGAATCTGATTCCTGCAATATAAAGGATACTAAAGTTAATGGAGTAATACCATCTATGACAATAGCATGTACCCTTGTTCTATATTATTTTCTAAGAGTGTGGTTTTTTTAAATTTTTTAGAAGGTTTTATTTATTTATCTGAGAGAGACAGAGAGAGAGTGAGCAGGAGGAGGGGCAGAGGGAGAAGCAGGCTCCCACCTGAGCAGGGAGCCAGATATGGGGCTTGATCCTAGGACCCTGGGATCATGACCTGAGCCAAAGACTGGTGCTTAACAGACTGGGGCACCAGGAGCTCCTAAGAGTGTGTTTTAAAGAAAAAATTAAAAAATATCACGCTAAAACCTGGATGTTAAAATACTGTCACTAACAGAAGAAATATACATGCATTATCCATCCATATTTTATTTTCTCTAAACTGTAAGAACTCTTTAAAAAAAACCCTTAATCTTTAAGCATTATCATATCTCCAAAAAATCAACAACTCCTCTATTATCATTAAATAGCTAGTCAGTTAAATGAGGTTAACTATACAAACATGCAAAAGTACTGTAATATTTGTCATTTCTGATTCTGACATATGAAGAATAAAACATGAGTCTCTGGCACCCTCTGGTGTTTAAGTACTATATAGCTTCCCTTATTCATCCCAGGTGTATTGACAAGCCAGATAGAAAATATAATTCTCTTAGTTGAAAAAGTCACAAACAAAAAATTTTTCTCAGTTAAACAAGTAGCTTTGAAAAAATAGGCAAATAACTCTCTGTTATTAAACCTCATCCAGTTAAGTCAAGACAAGATCTAATGACATACACTATTACCTCCTCTCCTCTTATTTAACAAAGGAGTCAACGTCAAGGGTCTATTTTAAGGTTCGGTTCATTTTAACAACAGATATTAAGTATTCAAAAAAAAACACCCCAAAACAAAAACAAAGCCAAACTTAAGCTAAAAAAGCCATCACTTCAAAAAAGATATGCATAAACCACATATAACCAAAATTACTATACAGCATACAAAATGAAAACTGTATCTTAGTGCAAAAATAAAAGATATCTTTAAAAATAGCTATGATTATAGACACTTCTGTTCTTTTTTAAAATTCATTACTTCAGGAAATATTTGAATGCTTATTATGAACCAGGTCTTGTTCTAAACATTAGGTATATCACGGTAAACAGAAGTTATTGTAAACTCTCACAGAGATTTTAAAAGGAGTGGGAAACACAAGGAATGGTAAACAAAAAACAGGACACTTTTAGATGAGTGCCTCAAGACAGAAGGTGTGGCTGAAGAAGCTACTTTACACTGACTGCCTAAGCAGAGACTCTAATTAGGGAGATCACTTTTAAACTAAAATGGGAAGAAGGACCAAGCCAAATTAAGATTGGAACACGGAAAGTCCAGGGAATATCACATCTAAAAATTGTACAGTGAGAACTTGAATATGTGTCTGAGGAACAAAAAGAAAGCAAACAAAGGGCCTGGGTCCCTTACACCACTTAATGTTATACCTGCAATGATCTGTTTGCTTCTAGTTTTCCTGAAGGTGAAAGAATCTTCTGTCTTGTGTATGCCACTGTTTTTTCAGTATTTCTATTATCTGCAACCTTACTGAATTCTAACAAATGCAACTATGGTTCAAGATGGTTCCCATCATAAAAAAAGTCAATTCTCCCCCTAATTAACCTAATCACATAGCCTTAAAACAAAATTTTCATAGAACTGCCCTGCTCATTTTAAAATTCATGTTTAGGGACGCCTGAGTGGCTCAGTTGGTTGAGCAACTGCCTTTGGCTCGGGTCGTGATCCCAGCGTCTTGGGATCGAGTCCCGCATTGGGCTCCTTGCTCCGCGGGGAGCCTGCTCCTCTCTCTGCCTTTGCCTGCCTCTCTGCCTGCTTGTGTTCTCTCTCTGTTAAATGAATAAATAAAATCTTTAAAAAAAAAAATAAAAAAATAAAATTCATGTTTAGTAGAATAAAAAGGTAAAGTAGAGACACTTTTGATAAAAAAGGAATACAGGATTTGCTGTCAGATATAAAAATAAATAATGAAGGTATAATAATGGAAAGTGCAAAAATATTAACATAGAAATAAAAACACAGCACTAAAATGAAATTCTAGAAATGTACCCTTTTAATAACAATAATTTACTATAAGATAAAGGTGACATCTCAAGTCAGAAAAAGGATAATGAATTCTTCAGTAACTATTGTTGAGACCAGCATCCTAACTGGGAAAAAGCTAATTTCTGCTACGGATATTTACAAAAATAAAATAAAGAATTATTGGAGATGTAAAGGTATATGTACATATGTGAGAGGTGTGTGTATAGATATCTTGGAAGAAAATATGGAAGGCACATCATTATGGACTCGGGATGAGGAAAGATTTTTTAGAATACATTGAAATTCAAAAGCCATAAAGCATGAGAGTGATAAATCTAATACTGTGATTTAAAGTTTTCTAAAACAAAGACTCTAAAAACAAAGTCATCAGTTAAAAGATTGGGGAAAAGATATTTATAACATGTACAACAAATAATTACTTTCCTATATATGTCTAGAAAGCAATAAGCATTCAACAGATAAATGAGCAAAAGTAATATGCTAGAAATTTCCCAGAGAAAATACTAATGGTCCCATTTTTGCTTCAGGCAGTAAGTGGACTAGATTTACTGAGGAGAAATTACACGACATCTTAACTAGACCAACCTAAGACATTTTCATTCCAGTGCTGGGTGCACAGAAGTTGTCAAAAAAGTTGTCAGTAAAAATAAGCAATAACCACACTCTAAAGGTAGAGCTAGCTGCCTTAGGGGCAAATGCCTGGGGCTGGCACTAGTTCCTGGACCTCTGTTAAAAGTGGAGAAATTGTATCTAAGACTGCTGGGTTAAGTCAGGTTCCCTATAACAAGTACTAAAATGATCCCAATTCAACAATCATCACTGGTTCCCATGAGAAAGAAAGTCACAAATCCTCTCTGGAGTAAAGCAAACTCAGTTTAGGTCTTTAGGTTTAATCTTATCTACTCATCCAATGAGGTTTTAAATTCAGAAATTATATTTTTTACCTTTTTTTCCTTTTTTGAGAGAGAGAGAGCAGGTATGCACAAGGTGGGGGTGGGAGTGGCTGGAGGAGAGGGAAAGAGAGAATCCCAAGCAGGGTCCATGCCCAGCACGGAGCCAGCCTGAAACAGGGCTTGATCTCAAGACCCTGATATCATGACCTGAACCAAAATCAAGAGCCTGATGCTCAACTTACTCAGTCACCCAGGTGCCCCTACATTTTTCACTTCTAAATGTCCTTTTTCAAATCACTGTATTCATTTTTTTAATAGAAAATTGCTCCCTGCTCAGTTTTGTGATTCCACATTTCTAATTTTATAACATAAAATTTTATATTATAATTTTTATAATATTATTTTTATAATAATTTTTAACATTGAATATTTGATCATCCGATGTTTGAAGTCACTGGGGTTTCAAATGTGCTGCTGTTTCACTGTAGTTTAACTCTCAGGGTGACTTTTCTTTATATGTTTTATTTTGAAGAAGAACACATACATGGATACCAGGAAACCACGGAATGACATTTTTAAAGTGCTAAAAGCCAAAAAAAAGAGTCAACCTATAATTCTACCATAATTCTATCACTCCTGACATCATTGTCTATATAATTAACCTAAAGTAATCTAAAAAATATCATAAATACGATCCTAACAAGGCATTTAGCATAGGATTAAAGAAAAAAAGCAATGTGCATTTTCTGTATCACTGTTAACATAATAGGCAATTACCAAAAATATTTATAATAGCAAGAAGTTACCTAGGAATAAATCCAACAGATAAATACAACAAACTCTGTACAACCTGTATATATAAAATTATTTCACTTTATTGAAAGATGTTAAAGAAGGCATGCATAAATGAAGATATGAAACATATTTATAGATAGAAAGCTCAAAATTATAAAGAAATCAGCTTAAAGACAATGGACTCAATGTCATGCCAATTCAAATCCCAGCAGACATTTTTGGTGGAATTTAAATTAATACTTAAATTTATATGTAACAGCAAAATCTCAAGAACAGTCAACAACAGTGGAAGGGTGGGGTATGAAAGTAAAAAACAGAAGAAATAAAGGAGAAGTAGGTAAAGAAGATGCCTTAACAGATTTAAAATTTATTATGAAGCTATAGTAAATTGAGAAGCATGCTACTGGAAATAAACGAACTAACCAGTAAGACAAAATAGGGATGAAAAGATAAACTAACTAAAATGGAGAGCCTAGAAAAGACCCTAATATGACATAGGAGATGCTATAGATCACTGACGAAAGACAGTCTTCATTAATGCTGCTGGAACAAATGATTATGCATATAGGAAAGAATGAATTAGGATCTCTACTGCACATCATAAGAAAAAACAAAACCAAAATTGAACCCTGTTGACCAAGATTTAAATATAAGAAGTAAAATTTCAAAACTTTTAGAACACTGTAAAGAAGACTATCTTTATGATACCAAGGAGGATATTCATATAAGCAATTCATATAAGAAATTCTAAACAACTACTTTTTTAAAAATACAACTACTTTACAATGAACTCCTTTCATCAAAATACACCATATAATGTACTGAAAACACTAACTCTAATAAACATTGGCAATACAGAAAAGTATAAAGAAGTGCACTAGAACTTCTACTTAGTGATAGACTGTCACTTAGAACAGACAATTGTTCTGATTAAGAAAAACTAACAAAGCCAGAACATTTTTTTAAAGTTTGTTTGAAGGCAGAGAAGTGTCAAGGAAACCAGGTCTTGAGGAGCTACAGTTCCAAGAGAAGAGAACTCACCCCTGGAAACCCAATTTTCTCCATGTTGTTTTTCCTTTGGGCATATGCAAATTCTTGATGCAGAAGAAGACACTAAGAAGCCATGGAGAGGGGATGCCAGGGTGGCTCAGTTAGTTAAGCATCTGCCTTTGGTTCAGGTCATGATCCCAGAATCCTGGGATCAAGTTCCGCTTCTGGCTCCTTGCTCAGCAGGGAGCCTGCTTCTCCCTCTGCCTGCTGCTCGCCCTGCTTGTGTGTTCACTCTCTCTCTCTCTCTCTAGCAAATAAATAGAATCTTAAAAAACAAAAAAAGAAAAAAAAATCCGAGGAGAGGGTAGCTACTAAGAAAGAGAAAAGCCAAGAGAGCATTAGGCAATATCATGATGATGGAGAGACAGAGTTAAGAGTTCAAGTTGTCTGAGGCTGCCAATATTCAGGTGAAGGCCATGATCCTATAAAAGAACTGAGACACAAACAAGCAGGCTTGACGTTGTGTGATGATTTTTCATTCAAAGTACTGAACACTGAGGCTCTGCAAAAGCAAAATAAAAAAACCAAGCAAAAAGCTTATGAAGAGCACTCTGAGGATTCTCGGAGATGGCAGAAGAGCATCAGGAATCTGTCTGGTATAACTATTTTGGAACTTTTTTTTTTAAGATTTTTATTTATTTATTTGACAGAGAGAAATCACAAGTAGACAGAGAGGCAGGCAGAGAGAGAGAGGGAAGCAGGCTCCCCGAAGAGCTGAGAGCCTGATGCGGGGCTCGATCCCAGGACCCTGAGATCATGACCTGAGCCGAAGGCAGAGGCTTAACCCACTGAGCCACCCAGGCGCCCCTATATTGGAACTTTTGAATCTTCTGAAGGCTTCCAACTTCCAGGGAAAGGTTTGTAAGATAAATTGGGTATTTGGTCAATTTCAGCCTTATTTGGCAAGGGCTACCCATCCTCCAGGCTCCAGCTCTGAGGCAAACAGCAATGCACATGTATTAGAGCAGTCTGTACACACACTTGTGGCAACCAGGGTGGGGAGGTGGGGGACAACTGTCCTCTAAATATCAGTAATATGTGCTCAGATCACTGATTGTTCCTTCTGATCTCAGAGGTGCAGACTATGAAGTGGGTGGCCATTGTTGCTACTGCTCCTCCCTCTGTTGCAAGGCCCTCATCCTCACCCTCTAAGTGACTTCTAAGGCATTTAAAGGGCCAGTCCCATTTCCCCCCATCCCCTCATTTTCTTCTTTTGAAAGCCAGATATGAAAGATTAGGACATTCAAAGGCAACCACATATATAGGGGAAATGAGACAGTCACCAGACATGCCCAGGGAAAAGTCAAAAGCTAAAACAATCTTAAGATCTGAAGTTTATACCTCAAGTTGATCCTCAACAAAAACAAAAAACAAACACAAAAAAAACAAAAGACAGCAAGACTGAGAATAATCTGATTTCCAGAGATACATCATTAGATTCAAATGTCCAATTTTCAACAGAAAATCGTGAGACACACAAAGAAACAGGAAAGTATAACCAATTAAAAGGAAAAAATAAGGGGCGCCTGGGTGGCTCAGTGGGTTAAAGCCTCTTGCCTTCAGCTCAGGTCATGATCTCGGTCCTGAGATCGAGCCCCACATGGGGTTCTCTGCTCAGCAGGGAGCCTGCTTCCTCTCTCCGCCTGCCTCTCTGCCTACTTGTGATCTCTCTCCTCTCTGTCAAATAAATAAATAAAATCTTTAAAAAAAAAAAGGAAAAAATAATCCATGGAAACTATCCCTGAAAAAGACCCAAGGATGGGCGTACTAGACAAAGACTTTAAAACAACTGTTTTTAAAATGTTCAAAAAACAAATGGAAGATATGAGGAGAGTCAAGAATATAGTGTACGAAAAAAATGGAAGTAACAATAAAGAGAAAACCTAAGGAGCACCTGGGTGGCTCAGTTGATTAAGTATTGACATTGGCTTAGGTCATGATCTCGGGGTCCTGGGATCGAACCCCACATCAGGCATTCTGCTTAACTGGGAGTCTCTTTCTCCCTCTCCCTCTGCCCCTTACCCCTGGCCTGTGCTGTCTCTCTCTCTCTCAAATTAAAAAAACAAAGAAAGAAACAAAAAAAACAAGAATGATCTCATATCAACAAAATAATTTCAGAACTTCAGACACTAGAAAACTAAAGGACAGTCTAAACCCAAAGCAGCATAAGGAAGGAAAAATAAAAATTAGAACAGAAATAAACAAAAGAGAATAGAAAAACAAGGAAAATTAATCAATCCCAAAGTTGGTTATTTGAAAAGATAGAAAAATGAACAAACTTCTAGCTAGACTAATAATAAAAAGAGAAGACTCAAATTAACTAAAAACTGAAATGAAAGTAGACACATCACTACTGATTCTGCAGAAATAAAAAGAATTATTGAAAATACTAAGAAAACTGTATGAAAAAAATAGACTAAACTAGATGAAATGGACAAATTCCTAGAAACACAAAACCAACCAAGACTTAATCACAAAGAAAATCTAAATAGATCAATAACTACTAAGGAGACTAAATCAGTAATCAAAATATCTCCCAACAAAAAAAGCTCTGGCTTCACTGCGAATTATACCAAACATTTAAAGGAGAACTAATATCAAATCCTTTAAAACTTTTCCAAAAAACTGAAGAGGAGAAGATATTTCCTAACGCATTCTATGAGGCCAGCATTACCATGATACCAAAGCCAGACAAAAATACCATATGGAATCTACAGATGGGTGTGTCTGTCTGACGCAGTTGGTACAACATGTGACTCTTGATCTTGGAGCTGTGAGTTCGAACTTCACATTGGGTGTACAACTTACTTTAAAAAAGAGAGAGAAAAAAAAGAGGGACATCTGGGTGACGTAGTTGGTTAAGTGTCCAACTCCTGGTTTCAGCTCAAGTCATGATCTCAAGGTTGTGAGATCAAGCCCCGCACTAGGCTCTGTGCTCAGCACAGACTCGGCTTAAAACTGTCTCTTCTCCCTCTGCCCCTCACCTGCCCACACTCTCTCTGTCTCTCTCTCTCAAATGAGTATTTTTTTAAAAATTAAAAAAATTTAAAAGAAAACTATAGACCAATATCCCTTATGAACAATGACGTAAAATTCCTCAACAAAGTACTAACAAATTGAATTCAACAGGATATTAAAGGATCATACACCAAGACTAAGTGGGATTTATTCCTGGAGTACAAAGATGGTTCAGCATACAAAATTGATCAATTTAATACAGAATAACAAAAAGGAGGACAAAGCCACTGATCATCTCAAGTGACGTTGAGAAATAATTTTACAAAATTCAACACCTTTTCATGAAAAAAAAAAATTTCAAAAAAGCCAGGAATGGAAAGTATCTCAACATAATAAAACAATATATGAAAAACACACAGTGAAAACCATATTCAATGATGAAAGACTGAAAACTTTTCCTCTAAGATCAAGAACAAGATAAAGATATTAACTTTGGCCTCTTCTATTCAACACGGTACTAGAAGATCTAGTCAAGAGCAATTATGCAAGAAAAGAAATAAGAGAATCCAAATTGGAAAGGAAGAAGTAAAATTATCTCTATTCCCACAGACGACATGATCCCATGTGTTAGAAAACCCTGAAGATTCCATAAAAACTTAGAATAAATGTATTGAACAAAATAGCAGGATACAAAGTTAACACACATAAAAAATCAGTTACATGGGACACCAGTGGCTAAGTCGTTAAACATCTACCTTTGGCTCAAGTCATGATCCCAGGGTCCTGGGATCGAGCCCTGCATCAGGCTCCCTGCTAAAGCGGGAAGCCTGCTTCTCCCCCTGCCTGCCATTCCCCATGCTTGTGTTCCCTCTCTCACTGTGTCTCTCTCTGTCAAATAAATAAATAAAATCTTTAAAAATTTTATTTTTAAAATTCAGCTACATTTTTATACATTAACAATGGACAATTTGTGAAGGAAATAAGAAATTACATTTGCAATAGCATCAACAAGAATAAAATACTTAGTAATAAATTTAACCAAGACGCCAAAGACTTGCACATTGAAAACTACAAAATGTTGTTGAAAGCAATTAAAGACATATATGAATAGAAACACACTCCATATTCATGGATTGGAAGGCTTAATATTACTAAGATGTTATGTTACCTCGAGCAATTTACAGATGTAATGCAATCTCCATTGAAATCCAGTGACATTTTTTGCAGAAATAGAAAAATCCAACTTAAAATTCATATAGTACTCAAGGGATCCTGAATAGACAATCTTGAAGACCCACTTCCTGATATCATGCAATACCACAGTAATCAAGACAGTGTGGTACTAACATAAAGACTGACATATAACCAAATGAAATAGAACAGAGGAGACATAAATAAACCCTTACATATATGGTCAAATGATTTTGACAAGGGTGCCAAGACTTTTCAGTGGGGCAAGGATAGTATTTTTAGCAGTACGATAGTGCTGAAGAAATTGGATATCCACAATTCAAATGGATGACATTGGACCTTTACCTAATTCCATATACAAAAATTAACTGAGAAAGATCAATAATGAGAAAGGATAAAAAATATAGGATCTAAAACTATAAAACTCTTGAAAGAAAACAGGACAAAAACTTTATGACATTGGATTTGGCAATAATTTCTTGGATATAACACCAAAGGCACAAGCAATAAAAGAATATTAAACAAACTAGATTTCACAAGATTTTTTAAATTTTGTGCTTCAAAAGACATTAACTTTAGAGTAAAAAGGCAATCCACAGAGGAAGATATTTGCAAATCATACACCTGATAAGGGAGAAATATACAGAATATAAAACTCAGTAACAAAAAAAATCTGATGATAAAATGGGCAAAGTACTAGAAAATTATCCAAAGAAGTTATACAAATGGCCAATAGGCACATGAAAAGATGCTCAACATCACTAATCATTAGGGAAATGCAAATCAAAATCACAAAGAAATACCACTTTATACCTATTATGAAGACTATTACCAAAGAAAACAAAACCAGAAGATAACAAGTGTTGACAAGAATGTGGATAAATTTGAAC
This sequence comes from Nasua narica, assembly GCA_028533885.1. Classification (NCBI taxonomy): domain Eukaryota; kingdom Metazoa; phylum Chordata; class Mammalia; order Carnivora; family Procyonidae; genus Nasua; species Nasua narica. The sequence goes on along the minus strand of CM052808.1, from coordinate 39,913,259 downwards.
TCCTGTGCACTGTTGATGGGAATATAAAACAGTACAACTGCTGTGGAAAACAGCATAGCAGATCCTCAAAAAATTAAAAATAAATACCATATGATCCCGTAACTCCATTTCTGGATATATAACCAAAAGAATTGAAAACAGATATTTGTATGTCCATGTTCTCAGTAGCATTATTCACAATAGTTAAAATGCATAAGACACTCAAGTGTCCATTGACAGATGAGTGGATATACAACAGAATATAATTCAAAGGAAATTCTGACTTATGCTACAACATGGATGAACCCCTGAGGACATTATTCTAAGTGGAATAAGCCAGTCACAAAAAGACAAATACTGTGTAATTACATGAGATTGCTGTAGTCAAAATCACAAAGACAGAAAAGTAGAATGTTGGTTGCCAGGGGCTGGTGGGGGGTAAGGGAAGAATGAGGACTAATTGTTTAAAATTTCATTTTATAAGATGAAAAGAGTTCTGGAGATAGATGGTGATGATAGTTGCATAACAACATGAATGTCACTTAAAAAGGGTTAAAGATGGTAAATTTTAGGTTATGTGCATTTTCCAAAAATTTTTTTTAAATGGAAAAAGAATTAAGAATTAAGACAGTTTACAAGAACAACAACAAAAGGATGGTGAATTTTAAGTGCTCTTAAAGTACTGAGGAAATAAAAATTGGGGTTCAGAGTCCAACAAAGAGAAAAGCACCCTAACTCTTAGTTGAAACTTCTAAGAGACTACATCTTGGAGCCAGGAGAACCAAAGGGACATAGAATCTTGGAAAGATTACAACCTACCTTTGAACCAGCTCAATTACTGACTATATTGAAGCATTCTGCTCCTCTACTGTGAAACAGAAAATTGGGTAAACTGTCTTTCTGGAGCTAACTAATCCAAAACTCCTATAATTATTTTTTAAACATATCTGACACTGACTCAAAAAAAAATTACTAAGTGGACATGAAGAAACAGGAGAAAAAAGCCATGTAAAAGAGAGACTTATAGTTAACATGGATATTAGCAATAGTAGGCATGGACTTTAAAATAAGTATGATTAATTGTAAGAACACAGAAGATAAAATACTTCCACCAGCTCACTTGGTTAAGCATCCACTCTTGAGACTCTGGATTTTGGCTTATGTCATGATCTCAGGGTTGTAAAATTGAGCCCCGCCTTGCATTGGCTCTGTGTTGGGTGTGGAGCCTGCTAAAGATTCTCTCTCTCTCCCCATGCTGCTACCCCCCTGCCTAGAAAAAAGATACTTCCATCAGATAACGATAATGTCTTAAAAAAGAAATGGAAGTTATGATTTCTGGTAATGGCAGAGTAACTTGATTAATAATTATAAAATCAACACACAACTTTGAAAAAGGCAACCATTTAAAAAAGACAAATCTGGGATGCCTGGGTGGCTGAGTCAGTTAAGCTTCTGCTTTCTGCTCAGGTCATGATCCCAGGGTCCTGGGATCGAGGCTGCATTGAGCTCCCAGCTCAGGAGGGAGTCTGCTTCTCCCCCTCTCTCTCTGCCCCTCCCCCTGCTTATGTGTATACTCTTTCTCTCTAAATATATATTTTAAAAAATAATTAAAAAATAAAAATAAAAAAAGATAAACCTAGGGGCCCCTGGGTAACTCAGTCAATTAAGTATCCAACTCTTGGTTTTGGCTCAGATCGTGATCTTGGGGTCCTGGGACTGAACCCCATGTTGGAAGTTCCCCACTCAGTGGGGAGCTTGCTTGAGATTCTTTCCCTCTGCCCCTCCCTTCAAGTTCGCTCTCCTTTCCTTCCTTCCTTTAAAATAAATGTCTTAAAAAATAAATAAAAAATACAAATCTAAACTACAATGACAGGAAACTAGTCAGTGGTTGGCTGGAGTGTATCAAAGGGTCTGGCTAAGAAGGAGCACCAGGAAGCTTTTGGGGTGTTGAAAATAGTCTATATATCTTGATTGACATAGACTAAACACACTGCATTAGAAGACAACGATGTCTGCCTAGATGTCCATATTCTAACATTTCCTCCCAAAACAACACAGAATAAGGAAAACCACAACCTCACCAAAACTCAAAGAATACCCAAACTTTAAAGTAAGTATAAAAGAAAAAAAGAAAAAAAACTTTAAAGTAAGTAAAAAAGAAAAAAAAAATCCCACTAAAGGCTCTCTTGTCCTCTGGCAATCAGTGCCCCACTCACTCGCTCCTTGACTCACCTATGTGCCCCCACATCATCTGATTCAAGGCCTATGGAAAAAGCAGACTAAGAAAAACTGCTGTAAAGAGGCCAGAGAGTTGGTGGCAGTAGCGCCATCCTTATTTCATAAGGATGAAATATTCTATTAGCAGGAAGACTAAGTACACCCCAAATCAGAAAATACTAAAAAGATGTCTTAGTAGATCATAGTATGTGCTACATTTAATTGAACTTCACAGACTTAAATGTGTAAGCCTGGAATTCCGGAGCAAAAATGGGGAAAGGAAAAATTTATACAGTGCTGCAGACAAGAGAATCAAAGAGGTTTATCATAGGCCAATAGATGCAACCAAAACCCTATCAAGAAACACTGAAGAAAGGTATAAAAACAACAAAGAAAAGGAAAAGGAGATAAAAGAAATAAAACAAGATCAGAAGCGAAATAACGGAGAGTAAGGGAGATAAAGAATAAAATACATACTATTTCATTCCCTGGAGAGTAAAACATAAGACAATGGACTAGAACTAATATTTCAAACCATAATCCAAGAAAATTTCACAGACATTTTAAAAGACCAGAATCCACATATTAATAGGGCCAACTGGTAACCCAGGAGAGTGAAGTCAGAATGGTCAATGTTTCACTGTACATAAAAATATTAGATTTTAAAGATAAATTCTCAAGTCCCTCAGACAAAAAGATCAAATAAATAAAACAACATAAATATCAAGACAATAGTAGAGAAGCATTTTTAAAAATGCAATACAAAATGTTAATTTCATAGCCAGCCAGCTATCCTTCAAGTACGGAGGACACTGAAACAGTTTTTAACATATAAGACTTTAGAATATTCTATACCAAATGAGCCTTTTTTGAGTAGATGAACTGCATCCAACCAAGAGATAACTAAGAAAAATTAATTCAGAGAAAGGACTAAAAATTATCATTTTAATATAAAAGTAGACCTACAACTAAAAGGCAGGTGGAAACGAGGAAGAAAGACTAAAGCACAAATGTTTTTATATTGTGACAAAGAAATGACACAACTAAAACTGGGAGAAGGTTGAGGAAGAAGAAAGTTGATTTTGTATAGATAATAGGCAGCTATTAAAGAATATCAATATAAGAAGGATAAATCTAAAGATTTTATTTTTTTGTCAGACAGAGAGGAAGAGAGAAAGAGAGAGCCCAAGCAGGGGGAGCAGCAGGCAGAGGGAGAAACAGGCTCCCCGCTGAGCAAGGAGCTGGATATGGGACTCAATCCCAGGACCCTGGGATCATGACCTGAGCTGAAGGCAGACGCTTAACCAACTGAGCCACCCAGTGTCCCCAAGAAGGATGAATCTAAAACTGTAATACTTCTAGAACAAAGTATAAGAGATAATCTTTGCAAGCTAGAGTTGCACAAACATTTCTTGGATAAAACATGAAAAGCATAATTTACAAAAAAAAACAATGAACTAAATGTTAGCAAAATTAAATGTTTGCTCTGTGAAAGACACTGGTGAGACAATGATAGAACACACTACAAAGAAATTATTCCCAAATCACTCCATGGCAAAAGACTTGGATCTTGGATACATAAAAATGCAGAAACTCAACCATAAGAAAAGAAATAATTCAGTAAGAAAAATTGGGCAAAAAATGTGAACACACACTCCATCAAAAAAGGTGTATGGACAGCAAATAAATACAAGAATAGATGCTCAACATCTTTAGTCATTAGGGAAATGCAAATTAAAACCACAAAAATAACCATAATATACTTATTAGAAAGGTAAAAATCAAAAGAACTGACAATACTAAGAGCTGACAAAGTTGAAGAGCAAATGAACTCTTACCATTGCTGGTAGAAATGTAAAGTGGTACAGTTTCTTTGGTAAAGAGTATGGTAGTTTCTTAAATAGTTAAATACATACCTAGTGATCCAACAATCATATTCCTAGATATTTAGTACAGAGAAATGAAAACCTATGTTCATATAAAAATCTGTATATAGGGGTGCCTGGGTGGCTCAGTGGGTTAAGCCTCTGCCTTCAACTCAGGTCATGATCTCAGGGTCCTGGGATCGAGCCCCACGTCGGGCTCTCTGCTCAGCAGGGACTCTGCCTCCCGCCCCCCAACCGCCTGCCTCTCTGCCTACTTGTGATCTCTCTCTCTGTCAAATAAATAAATAAAATCTTTAAAAAAAAATCTGTATATAAATGTTTATAGCAGCTTTACATATTATCGTCAAAAAACAGAAACAACCCAATGTCCAGAAACAGGAAAAAGGATAAAGAGATTGACATTTATACAAAGAATACGTCTCACCAATACAAAAGAACAATCTTCTATTCTAATATTCAAAATGATATGGATGAATCTCAAAAACATGCAGAGTGAAAAAAGATGCAAAAAGCTTAATGTAATTTTTCATTTATGTGAAGTTCAAAAATAAACAAAAATGATCTATAGTGACGGATGTAAGAATAGCAGCTGCTGGAGGCCGGGGTCAGAGGTAACTGATTTGAAAGGAGCATGAAGGTGAAGGATATGTTCAGTATCTTGATTATACAGGGATATATGCATACCAAAATTCATTGAACTCTACACTTAAGATTTGTGCACTTGTTTATAAACTGTACTCAATAAAGCACTGTCAGCTTTTTAAGGCATCAATATATTTATAAGTATTATTCTGTCATCTTTTTTTTAACCAGATCAAATTTTAACTATTTCCTTTAACTAAACAAAATTTTAACTATTTATTTTCTTTACCTGAAGGATGTTGTTCCATTCTCTTTTACATTATTTTTCTGAACAGGAGATGCTTGGAGTGACAGAATCTTACTTCCTGGCAGGGTAATTTGCTTTAGAATGGAAGCTATAAAAACAAAAGAAGAAAGAAAAATAAATTTAAAAAAAAACAAACCATAACATATTAGGGAAAATGCAGACTAATAGCTTTTAGTATACACAGAATAATCAAAGAAAATTTCAAGCTGTCCTAGAACTATGTTTAAATTCAAAAACGACAATGAATTTATTCCCTGCACAAGTAATCATCTTATAAAATCAAGACCTCTCTATTTCTTTTTATATAGCCTTCAAATGGTCTACAGAATTATCAGCATTATAAGAACATGCAGAAAAAGTGACAGTTGATAAATGTTAATAATATATCTTATATTTATAGATTTAAAAAATACATAAAATCTCTCTAATCCTAACTTTTATGTGTAAGAATGATTTCAAACTTAGAAAAAGAAGTACGTTTTAAAAAGAAATAAAGTTAGGGGCGCCTGGGTGGCTCAGTGGGTTAAAGCCTCTGCCTTTGGCTCGGGTCATGCGGGGTCATACGGGGATCAAGCCCCGCACGGGGCTCTCTGCTTGGCGGGGAGCCGGCTTCTCCCTCTCTCTCTGCCTGCCTCTCTGCCTACCTGTGATCTCTCTCTGTCAAATAAATGAATAAAATCTTAAAAAAAAAAAGAAAGAAAAAAAGCCATAGCAATCTTTATGTTAAAAAGTGCTTTACCGGGGTTCCTGGGTGGCTCAGTGGATTAAGTCTGCCTTTGACTCAGGTCATGATCTCAGGGTCCTGGAATCCAACCCCACATCAGGCTCTCTGCTTAGCAGGGAGCCTGCTACCCCCTCTCTCTCTGCCCGCCTCTCTGCCTACTTGTGATCTCTCTCTAATAAACAAATAAATAACATAAAATAAAATCTTTATTTTATCAAACAAACAAATAAACAAATAAAATCTTGAAAAAAAAAGTGCTTTACTTACAAATAGGTTATTCTAATTACAAAATACCATGAGCAGCTGCTTCTTTTATTCTAAAGCAACACATATCCCTAAAAAGTAGGCTACGTATGTACAAAGAATGTACTAAATGGTTATTTTTCTGTCCTCCCTCCTAGGTCCTATTTAAAAGACTATCTTCTCTTAATATAACAATAAAAAAAGAGAATACAAAACCCCATCAAGTTCCAAACCCAGTGTGATGGGGCAGGGATGGACTGGGGTCTACCTGGAGGAAACTGACTGGTAGGTATTGCAGTGCTCACTGGCATCTTCTTCTGTCCAGATTTCTGAATGGTCAATGCTGAGGAATGGGAAAGTGTGGTCACTTGTTTTGCAACACCTCCTGAAGGCTGCTGGACTACCTGAAACAATGAGAACTATTAATACACTCATTCAACTAAACCTACTTTAGAAAAAAACAAGTTTTCAGCTCTAACAGTAGAATAGGTGACTGTGCTCACCTAACTGTAAATACACCTTTATATTTGCATAAAAAAGTCTATTCAAAATTTATATTTGTGGGTCACAAAACTATCTTGTTCAATAGTGAAAAACATGACTATCACACAATATATTTTTAGAGTGGAATTAAAATTTGTATTATATACTGCCCAACTTAAATCTCCATTTGGATCCTATTTTCATTTTTTAACTCATGGAAAATTTCAAACATATACAAAAGCAGAAAGAAAAATAAAATGAAACCCCTACTCCATTATTACTCAGCTTCAACAATGATTAATTCTTTACCAATCCTGTTGTATCCATACCCACTCATTTTCTTACTACCCTCAATTATTTTAAAAATCCCCAGTATATCTTTTTATCCCCTAAATATTTCAAAATATATCTCTAAAAGATAATGACTTTTAATGCACTGCTTCTTAGAAGTCTCTGGAAAACAACAATGCTAGGACATTCTCTAAGAGAACACTTAAAGAAATCCAGAAGGCAAGGGTTGGAGATAAAAGAAGAGAAATTAAACTAATAATAGAGCCTTATTTTTAGTTACAAAGAAGAAGGAAAGTCAAAATAGCAGAGCTTTATTTTTTCACTTCAAAAAAGAAAGAGTAACCCTGTATATTTAAGTTCACTATTGATAGTGAACTACTTAAAAGTCCTTAAACTCGCATATGGCTAATATAAATAAGTCAGGAGAAAGATTTCTGAACAGAATTTTGGGGATAGAACGTTTTCTATTCTCTATTTTTTTTGTAAATAAAATACAAAATTTAGTGTGTATTACTCAACAAAAGTAACTCACAAGAAACTCAAAATGACCCAGTAAAGAATCCCATGGGAACTAAAGCCCATACAGAAGAAATACAAGTTGGAACAATTCAACTGCCATCATTCTATAAAAAGAAACTCTTGAAGGACAGAAAGAACTCCTGAAAACAATGATGTATTTCAATTAGTTTAGATTATAAAATGAGTTTTAAAATACTAGGGATCAGATTTATGCCCTACAAAGTAATATTTTGATGGATGAACACATAAAAGGAGATATGGTATACATACAATGGAATAGTACTCAGCTACAAAAAGAATGAAATCTTGCCATTTGCAACAACATGGATGGACCTAAGAGGGTATTATACACTAAGTGAAACAAGTCACAAACTTCCAGTTATCAAATAAGACACCTGAATACAATATATAGCATATGGAATAGAGTTAATAATATTTTAATAACTTTGTATGATGACAGATGATACCTATGTTTGGTGTGGTAATCACTTCCTAATGTATTTAAATGTTGAACATCATTATGTTGCATGTTGAAACTAATAGTGTATATGAACTGCACTTCAAAAAAATTAAAAAAAAATTTTTTTATATGTGTACGCATAGAGAAAGGTCTGTAAGTTAAAAAACAATCTGTAAACAGTGATTATTTTTTAGGATTCTATAGTAGGGTAATTTTGCTTTCTACTTTGTATATTTATTATATACTTTATAGATATCTACATTGTTGTAGCATAAGCTACATTTATAATTAGAAAAATAATACAGTTGAATTTTCAAATAAGATGAGAATATTATCAGAAAAAATAAATTCTACAAAATAATATTCATTCAAAGTCACATTTACGCATTCAGACTGAAACTCAACAGAAACACTCTTAACAATCTGGCTTATTTCCCTATTCACATTTTCTTCCTTAATATCCTTTATTAAGTATTCTTTTCCAGTATTTTAATTGTGAAAAACAGTAATAAAATATTAGAGAAGTGCTTATGAGTTAACCTTATACCATTTTGATAGGTACTCAAAGAATAGCCCAAAGACCTGCCCCTGAGGTGGACATAGGCTCTACACAGCCTGGCTGTGTGCACCCTCAGCTATAAAGAGTGGGGAATGAGACAGACAGGGGTGGGCCCCATGGGACCTCGGCACCACTGTGCGACCCTGGCAAGAACAAGCTGGGGAAAGTAAGCCTCAGTACCCACCTGTAGGATCCTGGGTGTGCCTCACCCTGCCTACAGCCCAATTGGGGTCAAGATCATACATGTGGAGGAAGACAAATATGCTAGTTATAAATATATATGGGCACCTGGATGGCTCAGGGGTGGAGCAAACAACTCTTTATCTTGAGGTTGTGAGCTCGAGCCCCACCTTGGTGTAGTGATTAAATAAAACTTCAAAAAAAATACACATATATATAACTGTAACTTTATAAACTATATTTATACATATTACATATATATTAAACATAGAAATGTATATTATACATGATATTTATGTATATCACGAAGTTCTGAGCTGGGATTTAACAATCCTGGATCCCCATCATTCTTCGTCTTAATAACTATAACATATGGAGCAGCATATGTGTAGAATGCTCCCGCACACTTGCTGAACAAAATAAAATACAATGAATTAGAAAGTATAAGTGCATTCACTACTATTCTTTCAAAAAAGTACCACTTAAAACAACAGTGTTAGAATAGGATTTATGGAGACTGAAATTATTATAGAGAGATTGCAATTCAACCAAAGAGGTATTTACTCCTACTTGGCAGGCAAAAGAAAGAGCTATTATATTTTTAAAAACTTAAGTACTTTACTTAATTTCCCTCCAAAAGGCCACTAGACAGGAAAATCAATAAATAGTACATACCTTAGCCTTTTCTCTTGACATGTCAAATTCTGATGTTTTATTTGGATGTTAACTTGGCTTTTTTTTTTTTTAAGATTTTATTTATTTATTTATTTGTTTGTTTGTTTGTTTGTTTGAGAGACAGAGAGAGAGATTTGAGAGAGAGAGCATGAGAGAAGGGAGAGGGTCGGAGGGAGAAGCAGACTCCTCACTCAGCAGGGAGCCTGATGCCGGACTTGATCCTGGGACACCAGGATCATGAGCCAAAGGCAGTTGCTCAACCAACTGAGCCACCCAGGCGCCCATTACTTAGGTTTTTTTTTTACATTAATTATGATTTTTACATTATGCTCTGGGATATCGGACAAGGAACTATTCTTAAATTTCATAAGGAAAGATTGCAAAGAAACACAAATATGGATGAAACAAGTAGAACAGAACATTCCTTTTGCTTTTTTTTTTTTAAGATTTTAAAGATCTTAAGAGAGAGAGAGCATGTGTGAGCAGGGGGAGGTGGAGAGGGAAAGAATCTCAAGCAGACTTCTTGCTAAACGCAGAGCCTGATGGAGCCTGATTTCACAACCCTGAGATTATGACCTGAGCCAAAATTAAGGGTCCAGTGCTTAATCAACTGAGCCACTCAGGTTCCCCCTTCCCTTACACTTTGCTTTCCCTGTATTTCAATCCTCACCTACTTCCCTGTTCATAAATACACAGCAATCAAATTCTTACCTCTAAATAACTCAAGTAGTACATACACACACAGTGATTGGAATCAAGGGTATTATCTCCTCTAATTTCTATGTAAGATTCAATATGTGATTATTGGTATGCAGTTGGTAGACTGAGTTCTAGAAAACACAGGACCCTAACTAAACAAAAGCTGCAGGTTTATAGTCAGAAAATACATGTCAGTTACCAACTATTTCTCAGGAACAGCCAATACATACTTTGTGTACTACTATTTCCTTATCTTCTGGGACAATGGCATACATCACCAAATGTCATCATGGCATACATCACCAAATATATACCTTCATCCAGTCTCGGAATATTAACAAAGAGCTCCAGTAAAATCCTATAAAGAAAGTTAAAACTTGCTTTGCCATACCCAATCTAAATTAAAATTCAACCTTGATGTATTTCAGAATACGCTGTTTCTTTCATTTAAAAGGCCTTCTAAATACTTTTAAATATGCTCAAATGAATTCTTAATTATACTACCAGCTTTTATAGAAATCTGTAAATGCTACTTCAAATTGAGAACCTATAAATTTCTGTTAAAAAATTTAAATGTGCTTATTGAATGATTTGTTTTATACAAAATTCTAGAAGAAGCAAAAATAATCTGTGGGAGAAAATTACCTTTCCTTTCTTAACAGAATGCAAAAAGAAAGAAAGAAAGAAAGAAAGAAAGAAAGAAAGAAAGAAAGAAAGAAAGAAAGAAAGAAAGAAAGAAAGAAAGAAAAAGACAGACAGACTGCTTAAATCTGGATCCTTAGGTCAGTTCAATATGAAAATTAGAGTGAACTACTTGAGCCAATGAAGTAATTAATAGGTAGGGAGAAAAGAAACAAAGATCAATTTTTACTTCAAGTTCTCTGAAAAAATACTGGCCACTAGCATACTCAGAAACTAAAATTTATACCTTGAAAATACTTCTTGTCCAGTGAAAACTGAAGTCAGCATCAGTCAGCAGAATTATGTGTCATAGACTATTTCATACAAAAATGTATTTGTTTAAAATTCTTTAATGGTTTCCCTTACTTAAAATAATTAGGTAGCAGAAGAAAATGTGATGCACAACAATAACACATTTTTTCTAATATTCTGGATCAATTTGTTTTAGGAGATCAACTTTACTTCAATATAATGAAATGGAAAATTACTACATTTAAGAATACAGTAATATTCATTTTTGTCTTATATCTACAAGAGTAATATTTGGAGAATGAGTATTGAACATACTTGACCATTTATTTATCAAATGTTTACAATTCTGCTAAGAATGGAAATATATATTTGAAATAGGGAGTATATCTATAATACTAAAACTTCCTGCCCTACCTCTGAGTATAAAGTATTTCTGGGTGCCTGGGTGGCTCAGTCAGTTAAGCATCTGCCTTTGGCTCAGGTCATGATCTCAGGGTCCTGGGATTGAGCCCCAGGTCAGGCTTCCTGCTCAGAGGGGAGCCTGCTTCTCCCTCCACCCCTCCCCCCCAATTGCAATCTCTCGCTCTATCTCCCTCTCAGATAAATAAATAAAATCTTTTTTTTTTTTTTTTAGATTTTATTTATTTATTTATTTGACAGAGAGAGACACAGTGAGAGAGGGAACACAAGCAGAAGGAGGGAGAGAGGGAGAAGCAGGCTTCCCGCGGAGCAGGGAGCCTGATGTGGGGCTCGATCCCAGCACCCGGGGATCATGACCTGAGCCAAAGGCAGATGCTTAACGACTGAGCCACCCAGGCGCCCCAATAAATAAAATCTTTTAAAAAATAAATAAGTATAAAATATTTTAAAAGATATTCAAGTGATATATAGATACAAGATTACTAGCAAGAGTAACAACATTCAGTTTACTCTCTAAATTTTTTTCTCTCAGCATTTTTTTCTCAAAATACAGACGAGGAATCTTGAATTAACTTTCTCATTCATGGATTTTATCCATACATACTGTGGATTTGAGAAGCTTGTTTAATTTTTATGTGGTAGAATTGTTACTAAAATGTATCAAATTTAATTCTAAAAATGATCAGACTGAAATTAAAATTTAGTTTTTCTGTTAAATTAGGTTTTGCTAATTAAGTTTAAATTTAATTTAAATTATAATATTTAGTTGAAATTAAATTAAGCTTTTGCTCAACTATGAATAAAGCAGTTTTTTCATAAATATCCTAAGAAAAACTTTTAATCATCAAAACTGAAAGCTTCTACTTACTATCTTCCCATCATCAATAGGCTATAATACAATTCATCTACTTACTTTCATTAACTTTTAAAGGAAGGTAAAAACACCAAGCCTAATGTTTAGTTGGAGTGTGTAACATCATATAACACATACCATACCAGAACTGATAGATAACCAATAACACTAACCATTTACAAGAACTAGGTTGTCAGATGAAATCACAGTAACTACTAATTAGGTCCATATTTCAACAATTCAAGCATTTGAGGACCAAAATATACAAAGCAATGAACTACTGGCACAAAATGAAAAACTTTTACCTAAAGAAACTGTGAAAAAGTCCAGTTATTTCATTTATTTTTTTTTCCAGTTATTTCATTTAATGAGACCTCTAGCAGATCCCCAGAGGATAACATACAATAATCAGTGAGATAGAAAAGATAATATATAGTAATAAATTTAAATTAAAAAAATAAATGGGGAAACCCCTCTTATTCTGGAATAAAAATGTATTATTTTATAAAATATTAATTCTATAAAACCTAAACCCTGAAATGGGAGATTAAGAGGATCCCTATAAATACATGCTAGAAATATATAAAACATTAGGAAGAGGTTTTAAAATTTATGATCAATCACTAAAGGAAATAACAAAAATTTTTTTAGAGAGTGGGCAGGTGGGAGCAAGTGGGGGGGGGGGCAAAGAGAGAGAGAGAAAGAATCTCAAGCAGGCTCTACACCCAGACTGACCTGACCTGACCACCAGACAGAGCCTGACCCAAGGGGTGGGGGTGGGGGGATCAACCTCATGACCCTGAGATCATGACCCAAGCCAAAATCAAGAGTGGGTTGCTTAGCCAACTGAGACACCCAGGTACCCGAGAAATAAAGACATTTTAATTTAGTATTAATTTAATATTGAACAATCATACTTGTATTCTTCAGCTCATTTTTGGAGACTACATCCTGAGTTGCACAAACCACAGATTTGATCTAGTATGACAATTTTCATATTTTAAATTATTATTTTCCACATCTCTTGTATGCTTTGAATACTTTCTTATGTTTATAGCACCCTGAATATTTTCCTCCCCATTTATCTGGGATTAAATTCGACTATGGCTTATGATGGGCTCACAGATGATATTCTTAAATTACTTGAGTAATACTAAACTTTAGAAATATTAATTTCCTAAATTAGCTGATTTGAAAGAATGTCCTAGTTCAATCCTCTCTGTGGCATTACCACACAGAATGGCTTGTTTTGTGCCCAAGGTAAAAATATGTTATAAAACAGATTACAATGAATCTTCATTATCTAGATGCTCTGATGTTTTACATTTTAAATAGGAAGGTATGAATACTGACATCAAATTTGTTGAGTAAGATTAAAACAAAAGCCGAACAGGAAAGCAGAATTCACAAGAAAAATTAAATTATTCCACATTTTTATAAGAATGGAAGTAAGAAATTAAAAAATCCATAAAAATTTACCCTTAGATTATTCTTTCTTTTCTTCCTTCCTTTCCTTCCTCCCTCCCTCCCTTCTTTTTTTTAGATTGTAAATCTCTACACCCAACGCGGAGCCTTAACTCACAATCCTGAGATCGAAAGTCCCATCCTCCCTGGAATCAGCCACCTAGGCTCTCCCACTGGAAAATCTGTTGCATTTTTTCTTGATTGAAATTGTTCCTAATGTATAATAAGTCAAGATATTATTACCACAATTTTCCTGTTTCAGGACACTCTAGAAACCTTGAAGTTCTTGCATTGAGCACCATATCCTAATGGGTATTAGTTTGAGATTCAATACTTGTTGAGTGCCAGTGGATGGGTCACTTAATGTTTCCAGATTCTTAGTTTTCTCCCTGCCTTTTCTTCATCATAAAATTATATTAAAACCCACAGTTAGTACATAACATGCTTTTAAAACTCTACGTAGCTATAAAGTATTATTTCACTTCAGGAACTAATACAGTATACATGTTCAATAAAGATTAGCAGTGATTCGAGAATTACTTATGACCTGTAAAAAGGATTTCAATTCTGTTTGGTGCCACCAAAAAGAGGCCTTTCCTTGAGGCAATTACTGTTTCAGTGGTTCCCAAAGCTGGCTGGTCAGATTGATGTTTGAGAATCACTGCTTCTAAAAAGGTTTCATCTCTGAGATTATATTCAGACAACCCAACAGAAACGACAAGGCAGACATATTTCTTTATCTGAAAATCAGACTCAGGGTAGGAAGGGATGAAAAATGATAAGCACCCAAGAAATGACATTACTTCCTACTGACCCAAGAGTTTGAGTTTGACCACTGTCCAAACTGATTGTCCTGTTTCATTTTATGCCCATAGCTGACCTCTGCCTCGAAGACCATCATCCACAGATATTAACCTCTTCTCCTGATCAGACAACAAGGCTGGGAAGTTTACTTAGATTTTATTATTCCCAGAAGCAGAATAAACTAAAATAATGAGATTCAACACACAGTCTTTAACATAAAGATTTTTAAAAGCAAACAAGACAACTACCAAAAATTAAAGGAACAGCTAGCTAGTATGGTATAAGGTGAGTTTATTAAGAAATGTGATTTTTAATTAATTCACCATGTACTATCTCCCACAGGTTAATAATAATCTCACAGTCTATCCTGAATAAACTAGAATGTTCTAAACACTATGAAAATAAAAGACACCTCACTAAAATGAATCAAGAGGCCAGAAGGGGAACCTCTCACATGCTATAACTAGTCACCAATTGCAGACCCCAACAGAAAGAGCGGTACCTTGCATTCCCAACAGGAAGAAGCCCATCCTTTACTACCTCTGCAGGAGGAAGAAAGATTTTCACCTTGCCCAGCAACAGCCCAGCCAATGAAAGACTGTCACAACTCAGCCAATGAGAAGCCACTACACTTTGGTTTACTCCAGAGGACTTTTGTTTGTAACAGCCTTTTCCAACTTCCCCCTTTTCTCTGTACAAGGCCATTCTTTGTTCTCTATATCTGCCTATGGTTTTGCCATATCTTGCTTGTCCTGAACTCTAATTCTTTGCTATTCCCAAATAAACCCATTTTTGCTGGTACAATAACAAAGTTTTATTTCTAAGGTTAACAACACTGATAAAACAGCTAAGATTTCTTTCACCTAAGAACCTCTCAACCTACCAAGAATAGGGAAAAAAACACAACTTCATACTCATCTACTCCCGTTTCCCTCTTCCCTTAGCACATTTTTCTTAAGAAATGTTACCATAATATTACCTCTTTAATAATCTTGCCTAAAAGATTTAATCTGAACCTAATCTTGAGAAAACAATTAGACAAAACAAAGGACGTTCTGCAAAACAACTAGTCTAGGTACTTAAAACTATTACAATAGAATGAGCAACTACAAAAGACTGGGGAGCTGTTCTAGATTAAAGAGAAATGACAGGTAAATACAATATGCAGTTCTCTATCAGAAACAACATCAGAAAAAAAGGCATTATTAGCTATAAAGTTGTCCCACTGTTGGGACAACTGCAAAAAAATTAATACCAGTATTAAATTTCCAAGTGTGATAATAAGTACATGGCCATTATGTCCAAAAAAAAAAAAATAGTTTTCCTTAAGAGGTACACAGTACTTAGACGTACAATGTCACAACTTCTGCAATTAACTCTCAAACATTTCAGGAAAAAGTTCTGTGTGTGTGCTTACATGTGTGAACAGAGAGAGGGAGATACTAAGCAAATGCGATAAAATGTTAACAACTATACAAACTCCATCAAGGATACCCAAGGGCTTGTTTCACTAGTCTTGCCAATTTTCTGAATGGTTGAAATTTTCAAAAGAAGAAACTGAGGAAGAAATGAAATATTACTCACTAGTTGTTTGACTTTAACTGCCTGCGGAATCCCAGCTGGCTGTGAAAGGATGGGGCCCGGCTGTGCAAGTTTGATTTGGACTGGAGCAATGACGGCCTTGTCAGATGTGGTCCCAGCAGAGGTAACAACAGGTTTCACAGATGGAAGACAGAGAGCTGCTGCTGAAGTCTCTCCAAAAGTTACTGATGGAAGGGCCAACGTGACTGCTGCCCCAGAGACAACTGGCTTTTCAGGTTGAAGCGAGACTGCTGTAACTGTGTTCTGTATAGATGTCACAAGTGGTTTTGGAGTCTGAAGCAAAACAGTTCCAGGTGTTGCTCCTCCTGGTACAGCAGCTGGACCCACAGAATGAAGTGTCACAACTCCAGTTTTTGTTCCCCCTGGACCAGCAAGTGGATTCAGAGTTGGCACTGACACAGTACTAGGGGTTGTTGCTCCGGAAACAATGATGGGTTTTTCAGACTGGGTTGAGCAAACTGTTGTTGTCACCACAGGAGAAGTTGTTGCTGTTGTGGTACATGTAGCAATGACGACCTCGTTAGAGGTCTGCTGAACACACTGCTGAATAAAGCTCTGGGAGTTGGGCATGAGTTGTCGTAAGGCAATCACACTTTTCTAGAAACGGGAGGAAAAAAGAACCTGATAACTAAACAAATTAGCTGCTAGTAAGATAGAACTACTTTGTAATGCAGAGCTTTACAACATAAGATAAATCAAAAGTACATTAGGTCTTTCAGTTGAGGAAGCCTGATATCACTTGGTAATCATATCCTGCCAATATCCAGGACACAACCAACTTAAAGCCCAAAAGTGCTTTATTTTTCAATACAAAATTATCTCTCAGTATTAAATTTCAAATCCTTCAAGATCAATTTGGTAAAATAAAACACTGTATCATACTTGTTTGTATTTACTTATATCCCATAATAGATCACTAATAATTTTTCTATCAGTAAGTTTCTTTATATAATAATAGATTCTAAAAAAAAAAAGATTTTGTTAAATAACTTTCAAACTATGGATAAACACAGTCTTTAAATAAAAATAAAACTAATACATGGGACGCCTGGATGGCTCAGTCAGTTAAGTGTCTGCCTTTGGCTCGAGTTGTGATCCCAGGGTCTTAGGATGGAGTCGTGGATCAGGTTTCTTGCTCAACGGGGAGCCTGCTTCTCCCTCTGCCCTGCTGCTCCCCCTGCTTGTGCTCCCTGTCTGACAAATAAATAAAAGCTTTTAAAAAACAAAATAAAATTGGGGTGCCTGGCTGGCTCAATGGGTTAAAGCCTCTACTTTCGGCTCAGGTCATGATCTCAGGGTCCTGGGATAGACCCCGCATCCAGCTCTCTGCTCAGCAGGGAGCCTGCTTCCCCCCTCTCTCTCTGCCTGCTTCTCTGCCTACTTGTGATCTCTTTCTCTCTGTCAAATAAATAAATAAAATCTTTAAAAAAATAAAAATTAAAAAACAAAATAAAACTAATACAAACAAGGTCAATTTGCTTAATTGAGCTAGAATATTTTCTGACTAGATTTTAAGTTGGTGTCTCTCCTTGTATTTTTCTGAAAGAGTAAAGGTAGTACAAACTAAAAAATAGAACACTCTGCCTTTTCACCCCTGGGGGTTTTGTTTCCTTTTTGTTTTTGAGTAACAAAAAAAAATGGAAAAGGAGGTAGACAGTAGATTATCTTTTGGTGAATTCAAGGGCTATTTGGAAGTTTTCCTTGTTCTGATACTTAAATAAAGGAAGTCTGACTGAATTTAAGAAGCAAATGAGAACCACTGTTCTTTCTTTTTTAAGTTACATCTTTTACTTTTTTTATTAAAAAGGATTGAGAAGTTCTTCTCTGAAGGTTTTCAAATATGTATATAAATAGTAACAAAGGAAGTAAGGAGTAACAAAGGAGAGTCTCATAATCTTTTTCCAAACTTAAAAAATGGTGGAAAACAAGCTGCTTTGAAAATATATGAACAAATGAGGGGCACCCAGGTGGCTCAGTCGTTGAGCATCTGCCTTCAGGGTCCTGCCCAGGGTCCTGGGATCAAGCCCTGCATCAGGGGTGTCCCTGCTCAGCGGGAAGCCTTCTTCTCCCTCTCCCACTCTCCCTGCTTGTGTTCCCTCTCTCGTTGTCTCTCCCTCTCTGTCAAATAAATAAATAAAATCTTTGAAATATATATATATATGAACAAATGAAGTGATCTGATTAAATTTAAGCTAGAAATCTAATGTGAAGGGGTCCTGAGAAAAACACAATTGGAACAAATATTAAAATAATCAGACTCGGAGAAATTATTACAAAAAATGTATATTAAATTATCTCTTGACCAGCTGGCCAGAGATTAAATGCTGAATCCCTCATCTCTAGGCAACATTCAATGCCCAAAAGCTCTCAAAAATGGAGGGGGGTGAATGTTCTCAAGAAACAAATCACAAGGCTTAAGGCTTAACAAGTCCTTGGAAAATACATACAAACCAAAAAAACTTCATGGTATAGTATTTGGTAACTTAAAGGTAGTATTACCTAGCAAACAGAGTCAGATAGGATACATTCTGGACCTATAAATTTGATAGGATGCATAATAAGAACATACATGATCTCCTCCCTTCTCCTCCACAGTGTCTCCAGTGAGTATGAAATATAGATAACTTCAAGAGTTGTCAGTGTCATGTAGACAACCTATCGCCCAAAGAACTTTTGCACTGAAAGGGACCCAAGGAAGAACTGTCTCTAATTTCTCAATCAAGAAGATCATCCAAAAACAGGGCACTAGTCATTCGATATTAAATATTATGCTGAACCTTCAACCTCCCTTTCCCCAGACCAAGTCTCCCCTAGCTAAAACATTCTGTTTCTTTAGGCACATTTTATATCACATGATTGGCACCCTCCTAATCAATGTGGTCACCCTCCTAGTAACATTTCCATTATTTTAAGATCCTTCTGCAAATGTGGTGCTCCTCCATTTCCCTTTCCACTCTTTTTTTTAATGAGGCAACCAAAAGGAGTCTTCCACTGTGGCGCCTCTTTCATCTCCTATAGACAATTACACCAAATAGTTCTTTTTAATTTTTTAAAGATGTATTTATTTATTTGGGGGAGAAAGACCGAGACTGAGAGAGCAAGCATGAGCAGGAGGGGCAGAGGGAGAAGGGAGAGAGAATCTTTTTTTTTTTTTTTAGATTTTATTTATTTATTTGAGAGAGAAAGAGTGAGGGAGCATGAGAGGGGAGAAGGTCAGAGGAAGAAGCAGACTCCCACGGAGCTGGGAGGCTGATGCAGGACTCAATCCTGTGACTCTGGGATCATGACCTGAGTCAAAGGCAGTTGCTTAACCAATTGAGCCACCCAGGCGCCCCAGGGAGAGAGAATCTTGAGTGCACTCCACACTGAGCCCGACCCAGGGCTCAATCTCACAACCCTGAGATCACAACCTGAACCAAAACCAAGAGTCGGATGTTTAACCAAATATTTCTAAAGGCCACTCCTCATTCCTTTATTTCAAAATTTAAGGGATGATTCTGTGGTTCCCTATAATTCCAGTTCCTTAATGACTTTTTAAATTTCAATTTGATTCCTCTTCAGCTTCTGAGTGTCCAAAAAAAATAATTTTTTATAGTCTCTTTTAATCAAATTAGTTTCCATGTCAAAATTCTATTTAATTCAACAAATCTTAGAAAAGAGTAAAGTTACTAACAATATAAATGAATTTTTAAGAATAACAGCTTTCCCACACACTTGGCACTATTTGATTTATTATTTCTAGAATACAAGTCATTAGGACAAAGCAGAAGGCCCTATTTTAAAGGAAAAGTCAAGCCTTTGAAGATGTAAGCTTTACCAATATAATCATTATGTTATGTTCACAAATGAGATGTTAGTTTTGTTTTCCCAAAGTGTTCCAATCCAAAGAATGGACTATGAACATTCTTAACAGATTGCAACATTTGAGAGCTTTCTCCTACACTGTATCTTCACATAGCTATCATTTTGAAATATTCAGGATTCCAATTATTTTTAAAAATTATTTTAAGGTAATCAGACCCAAATAATTTCTTCAAAGTAACACATAACTTTACCTTAAGAAAAGGAACTAGGTGAGGCTGAGGTGAAGACTTGAGTTCAACATACAGTTGTCTAGTAAATTCTTCCGCTTCAATTTTTGCGTCCTGAGGAATAGGAGAAAGAAAAATATTTTTAGGTTTACAAATATTTTAAAAGAGGAAAAGTATGTAACTCATGATTGATGTAAGGAGGTAACAGGAACCTGTACCTACCTGTACTGTGAAAACTATAAGACATTAATGAAAGAAACTGAAGAGACCATTAAGTAATGGAACCATACACTGTGTTCGTGCACCGAAAGAATTAATACTGTTAAGATGTCCATACTACCAAAAGCAATCTACAGTTTCAATGCAATCCCCACCAAAGTACCAACAGCATTTTTCACAGAACTAGAACAAATAATCCTAAAATTTGTGTGGAACCACAAAAGACTCTGAACAGCCAAAGCAATCTTGAATAAAGTTGGAGGTATCCCAATCCCAGATTTCAAATTATATTACAAAACTAGAGTAATCAAAACAGCATGGTACTGACACAAAAACATACACACACATCAATGGAACAGAATAGAGAGTTAAGAAATAAATCCACAATTATATAGTCAATTAATCTACGACAAAGAAGGCAAGAATATACAATGGGGAAAAGATAGTCTTTTCAATAAATGTTGGGAAAATTGGACAGCTATATGCAAAAGAATGAAACTGGACCACTTTCTTAAACCATATCAAAAAATAAACTCAAAATGGATTTAAGACCTAAATGTGAGACCCAAAACTATAAAAGTCCTAGAAGAAAATACAGGTGGTAACTCCCGGACATTAGCCTTAGCAATACTTTTCCAGATACGCCTTCTTAGGCAAAGGAAATAAAAGTAAAAATAGACTATTGAGACTACATCAAACTGAAAAGGTTTTGCAGAATAAAGGAAACTATCAACAACAAAACAAAAAGGCAACTTACTGAATAGGGAGAAGGTATTAGCAAATGGTATATCTGATAAGGGGTTAAGATTCAAAGTATACAAATTCATAGAACTCAATTACCAAAAATAATCTGATTAAAAATAGACTGAGGACCTGAATAGACATATTTCCAAAAAAGGATGGCCAACAGACATGAAAAGATGCTCAACATCACTAATCATCAGGGAAATGAAAATCAAAACCACAATGATCTATTACCTCACACCAGTCAAAATAGCTAATATCAAAAGGACAAGAAATAACAAGTGTTGGCAAGGATGTAGAGAAAATGAAACCCTTGTGCACTGTTGGTAGGAATATAAATTGGTATAGTCACTATGGAAAACAGTACGAAGGTTTCTCAAAAATTTTAGAATTGAAATAACACACAATACAGTAATTCCACTTCTGGGTATTTACCCAAAGAAACAAAACCACTAATTTGTAAAGATACATGCACTCCTATGTTTATTGCAGCACTGTTTAAAATAGCCAAGACACGAAAGTAACCTAAGTGTCCATTAATAGATGACTAAATAAAGAAGATGTGGCATATGCATACAATGAAATATTACTCAGCCATAAAATAGAATGAGATCTTGTCATTCACAAGAATGGACTTAGAGGGCATTATGGTAAGTGAAACAAGTCAGACAAAGACAAATACTACAAGATTTCAAATACATGTGGAATTAAAAAAAATAATACAAACAAACAGAAACAAATACAACACAGAAAACAAACTGGGGAGGAGAGTGGGGAGATGGTCAAAATAGGTGAGTGTTTAAAGAAGGGCAAATTTCCAGTTATAAAATAAGAAAATCAGAGGGATAAAAAGTACAGCGGAGGAAATACAGCCAGTAATATTAACTTTTTATGGTGACAGATGGTAACTATACTTATGCTGTATTTTATAATATTTATAATTACCAAATCACCATGTTCTACACCTGAAAGTAATATTTATGTTAACTATACTTCAGTCAAAAATTAAAAATTTAAGTTAATTGAAATTTTTAAAAATGCTTGGAAGTTAAGTTAAAAACTTGTTTATAGGACTTATAATTTTAAATATCTAAAATAGTTTTCCCAAGTGGAAAACTAACCATTCAAATGTGCTCTATTTCTAACAAATTATAGGTAGCATAAAAAACAGTAGTAAAGATGTTTTAATATTTATAAATTATACTTGTTTTCCTGTGCAGTATTTGAAATATACACATTTTCTGCTGGGAAAAAGTGACCATTTTTATACGAAAACCTCACAAAATTCTCATTATATGGTCAAAGAAATGTGCAGATTTTAGTACTTCAAAAAACCCAAAACCATATTTGTCAATTACACCCTCAGCATATTTCTTAGCATATAATATGCAACATTTGCTAACTTCCACCTTCATCTGCTTTATTGTACCTAAGCAATTTACCTGAAAGAGGACATAAAAAGTGAATGATGTATAATTTAATAGCTAAAAAACACAGCATCTTGGAACTTGGGAACTCAAAGATAATCATATTTACTACTTCTCTCATCTTATAGAAAAAGAAACTAAAACTTAAGAAAGTTAACTTACTTCCACAGGTTATAAAGTATTGTTGTTTGGACTTACAGAATTGAATTTCATTATTTGTTGATAGCTTGGCTTTCTGGCATTTGCAATTCCAGTAACAATTTTTTATTTGACCAAATAGTTAACTTTCTGTCCAAGGCTGCTGCCTTTTTTTTTCTTTTTTGGTTTAAGATTTATTTATTTTTAGAGAGAGAGAGAAAGAGTGCATGTGGAGGGGCAGAGGGAGAGAGAATCTTCAAGCAGACTCCTTGCTGAGCATGGAGTCGGACATGGGGTTTGATCCCAGGGCCCTGAGTTCATGACCTGAGCCAAAATCAACAGTCGGACACACAACCAAATGAGGCACCCAGGCACCCCTCCCCAAGCCCCTTTTTAAGCTAAGGCATACAAAAGTAATGTAATAGGTTTACTTGTTTCAGATTTATTATCATTACAAATTATAAACCAAAAGCTTATCCAAAAAAATCCATCTAAAATAAACCTCATTTAAAGATAAGTCCCATTTAAAACATGTTCTACAAATTCTTACAGAATTTAAGCTTTCATAATACTAACTTACCAAAAGTTGTTCCACCAGTTTCTTCACATTCTGCCCCATTTCTGGGGACTGTGATCCACTACATGCTAGTTTTATTAACATTGCAAGGAAGTTCTTACATTTCTTCACATTTTCTAGCATTGCCTAAATAGAGAAATATAAACACGAATGTTAGCTGGAAAACAGAATTCAAGGAAATTTGTGAAGAGTCATATTCATGATGATGGAGGTGAGAGCTTACCGGAGAAAAACTTGTCTGAGCAGCTGCTGAGTTCTCTGCTTTGAGACTGGGCTCATTTGAGGGGGCAGCTGATGCTCCCAAAGTTGAAGGCTTCTGGGTAGTTACAGAATTCAACGGCTTTACTGGAGTAACTGTGACAACATTTGTTGGCACAGCTACAGACTGAAATTACAAGTAGTGCACATTGAGATATGCATTAGTATGAATTGTATCACAGTGGGTGCCTCATTTCACATTTACCAGGCTACAAATGGATCTTGACATCTTTGCTTTCATGTTATGCTCTACTAGTCTAAGGCACCCGAACACTGTTGTAAGAGCTCTGGACTTCAGTAGATCTGGGTTTCATTCTCCCCTACCTATCTACTTTATCTTTTTCTTTTATGTTCAATTAGCCCACATATCGACCTACCTACTTCTCACTGATAAATACTGAGTGTTGACTTCAAGCAAGTTACTTAATCTTGCTAATCCTCTGATTCCTGTCTGTAAAAAAAACAAGGATAGAAATGGTACCTCCCTACTCTCCTAGGGTTGTTTGTGAAAAACAGTACCAAGCACATGGTCCTCAAAACCCATTATTAATACTTCTCTAAAAAGAATTTGAAATAGTTAAGTCTTTATATGAAAATATAGAATACTCTATTCCGTAATTTTCTGCTTTTTCTTAAGTATAAAGCAGAGAGATCTACTGATCATCTTATATTCAGATAAGCTGCTTTTATGTAGATTAAAGAAAGCATAATGAATATTACAAACTTTGATATCTTATTTTCACACTGACAAGAATTTTGGTTATGTCGCCACCTTCTATTGAAATGAGGTGTGATTATAGCACCACCTGCAGGATAAAAAGTTTAATACAAGAAATCACAAGTCAGGCAATAATTGAGACAACTCTATTGAGATAAAAGCAAAAATCTTATTTTAAAACAAACACTGAAAATTACAGAACATGAGTCAAGTTTGAGGGTGATGGGGGAGACAACAGTGTTTACACCTGACCCAGAAAACTGAAATTGCACCATCATTTTAAATATTTGTATTCTAAAGGCGTACAACACAAAAAGGTCAGGTTGCGATCACCTTCGAGAAAATTTCCTTTGGTAAGTCACAATAAGTGCAAATGTACGCCAAAATTTCCCACTTCAGAAAGACTGGAGCCTATATTAGATGAAGCATGCTTTAAGGGTAAAAATGGGGGAAAAATTAAAAACTGATTAATGATGAAGACTAGAATGATAAAATGTTAAGCAAAAAAGGTAATATTAAAAATTATACACCTGAGTTAGTAAAATATTGTTAAAGTAGATCTCAAGGCAACAATGAAAAAGAGTCACCTTCCTATTCCTAGCCTTAGTCTTACTCTCCAATGACAACTACTGTGCAGTTTCTCTGAATCCTTTTGGAGACTGTCTAGTAAACTTTTTCAGGTTAATTATTTCAGTAATTAAATACTCTTTCTTCAATGAGTCTATATTTATACTCTGCCATTAACCCCTAATACTACTATTAAAGAAAGCATAATCTAAAACTTTAGCTAGTGATTATGATTACCTTTCTGGACCAATGGGAAGTGTTCCTCAAGGAACCTCAAGGTTCCTCTCCCTTATGAAGCAAAATAAGGGTCAATGAAATGTGAGCTCAGGAAAAGCATCCTATTTTTTGTGAAGAGGAAGCATTTATGGCATTTCTATTTTCCTTATTAATACTTTATTGTCTCTAGTACAAAACCTGTCCTTCATAACTTTCTAATATAGCTACTAGCTGTACCTTACCAGAAACCTGCACCTTCCATGCCAACTCTTCCTCTTAAGAGGCACAGGAAGGGACACAACCCCAGTCTTACTTTACCTACATAATCCTACAGCAGTAAGGGGTGGACTATTTTAAACTCAAACATAACTCCTGATATTATAGCCCAGCCCATTCTATTCCATGCTTTATAAGACCACACTGGTACTGATTATGAATGTCTGGGAGGCATGACCTAGAAGCTGGCAGCCTACCAAAGTATCAGCAAAGCCTGCAGAGGGCACAGGTGATGTGCAAACTCAGAGGGAATACTCAATGAAGATGGAATTCCATCCTCCAAGATACAGTGTAAACTGTATCAAGGAACTCTTTATGGTACTGTCTTCAAAGACACGAAAATCAAGGAAAAGAGGAGCAGAGGGATGAATGGAATTACTTATTATCACTACCAAAGACACAATGGGGGACCCTGTGCTTCCCATTTCTGCCCACAGGGGACACATTTTCACCAGAGGACACAGCAAGAATTCCCATAAACTAGACACCATGGCTGCCTCCTGGGTACTTCAGGTTCCTAGTGTCCAGGCAGTAACAGTAAAGAATCATTATCATGGCAGGGGTAAGTGACTTGACATCTGGAATAGGCAGGTTGCTATTACACAGTGGAGACTGAGAAGAATATGTGTAGTGAATCCAGGTGATCCACTTAAGTGTCTGCTGGTATTTCCTTGCCCAATTGTTATGAACAATGGACAAGTATAATAACTCTTGCTTCAAGACAGCATGGGGATTAGGACCTCAGATCTCTCAGGGATGAAGGTCTGGTCACACTACCAGTTAAGTTACCAAGACCAGTAAAGTTATTAACTGAGATTGGAGGGAATTTTGAATGAATAGGATAGTGAAGGAGGGACCTAATGACTATCAGCCAAAGTGGTCGGGGCTGTAGTCCATTCTAGTAACCTCCTCTTCTTTGTTTTCCCAAGGAAGAAACCCACTGGAATCCCAAAAGATTTGGCGTCTACATGTTTAAGGAAGTAGATCCCAGTGACACAAGTTGTAAACTGTGATATGCCATTACAAGGAAATCTGTGTTGTCCCAGCTGTTGGGAACACTATTATGTCAGATGCCACTTGTTTCAGGGTTTGTCTCAACTACAGAGAATTACCTTGCTCAACAGCACAACTCTCCCTGTGGAGTTGACAGAGTGACTTATCACAGAGGGGGAATTAAGGCCCAGCTGACCAATGCTGGCACACAAAACAACTCTGAAAGGCCGTATTTCCTCCAATGTTCTCCACCCAGTTGGCAGAAGCTTTACTGGACCTGCATCTAATTCAAAGTCTTACTCTCCTTTCCTTCTACAGATATCGATAACTAATAAATACTTCCTACACCAAAATTCTATCCCAGCAACTGCTTCTAGACACTCTGACACGTGGTTATTAGATGCATTTGTAATAATACATTCAAGTAAAACTGATATTCCAAGAACATACACCATGTTTATCTTGTGTTTTCCACACCTCTATCAGTTCCCACTTTGATAGGTGTCACCAAATATCACTGCATTGCTTTCTTCAAGGTCACATGGTCATTATAGCAACTTATACATTTGGCAGGAAATAGCTAAGTGAAAAAGAAAGAAGAGAAAAAAACCATGCATACTTGGACACAAGTCAGTCACAACTTACTTGTACTGAGGAAGGCTTTGCAACAGTGGTTACCACAGTAGTTCCTATTTGTGCCAATTTTTTAATAGGTGCCACTGCCACTTTCTTAATTAACTGTGAACTAGAATTCTGGAGGAGGAAAGAAGGAGAGATAATAGTCATCAGCATTAAAAAAAAAAGTCATCAGCATTAATAATTTTAAAGCAGTCAGTACTATGGTAAACATTAAACATTAAAACACTTCACCATAGCAAACTTCTTTGTTATAATTGGCATTACAACCTTATAGATTTTAAGCACACTCTTCACTATGAACCTAACTGGTCAAATGGTCAACTGATACCCATTTCGTATTCCTAAGGAGGCAACTGATTTAACAAATATCACTGTACTTTAGCATTAAAATCTTTACTCTTTGGCTCATAGACAAAATAAATGGATTCTTACTTAACATTTAATTATAAACAAAAATCTGCTAACCTATATTCTCAACTCACAGCAGTTGATAAAGCAAATTATAAAGGAAAGGAGCAACAGTCATTAAAAGATACAGTAACAGAAAATAGTCAGGAACCTAGAACCAAATACTAGGAAAGCACAAAATGGGGGCTAATGGGGGCAGTGGACAGAACTAGCAAAGAATATTACCACAGAATACTATGCAATACTTCATTAGGACGAGCCTGACTCATCAAGAAAATGTTATACTACATTCAGCATTTTTTTTATTTTACCGAGAAAGATACTATTAAAAATTTATTTATTTTTTGTTTTTATTGTATTTTTTCTTTTTCTGTGTAAAAAAATTTTTTTTTAACTTCTGGCACACAAGATAAATTTTAGTTACCTAGAAAAATTATAATGTATGTACTAACACCACCAACTAATGAAATATTACAGATTTCTTAAATATCAGTCCTGTTAGATACATATAAAAATGAATACCATAAACTGTAGTGTTAATATTTTACCACAAACTAAAATTGAAACAGAATGATTATTTTGTTTCCATTTAGAGATACAAATAGCTCTTTGAACATTCCCTTGAGGACTATAAAATCGTTGAATATGAAGACTGCATCATTATTGTTTTAGCAATTACCAAATGACAAAACCAAACACTTTAATTAACATGTTCAAAGAAAGTGGCTTAATTCAGAAAGTTGAGCAGAATCATCCATTATCTTTATTGACAAGTACATACACATTTATATGAAGAAAATAGCTAGAAAATTAAGGAGGATAAAAAAAAACACCTAAGGTATATTACCGGCATTGTACAGATTTTGACTGTATGAGTATTCGCTGGTACAGTTGGCCTCGAAGTTATGTTAGTAGTGGTCTCTGCTCTTGTCACAGCTTGCTGAGGAGATACCAACATCAACTGGCCACTGTTACTTTTGATTAAAACTGTTCCTAGAGTTAAAAGAAAACAAAATAGGACTTCTAAGCTAATAAATGAAACAATCATCATATATTTTGTGTTCTGACCATTCCCTTCAACGCTATAAAGTGCTCTGAAAAAGCGATTAATACATACTGAATTCCATGTATACTAATTATTATATAACATGGAAAAATGTTTTCTCTCAAAGCTACTTAAAAGAAGCCAAAATGCTTTTCCATTATGACATCAAACTATAAAACTACAGTAAGATGGTATGGTAATGGAACCAGACTACACAAAGTAACCAATGGAATAAACTGGAGAATTCCAAAATATACTCATGCAGATATGTCATATCAAATTCTCCTAGAAGGCACCGCAGATTAGTGAGAAAAAGAGCAACTATTCAATAAATAAGACTGTGTCAATTAGTTATCTATATGGAAAAGATTAAAAGTTTCACACCACACACAAAATCCCAAGGGCATTAAGAATACAAAGGTAAAAAGTAAAACCTTCTAAACTCTTAGATAATGTAGAAAATTATCTTTCTGAACGTGGGATAGGGAAGAATTTCTTAAATAAGTCTGACGCATTTGAGTATATAAGAAAAAACTTTTGTTTAGCAAAAGGTATTATCAGGTAAAAAAACAAAAGACAAAATGGGAGAAAATTTTAGTTCACTTATGTTCAAAGGACAAATATCCAAAAGGCCAACGAAACACAGATGGCAATGATAAGGAAAAGTAAATTAAGACCAGAGTGAAGTATCACTTTGTATCTACCTAGACAGACAAAAATTAAGACGTCCAATGACAATAGTAAGTGTTAGAGAGAAGTGCAGCAAAAGGAATTCTAACATCTTGATGATGGTAATATAATTTGATACAATTGCTTTGTTCAACTTTACGTGATTGAGCCAAATTGATTGCCATTTCCACAGTCAAAAGAAATTCTTGTCCATGTCAGTAGGAGGCACAAGTAAGAATACTACTCATTAAAAAAAAAAAAAAAAAAAAGAATACTACTCATAGCTGAAGTTCCATTTCCAGAATGGGAGCATGAAGAGCTCAACAAACCTGCTCCCCAGCAAAGCAAGTTTAACTGGTGAAAATTATTTTTAAAAACAACCATTTAAAGTCTTTGGAAATTGCCTGAAGGCATACAGAAAATGACTTTGATATTATTAAAGAGGATTCACTAAAACTCAGTAAGCACAGTAAGAGACGGTGGCATCTGAACCATGACTCACTCCCTTTCCCTTTTCAGATCAGGCAGTGTGGCATACAAAGAGCCTCTCTCCCAAGCTCCCAGTTGAGGGCTATGGTATCTCTCTGGGAGGAACAAGCCACAAGCATTTCTGATCCCCCCCACACTCAGCTGCATACAGCAGAGGACAAATTTGAGACAAGTGCATCCAAAGGTTTCTAGGCTTCTTTTACTCATCTTCACT
Organism: Nasua narica; assembly: GCA_028533885.1. Lineage (NCBI taxonomy): Eukaryota > Metazoa > Chordata > Mammalia > Carnivora > Procyonidae > Nasua > Nasua narica. The sequence continues at coordinate 39,883,751 of CM052808.1, read as the reverse complement.
CATAAAGGGAAGGCTCTACCTCAAAGATGGCACACTAAAAGTTTCTGGACGCCACTCTTCCTCACCCCAGTTTTTTTGTAGGATGGAGGTTCCATGCTGGAAAAAGTAAGTAGATAGACCCGAAGGTGGTACAAATATCCCACTCCTAAAGCAGGGATGTTGCCCATAAAGAAGCATTCCACAGTTTTGATTTCCACTCCAAATATCTCCATAAGGAAGCTGACTTTATTTCAACACAGTGTATGGAAGCTCAAAGGTAAGAGCACTCTCAAATACAACAAAACAATTAAAAGAAGGATGGTAGCTTCATGACAGATAGAAGCTAAGCCATAGGCCTAATGCTAGTTTATCAGAGAGAACCAGAAAAGCAAACAAACAAACAAACAAACAAAAACCCTAAGAAGGGCCCTCTTGATGTCAGAGCAAACCTCAAACAATAACCTCAAAAATTATCCCTGTAAAAGGAGCCTAAATTTAATTGGATCAGACTATGGAGCAAGTTGAAAACAATAGGGTAATTGGATTGCCAAGGTAGAGCCTAACACCTGGGTGTGATACCAAGAGAGACACACAACAGAGAAATCAGAGAATCTCTAGAGAAAGTCAAAGAGATGCTTGTCATCCCAGAGTGGTTGAGCTTATGTCCAAGATAGTGCCCTCTGAGGAGCAACATCAAAGGCTTCCCACCATGGGGAAAAATAGACTTCACTAGAATAAACCAGTCAGACATTTAAAAAAAAAATAAGCAAACAACAATAATTCATGGGAACAGGGGGCAGTATCCAGAGTTGCTGCAATATATTAAAGTTTTTGAAGATTTTATTTATTTATTCATTTTTGAAGGGGGGCAGAAGGAGAAAGAGAAGCAGACTCCCCATTGAGTAGGGAGTCCAATGCAGGGCTCGACCCCAGGACCCTGAGATCATGACCTGAGCCAAAGGCAGATGCTTAACCAACTGAGCCACCCAGGTCCCCCAAAATAGTAGTTTTGAATAACAAGTTACACAACCTGCAAAGAAAAAGAAAAATATGACACACAGGAAAAAAGGCAGGCAACAAAAACCACCTACTAGAAGGACTGGCTGTCTGATCTAATAACAGAACTTCAAAGTAAACATTATAAATACGTCCAAAAGACGAAAGGAGGCCATGCTTAAGCAAGTAAAGGAACGTAAGATATCTTCAAATAGAGACTATTGATAGAAAGATAGTATTAAAACAAAATAACTTCTGCAGTTAAAAAATACAGTAACAAAAAAATCCACTAGAGGGACTCAACAGTGAAATTGAATGAGGAGAAAATCAGTGAGCTGGAAGATAAATCAACAGAGAATTTTAAATCCAAAGAATGGAGAGAAAAAAAGAATGAAGAAAAATTAACACAACCTCAGAGAAATACGTACCACTGAAAGGCACAGCAACATAGGCATAATATGAGTACCAGAGAGGGAGGACAAGAGAAACAGAAAGGGAAAGATAAAGAAACAGAAAAATATTCAAAGAAATAATGGCTGAAAACTCACCAAATTTGATGACGAATAATCTAGATGTCCAAATAACTCAACAAACTCTAATACATTCAAAGAGATCTGCACCAAGGCATTTTATAATAAAAATGTTCGACTATTAAAAGAAAATCTTGAGAACAGCAAGAGAAAAATGACTCATTATTTACAAAAGAACCCCAATAGGATTAACAGCTGACCTCCCAACAGAAACAATGGAAGCTAGAAGGCAGTGAAATGACATATTCCAGTTGCTGAAAAGCAAAAAAAAAAAAAAATTCAACCAATAATCAGATATTCACTAAGAATATCTTTCAAAATTGAAGGCAAAACAAAGACATTCCCAGATAGGGGCACTTGGGTGGCTCAGTCAGTTTTGAAGTGTCCGCCTTTGGTTTGGGTCATGATCCCAGGGTCCTGGGATCAAGCCTCATGTTGGGCTCTCTGCTCAGTGGGGAGCCTGCTACTCCCTCTCCCTCTCGCTCCCCCCCCTTTTTCTTTCTCTGTCAAATAAATAAGTAAAATCTTAAAAAAAAAAAGACATTCCCAGATAAAAACTGTGTGGATTGGTTGGCTAGCAGACACACCATACAAGAAATACTAAATAAAGTTGTCCAGGCTCAAAAGAAGTGATCTCAGGAAGTAATTCAAATTCACATGAAAATGAGAGGGGGGCGTGCCTGGGTGGCTCAGTTGGTTAAGCAGCTGCCTTCGGCTCAGGTCATGATCCTGGGGTCCTGGGATCGAGTCCCACATCGGGCTCCTTGCTTGGCAGGGAGCCTGCTTCTCCCTCTGCCTCTGCCTGCTTATGCCTGCTCTCTCTCTCTCTCTCTCTGACAAATAAATAAATAAAATCTTTAAAAAAAAAATGAGAAAGGGCACTGGTAAAGGTAATTATATAATTTGACAATATAAATGCCTATTCTGCTTTCTTCTCTTAATTCCTTTTAAAAAATTATATAGAAAAATGTGTATATAATTATGTTTTTGGGCCCATAACATAAAAATGTAATCTATTTGTGAATAATAGCAGAAAGGAAGTAGGTGGGACTAAAGTTGTATCACACAAAGGAAATGACTTTGGTTGAAAACAAATGAAGAAAACCAGAAATGGTAACTAAGAAAGTAATAAGACAAATGCTACAAATATGTCTTTGTGCTCCTTTCTTCTGTCAGTTTCTTTAAAAAACATGAAGCTACTTAATGTAATAATTATAACAAAGTATTGTTGGGTTTCTTACATATCTAGGTGCAATATATAGAGCAATAATAGCACAAAAATTAAAAAGTGGGAAGGGGGCGCCTGGGTGGCTCAGTCATTAGGCATCTGCCTTTGGTTCAGGTCATGATCCAAGGGTCCTGGGATCAAGCCTGGCATCTGGCTCCCTGCTCAGCAGGAAGCCTGCTTCTCTCTCTTCCATTTCCCCTGCGTGTATTCCTTCTCTCACTGTCTCTGTTAAATAAATAAAATCTTAAAATAAATAAAAATTTAAAAATGGGAGGAAAATGAGCTAACTAGAAATGTTTCTACATAGCACCCAAATAAGTTATTATAAATTTATTAGAGATATATATACAATATATATTAGATATATGCTGTAACCTCTAGAACCACAAAATATATATATTGAAAAATGATAGAGAAAACAAAGTGTCACACTGGAAAATAATCACTTAATGCAAAGGAAAGCAGGAAAAAAGGAACAGAGGAACAAAAAGGAGAGGATATATCAAACAAAAATAAATGGCAGACCTAAACCTAACTATATTAAGTAACATTACATGTTAATGGATTAAATAATCCAATAAAAGGCACAAGTGTCAAACCAGACCAAAAAAAGATCCAACTATATGCTGCTTACAGAAGACATACTTTAGACTTAAATATAAAACAAAGTTGAAAGAAAATGACAAATACATAGAACAGCAACCATAAGAAAGCTAGCCTGTCTATATTAATATCAGACAAAATAGTCTAAAAGTGTTACTAAAGAATGGCATTTTATAATTGATAAAATACCCAATGGATCAGAAATATTAACAATTATAAACAGATATACAACAAAAAATAGCCCAAAATATACGAAGCAAAAGCTGACATAAAGGAAGGGAAAAACAGAAATTCAACAATAATAGTTGAGATACGTAATACCCCACTTTCAACAAAGGATAGACAACTATATAAAAGATAACAAGGAAATAAAAAAATAACAAGGAAATCAAATACTTGAACAATACTATAAACCAAACAAGCCTAAAACACATCTATAGAATACTCCACCCAATAACAGCATTCTCCTTAAGTGCACATGGAACTTCTCAGGATAGACCCCATGCTATCCTAATGCTAGGGACAAGCCCCAGTAAATCTTAAAAGATTGAAATTATACAATGTATAGTCTCCAACTACACTGGAATGAAATTTGAAATCAGCAACAAAAAGAAATTGGGGGAACTCACTAATATTTAGAAATTAATTACTCCTAAGTAGTCATTTGTCAATGAAGAAATCACAAGGGGAATTGGAAAATACCTTGAAATGGGTGAAAATGAAGACATAATAAACGAAACTTTATGCAATGCAGATAAAGCAGAGCTTAGAGGGACATTTACAGTTACAAATGGCAGTATTTAAAAAGGGGGCTGCCTGGGTGGCTCTGTAAGGATCCCAACTCTTGATTTTGGCTTAGGTCATGATCTTAGGATCACAAGATAAATCGAGCCCTGCATTGGGCTCTGTGCTGGGCACGGATGCTGCTTAAGAGTCTCTCTCTTCCGCTCCCTCTGCCCCTCCCCCTATTCCTCCCACCCTCTCTTAAAAACGGAAGATTCAAGGGGCACTTGGGTAGCTCAGTCAGTTAAGCATCTTACTCTTGATCTTAGCTCAAGTCTTGATCTCAAGGTCATGAGTTTAAGCTCTACTAGGTATGGAGCCTACTTAAGAAAAAAAAAAAAAAAAGGAAGATTCAAATCAGTAACCTAAACTTCCATCTTAAGATCCTGGGGGAAAAGAGAAAAATTAAAATTAAAGCAAGCAGATGAAAGAAATTAATAGAGATTAGTGCAGAGGTAAACAGTATAAAAACAATTGAGAAAAATAAATACAAAAACTGGTTCTAGGTAAAGACTAACAAAACTTAAAAAAACTTTTATCAGACTGACTAAGAAAAAAGGAGAGAAGGCTCAAACTACTAAAACCAGGAATAAAAGAAGGGACATTACTATACTTTATAGAAAGAAGGATAATAGGGGAATAATACTGTGAATAATTATAAACTAATGAATTAGATGACTTACATGAAATGGACAAATTCCTAAAAACAAAAAACTACTGTAACTGACTCAAGAAAAAAGGCAGCGTAGGTGTGCCTGAGTGGCTCAGTCGATTAAGCATCTGCTTCGGCTCAGGTCATGGTCTCAGAGTTCTGGGATGGAGCCCCACATCAGGCTCCCTGCTTCTCCTTTTCCTCTGTCCCTCCCCACCACTTGTGCTCTCAAATAAATAAATAAAATCTTAAAAAAAAAGAAAATAAAATGGGCAACCAGAAGAGGTCTCTAACGAATGATTTTAATCACTAATCAAAAAAGTATCCACCAGATAAGCCCAGGTCCAGACAGCTTCACTGGTGAATTCTACCAAACATCCAAGGAAAAATTAATACTAATCATTCACAAACTTCCAAAATAGAAAGAGAAGGAAACATGTATCAACTCATTCTGTAAGGTCTGTAGTACCCTGACACCAAAACCCACAAAGATATCACAAAAAAAACCTAGCTATCAATATGCTTTATAAATATAGGTGCAGAAAGTCCCAACAAAGTACTAGCAAAGTGAATACAGCAGCACAAAAAAAGTGTTATATTTCATCAAGCAATATTTATCTCAGTGTGGAAGGCTGGTCTAACATACAAACATTACTGTAAAACAGCATATTAATATAGGATAAAAACCCCATGATCATATCAACAGATGCAGAAAAAGCATTTGACAAAATCTAACACCCCGTTATTTCATGATGAAAACACTCAACAAAATAGGAATAAAAGCACACTTCCTCAACCTGGTAAAAGAGATCTACAAAAAACTCACACCTAACATCACATTTAATGGTGAAAGACTAAATGCTTTCCCCTTAAGATGAGGAATAAGACAAGATACCTATGATGAGAAATGAGACAAGAATGCCTGCAATCACTACTTCTATTCAACATTGTTCTGAGAGTTCTAACCAGGGCAATTGAGTAAGAAAAAGAAATAAAAGGCATCCAAAGAAAGAAGTAAAACTATCTATTCACAGATTATATGATCTTCTATGCAGAAATCCTAACAAACCCACGAAAAACTATTCAAACTAGTAAATTCAGTTAGGTGGCAAGATACCGAATCAATGTATAAAAATCTGCTGTATTTTTATACATTTGCAGTGAATGACTAAATGGAACAAAGAAAACAATTCCATTTACAATAGCACCCAAAAAAATAATATACTGATAAATTTAATAAAATAAGTACAACACCAATACTCCGGAAACTACAAAACGCTGTTGGAAGAAATTAAAGAAGACCTAAATAAATGGAAAGACAACCCATATTTGTGGATCAAGAGACTTAACACCTACCGTCCAAGATCATTAACAGGATTAAATGAGAGAATACTTTCAAGCAGGATTTTGAATTTTAAAGTTATCAATAGTAGTAATAACTGTTACTAATACCAAAAGGTCCACAATCCAACCTTTTCTTCAACTAAATACTCAAAACCTCAGTAGAAAGTAATATTAGAATAGTTGAAGACAATGCTGAGAATAAAATAACAAGAGCTCATCTAAAGTCAATGCTCTTCTAACCGAAGTGTTTATCCACTAACCCAAAGGGCCCAGTTCTAATGAGCAACAACCTAGTGAAAAGCACTTATAAACATATAAGGAAACTGAACAGTAGTCTCTCTTCTGAAAACCAGCTACCAAGTTTCTCTGAATCAAATCCTGATAAATTTGATTCATTTTCCAATCATAAAAGAATAATCAGTTTGCCTACTTATCCTACAGACATCTCAAAAGAAAGTAATCATACATGAGGTTATAGAGCACCTTTCCTCTAAAAATATTAACATGTTAAAGTGTAAAGTGGTCCAGTGCTTGTTCTCTGTCTGGTACATAATTTAACATACTACTCTACTGATCTGCCCAGTGAACTGCTATGTCCAGGATGACTTTCCTATTTTGTCTTGGCTACAAGTTGATCTGGAGGTCCTTCTGATTTGTCCAACTTTCTAGCATTGGTAAATACTGACCCTGAAAGGATAGCAGACCCACACAAATCTAAGAGCCAGAAAAACTTTTAGAATTCGCCTATTATACATATAATTTAATATCTACACATAACTGCCTGACTGGTAACCTTCTAGTTTCTACTGAAGTCTAGGGTTAAGAAGGTGGAAATGTACAAATGTTACCCCCTCACAAGTAGAGTAGAAATACAAAGTTATTCCTTAATACAGAACCAAAAATATTCTTCCCATAATATTCACAGATAGGTCCTCTGGGCAAGCACACAAAATAAGTCTACTTTCATTTCCACAGGGCAGTCCTTTAAACACTTAAAGGCAGACAAACATACCCAAAGTTGTTTTCTTGATCAGGAACCAGGGCCCCAATTCCTTTAATTTTTATATCATAGTTCCCCTTACTGAGCTTAAAGTCACTTAAATTTCTTTTTCTCTCATTCCAACAGTTCTTTGAGTGAATAAAAGAAAACTTAAGGAGCTCCTGGGTGGCCCAGTAGGTTAAGCGGTTACGCGTCAGCACTCCAGTCATGATTCCAGAGTGCTAGGATCAAGCCCTAACCTGGGCTCTCTGCTCAGCGGGAAGCCTGCTTTTCCTCTCCCTCTGCCTGCTGCTCCCCCTGCTTTTGCTCTCTCTTGCTCTCTCTCTCTCCCTGTCAAATAAATAAAATCTTTATTAAAAAATAAAAGAAAAACTTAAAATCAATCAATAAGTTTTTATCCCAGATTCTATCATTCGTCATGGCACATCTTCTCTATTCTCCATTTATGCAGTGGATTTATCAAAACAGAACGTCTATTAACTTTTTTAAATTTCATCTTTTAAAAGTAGGATCATGTTTTCAGGTGATTTTACCTTCTTTTTAACTTGCCATATTTGTTTTTACATATGTATGTCTTACTTTACAAAATAATATTGTTGGAGAAAAATTAAGCCCAGAACCTAAGGAAATTCTCAAAATCTCTTTAATTTCCAGGAGAGGTACTGTGTCTACTTTATTTTCCACTGCATCCATGGTACTGAGCATAGAACCCAGTATACAGTTAGCACTGAAATGTATGAGTAGGTTAGAAAAATATGTAACTTTAAAACACTCATATTTCCTCGATCCAGAAATTCCAAAATTCTTGGAATTTGTTATCTGTCCCAAGAAAATAATCAAGACACCCACTACAATCTAAATACAAAAACATTTGTTTACTTTTATAAGTAATTTTTTAAACAAAAAGACATAAGCAACCTAAATGAACAAATAAATATTAAATGATGGATTATGTACCAATTAAAATTAAAACTTTTGAGGTTAGAACATACAAAATTGTCACTATATAATGGTAAGTGAAAAACAAGGATACAGAAATTAAATAACAGAATCCCAGTTGTGTAAAAATAAACAAATAAAGGAAGGAAGCATCTATACATTTTTTTCCCCAAAGAAACTAAACTTTGGGAGAGTGAAATGTTCTCCGTATCTTGGAGTGGTGGCTATACCTTTGTCAAATTTTTCAAAACTTACTGTAAATAGCTTCTTTTTAAAAATAAGTATGTAAGTAAAAAACTGTAGCTCCATAAAGTTTATATAAAAAAGGAAAGTAAAAGATACACTCAAAATATTTGGGGTAATTTTTCTGTACTTTCCAAATTTTGTATAACAGACATAATAAGTGGGGGTACATAGACATTGAGGTTATTTCAAAATCCATCCTTTTAAATTATAATAAAATCTTTTAAAAAATAAATTATAGTGAATTTGGTGGATGCCAATACACATTAGATAAATAGCAACCAGAGTATCTATAGCCCAATGCTATACAGGTACCTTAAATATTCAGGACATGCTCACTACACAACTCTGTATTCCATGCAAATGGTGTTCTTTAGAATTCTATGACATGCAGACGTATATTCTTAGTTAATCCATATGATACTTCTATGAAGAAGGTATGATCCCATTTTAGGCGTAAGAAAACTGACATTGAGGATGAGGTTAATAAACTAGACCCAAATCACAAACTTACTAAGTAGTAGAGCTGGGATTCAAATCCAGGTCTCTTGATTCCAAGGCCAATGTTCTGCCCTTTATTGCTATACTTCACTGCTTTCCCCAAAAGGCTAACCCCACCAAGCCCCTCGTTATCTATAAATTTGATTAGCACACCTAGTCCCTTACTCTGAACTAAATCTGCCCTGAACTAAACCTTCCCAGCTACTGTATATTATATACTTACTTAACTTCACAAACCAACAAGAGCCCTCTTAGGCATAATTATTCAGTAAGTAATAAATCTATATAACATTATCATCTACCCATATTTCTCTACATTTGAAGTCTCTCTCTCTCACTCAATTATAGGATGCATCTTCTTTTACTGGTAGTGAAAGTTAAGTCTGGAAAATTACTCACTAGATTATACAGATAGCTTTTTATCTTTTTTAAAAAGATTTTATTTATATGTTTGACAAAGAGAGAGAGGAAGAGAGAGAGCACAAGCAGGAGGAACAGCAGGGAGAGGGAGAAGCAGGCTCCACACTGAGCAGAGAGGACCCGGGGATCATGACCCAACTGAGCCACCCAGGCAGCCCCCTACGTAGCTTTTTAAAATTAAGTATTAACATTGTTGATTATACATTTAAATGATCATTTGGGGATAGAATTTGGTAATCCTATGAAAAAATTACCTTTTGAAAAAATTCCACTTCCAGCAATTTATCCTATTAAAAACACATTTAAAAAAACTGCACGAAAATACACGAATTTGTTTATTATAGCATCATTTGTAATAACAGAAAGTAGTGCAAACAGTATCGATATCTAAGAATAGCAAAGTGGTCAAAACATGATGGTAATTGATACAGGGACTATTAAGCAACTTAAAAAATGAGGAAGATTTATAGGTACTAACACGAAAAGGAGAACATTGTTAATAGCAATACTCCGGTGAAGGGAGTATATTACATTTCAGTAATGCTCTTTTTCCTTTTACATGAACATATGCCGCTTTTGTAAGCAGAATGAGCAAAGAAATTAAAAATAAAATGCACTGATATGTGTAATGGCTCTTAGAATCCCTTAGGGGCTGCAGTCCTATTGTCCTCTTCTTTCTCCACATATACTAATGTGGGCAATAAAATACTCAGGTGCCATCTCCGAGCAAGGAACTTATTAAACCTGGGGTAATAAAGTCAGTGACAGAGTCCCTATCCTTACACAATATCCTTTTGATAAAACCTGGGTGGAAACAAGAACCGCTACCTTATCCAGGAACTGGTTCAGGAATTTGAGAAAGATCCAAATCCTATGCCATGCCTGAGCATGAGTTGATGGAAAAGACCTGAACCATTTTACAAGTAACTTTCACAGACTTCTATGACCATTAAGCAGAAGTTACCAGTTTATGACATAGCAGAAGCAACCAAACCTTGATCATCATTTTTAAACATGTGATAGAAGAGACACAGAATACCAAAAACAGAAAGAACTGCAGTCTAGCCCTAAATCCCACATGTTCATAGAAAAGAAGACCGAGAAGATCGAAGAGATTACCAAAAACATTCGACAGAATAATTTTCAGAGCTTTGTTATAGCTTCTTTCATTTCTTCACAATGTCGCTCCTTTTTATTTCCAGTCCCTGCTCCCTAGAAAAACTTGTGGTGCATATCTGTATTTTTAAAAACTGCTTTTCACTGAGGAAATTCTGAAGTAAACAGAAATCAAATACTTAAAGTATTCATTATCTTGGAAAAAGAAAAGCTGACTTCTATGTGATTTCAGCATCCCTGAGTAATGAATTACTAATCCTCAGGATATAAAATAAATGGTACAAGACTTATCATTTTTTTTTAAAGTTACTTTAATCAGTGTTTCCATTTTATTCCTCAACTATTGGTTATCTTACTGTGCACCAATGAGAGCACAAAGGTTAGTATGGTCTTTTGCCACCTGTCAGTTGAAATATCCCCAAAGGCTGCTCTTCAAAGCACCTTCCCATCTCCTCTGTAATGATTCCTAAAGGCAATTTATCTCCTCTCTCCTGTAAGTTTTTCCATGGTCAATAATCTAAAATGTTTTAGTGTAGTGCACAGCTAGGTTGTGGTCCTGGTTCGCAGCTGTATAACTCTGGTAAGTTTCGGTTTTGGTTTCTTTGTATACAAAAGATTAGGCTCTAAAATTCTATGTCACCATTTAGCCCTGATACTCAATGAAGCATATCCTACACACACACACACCAAGTGGTAAGCATAGCATTGTTTAAAGAGTATACAGACCTGGATTCAAATTACCTCTGACACCTATGAGGTGTCTGGCCCTGGGCAAGTTATTTCCCTTTAGAGACCTTTCTTTATTTGCTACCTATTATGACCAACAAAAGAATATGAATAATATATAAAAACTGTATAGCACAGTGTGCCTTCGATTAGTGATCAGTTCCCACTTACCAAGTTTTTATTCTTGACAATTTTTCTATTTTAATACTTTTTTGATTGTTTCTAAACAATCTTCACTGACTAGACAGGAATTTAGTTTTTAACAAATTAGAAAGTGATTTCATGCACACACATTCATAACTACCTTATAAGTATAGGCAGGTTGACTATTCAGAACTGACAGAAAATGTATCCAGTGGCATACACAGCACAGCCTCAAGTGTGTACCTCCTGTACCATACAAAACTGAAACAGAACTTCATCAAAAGTAAGGAACATAATCTTTCCACAATGTTCATGATCAAACAGAATATTAGCTACAAAAAAGCCCCTATCGTTTTGCTAGGGGTTACTAAGATCTTGAATCCAATGCTTCACTTCTTTACCATCTTTGCGGGTCTGAGTTCCAATTACTGCTAAGCAAAATAAACTGAAAACGACATAATTAAGAGTAGAGTTCACTCCAAAGAATGTGATTTGTGCCTTCCTTCCCCGCTGAAAATCCAAGACACTTTCAGCTGAGTAAAGAAAGAAGGTAGAACTCAAATTTACAAATTCTGAATAATCAGAAAGCAAAATCTTTGCATAAATCATGAAAAACAGCTCAAACATGTAAACCTTCGGATAAAAAGTAGTCACAGACTCATTAACTCTAGCATCACACACTGCTTCAAATATAACCATCCTATGCCTCTAATCTATCAACTTTGGCACTGCTCCCTTAAGAGAGGTATTCTTCTAACTGAAAATTACAATCATCACACATCTAAAGACTGTGCAGAAAGCAGCATTATTCATTTCTGGTACTAGAAAAGCAGTGAACTTATTTTAGCTTGCTTAAATTAAAAATCCTCTTTCAGCCTTAACAAACAAGAATTTCTTAAACTTTTTTGAAAAATATGGCTATCTAACCGTGTGGATATATAAATTGGTCTCTTCTCCGCATAAAAATAAAAACTTTAGCTATATTCTACCTTCTCCCACCTACGAGCCAGTGCCTCGGAGGCCCTCCTGAATATACAGCTCCAGCGTTTACTGTGTCACTTGGGTGAAGAAATTCTTTCCTTAAATATGGAAAGAACTATGCAGTAATGATTCAACGAGGCTATATTAATTGTAAAGCCAAATCACTGCCCTGCAAAGTCGATTATGAAAGGTTCTCTTAGCAGAGTTTGTTTGTTTTCGTTTTTTTTTTTTTTTTTTTTTTTTTTTTTAGAGCTACCAGCAAGAAGGCACAATCCAGAGCTGCGACGTTTCCCGTGTCGCCGCTGGCTGGACCGATGGATAAGCTGGAAAAGGTGATCGACATACCTGGAGGAAGCTGCAAATTAGCAGGTAACTGGATTGTTGTGGTGTTGGGGGCTTTCACAGCGACTATCTGAGGAGCAGGCAGCGGGGGGCCGCTGCTGAGTTTAGGAAGAGCACTGACAGGAGCCACTTTGGTCACCAGGGTCCCCACGGGGGACCGCAGGGGCTGGGACACCGTGGACTCCACGCAGACACTGACAGGAGCCTTAGTCACGGCGCCCAAGGCCACCGGGGTGCTCTCCGCCCGGACAGGCAGAGTCCCAGAGGGGGCCATCGTCACGGCCCCGGAGGCGCTCACACCGGCGGGGGGAGCGGCGCCGGCCGGTTCTGTGAGGCCCGCGGGCATCCCCAGGTGGATCAGCGGCAGCTGCGACGCTGCCGTTCCGGGAGCAGAGGCGAGGGTAGGCTTGACAAGCAGCAGCCGACTCCAGAGCAGTTCCGGCTCCACAGCATCGCTAGGGAGAGGCGCAGGGGCCGCGACACAGAAGTCGATGACGGGCGCTGGCTGGACACCGAGACCCGCGCGTCCCGGACCTCCCTCTGGTCCGTGCGGCCCCGGCCGCAGCGACACCTGCTCGGACGCTCGCCACTTCCTCAGCGGCGCTCACACGTGCGCCAGCTCAGCGAGGCGCCTCAGCATCGGGTCCCGCAGCAGCGAAGCCTGGCTGCGCGGTTCCCGCAGGGCGTCACTTCGGCTCCCACCATCCAGCAAAACTCTGCCCCAGTTCCCCCGCCAGAAACTTCAAAACTACGAACCCGAGAGCACGAAAGCCCCCTACACACACTCGGCGTGACCGCGCGGTGCGGCCACGCCAGCCATGTTTATATAGCCACGCGGAGACCTCGCGCACGCGCACAGGCCGCCGCCGCCGCCCCGGGCTTCCCCCGGAATCCGGCCCTGTGATTGGCCACAGGCTGGAATCGCGCTCGTGACGTCACTAGGGACGGATCCAGAGGGCGTTAGAATCTTCCCCAGCATCGGGAGGAAGGAGGGTCAAGTTGCCGAAACCTACCACGTGGGAGGGGCAAACCGCGCTTGGAAAACTGCGACATTCGGGTTCCTCTCCTTGGTATCCCCAATGGTATGTTCCTTTAAAATCCAGGAGTGTGATTGCCACATAATTTTACTTTGAGGAAAAAATGGGGACTGGCTTCAGAGAATAACTCAGTAAGAATCACGCTTCCTCTGATTTTCTGTGAGCTTTGCTTTAAAGCGTCGCAAAATGAGCGTTACAATTGACATTGTGAAAAAAATTGTCCTTTTTTCCTTTTAAATGTTTAAGAATGGCCTATAATTTTATAGTCTTTAAATATACCTATTTTCCTATGCCTTTAGAGTTGAACTGCCCCAAGGGAATATCATTTTATTCCTTTGGGCGGCTATAGGTATCTTTTGTCACCTCTAAACGTAAGTTGTTTACGCTTATGTCTCCTTGAAAATTGGGACAGTGTCTTTTGATTCCTGCATCTTCAGATTCTAGCAATTAGATTTTAACTGCAATCCTGAATATTATTTGAAAAAGTGAAAAGTGTTTGTTAAATGAATCAGTAATAAATGGAAAAACTTGCTCCTTAAAGATCTAGTTAGAGAAGATCCCTTGATTTCAGGCTTTTTTCGGAAGATTGTTTGTAGAAACCGACCACTATAACTGAAGGAGATTGTGCAAGTAGCCAGGCAAGGTGATCTTTACAGCTGCTGTTTTTCTCCCTTCCTGTAAACGCCAGTGGACAGGATCTACTCACAGCCCTCACACTCCACTACATTTGCTGTCTCTCCCATCTCAACCAGTCCAAATCAGCCCATCTTATGATTCCAATCATTTACAACCTTCCCCATTCATGATGAATTACTGATCAGGTGGCCTCTAGAAAACACAGTGGAGTTGGGGAGAGGACAAATTTATCGAGGGCCCCTTGTGTGCTGGTCACTAAGGCATATTTTCTTGTTTTATTTTGTTTTTTTTACAGCCATTTTATTGTATTGATTTAAAAACTGCTGTTAAAGAGTAATTTTCCAAGGAACTGGGATCCAAAACAGTCTGTATAAAACCAAAGTACATCTCTTTCCATATCTCCACAAATGTCTTAATTCATCATATATCCCTTATGTCCCTGGCAAAATGCCTTGCACATAAAAGGTGTTTAACAAATACTTGCTAAATGAATTAAATAGATCTATGCAACATTTTCAGTGAAGCTGTGTGGTCTAGAGTTTCGAATCTTAGATCTGCTTTTTAGTAGATGGGCAAATTGTTTAGCCTTGTTTTTTTCTCCATAGAGTGTAATTCAATAAATCCTTGTAGAAGAAAGGCTCAGTTTGCTCGGAGAACTCTCCCTCTCTAAACTTTAATTAAACCCCACCCCCAACTCACATACTTTGTTTAGGTATGTAAATAACCTCAATCAAGTTACAAAGAGGCTTGGCTGGGGAGGTACCCTTTCTCTTTAAAGTGACCTTGAACATTTTGTTATAATTGTTTGCTGTATTATTTGTCTCATTGATGGGAACTTTATTTTCTAGTTGCAAAGAATATACTTCTTACCTAGCACAAGTAACTACTCTCCTGAATTTGGAGTTTAGTAATAATTATGTTTGCTACATTTTCCTTCTACTGAAACTTATGCTAAACAGGATACATAGGGAAGCAAACTGCTGCATTTTATCTCTCCATGTGAGAAAAGAAAAAAATGCAAGGGAGGGTTATACCTTGACTTCTATTATGTTTATCTGTTAAAATATTTGTAAAATTAAGGATGTTGAAAATACTTACTCCATTACCTTCTGTCTTAGTCTATCCAGGCTGCTGTAACAAAATACCACAGACGGAGTAGCTTTTTTTTTTTTTTTTTTTTAAGATTTTATTTATTTATTTATTAGGAAAGAGAGAGAGTGAGAGAGAGCATGAGAAGGGAGAAGGTCAGAGTGAGAAGCGGACTCCCCATGGAGCTGGGAGCCCGATGTGGGACTCGATCCCGGGACTCCGGGATCATGACCTGAGCCAAAGGCAGTTGCCCAACCAACTGCGCCACCCAGGCGCCCTGGAGTAGCTTTTTTTAATTGAATTATAACTGATACACAATTTTAGTTTCAGGTGTATGACAGCGATTCAATATTTTTATACATTATTAAATGATCACCTTGATAGGACTAGCTACTGTCACTATAAAGTTATTGTAATATTAATGGCTATTTCCTATGCTGTATATTACATCCCCATGACTTATGATTTATTTATTTTGTAACTGGATGTTTATACCTCTTAATCTCCTTCTCCTAGATGGGTGGCTTATAAACAGCAGAAATTTATTGCTCACAGTTCTGGAAACTGGAAATCTGAGATCAGGGTGCTGGGATGGTCAGGTGAGGGCTCTCTTCCAGATCACAGACTTCTCATTGTCTTCAGATGACAGCAGGAATAAAGAATCTCTCTGGAGCCTCTTTCAAAAGATACAAATCCCATTCATGAGGGTCCCACCCTCAGGATTTAAGCACCTCCCAAAGGCCCTACCAACTAATACCATCACATTTGGGAGTTGGGATTTCAACATATGAATTTTGGGGAGACACAAACTTTCAGACCAGATAGGACCTTCTAAATTAGGGACATTAATTCATTAAATTATTAATTTTCCACAGACTCTGCTTATCAACCTAGATAATGAAATAAAACTGTGAACAAACACAATTTGTATTTCCAAATTTCAGTATTTTACACACACAAATGAACACACTTTAATTTGGGCAAAACCAAAGGCTAAGGGTACAATTACTGGGTGGACAATGCACATTACCGTTACTGTCCTTTTGATTTTCCATATGTCTACGGTCTCAGAAAATGAATAAAAGTTTACTACTCTGTGAAATTTAAACAGGAAGCCTTCTTTATCCGTGATATGAAATTAGCTGAAAAATCTGCTTGAGAAAACCTAACTATTTGGCTAAAATGGTTTTGGCCTCAGCTTGAAATTGAGTCAGAAACAAATAGCCTCAAGCTCTTACCTTGAACCTAGCCCCAGTATCTGTGCTTTTACATCAAAACAGTTAAATACTTTTCTGCAGTAGAACGCATTCCTACAACACCATTCTGTCATTCCTGTCCTCTTAAAGGAATGCAGCTTAAAGTCTTAAGAAGTTTGACTTCATTAAACTGGAAGCATTTTTTATGCCTTCACTAAAGGTTTAATGAAGTCTGAGACACTTTTAATGCTCCTACAAAAAGTGGGTATGACGGAAAATCCTATCATAAGAGATGCATCACACTATGGACTACTAATCAGCCACTCAGATTTATACTTGTAGAGGTACATTAATGGAAAAATGATCATGGTATATTGTTAAATGTAAAAAGGAGGTTCTACAATAGTATAGAAAGAATGATTCCATTTTTTTGTAAACTAAAAAAAAAAAAAAATTAACCAAAAAGCAGGTAAATATATACTTGGAAGAAAATCTAGATCATACACCAAACTGTTAACAGAGGACATCTGTTTGGAGACATTCTAAGTGATCATTTTCTGTTTAGATTTGTGTATTTTCTACTTTATTTACATAATCAAAAATTAACACAATCTTTTTCTTAAAATATATAATCTTAGTGACAACCGAAATCTTTTAAGTACAGCTAAGTACTCCCTGGTCTCCTTCCCATAGCACTCAGGAAACCATTGAACGTCATGAAGCTGAGCAACTATATTAACCTGCTTAAGCTTATTATAAACACTGCCTTAGCCTAGCAAGATGGGTGTTTTTTTAAAAGTATGAATACACCCTCCTTTTCATTTCATAGTAAGTGTAGTAAAAGCAATGACTACTCAAGAAGCCATCTCAGAAATAATCTTTTATATTCTAGAAGTTTCTGCAATCACAGAACTTTTTACTTGTATTGTCTACTTTAGCATTCATTTTCTTGAATTATATCTTCTTAGAAGATCTTCCTCCCCACTCCCTTCAGTCACTCATTCATATAACCAGTGTTCATTGTATGCTTACTGTGCGCTTGGCAGTGGAGAATATATCAGTAAAAAAAAAGACAGAAATCCCTGTTCCGGTGAAACATACATTCCAGTGGAGACAAAGTGAAAAAAAGTAAATTATAAAAATGTAAATAAAAGGGCGCCTGGGTGGCTCAGTTGGTTAAGCGACTGCCTTCGATCCCGGAGTCCCCGGATCGAGTCCCACATCAGACTCCCAGCTCCATGGGGAGTCTGCTTCTCCCTCTGACCTTCTCCCCTCTCATGTTCTCTCTCACTCTCTCTCTCAAAAAAAAAAAAAAAGTAAATAAAAAATGAAAAAGTAAATTATTTGGTACATTAGATGGTGATGCAAGTCCTCCAAAAGGAAGTCAAACAAGAGCATGGGAAGTAATGTTGGTACATGGAAAAAGAAAGAAAGGGAAGGCAACAAAATCACACCAGGCCTTGTGTAGGCCTGAGTAGGATTTTGCCTTTTACCCTGAGAGATGGAAAGGCATGGGGAGATTTTGAGCAGCAAAGGAACATTATATGATGTATTTTTAAAACTTCACTGTGACTGTTCTATGAATAGTCCCGGAGGGCTAACTGGATAGGATAATTATAGGATAATATACCAGGATAATAATACAAAGATAATTGTAGAGACACTAAGGAAGCTACTGGAAAACCTAGGTGAGAGATAATGGTGGCTTAGACTAAGATGATACTGAGGTAAGTGATAAAAAGTGGTCAAATTCTGGGAATCATTTTGATGGTAGATTCAACAGGTTTTCCTGATGGATTGTGAGGTATGAGAAAAGAGTTAAGGATGATTTAAAGGTTTCTGGTCAAAGCAAACTGGAAGCATAAGGGGCTGTTGATTGGAATAGGGATGATTTGCAGTGGTAGTTGGGAAATCAGGTGCCCAGGCAAGGATATCTATTTTTTAATTTTAATTTAATTTAATTTTATTTTATTTTACTTTATTTTATTTTAGTTTGACAGGGAGGAAAGAGAGGAGGGTGGGAATGGGGCAGAGGGAGAGAGAGAGTATTATGCAGGGTTCAATCTTATAACTCTGAGATCATGACCTGAGCTAAAATCAAGACTTGGATGCTTAACTGACTGAGCCACCCAGGCACCCCTGGTATATTTTAATTTGAAATGCTTATTATATATCCAAAGAGGGTTTGGGGTAGGCAGCTGGTTTACAAACCCAGAGTTCAAGGAAGAGGTCCAAGCTGAATAAAAATATATTCACCAGCATACAGATGATATTTTTAACACCATTGGACTCAGTATGACCAAGGAGGGAGAGAGTATAAAGGAGAAGAGAAGAGGCCAGAGTCCTGGGTACTCTAATGTTAAAGATCGGGTTGATGAAGAGGACCCAGCAACAGGAGATAGAGAATGAATCTCCATTGATAAGAGGAAGATTAGGAGAGTAAGGAGTCCTGAAAGCCAAGAAATGGCAAAGTTTCAGATGAAGTGAGGAATCAACTGTGTCAAATGCCACTGACAGGTCAAGTAAAATGAGGACTGGTAATTGCTCAGTAGATACAGCAACACGAAGTGAGGTCATTGGTAGCCTTGATAAGAGACAAGTCTCTGTGGAATGTAGAGGTAAAAGCCTGACTGGAGTGTTTTCAAGAAAGAATGGAAAGAAAGGGTTTGAAGACTGTGAAGTTTTGATGCAGAGTGCACAAGAAAATGGGGCAATAGCTAGAGGGGATGAGGTGAAGGAAGAGGTTTTCTTTATGATAACATCATACTTACATGTTGATGGCCATGATCCAGTAGGGAGCGAATTACTGATAGCAGAGAAAAGAGGGGGAGACTTGCTAGAGCCATGTCCTTGAAAGTAAAAAGGGATGGAATCTAGTGCACAAGTGGGGAGCTTTAGCTTTTATAAGAGCAGTGGACCATTCATCTATGGCAACAGAAGCCAATGTTAGAGTTCTTGGCCACAGACACTGGTAGGTAGATACTTGTGATGATGGGAACTTGTGGAAATTCTCTTCTAATCTTTCTCCCTTCCTCCAGCCCCATCCAGGCTCCTTATTGCTTCTAGAACAATCTTCCTAAAATGCAAATCTATTTATGTAGCTCCCACTTACAACTTTTTCACATCCTTGCATTATAGGCTAAAATCTCAAATAGCTAGCATGTTATACAAAGTTCATTACAACCTGGCACCTGCTGTACTGCCCAAGTGATCTCTGCTGTGTTCCTGTGGGCACCTTCCACTGGCACCATAGGTAACTACAGAAATTCCCTAACTGTCCCAAACTCTCTGTCAGCGTCATGCCTCCCTTAAAGACTTTCCACATCTGAAACTCATGTTCTACCTTGCCAATTCTTATTTGGCCTTCAAAAGGCTATAACCTACACTGGATGAATTCATTGCGTCTCCTTCTTTTCCCATGATATTTATTATATTATGGTCATCTCAGTTGATTTATTGCATATCCTGTCTCACTAAATTGTATATTTTCTTCATCATTGAGGTCATGTTCACTTCAGAACTAGAAAAGAGAACCTAATATGTAAGCAGATACTTGATAAAGAGTACTTTTCTGATTCCTATCCCACTCCTAACCTCTGGACTGGCACCTAGGGATAGAATTTTGTCTCATTTGTGTATCTGTGGTACACATTGTATTGTATGTAATACAATTCTCTATACAGTAACAGGAAGTTCATATTTCAGCTTTCTGTTCTCAGTCTGTACTTTCCTTGGGCGATAACATTCACTTCCATGGCTTAATTTCCATCTATATATTTATGACTTTTGGATCTATCTATCTTTGGCCTAGATTTCTCTTCTGGCCTCCAAACTTATATAGACAGCCACTTACTATATCCACCTGGATGTTTCACAGGCTCAAACTAAACTTATAATCCTACCTTCAAGCCTGCTTTTTCTCCTATAATCCCTATCTCAGTGAGACAATCTCCTTCCAGTTGCCTAGGATGTAAAATTAGGAATTGACCTTGACATTTCCCTTTCACCTGTTTCCCTCTTTTTCACCTGTTTCATTAGATCCTGGCAATCCTGGGGTCATATCTATAATGTAATATCTCTGTAATCCATTGACTCCTCTAATTCCAACTGTCACTTTTAGTTCAAGCCCACATATGCTCACTTAAATTATGCTAATTGGGCTCTCTGTATAACTCCAGACTTGCTCCCGCTTTGTTCTATTCTCTGGTCTGCAATCAGATTTTTATTCAAAATGTTCCTTTAGTCTGCTTTGGTGGTATAGTGGTGAGCATAGCTGCCTTCCAAAATGTTCCCTTAAGCATTAACATTATAATTATTATCATCATTCGTTGATTTAGGACTATTTTTTCTTGCTTACTGAAAGGAACCTAAAAAAGAAAACAATTTCTGTTTTTAACTATTCATAATTCTATCATTTCAACTGCATTCTCATTTTTGTATATTACTTTCTAATCCTCGTCCATCGTATGGTTGCTATTATGTGAAGTATACATATGGTTTTCCCTATAATTTAGAACCAACTGTACCTAAATAATTTTCCCTGCCTAAACTAAACATTTAAATCAGGTCATGTGCATAATTTCATACTTCTAAAATGTCTTTATAATTATCGTTTTATACATAATATTTATTAAACAAGAACACATAATTATTTGCATGTATAATTATGAATTATGATAAATGCTACAAAAGAAAAGAGGAAGGTACTTTGAAAGAGGATAATGGATAGGGTCTAAATTAGCTAGGGAGTTAAGAAAGTGTTCCAGGAATTAAAAGAATGCCCGCAAGACTGGCAGAGAGTGAGCCAGAGGAATAGTCGCCTGAATGAGATTGGAGAGGCATACGATGTGCACATGAAAGAAATGGAAGTATTTTAAGCAGAGGAATAAAATGAATTTATTAACATTTTAAACTTTTCATTTGGAAATAATTTCAAACTTAGAGAAGAGTTGCAAGAAATAGCATTTATACTCCCATATTCTCTTCATCCAGATTTACCAATTTCAACATTTTGATTTCTTTTATCATTCGCTCTGTGTGTGTGTGTGTGTGTGTATGCATATACATACACACACACTCATCCTCATTACCCATAGATTCCATGTTTGCAAATTTACCTACTTCATAAAACTTACATAAATGGTGCTGTCCATATCCATACTTTCGAAGCCTTTTACAGGCATGTGCAGAGCAGCAGCAGATTTGAGTTGCCAGATGCGCGTGTTCCCAGGTGAGGTCAAACATCGAGGTGCTCTGCCCTACTGTAACTAGTTGTCCTTTTTGCTGTACCAACTTAGTACCATGTTTTTCTTATTTTTGTGCTTTCTGTTGGTGATATCACTGCTTAAAATAGCCCCCAGACATAGTCCGAAGTGCTGCCTGGTGTTCCTAAGCACTGAAAGGCCGTGATGAGCAGTATGGAGGAATATATATATGTTAGACAAGCGTAGTCCCAGCATAAGTTATAGTGCTAGTGGTTGTGAGTTCCATGTTACTGAATCAACAACATATTTTAAATCAAGTGTCTTTAAACAAAAACACACATAAAACGAGGTTATGTGTTGATGGGTAGAGGAGAATGTTATGACCAAAGACTTACAGTACTTCTCCTACGAGTCATGGTTGACTATTAGCTAATTTCGTGTTTTGTAATTAATAGAATATAACTACCATAAATCATGAGAATACACTCTCTATTCTTTTTTTTCTCTTAACTACCTAAAAGTAATTTGCGGACCTGCCCTCTTCTTTCAAATACCTCATTGTATATTTCCTAAAAATAAGGACATGCACTTACATCACCAAAGTACAATGAACAACATTAGGACTTAACGTTGATACAATTATTTGGTTAACAGATATTTAATCAGCAGGCCTTTTTCACTTTTGCCAACTATCTCAATAATGTCCTTGATAACATTTTTTTTCTAGTCCAAGATCCAACCCCAAATCATTCATTGCATATGGTTTTATCTCTTTTGTCTCCTTTAATCTAGAACAGTTCCTCTGCCTTTCTTTGTTTTTGATGATACTGCCAATTTTGAAAAGAATAGGCCATTTGTTTTGTAGAATGTCCGCAGCTTGGGTTTGTCTCTTTCTTGTTTCCTCCTGATCATATTCAGGTTCACATTTTGGTGGAAATAGTGCATGAGTGAGGCTATATGCTTTATATCACAATAGGAGACACATGATGTAAGTTTGTAAGTTTTATTATTTACCTTAAATTTGACTGCTTGCTTATATTGGTATATTTGAGGTTTCTCACTGTAAAGTTACTGTTTTCCCTCTTTGTGATTAATAAGTTTGTGGGACATACTTTGAGACTATATAAATATCTTGTTCTTTATCAAACTTTGACCAATTAATTTTAGCTTTCTTTACTGACTCTTGGCTGAATCAATTATTACTATGATGGATGCACAATGGTGATGTTTTAAAACTCATTTTCATGTCTTCTACATTATCATTTGACATTTTATTAGAAAAAGTAGTTTTCCCATTTCTCTTATGTATCAGTATGGATTTATGTATTCTTTTTTAGTCAGTGGGCTATGACCAGTTATTACCTTGACTATTTTTATTCTTAGATTATCCCAGGTTTGGACAGTAGGATCTCCTTTTAAATTATCTCCTGTATCCCTTTCATGAATCCCCATCAACTTCTGAGTAACTTAAATTCTTCAAAGATCATCCTAGTTATATACAGAGAATGGACTTGGGGAGGGCACAAGAAGAAACAAACTTGTAGACAGCTCTTGCAGTAGGCCACATGAGAGATGAGGCTGGCTTGAAATGGGCTGATAATAGTGGATATAGAAATAGAGTGTTAGTAGACAGATTTGAAGGAAAAATTTATGAATTTTTGTGATAAATTGAACAAAGTAGCCAAAGGACTGAGAAATATTATGTTGCTTTTTTTTTTTAAGTAGGCTCCACGTGGGGCTTGAACTCTTGACCCTGAGATCAAGACCTGAGCTGAGATCAAGAGACAGACACTAACCAACTGAGCCACCCAGGCACCCCAGGACTGAGAGGTGTTAAGAAGGACTTTTGCATTTCTAGCTTGAGAAACTGATTGGATGGTGATTTCATTCACGGTGATGGGGAAGATTGGAGATGGAGCAGCTCTGATGGAAAAAAATTGAGAGTTTAATTTCAAGAAATATCCAATGGAATTTGAAAGTGAAACACAAGGTAGGTGTTAAATTACCTTTTTGCCTGTACTTCCTGACACAGTATAGATTGTACTTGAAGTAATGGGACTGGATGTTATCACTGAGGGAGAGAAAGTACAGTAAAGAAAGAAGAACCTACTTCAAACCTCAGCAGTCAGTAGAGCATAGAGAAAATAGCCAATAAAGGGAAGGGGGGAAGGGGTGCCTGGATGGCTCAGTGGGTTAAAGCCTCTGCCTTCTGCTCAGGTCATGATCTCAGGGTCCTGGGATCGAGCCCCGCATCGGGCTGTCTGCGCAGCGGGGAGCCTGCTTCCTCTTCTCAGCTGCCTGCCCCTCTGCCTACTTGTGATCTCTCTCTGTCAAATAAATAAAATCTTCAAAAAAAAAAAAAAAGGGGAAGGAGGGAAGAAGAAAGACTGGAGAGTTAGCGAAAATGACCCAAAATAGTTAAGTCAAGAAGCCGAGATAAATGTGTTTCACTAGATGAAATGCTGAGAGGTAGTAAGACTTCAGTCTGTCTCTTTTGGAGTTATGCTTTATGAAGGCAGGGATCTTTTACTGTTGTTCACTGCTATGGCCCTGTGGCCTGGAACTGTGGCTGGCCCATAATAGGTGTTTCATAAATATTTGCTGACTGGATGAATTTGTAGATCATGTATTTTCATGGTACTGTTGCATTGATTATATATAATCTCCAGAAAAATACTGAATAATTACAATAATATGCTTCCTAGTCTTCTTCTTTTTTTTTTTTTTTAAAGATTTTATTTATTTATTTATTAGGAAAGAGAGAGAGTGAGAGAGAGCATGAGAAGGGAGAAGGTCAGAGTGAGAAGCGGACTCCCCATGGAGCTGGGAGCCCGATGTGGGACTCGATCCCGGGACTCCGGGATCATGACCTGAGCTAAGGCAGTTGCTTAACCAACTGCGCCACCCAGGCGCCCCCTAGTCTTCTTCTTAATATAATATTTCCTCAGGTGGTTTAGTTGTTTCATGTTTGCCTCACTAAGGCAAAAATTTGAGGTTTCTTCCATACTTAAAAACTTTGCATGGCCCCCCTCACTATCACTGCCCTCTCCTCTCACAGTGCCTGAAGAATAAAACTCAAACGTAGAATGCAAATCCCATCATGGGGCGCCTGAGTGGCTCAGTTGGTTGAACAACTGCCTTCAGCTCAGGTCATGATCCTTGAGTTCCGGGATCGAGTCCCACATCGGGCTCCCAGCTCCACAGGGAGTCTGCTTCTTCCTCTGACCTTCTCTCCTCTCATGCTCTCTCTCACTGTCTCTATCTCAAATAAATAAATAAAATCTTTAAAAAAAAAATCCCATCATGTTGTTATCCCTTATTGGCATCACTTCTGGTGATTTCCCTTTTCTCAAACCTGCCTTCTTGTGATGTTGTGCTACTCTTGCCGGGCAAAGAGGTAGAAGAGCTTTTCCCAAGGAAGTGTTCTTCAACCCTGTCCCAAGCAAATACCATCTAATGTGTTTCTCCTTTCCTCCTGGTAGATCTCTTGGTATATTTCTTACTTTCCTAAGTCCCAGTAGACTCTGGGTTCCTTTCAGAAGGGCCTATGGGTGTACCTGGCGGGCTCAGTTGGTGGAGCATAAGACTCTTAATCTTGGGATTGTAGGTTTGAGCTCCACATTGGGTGAAGAGATTATTTTAAAACAGTCTTAAAAAAATAAAAAAGAAGGACCTGTGTTATTTCGCTATTTAAACTACAGTGTGGGGGCACTGTATCAGGAGGTTTAATGATAGGATGGTAGAAGGTCAAGGTTCCAGGTAAAACTGAGCTGAAACTCTCACCTACCATCACCTCTGTTTGTTTCCACGTATTCCTTCCAGAGACACTTCTCTATCTTCTGTTTCACCAAGTTTTGCCTTATGTCTTCCCTGTACTGTCAAGTAATACCAATTAATACATTTCTTTTTTTTTTTTTTAAGTTTTTTTTATTTTGAGAGAGAACAAGCGCACAAGTTAGGGGTAAGGACAGAGGGAGAAGGACACAATCTCGTGCAGACTCTTTGCTGAGCATGGAGCCAGAGAGCATGGTGCCCAATGCTGGGCTTGATCTCACGACCCTGAGATCATGACTTGAGCTGAAACCAAGAGTTGGACACTCAACTGAATGAACCACTCAGGAGCCCCTGCATCTCATTTCATTATTAGCTGACAAAGTGTGATCTTCTCTTCTCTTTTTATTTTTAAAGGAACTCCTGTATAAGAAAAAAAGGATTTCAAGTTTTGCTTTGTTTATTTTTATTTAATGTCAATTAATTAACATATAATGTATTTTTAGTTTCAGAGGTAGAGGTCAGTGATTCATCAGTCTTCTATAACACTCAGTGCTCATTACCTCACGTGCCCTTAATGTCCATCACCCAGTTACCCTATCCTCCCACCCCCACCCCTCCAGCAACCCTCAGTTTGTTTCCTGTGATTAAGAGTCTCTTGGGTGCCTAGGTGGCACAGTCTGTTGAGTGTCTGACTTCAACTCAGGTCATGATCTCAGGATTCTGGGATCCAGCCCTGGGTCAGGCCACCATTGCTGATCTATGGAGTCAATGACTGTGGGAAAAGCACGGCCTGAGGGTATGACTGGAGTTCATCTGCACGAATAATAAGAATAATGGAGTACCAGAATCCATAAGCCAAGCATCCCCCTGCTATATGGCTCAGCAGTATCTCTTCAGTGTCCACTATTGACGAAGTTTATCATGTCACCAGCTGGCAAAGGAGAAATGTTTTCAGAGTCCAATTCTATTATCACAAAAGAGGGCAAAGAAAGGGGGAACTGTGGCTGAGAGATAAGAGAATAACACATGTATTGGTATAAATATTTTAATGAAAAGAAACCTATTTTTAAAAATAGTGAATGTATAACATTGTTTTATATTTTTGCAAATATCTTTAATGTCTGGTTTAATAGAAAACAGCTGGATTTTATATCTGTTTTGCATTTAGTTTGCAGCAATATGTTATTTTGGTTCAAATCTATGAAGAAAATTTGGCCTCATACAGATAGGGAGTTGGAAAAAGGAAGAGTATTTTAATAGCCTTTTCAAATTGTTGGGGACATTCTTTTTTGATGCTGCATCAAACTTAACAAGTAGCAGTTTTTAGTCTTTTATTTCTCAATAACACCACCAATCTTATCAGCTTTATGTATTGGGAAGCTGTCAATCTATAGTAATGTGTACAGTTCTTTCAAAATTCTTATTTTTTCTTGAAAGTTGAACTTTGTGGTTGGTAATAAGTGCTGTCAGTTTCTTGTCTTGAAGTGACAGGTTTACTACTTTCATTTTTTGGGAAAATAGTTGCTAAATACCCAAGTCTGGAAAAAAAAATAGTTTGTCAGTGTGTTTGAGACAAAACACACTTTGTAAAACATAGTTTCTTCCTCAAAAGAAATGACAGTCCATGAAAAAAAAGTGGTTAGTTCAGCTGGCAACTCAAACAATTGCACAAGTGCTTTTTCTCAAATCAGTCATCTTACTTTCGTAAATAGCAGAGGTACTTTATGTGTAATTCTTACTTTATTGCACAGAATATTTTAAAAACATGCAATTTTTACTGCTTCATCAAGAACATTCTATTTTAAAAAAATATTTATTTGAGAGAGAGAGAGAGAGAGAGCACAAGCCAGCGGGAGAGATAGAGGGAGAAGGTGACTCCCCGCTAAGCAGGGAGCCCCATGTAGGGCTCCGTCCCAGGACCATGGGATCATGACCTGAGCTGAAGACAGACGCTTAACTCACTGAGCCACCCAGCCACCCCTTATCAAGAACATTCTTAAGGGAAACTGCCTGGAAAAAAAACAAAAACAAAATATAAGTGTATAGCAGTAAAGAATATAATGACAAAGTACAATTTAGTTTCCCTGCCCTGATTTGTAAATGCTCCAGCAGGTTTACCCACTACTGCTTTTGCACCATCAGCAGAAATGTCCACACTGTGGAAAAAAACAATCATTTTAATATTATATGAAAATAATTAAGACCTCCATGTACCTCCTGAAATGGTTTCAGATACCCAAAGGTAGATAGAACAGATTTTACAATCACTATAAAAAAGAAGACTGCTTTATTCTGTTAAGCCAGCATTTTACAAGTTTCGCCAACCAGGGACGCTTTGATCACCTGACACCCATTAACACAGCACAAAGGAAGCTTATGTGGAATAAGTTTTGGGAACCTGTGCCGAGGCTCCTCTGCCTAACAGAACGTATGCTCCCACCAGAGCAGTGTTTAAGGAGAGTAACTCCTCTAACCAATAATCAGCTTAATTTTTCCATCAAAAAGAATCCCTTCTATTCCCTCCCTTTTTTCGGGGATTGAATAATAGATTTTGCCTACTACTTCAATCAGGTTAAAATCTTTTTAGAGACTTTGTTTAGTGATCGTTAAATTAAGGCCCCAAACTGTAAAGTTACAGTTCTTAAGCCAGAGATGCTCACTCTCGCAGAAGATACAAGTATGAAATGATTACTGGACAGTATGAGACAGGTTGCAAGAAAAAGCTATGGCAACACAGAGGTCAGGTCTCTAAACGAACCTTAGGAAAGCCTTCTTGGAGAAGACTACCTGTGGTGAGTTTTAAGAAACTTCCAGTCAGCTCAATCAATGATGAGGAGGAGGACAAGTCTTTCCAGTGAGCAAAGCATGTGTGTACTACCCAAGCCAGTCTTGACGATTATGGTGGTCACTGGTCTGAACACATTTACTCTTTGCAGAATTGAAATTAGGAACCTTGGAAAAGGAAAGGAAGTTGACTATGGAAGTTAAAACTACAAGTGATCATAATTGAAGCAGACGCTAGAGAGGCCATGAAGCACATGTGTAAGCTAGATGCTTATAAGGGAAAAGGAACCATGAGTTAACTTAAGCAATGTGTTAAAGAAATAAAATGAGGCTGAGAGACAGTAGAGAAAGAAGAACAGAACAGTTCTTCAGAAAGGAACTGATCCACTTACTGCTTCAACGTTAGAGTTAAGACCCAAAAGTTCTTGATGTGGGCATTTCTGATGCTGCCGTTCCTAGGAGATGCTATTGTTCTGAGTTTGGTACTTCCCCGTGAAAGACCTTATTTCCTTGTATCCTTCTGGAGTGAATCTTTGTTTCTTTTAACCAAAAAATCTCAACTGAAATGGGCATAGACAAATCATGACACAATAGGCAAATCCAAGTATCATGTTTAAAGAAAGTGCCCTTGAGGGGTGCCTGGGTGGCTCAGTGGGTTAGGGCCTCTGCCTTCGGCTCGGGTCGTGATCTCGGGGTCCTGGGATCAAACCCCGCATCGGGCTCTCCTCTCGGTGGGGAGCCTGCTTCTCTCTCTCTCTTTGCCTGCCTCTGCCTACTTGTGATCTCTCTCTCTGTCAAATAAATAAATTAAAAAAAAAAAAAAAGAAAGTGCCCTTGAATTGTCCCTGAATTTTACTGCAGCGAGGCCATCCTGAAGTGAAGGATACTCACATGTTATATGCATTTCAAAGACAGAATTTTAATTTACAAACATATCATTTGGAGAACTTTTTTTTTTAAGGATTTGATTTATTTATTTGACAGAGAGAGAGATCACAAGTAGGCAAAGAGGCAGGCGGGGGCGCAGGGGGAAGCAGGCTCCCTGCTGAGCAGAGAGCCCGATTCAATGAAGGGCTCAATCCCAGGACCCTGAGATCATGACCTGAGCCAAAACCAAGAATCAGTTGCTCAACTCACTGTGCCATCCAGGCACCCGATTTGACTTGGGATTTTTAAGTTTTAATTTAAATGAATGGCTCTATACTATTCATTAAGTATTTTAATAAATACTACAATACCTACAATATGGCCAGCATTGTTCTAGGCCCTGGCCATTTACCAATAATAAAACAGATGTGGAATTTACAATTTTAATGGGGAGGCACTGTCAGTAAACATATACGAACACGTATTTCATGTGTTGAGTGTTGGGGGGTGGGTGTTCTATTTTATGTAAGTTGGTCAGAAAATGCCTCTTTGAAAAGGTAACATTTGTGCAACAGAAGGAAGTACAGAAGCAGGTCATGCCCATATAGGGTGGGGGTAGAGTGATCCATGCGGAGGACTCAGTGCCAAGGCCCAGAGTCAGGAGCCTGCTTAGGATGTATGAGGAACAGCAGCGAGGCCAGTATGGCTGTAGCTGAAGGAGGGAGGACAGCAATGGCCCAAATGGCGAGAGATGAAGCAGAAAGGTGTGTGTGGAGGGGGGTAAGGAGGGAGATCACATAGACTGCATGTAGATACATCCTAAATATTTAGCTGGTGAGACCTAATGAGTTCCTAGGTGATGCCAATGTATCCTAGGCATCACCTAGGAGTGTGGCAGAAAAGACCAGACCTACTGAATCAGAACCTGTTAGTGTGCATAACATATATGCAACACACAACATATATGTAACACATATGTGTGTATAACACACGTGTGTATATACATATAAATGTTAAAGTATGAGAAATACTTGTTCAGTTTATGTAAATTAACTGTCCTACATAAGAAGAAATGAGAAACCACAATTAGCTCTTTTTCTTTAATTTTCAGATAAGGATGAATTTTTTTATTTCTGCAAAAAATATCTTTGGGATTTTGATCGAGATCACATTGAATCTGTAGCTATCTTTGGGTAGTATTGACATCTTAGTAATATTAAGTCTTCCAATCGTTGAACACGGGTGACTTTCCATTTGTGTCTTCTTTAATTTTTTTCAGCAATGTTTTATAGTTCTCAGTTTGTAAGCCTTTTGCCTCCTTGGTTAAATTTATTCCTCAGAATTTTATTCTTTTTGATGCTATTATAAATGGAATTTCTTAATTTTCTTTCTGGATTGTTTAGTTTTAGTATATAAAACTCAACTAAATTTGTATGTTGATTTTTTATCCTATAACTTTGTCTGGTACTCTAAAGATTCCATAAGAAAAAACCAAAACTGTTAGAATAAAGAAATATGTGCAAACAGAGATAATTTTACTTCTTTCTTTCCAATTTGGATGCCTTTTATATCTTTCTTTTCTCTTGCCTAAGTGCTTTGGCTAAGACTCCAATACTCAATACTATGCTAAATGCAAGTGAAATGCAGGTGAAAGTGGCATCCTTGTCTTTTTCCTGATCTTAGGGGAAAGCTTTCAGGTTTTTACCACTGACTATGATGTTAGTTTTGGGTTCTTCAAAAATGCCCTTGATCATGTTGAGGAAGTTCCCTTCTATTTCTAGTGTACTGAGTGTTCGGGGTTTTTGTTGTTTTTTGTTTGTTTTGTTTTTAATCACAGGTGATTCCCCAATCTCTTTACCCATTTGGTAGTTTAATGCAGATGGACACACAGAAATCTCAGCAATGTTTGAAAATGGCATGTTGGGGCACTTGACTAGCTTACTTGGAAGAACATATGACCTTTAATCTCAAGGTCATGAGTTCGAGCCCCATGTTGGGTGTAGAAATTACATAAACAAGCTAACAAAAAAACAAGTCTTTTTTTTTTTTTTTAAGATTTTATTTACTCATTTGAAAGAAAGAACAATGGGGGAGGGGCAGAGGGAGAAGCAGGTTCAGTTAAGGAAACAAAACCTCTATGATACAGAATTGGCAATTTTCTATATAAATTAGATCCCATGCAATTGTGGGAGTTGATAGAGACGTCTATGCAAGGCTATTGCCTCTGTGTTGGGGCTGAAAGCACTCTGCTCTGCTCTGCTCGGTAGACGGGAAGGAAAGTTAGATGTGAAGAAGGGAGGGTGAGAATAAACTGTAACGCATGAAGACAAATAGTACCCATATGTATCTTTCACTGCCTGTACCCTTGGGATGCTTGTGACCTGCAGGAAAAGCTGGTGACCTTTGCCATGAAGCTGCATGCATGCCTTGCCCAGTTCCCAAAAAGTTGGAAGGAAAAGAAACCAGCAGGATTTGGAGGAACTTGAGTAGCTATGGTCCTGGATGCCTTCCCACACTAACAAAGTGAGCCAATAAACCAGCATTCTTTGTGAGGCTACAATGCCTGGTGCCCTTCACTGAGCTGCTCCCCTTCTGCCTTTCTAATCTTGTACAAATTTCTTTTGTGGCCAACTCAAGCTGGGAACCAGAAAGGAAAGAGAATTCTGGGAAACAGTTCCAGGTTAGCTGTGCTGACGCCATGCAAAGCCAGCGCAACCACAGTGGGAAGGTGTAGAAAAGGAGAGATTCTCACTCACTGTTAGGAGAAAGATAAAATTGTAAAATTGTATAGTATATCTTTGACCTTTCAGTTTCACTTCTAATGATTTATCCTGTAAATATACTTCCACATATATGAAATGACAAACAGAAATATATTCATTGCAGCATCTGCAATAGCAACACTATGAACATGTTCATCAGTGGAAGACTGGTTGGTTAATAATTTATTGTGACATCTCTACATTGGAAAGAATGATCCTCACAGAAGAAAGTCCCCAAACATAAAGTGAAAAAAGCAAGATACAGAACAATATATAGTATGGTACCATTGGATTAAGAGATAATATTTTTTCTATATGTGTAATACATCCATAGAAATATGTTAAAAACCTCAGTGGAGACATACTGATAATATGGTTGCTTCCAAGAAGAACTTAGTCACTGGGGGACAAAAATGAGATGGAATATTTGATGATAACAATTAAAAAAATTATGTACTAATGTGTATGTATGATTTATTAAGAATAATAACATAAAAATCCTTTCAAGGAAATTATTACATGCATTTAATTCTTCATGTTGTTTCTGATATATGCCTTTTGAAATCAAGATTTTAAAAAAATTCTACTCACCTGTTGTCTCTGTGATATATAAAACACAAGGCACCTTTATAACCCTCTATTAAAAACACAGTGAAAACCCTTATAACTTTTAATCAGATGAGGCATTTTTTTTTAAGATTTTATTTATTTGGGGCGCCTGGGTGGCTCAGTGGGTTAAAGCCTCTGCCTTTGGCTCAGGTCATGATCTCAGGGTCCTGGGATCAAGCCCCGCATCAGGCTCTCTGCTCAGCAGGGAGCCTGCTTCCCCCTCTCTCTCTGCCTGCCTCTCTGCCTACTTGTGATCTCTCTCTCTCTCTCTCTCTGTGCCAACTAAATAAATAAAATCTTAAAAAAAATAAAATATTTTATTTATTTATCTGAGAGAGAGAGAGAGAGAGAGCATGAGAGGGGAGGAGGGAGAAGCAGACTCCCCGCTGAGCAGGGAGCCCAATGCGGGACTCGATCCTGGGATTCCAGGATCATGACCGGAGCCAAAGGCACTTGCTTAACCAACTGAGCCATCAAGGTGCTCCCTCAGGTGA
Source organism: Nasua narica (assembly GCA_028533885.1). Taxonomy (NCBI): domain Eukaryota; kingdom Metazoa; phylum Chordata; class Mammalia; order Carnivora; family Procyonidae; genus Nasua; species Nasua narica. The sequence continues at coordinate 39,850,772 of CM052808.1, read as the reverse complement.
GGCATTTTTATAACCACTGAAATTCTATATGAAGTGATGATAGAGTCATTGCTGGCACCATTTCTTGTGCCTTGCTCTCCCCGGCTCCTACCAGAGGTACCATACTCTTTCACTCTCCTAAATTTTGCAACAATCATTCCCTTGCTTTTCTTCACTTTTACCTCAAATGTGTCTTTTAAACACTGTATTTCGCTTTGTAGGTCTTGAGGCTTTCTGCAAACATTACATTGTGTATACTTTCTTACAATTGGCTTTTTGTTTTTGCTCAATGTGATGTTTTTGAGATAGATCCATATTGATGCATGTAGCTATGGTGACTTTCCCCTGCTATATGGTATGCTGCCGTTTGAATACATCATAATTTATTCATTCATTCATGAACATTTGATTACTTCATATATACATATGTGTGTGTGCATGTATATAGTTATCATAAACAACATTTTTATGCACATATGCTAGAATTTCTGTAGGTTATATGCCTTGGAGTGGCATTGCTGGCTAAAGGACACATGCCTCTTTGACATTACTAGATCTCACTAACTTGTTGCCCAGAGTAGCTGGCTTGTCTGCAGTCCTAATAGCAGGAGATAAGTGTTCTGTGGCTCCCGATGCTCCCCCACATTTTATACAGTTATTATTTTATATACAGTCATTTTTAATTTTTGCCAGTCTGATGGCTGTAAAATAGTATCTCACCATAGTTATTAAAAAAGAAAAAATTTAGGGCCGCCTGGGTGGCTTAGTCAGTTAAGCAGCTGACTCTTGATTTCGGCTCAGGTCACGATCTCAGGGTGGTGAGATGGAGCCCTAGGGTTAGTTTCAGATTCTCTGTCTCCCTCTCTCCCTCCCCCTGCTCTCTATCTCAAATAAATCAAGTCTTAAAATTTTTTTTAGAGAGAGAGTGTGTGTCTGTGTGTGTGTGCATGGGGGGGAAGGGGCAGAGGAAGAGGGAGAGACTCTTAAGCAGACTCCACCCATTTTTCTGATGCATCGTATTTTCATTCCTTTGAATCAATAGTTCTTTATAAATTCCAGACATGTAGCTTTCATTGGTTGTATATATTACAAATATCTTCTCTCCTTTTTGGCTTGTCTCTTCACCTTCTTTATCTTTTGGTGTAGAAGAGCTTATATTTTCAAGTAGCTGAATTAGCAATCTTTTCCTTGTGTGTTAGCACTTTCGTATTTTGTTTAGAAAATCTATCCTTATACCACCAAGACCTTTTGGATATTTTCCTGTACTCTAAAAGTTTTATCTTTTATGTTTAGGTCTTTAATTAGTCTGGGATTGATTTTAATAGAGTGAAGTAGAGGTCCAGCTTTCTTTTCAAACTAGTTGTTCTGTCACCATTTATTGAAGACTGTATCCCTTAACCACTGATATGCAATACTGCCATAAACCAAGTACCCCAGTAAGGGTGGATGTCTTTCTAGGCTCTCTGTTTCCTGATTCTTAGTTTGCTTTTATTCTTTATGCCAATACATATGGGGCAGCACCAGCATGTATCAAAATAAGTGCCTTCTCTGATTTTCATTCCCTTTCTGATTTTGGCCTTTAGGGATTTCCCTTGTGAGCTCAGTTATGCATTTAAAAGGATGTTTGTTAGATTTCATCCAGCATTTCTATGCCTGTTAGTGGGACATTTTTCAGACTGCCTAGTTAATCATAACACAATGATATAAAGTGAAGTTTAGCTGATTCCTAAAACCAAATGTTTGTGATTATCTTACCTTGAGGATATGAGCCAGAAAAAACACCAAGTGCTTGAGTATCAAGGAACTTTCTCTCAATAAAAGGAGTACAAATGACATTTTAAATAGCAAACGTGTTGGACTCTGTTTTGGCTAAAACTTCATAGTAAACAAAAAATTGCATTGTGCAGGTCAGTGAAACCTGGTCATAATAATACTTAGATTCCCGAAGTAAAGGAAAGCAATTGAGCCAAACAGACCCTCATGCCTGTTACAGGAAGAATAAAGCCAATGAGATATACGAGTCCTGTACTGAAACAACTTTGTGGGGGAGAGATGTGGGAAAATGTGTCCATTTTTGATGGACAGCTGTGATGGCAAAGCATTACAAGCCTCAGCACTATGGACATCAATTATATGTGTCCCGTGAGAGTTGTTAAGAGAATTAAATGAGTTGTTAATGCTTGTAAAGAACTCAAAAGTGTCTCACATGTAGTATTATGTGAGTACTTGTTAAATAAAAACAAGGGGTGGAATTACAACCATACCATTTGGACGATGTGTTCCTATTATCCACAGAGCTGAGCAGTGGTACAGAGAAGAGTCATTAACATTTTATCTATCTATAGCCAAATTCCTCCAGAGATATAGACTGTCCTGTTCTCAGATTGGAGGTAGAAATTGGGAGACAGGGAGAGATATCACCACCTTCTTTTGTTTTTAACTTACAAAATAGGTCTCATTTCCTTTTAAAAAGATCTGGTGGTGTGTGCTACATTTACTAGGGAAGATTTAAATAAATTACTCCAGAACCATCAGCAACATGCTTCATATTAAATTCACAGATTAGGGAAGCCTGAGTGGCTCAGTCAGTTAAGTGTCTGCCTTTGGCTCAGGTCATAATCCTGGGATCCAGGGATTGAGCCCCACATCAGGCTCCCTGTTCAGTGGGAAGCCTGCTTCTCCCTCTGCCTGCTCTTTTCCCTGCTTGTGCTCTCTCACTGACAAGTAAATAAAATCTTTAAAAAAATGAATTCACAGGGGCGCCTGGGTGGCTCAGAGGGTTAAAGCCTCTGCCTTTGGCTCAGGCCCTGGGATCGAGCCCCACATAGGGCTCTTTGCTCAGCGGGGAGCCTGCTTCCTCCTCTCCTCTACCTGCCTCTCTGCCTACTTGTGATCTCTCTCTGTCAAATAAATAAATAAAATCTTAAAAAAAATAAATTCACATATTATAAGGAAACAAACTTTTCATTATTCATATAACTTGTCAGAATGGACTCAATTATTTGGCACTATGACCTCTTCAATACAAGGACTATCATCTTGTTCATTTCTGGTACCCGACACAAAAGGAATGTTCAATCAGGCATGAGTGGTTAGGGGATGTAACTTCAAACTACTGCACCTTCTAAAAGGCTTCCCAGGGCCATAACAACACATTCCTTTCTTCCTGAAGTCCTCCCATTTTTATTTCACCAGGGTTGGAATCCTTTCAGGGGTCCTGCCTGCAATACATTCATTGACTATGTGATGTCTTCCCATCACTATAATGTTCAACGAGGGGCAAAGAAATTAGTAAACTGGCTTCTATATTATGTGAGAAATTAGATGATTCCTCTCCCCACTCCCAATTTCTGATATTTGCAACAAAGTCTGCAAATTAACACAGCTCAACAAGCATGTATTGTCTTAACCATAGGCAAGCTGTGGAAACAAAGATGAAAGAGTGGTAAATCCCAGCCCTCCCCTCCTGAAGAACTTCTAGTTTCGTAGGGAAAACAGACACAGAGCTTCACAGCATTAATCCCAATTGTAATTATGATTATTTTGGTTTAATACCTCACTACAGGGTAATGAGGACAAATCAGAGTCTACTCTTTACCACTATATCCCTAGCATCTAACAGTGTCTGCCACTTAAAGCATTCAATATTTATCATATATTTATTGTAAAATATTGTATCAAGAGCATCAAGAATTCACAGTGTGTTCACTGCAGGACAGTAGGGTAACATGAACACCCTGCCTTTTATGTTTTATGGTGTGTGTGTGTGTGTTGAAAGAGATTCCTGCAGTGGGAGCTGATCATTGATTATAAAATTGTGGGGTTCTTTTTCCAAAGTGATAAAAATTTTATCAGGCCTTCTGCTTGGGAAGCACCTTTGCTTCTGGAATGTTAAGAGGGGCCAGGAAATGACAGAGGACAAGTGTTTTTCTTTGATTCTAAGTTTTAAAGAGGAAGGGTATAGTATGACTCAAAGTCAAGAATCATAGTACACCAAAACAGAGTACGGGGAGCCACAAGATTCCAGGGTTCCAATGAAATTATAGAAAGGCAGTCAGGGTGAAGTCAGAGTGGACTACAGATTGTCCATCTGCCTAGAAAATGCCCTGCAGTCTTTGTGTTTGAGGAAGTGAAATGCACCAGCAGCAGGCCACAGGAATTTGGTACAATATGAATACCAGCGAGGTGGCCTTGTTAAGGTCTTTGTATCTCTTAAAATTCTGACTCTTCTTTTTACTTTCCCTTTGCTTCAGAGCACTACAACCAGCAATGGCCTAGATCTTTGTATGATAGCTGTTTATCCAGACTGATTTTCTTTATTGTCTACCCTGAGTTTTTAATTCCTCTGCAAAAACTGAACCTCTCTCGTTGTTTTCAAAAAGAACGTTAAAAAAAGAGAAAAAAGACAAAGCTCTAAAATACTAAGATACATAGGCTTTTGTTTTTATGCCTGTTAATATTCTTTGTCTTCAAAAATATGACCTCATTACAGGCATTAAGCACCTTCTTTTTGTGGGCCCTCTCTGTGGACAGAGATCACTTTTTGTATTTCTTTTGTTACTCGCAATAAGCCTCCTTGGTTCAGTGCCAAGCACATAGTAAGTCCTGGGACAGCCAAGGGAACATGTGACATATCTAACACACTGGACACTCTTACGATAAAATAAAAATTGAAACTAAGAATTTTATGTATTCATTTCGCTCCTTGTTTTCCTAGATATAGTACCCTATTCGGATGCCCTTATAAGCTCTTACTACACTATTTTAACTACCTACTTAGATTAGGTCTTTAATATTTGTTCAATGAAAAAATAATATACTGCCACTTAAAAAATGACAAAAGTAAAATAAATATGATAAATGTTTAAAAATGAAGAAGGCTCTGATAAAAGTTTGGCAATTAATCAATACAAGGATGTTTTTATCATTCATCTAGAAGTACAACTCAGGATTCAGTTTATTTTGCAATAGCTATCTCTGTACCTGAGAGTCAATACTTAATCTTCAACAAATTATTAATTTTTATTTAAAATTTTTTTTACAAATTGTTTTTTTTAATTAAAGTTTTTTTTCTTAAATTTACACAGATGAAGAAAAGTAACATACTAGACAAGTTCTTAAGTATAGTCTTAGGCTTATGAGGAATTACAACTGCTTTCAAAAATTACTGAAATTTCTTTTCAAATAAAATCTTCATATTAAGGTATGTTTGCCCATGTAGCACAGACTGAAGACAGCCACAAATGTGGCACTCTCAAAACAGCACTGAACTATTAAATGTAATGGCACAAACCAACTTACTACTTTAAAACTTCACTAATTCCAAGGAGTACAAAAACATTAGAGATTCCTAATGTTCATCCTAAGAATTAGGTAGTCTTCTTGGATTTTTTCTTCTCTGCTTCTTCCTTTTCCTTTTCTATTTCAGTTACTTGTAATTCAATTTCTGTAGCACTAAACATCTGAAAAGAAAATATTTTAAAAAGCAAATTTCAATTATACCAGTAATTTCTAAATATTTCCAATATGAAGGAAGCAATTATATTTTATACATTTATATTTTGTACTTAAACTTTAATTTTATATCTTCAAATATATAATGAACTATATATAAGCAAAATACTTGTAACAAATATGGACAAAATCTGAACTCTATGGTATTTCCACTATTGTGCCAGAAAAGCAGGGCAAAGTGTTATATTGTATTACATATCCTCTATATGCATGTAACTCTGAAAACATTTTAATGCAGGCTGTTCATGAGCAAGTAACTCATTATTGAAGTCCCCTCTCTACCCGACTGTGTGATTCTCTGATAGGGTTCGCCTATTTTATCAGCCATTAGAATAGCCAGAGAGGTAGGGAAAAGATGACTTACCTGCTTTGTTTACAATTCCCTCACCAAGTGTAAAGCAAAAATAGCTTTTATTTTATATAAATCAATTTTATTATATTTAAAATTAAATATGGGAGCACCTTGCTCAAGGTCATACTATTAAACATATCAATTTGCTGGAACTTAGGTCTATCTAACTCCAAAGGCCATGGCCTATTTGCCACACAGCATTTCCTGAAATAGCATGTGGGAGGGAGTCTAACTTTGCTGCCAGTGCACCTACCGTCCTAACATGCATCAGTAAGAAATATCTGCATGACTGGTTGAGTTTAACCATGTGGGTATATATGTACGTGCTGGAGCTGGCGAGGTGACGCTGGCCTCATTGGGTTTTGTGTCCTTGTGCTGTTGGCACGTCTGTTCTGAGACCCTTGACAGCAGGGGTGACAGCACGGCCCAGTTCTCATCTCCACACGCTGTGCTCAGCACCATGGTTATTTTTGTGGGGCGGTGCAGGGGCAGAACCGATATCTCTCTCTCCCTGTTTCTCTTATTCCTCGTAGCCCCATCTACTGGTTGGCTAATAAACAGTGGGAATGTGGTGTCAAACAATGCAACAACGCAACTCAAAAAACAAAAACCCCACCTCTCCATCCAATACTGATTTTAACAATATTTCCTCTTGAAATATTTTCTTCAAAACAAACTTATATGTAAAATAATCCTTTTCAGTACACTTTTCATATACTTTCCCATGCTTTAAGTGCTTCTTACACTTACAGCTAGAGAGCTGGCAGACTGCACTGTGTACAGTCCTACCTGAGGAACAAGAGTGAACCATATTTCAGATGTTCTTTAGCCAGCGAGTCCTCTATCACAGTACTCTGGACGATTTATTTTGTGGTTCAGCAGTTTTAACCCATAATGGCTAACACAGGGTACATAAAGAATAACGCCAGTCTTGCCACAAAGAAATACAGAAAGGTTATCACAGTAGGTATTACAATTTAAGTCTTACAGAGGCTCAAGGCCCTTTTTCTTTTTTTAAGGTTTTTATTTATTTGAGAGAGAAATAGCGAGCAAGAGAGAGCATAGAGGGAGAGGGAGAGAGAGAAGCAAACTCCCCACTGAACAGAGAACACAATGGGGGCTTGATCCCAGGACCCTGAGATCATGACCTGAGCTGAAAGCAGATGCTCAACTGACTGAGTCACCCATGTGCCCCTCAAGGCACTTTTAAGTGAAAAGTAGAGAAAGTAGATTAAAAAAAAACCAGTAGACAATCAAGGAGTGGAGATTTTTTGACATAATGAACGATAACACTATGTTAGAAGCCTGGAGGCCCAACAATTATACACACGATAGCTGAATGACACTGGCTGGAAGCATATCTTAATTTCAGAAGATCTAGAAAGATAGGGAGAAGAACTGCTATGATAGGAATACCTTGTTTTGATTGTGCTTTGCAGATTCTACATTTTATAAATTGCAGGGTAATTTTTTCTTTTTTAAGTAAGCTCTCTGCCCAACATGGGACTTGAGCTCACAACCCCAAGATCAAGAGCTGCATGCTCTCTCGACTCAGCCAGTGCCCCTGTGCTTATTATACATTGAAGGTCTGTGGCAACCCTACATCGATCAAGTTTATTGGCACCATTTTTCCAACAGCATTTGCTTACTTTGTATTTGTGTCACATTTTGGTAATTCTTGTAGTATTTCAAATTTTTTCATTACTATTATATTTGTTAGAGTGATCTGTGATCGGTGATTATGACTCACTGATAGCTCAAATGCTGGCTAGCAATTTTTTAGCACCGTATTTTTGAGTTATATACATTTTTTAGACATAATGCATACTTAAGAACTATGGTATAGTGTAAACCTAACTTTTATGTGTATTGGGAAACCAGAAAATTTATTTGACTTGCTTTACTGCAATATTGGCTTAATAGCGGTGGTTGGAACTGAATCCTCAATATCTCCAAGGTGTGCTGTATATGGAGCTGGGAATAAATCTCCATAGACAATATGTATACTAATCCCATACATGACTGACTCGGGGGGGTTCCTACTTAGAAGAATATATACTAAATGGGGTAAGCCTACATATAAATCTCAGCTCCTCTAAGTCTTCACAAAGGACCAGGGATAGGTGACTGCTTGTAATAAGCACATACAAATTAGTGAACATTAGCCTATAGAAACAAAACAGATGTCATCATAATGTCAGTCACCAGATGCTAATGGGTGTTTCAGGCTTTTAATGAAGACTCACAGGTGTCAACATTTTGACAAGATTCAACTTTTGTCAAATTACTTTATATTATAGATGTTTTTTCCTCTTTGGTTAATGACTTACTTTCAAAGGCTGGTTTCTTCTTATTATAGCAAGTTCAATGTTTTTTCCACCAGACTGGACAACCTAATGTAGAACAAGCACAATATTAACATTACTTCAGCAAATCTTATTTTTAGTAAGGAAAGAGATAAGAACAAATCTTCTCTCCCCATGTTCTTCTGACTATGCTTTATTAGATCACTTACTTCTAGCAAAGCTCTTATTGCTAATTTGATAGCCTCATTGTCGTTTGCTATTGCATCTTCTGTGTAATTCTTTTCTAGAAATTCTCGGACAGTTTTAGCACTTCGGCCTATTGCATTTGCCTTGAAAAATAAAAGATAATTATTACTATCATTGCAATATGAGTGAATTTATGGTTATTCAGTGAAGTTTAGGGTTTACCGAGATATTTCTCAGTATAATTACTAAATGAAAATTGTAGTTTTGAAAAATTAGCAAACATTTCAGCAGCTCATTTTGTTACTATGTGAATGATCCGTAATGGTGGCATGACTCCCAAGTCCTTGATAACCAGGGAGGACTGAAAGAGTTGAAATCCAAAAGATGTACAGAGGAAAGGAGGTAGGACTTTGCAATATAGTACCAAAGGAAGAAAGAAAAAAGGATAAAAAGGACATTGACCTGAAGAAGAAAGCTGTTTGCATGAATAGGACTGTGTGCACCATTTTCTTAGACCTTAGAAGAAAGTGGTCATCTAATTATTGATTCATTATCTTTGATACTATAAGTCAAAAAAGATTCTTCCATTCTATTCCACATTTTTCTTTGTTCTTTAGAAATTTTCATCAGATGAAGGAAAGAGGCAAATGACTGCCCTGGCTGCATAGCCACAGGTGGTCTACGGTATGCTCTTTTAATTCAGTCTAAATATGTAGGCAAGTATTAGTGATGATAATGAGGATGAGAAGAGTACTTCTTATGTCACAGAGCACTGATGTACCAGGCACTATGCTAAGCATTCTCCATGGATTATTTCTTTTAGCCATCGCAAACATAATTGAATAGTTACTACTGCAAACTCCAATTCATGAATGAAGAAATGGGGCCTTGGAAGGGTTAAAAAGAAGCTTTCTCAACCTTAGCACTATTAACATTTTGAGCTGAATAATTTTTTTTTCTGTGGGGGTTTGTCCTGTGCATTGTAGGATGTTTAGCAGTCTCTATCCACTAGATGTTAGTAGCATCCCTTGCCCCAGTTGTGACAACCAAACGTGTCTAGATATTGCCAAATGTCTCTTAGGGGGGTACAAAATCACCCCTACTTGTGAACCAGTGTCTTAAATAATCTTTCAAGATCACAGAGAGGATAAGTAGAAGAGCTGAGCTCTGAAACCAAGTAGTCTGAATTGACACTCCAAACTCTGACCTTTAGACACCATGCTGCCCCATGCCCCATTGCTATGATGACTTTAGAGAGAGGAAAGAACCAGCAGAAGGGCCCATCCTTGCACTCAAGGATCCTGGCATTGAATGAGGGAATGTCTCAGTTCCAACTGGTTATGGTTAGTATTATGATTATAGGAAAGAGATTGCATAAGAGATCTCAGGAAGTGAGCATGAAAGCATACCTTTTGTACTGCATGACAATATATCGTTCTGGTGAGCAGAAGATTATTTTTACTTCATAGAACTTTTTCTATTCCTTTATATTTCAGAGGGTTAAAAAAACAGCTGTGAAATTTTAAATTAAATTTTGTGGCTTTGAAATTTCACTAAGATCAAAAGTAAAGACTTTAGACTGGTATGACTTTGAAGTATTATTTGCTACTAAATTTTTGAGGGTAACTAGTTGTTGCCCAGAGAGGAAGAATTTAAGGTAGGGGTTTATCCAGAAATCTGAACCCTTAGAAGGTTACCTTATAAATTGCTGGTGACTTTCCTGTATAATTCTTCTAATTGGTGATGTAAAAATTCTTTAATTCTTACCTACTTGGCTGGTTTCCTAAAATCTTCTTGCCACACTTATATTCCCACCCTACCTCCAAATCCATCACAACAGACTCTTAGTTTTGCAGTTTTTTTCCCTGCATGTCTGTGATGATTAATGATAATTTTCTATGGCAAGGATTATTAGCAGCCAACCCCAATATCCATTCTTCCTTTGTGACAGAACTCTAGACAATATGCCTGCTGAAAAGTTTTATTTCCTAGTCTTGGTTACCAGTAGGAACATACAAGTGGAAATAAATGGGTAGAACTTGTAGAAACCTTTGTTGCCTGGAATACAGACAGGCTGGCTGGAGATCTAGCAGCCACTGTGAGCACATGGGCAAACACTAAGATAATAAGAGAGACAAATAACAGCAACCGTCTACCTTTAAACTTCTCATTAAATGAGAAAACTAAATTGTTATGTGTTAAGAATCATCACAGCTCTGTTGTTCAGAGCCAAAATACCTCACAGATCAATCTTTGTATGTCTTAAAGATATACAGAACAAAAATTGATGGAGCACCTGGGGGGCTCAAATGGTTAAATGTCTGCCTTTGACTCAGGTCATGAAGGATCTCAGGGTTCTGGGATGGCACAGTGCTAGACTCCCTGCTTGGTGGGGAGTTTGCTACTCCCTCTCCCTGTGCCCCTCCCCCAGGCTCATGCGTGCTCTCTCTCTCAAATAATTAAATAAAATCTTTTTAAAAAAGATTAAAAATTGATAAAGAAGATCGTTTTGGCAGGAATACTTTATTTACTATTAGAATTTCTTAGCTGATGAGTAATTGTTATCTTTTGTGTGATATTCTACAGAAAGTATGAAAGGCTTGATTCTTGATCTTTCCTAGCTCTTTAAATCTACTCCAATGACGCTTCATCACTATGAGATGTTCTTGTCAAGGTCAGCCATGACCTGCCCATTGCCCTATCCAATCATTTCACTTTTTACCTGACCCATCAGTGGCTCTAGCTCAGCTGATCAACCCTTCTTGGAATACCGTTTTCACTTGTGATCCAGGACATCGCTCTCTGGGTTCTCCTTCATAGACTACGCTGGATCCTTCCCCAACCTCCACTGGTCCAATACCTCTGATCTATATCAGGTCTTGTCTGGTATCTATATACCAGGTCTATATCACAGCCTTCTAATTTGTTTGCCTGCTTCTACCCTACTGTACAGTCTGTTCTCAATACGGCAGCCACACAGATCCTTTAAAAATAGTTAAGTCAGATCATGTTACTCTAATATGCCAAAACCTCAAATGGCTTTCTACATCATTCTTCTTATATTTTTTAAATCATTTTTAAAGATTTTATTTATTTATTTGAGAGAGAGCACAAGCAGGGATGGGTATGGGAGAGGGGAGGCAGAGGGAGAAGGAGACTCCCGACTGAGCAGGGAGCCTGATGTGGGGCTTGATGTGGGGCTTGATCCCAGGACCCTGGAATCATAACCTGAGCCAAAGGCAGACACTTAACTGACTGAGCCACCCAGGTGCCCCTGCATGACTCTCTTTAATATCCAAGTGCTATCCATGGCCTTCTGACCTTACAAGATCTAGCCCCTCCTACCTCTGTTACTCATCCCTCATGACTATCTTTCTGGATTCACCACAGCACAGTCATATGCTCCACACAGAACTTGATATATTAGAGATATGGAACATACTGCCGCCTTGGAATTTCACCCTGATTGGTTCTTCTGTTTGGAATACTACAGAAATAACTACCTGGCCTGCTTCTTCACTTTCTGCAGGACTATTTAAGTATCACCTTCTCAAAGGTGCTTTCCCTGACTACATTACCTACCAGTCACACTCTATCCTCCTAACCTTGATCTCTTTTTTCCCCCATAGGACTTATATTACATAAACATCATCTGTACATTTTTTTGTCACCTCTGTATCCCCAAACCTAGAACAGTATTTGATACATAATTCAAATATGCATAGATTCAATATTGTTAAATTATGGACTGTTAATATATTTTACTTTGTAACTTTTGATGGTAATTATCTTTGGAATCCCACACTATGATATCCCTAAGTACAGAGATATCAACTCACATGCTTATTGCTCTGGTACTCAATTCCTTCTTCAATTCTGGCCCCTTTTTTGTGAGTTCAACTATGCATTAAAAACATGTAAATGATCAATCTAGCTTTCTACATGGTTATAGCATTGATTTATAATGATTAAATCAAATCATTAATTTGATTAGTTCAATTTAATGTAATGTGCCAAACCCCAGAACCTGTTACTCCACATAAAAAAAAAAAATCTTTCTGCAATATGAAAATATATGAAGAAGGAGAAATATTTCAAATATGGTATCCCCTCACTACTGGTCTGGATACTTCCAGAACTACTGGGCTGATTTTTTTTTTTAAGATTTTATTTATTTATTTGAGATAGAGTGTGAGAGCGAGAGTGAGAGGGAAAGAAAGAATGAGTTGGGGGGGAGGGGCGGAGGGAGTGGAAGAAGGAGGCTCTCCACTGAGTAGGGCAACTGGCTTGGGCTCGATCCCAGAATCCTGAGATCATGACCTGAGCTGAAGGTAGACATTTAACTGCCTGAGCCACCAGGCACCTGTGAGCTACTGATTTCTTGAGATGCTTCTGTTATGGAAGGGGCAGCTGTATGCCCTCAGTAGAAGAGAAACTGACCCTGGATATGAGTTTGGCCACCAAATGGCTCACCTGCTGTGAACTTGTTGAATGCTTTCTTCGCCATCATGATATCCTACAAAACATTGCTGGTGACCAAGGAGGAAGTGAGAGAATACACTTATGCCCATGGGATTCACTGGTCTTATCATGCTCTCTGATTCTAAAGAAGCCAGCCTGATAAAAATGGGGAATAGCCAACTGAAGACTCAGTTACAGCAGTATGATCTTATGGAGCGAAGATTCTGTATGTGCCATGACATGGGAACCAGTAATTAATTTCTTTCATAGCCACAGATATAGGAATTAAGGGATAGCTGTCTCATTAAAACCCTAATGGGGCACCAATAAAATTTTTGCTTCTTGGATTGTATTAAAGGTCCTAGTTCCCAAGTTGGCAGGGTGGTGGGAAAGGGAGAAGAGGCAATATTCTACTGGGGGGATATAAGAATGTCACTGCACTAGAAGCTGAGACTACCAGTCGGCAATTTTGGACACCTCATGCCTTTGAACCACAAGGCAAATAATGGGTTACTGTGAGGATGGTATGATTTATTCTGATTATGAAAGGAAATAAAGTTACTATTATACAATGGGACCAGGGAGGAGATGACTAGAATTCTCTTCGTATTCTCATGTAAAGTGAAAAAAGCTAATGGAAGGCTCTATAACCTATTAAGGCACAATATTTAATGGACCATAATCTTAAAAAAAAAAAGTTTGTGTTAAGTGCCAGATAAAACCCCAACGAACCAAAGTGCTGGTATTAGTGATTTCTGTTCTCATTTCTGCTACGTCATGTGGCCAGTTTATATTTTGAATTTTCTATTTCTACTGCCCACTTCACATGTCCTTTATCTGCACCTTGTAAAACTACATCCTAGCACTACGAAGTATTGTCATCACATGGTACCATAGCTGTGTCCTCAATAGCCCATTGTATCACTTTATCAGGCTACTGGTATAGTAGGTCAGAGTAAAAAACAAAACATAGACATGAAAAAAAACCAAACACCAGATCTCATGGCTAAAGTGCTAAATATAGTGTCTCCCAAACAGAAATTAAAACAGAAGATTTTATTCTATTTTTCAAGACTAGATATCAGAATTTATGTAACACACATAATGAACCATTTGGCCTCAGCATGATATCATGGAAGGAACACTGTATTTATGAAGCAGAAGGCCCTGAGTTCTAATGACAGTTTTATTATTATTATTATTATTATTATTTTTTTTTATTTTTTTTTTTTAAAGATTTTATTTATTTATTTGAGAGAGAGCATGAGAGGAGAGAAGGTCAGAGGGAGAAGCGGACTCCCTGCAGAGCCGGGAGCCCGATGCGGGACTCGATCCCGGAACTCCAGGACCATGACCCGAGCCGAAGGCAGCCGCCCAACCAACTGAGCCACCCAGGTGCCCGACAGTTTTATTATTAACTAGTGGTGTGAACTTAAAAAAAAATCATTTAACTCCTGAGTCTCAGTGTACCAAATATATAAAATAAAAAAGCTTTCAAATGTCTTTTGTTACAGATTTTTTTTAAAGTTACATTTGATTTCAACCAAAATCTTACAAGAAAGTACAATATGTGAAATCAGTTTAATGATGATAAATGGCCTTCAGACACCACAGCAATGCATAGTTTCAGACCTAGATGATAAACAGATTCCCAACAATTTAAAAATTCCATAATTTGGAGGAGCCTGGGTGGCTCAGTTGGTTAAGTATTTGCCTTCATGAAGCTCAGGTCATGATATCAGGACTATGGGATCAAGGCCCATGTTGGGCTCCCTGTTCAGTGGGAAGTCTGTTTCTTCCTTTCTCTCTGTGGCTCCCCCTGCTTTGTGCTCTTTCTCTCTCAAATAAATAATAAATAAAAATAAAAATAATAAAAATAAAAATTCCATAATTTTCCTAACTAGTTGACTTTAAAATAAAATAAAAATGCTTCTCTTTATGACCCTAGGGAGCAATCAAATTAAAACGGAAAATTATATAAACTTGGAAATTGTTGTTATGATATTGAAATGAAGTGTAATGATGTAATGATTAATACAAACAGAAGATGGCACACTTTAAAATATTTAGAGAAAGACTGAAGGTAGTAACTTGTTCAAGGTATAGATTTGGGAGTCATAAGAGATCTAGTACATGTAAGAGATTTCTTAAATTGGCACAAAAAAGTCTGATATCTACAGTAGGTAAATTCATAGTTTCTGATTACCAATTAGTTTGTCTAGTTAGCTTAAAAGAAGATGTGCAGCTATCAGTATCCAGATCTTTGTGGCAAGAATATAATCCACTGTTTTACTAGCCTGGTTAATTGGTTTATAAAACAGTATGAGTGTGGCCAGCTCAAATCAATTCCTTTAGTTAATACAGGCATAAAGACCAAGGTAATATTTCCCATTAATTTATTTGGCTTTTAATAACAGTAAAACACTTCATGAAATTATTTGAAGCCTGGGTATTTAAACTTTTTTTTTTTTAACATTTTATTTATAAATTTGAGAGAGCAAGAGAGAGTGAGAATGAGTGGGGGGAGGGGCATAGGGAGAAGAAGCAGGCTCCCCACTGAGCAGGAAACCAATGCAAGGCTCAATCCCAGAACTCTGGGATCATGACCTGAGCCAAAGGCAGAAGCTAACCTGTCTGAGCCACCCAGTGCCCCTTTAAACTTTTAATAAAGTAAAAATTATTTAGATTCTTATAATTTACTTCTATTTTTATATATGAGAATACACAAAAATTTGTTTCTGGAAATTGCTACTAGTTTCCCTAGACCCTAGAATTTTGCATTAGATTTCAATGTACCATTAAACAGATTATTGGGGTACTGAAAGAAGAATAATAACTTGTCCAGAAAACAAACTATATTATAGGAATGAATTGGGGACAACTGTAATGTACTGTCATATTAATAGAGATTCATAGTTTGGGGTACTCTAACTCTCCTAGAATAAAGAATGCATTAAGTATTTCACTATGGGGTTTAAATGCTCATTCAGTTCTTTATTAAAAGCAGAAAGACTATTTCTACTCAAAGCAAGTATCTGTATGAGGCAGTACTTATTTGGAAGAATGAATGATGAATAGGAATCAGATATATCTCTTATTTGGCCATTTATATATACTTAGGTTTATCACATCTTTTCAAAAGTAAGAAGACCCTGTGATTAATAAACCAAAGTGTTGGGGTGCCTGGGTGGCTCAGTCAGTTAAGTGTCCACCTTCGACTCAGGTCATGATCCCAGTGTCCTGGGATCGAGTCCCGCATTGGGCTCCCTGCTCCTCAGGGAGCCTCCCTCTCCCTCTGCCTGCTGCTCCCCATGCTTGTGCTCTCTCTCTCTCTGTCAAATAAATATTTAAAAAAAAAACCCAAAGTGTTTTTTTATCCATTGAAACATCATAGTTGCTGACTAGCTAAATGGTTAAAGTTTGTATCACCATCAATACTTTTTTTTTTTAAAGATTTTATTTATTTATTTATTAGGAAAGAGAGAGAGTGAGAGAGAGAAGGTCAGAGTGAGAAGCGGACTCCCCATGGAGCTGGGAGCCCGATGTGGGACTCGATCCCGGGACTCCGGGATCATGACCTGAGCTAAAGGCAGTCGCTCAACCAACTGCGCCACCCAGGGGCCCTCACCATCAATACTTTAATGCAACATAATTTTTTGTCATGTCCCTGAAAATGATAAAACATTTACTGTGAATACATGTATTCAACTTCTAAAATATATTAACAAATTCATGACTCACCTTCCAAGCATGGTAAGTACCAGAGGGATCAGTCTGATACAATCTTGGGATCCCATCGTCATCAAAACCTACAATTAAGGCAGAAATGCCAAAAGGTCTTCGTCCATTGCTTTGTGTGTATTTCTGAAAAATAAAATGTTTTTATAACTACTTTCTGTATAAGGCCATACAAAGAATAGCACTATTAATTATCAACTAAGAAATTTTAATAGCAGGGGTACCTGGGTGGCTCAGTTGAGTGTCTGCCTTTGGCTCAGGTCATGATCTCAGGGTCCTGAGATCAAGCCCCATGTAGGGGTCCTTGCCCAGTGAAGAGTCTGCTTCTCCATTTCCCTTTGCCCCTTGCCCACTTGTGCTCTCTGTCCCTCAAATAAATAATCTTAAAAAATTTTTAATAGTGAAGTATTCCTGCTAAAATAATCTTCTTTGTTGATTCTTATTATGTATTTAACCTCCTCTTCCTGATTTTTTCCAGACTAACTTCAATCCATGATGAAATTTTATTTTAAAGATTTATTTTTATTTTATTTATTTGAGGTGGGGGGAGAGGTCAGAGGGAGAAGCAGGCTCCCCGCAGAGCAGGGAGCCTGATGTGGGACTCGACCCTGGGACTCTAGAATCATGACCTGAGCCGAAGGCAGTCGCCCAACCAACTGAGCCACCCAGGCACCCCATGATGAAATTTTAATGAAATTAATGTATACGGATTATAAAACTGTAAGTTTGCTTATATATGGTCTTAAAACTGTTGTTTCTTTATATATTTTTTGGTAACATAACTGATTTATAATCTTTTTAACATAGCAGAGAACTGTATATGTACACCATTTTGGTTCCTATCTAGTAAAGCTGATTTTAGTGAGCTGTACTTTGGAAGCGAGTTCTTGGGGTTTACTTTGAGAGACACAACAATTGTTACTATTATAATCAATATTATTTCTTGATATTATTATTATCAAGTATATTCTGTTCCCTGTATACGAAGTTATCTCTATAGAAAACCCAGCCAAGACATTTCTTGAACAAGGAAACCTTTGTCTCTCTAGAAGAAAAACCATTTTTTTCTTCCCAGACAGCAGGGCACTGGAAACCAATTGTATTTCTTTTTACTTTAGTGCCAAGAACTTCCTGGATTGTGCTCCAAAGAGTGGAATTCACACTAATTCTGAGACTGGTGCTCCTAGAAGTTGTACACAGGGCAGCCCAGACAGAAAGCTCAGACTCATACCTTTTTTTCCATTTTTATATTTTATTATTATTTTTTAAAGAATTTACTTATTTATTTATTTAACAAGGAGAGAGAGAGAGAGATCACAAGCAGGCAGAGAGGCAGGCAAAGAGAGAGAGGGGGAAGCAGGCTCCCCGCTGCAGAGAGCCCGATGCAGGGCTGGATCCCAGGACCCTGAGATCATGACCTGAGCGGAAGGCAGAGGCTTTAACCCACTGAGCCACCCAGGTGCCCCTATATTTTATTATTATGTATTTTTATTACATAAAAATAAATTTTTATTAGGACCTCAAATTTTGAGTACAAATAATTGGGCTACAAATGTAAGCAAACTCTTAAAGAACAGGGTTTATGTCTTCATTCTTCTGTATTTCCTAATATTCCTAGTTCACACAGAGGTATGAAGTAGATGCTTTGTAAATATACCTCAGAGAAGAGACCCTTTTATTTGTTTAATTAACCTTTTTATTTCTTTAATGGAAAAGTACTTGCACAGGGTTAAAATAGTTTAAAAGTACAAAAGGTGTACATAAAGGATCTCTTTTGTTGCAGAGCCCCAGATCCCTTCCCTGTAGCAACCACATTGTTAAAGGTTTATGATATTAAATGTTCTATGTGGAGCCTTTATGCTTCTAGAAGAAAAACTAAAAACCACAATTGGGAACCTTGTACACACAATGTTCTACACCTTGCTTTTTTGGTGGTTACAGTGTGGAGCTCAGCAGGAAGCTTGAACTCAGGACCCTGAGATCAAGCCCTGAGCTGAGATCAAGAGCTGGATGCTTAGCCAACTAAGCCATGCAGGCACCTCAGTGGATACCCTTTTAACTCCTGAGAAAATCAAAGCAAATAAAAAGGTAAAGTAGAATAATATAAAAACTGTTGGAATTCCTTGCAGCATAAATTAAATTAGAAAAAACAAGGTATCTTTTTATAAGTATATAATTTAAAACTTTAATATCTAGAATATATAGTTTATTTAAAAAAAATCTTTACATGGACAAATGGCAAAATCCATGCCAGAAAGTGTTCTAAATGCTTTAATGTATTTAGTATAATGTATAATGTATTTAATGTATTAAATCATTTAATCCATAATGCAACTCAGAAAAGTATTATTGTAATTATTATAATGTTTATTCTATAAATTCTATAAATAAGAAAATTAAGACAAAACAGGCTAAATAATATGCTCACAATACTAACTAGGAAGTAACAAAGCCAGGATTCAAAACCCCCAAATTCTGGCTCCTGGAGGCACATTCTTAACCACCAGAGTGCCTGTCAAAAGGACAGATAGGTTACACTAGAAGAAATGAAAATAGCAAACCAACATGTGGGGGAAAAAATCAACCTCACTACTAATTATAAAATACAAATTAAAACAACTATTACAGTACTATGTTATACTTACTTGCAAAATAAAAGAAAAATGAAAACCCAAGGCTGATAATCCTTCAGGGATACACTTATGCATTACAGGTTGCAAAATAAAAATTGGTTCAATCTTTTTAGCAAGCAATTTAGCTACATATAACAAGAGTCTTAAAACCAATTATAATCTCTAATCTAGTAATCTCATACTGAAAATTAATTTAACAATATAATTCAAAAAAGAAAAAGGCTGTGACAAAGATAGAGTAATGTTATTAAAGTACTAAATTGAGAATGAGAAAGGGAAAGAAACTGGAAACAATCTAATTATCAGTGATCAACTGGAAATAGTATTATATAGTTAGTAAGAATGATAAGTATGCATAAGGATTATGCTGACATATGTAAAGGACACATAAAAGAGAACAAATACTTAAATACATAGTGATTATACTTAATGTCAAACCATGTATCTGTGTATGAATTCAGAAATCATATGCAGAGATGCCTGGGTGACTCAGTAGATTAAGCATCCAACTCTTAATTTCAGCTCAGGTCGTGACCTCAGGGTTGTGAGACTGAGCCCTGCATTGGGCTGTGCTGAATGTGGAGTCTGCTTAAGATTCTCTCTCTCCCTCTCCTCCTGTCCTTCCCCATTGCACTCTTTGTCTTTCCCTAAAATAATTATAAAGAAATCTTTTTAAAAAAGATTTTATTTACTTATTTGACAGAAAGAAAGAGAGATCACAAGTAGGCAGAGAGGCAGGCAGAGAGAGAGGGGGAAGCAGGCTCCCCGCTGAGCAGAGAGCCCGATGCAGGGCTCGATCCCAGGACCCTGAGATCATGACCTGAGCCGAAGGCAGAGGCTTTAATCCACTGAGCCACCCAGGCACCCCTATAAATAAATCTTAAAAAAAAAAACCAAACAACCAAAACAGGTCATATCCAAACCTGATCAGTTGTGGTTAGGTTTGTAGGTGGAAGAACAATGGGTATTTCTTTAGTAAACATGTTTAAAAAAAAAAGTTTTCATTACTCTATCTCTAGAGATACAGAAATCCTCTTAAAATATGAGATTTAGGGGCCCCTGGGTGGCTCAGTTGGTTAAGTGGTTGCCTTCGGCTCAGGCCATGATCCCAGGGTCCTAGGATTGAGCCCCACGTCGGGATCCCTGCTCAGTAGAGAGCCTGCTTCCCCCTCTCCCTCTTCCTCTGCCTGCTTGTGCTCTCTCTCTTTCTGTCAAATAAATAAATAAAATCTTTAAATAAAATAAAATAAAATATGAGATTTATTGCTCTTTGAAATTTTAATATAATTCTTAGAATTGATAGTAATTGAGATTTCTAATGCTCAAATCAATGCAGTCCATTGGAATAGGAGTATGAGTATGAAGTAAGTGTGAGAAGGAATAAGGAGTTTAATAGATTTAATAGATTAAATGACTGGAGTTATTGTAGTATTTCCATGATAGGAACCATAATGATGCAAAAGAGAAAACCTTTAGAAACCTAAAGGTTGGAATAGTGGCTTACCTGCTTTAAGGTTGCTATGAAGCGAGTTATATATTCTACGGTGACTGGGTCTTCAACCGTGAGCTTATGACTCTGGCATTCCACACGGGCTCTGTTTATTACTACTCTAGCATCAGCAGTCAGTCCTATAAAAGTAGGCAATACATTATAAAAAAGAATCACTCTTGTCAAAAGGGTTTTTATTTTTTTAATCGACCATGAAATCTTTCTTAAAATGTCCATTGTTTTTTTTCAATATATGTCCATTATAATTTATAAAACAGAATATCGCATGTCCAATGTTTAATACTTAATCTGATGCAATCTCTTTTTTTCAAAGATTTTATTTATTTATTTGACATAGATCACAAGTAGGCAGAAAGGCAGGCAGAGAGAGAGGGGGAAGCAGGCTCCGCTGAGCAGAGAGCC
The DNA here is from genome assembly GCA_028533885.1 of Nasua narica. Lineage (NCBI taxonomy): Eukaryota > Metazoa > Chordata > Mammalia > Carnivora > Procyonidae > Nasua > Nasua narica. The sequence goes on along the minus strand of CM052808.1, from coordinate 39,829,691 downwards.
CAATGCGGGACTCGATCCCAGGACTCTGAGATCATACCCTGAGCCAAAGGCAGAGGCTTTAACCCACTGAGCCACCCAGGCGCCCCTAATCTGATGCATTCTTATTTACTTTTTTTTTTTAAAGATTTTATTTATTTATTTGACAGAGAGAGATCACAAGTAGGCAGAGAGGCAGGCAGAGAGAGAAGAGGAAGCAGGCTCCCCGCTGAGCAGAGAGCCCGATGGGAGGCTCAATCCCAGGACCCTGGGATCATGACCTGAGCCGAAGGCAGAGGCATTAATCCACTGAGCCACCCAGGTGCCCCTTATTTACTTTTTAAGGAAACGGTTTTAGGGGCGCTTGGGTGGCTCTGTTGGTTAAGCAAATGCGGTCAACTCAGGTCATGATCCTGGAGTCCCAGGATGGGAGTCCTGCCTCAGGCTCCCTGCTCAGTGGGGAATCTGCTTCTCCCTCTTACCCTCCCCCCTCTCTCATGTTCTCTCTCAAATAAACAAAATCTTAAAAAAAAAAAGAAATGGTTTTAAAGAATAACAGTTAAACACTAACATTAAGTAAATTATTTCCCAAAGATCAAAATGGTTTAACTCACAGTGGTTGCTCTGGTTATTGGACTTTATTGAACATTTCCTAAAAATCTCTATAGTCATATTTTTTAAAACTATTTTTGGGGAAAAT